>WOAB01000020.1:5245000-5870058 GCA_027886185.1 Rheum nobile
AGAAAAACTTGTGTCCTTAATAATGTTCATGGTGAGCCCAAATGTGGTTTAATAGGGGCCGTAATCTCTACTGAAATTTATCGAGTTTAATTTTTTTCTCTCTTCTCCAAAACTCATTCACAACCCACACAACTCCTCTACAAACACACCCTTGATTGAACCGGTGACAAAAAAACATGGTGGAGCCCGTCGACAAAAGCGAGACGCCGCCACTACAGCGGACGGAGGCAGCGGAGCGAGTTAGCTTGATGAAACGAGGATGCGTGTTGTTTCTTGTTTTGGACGACGGCGCTGCCAATGGTGTTGGACGCTAGCGACGAAGTTGGTGTTGGACGATGGGCGACATATCTGGGTGATAGTGGTGGTTTTGGGCACATTTTTTATGGATTTGCGTGGTGGCCGGTGTTGACAGATCTCAATTGTGGTGGTGATTTCAACGTTTGAGAAATTGAATATGGAACCCACATATGTTCTTCTTCTTTAGCACATTCGTTCTTGCTCAATTGTAATTTATAATCAAATCCAGGTCCGAATTTGAAGCGCAAGTGAATTTAGGCTCTACTGATAAACCTACAAATAGCTATTTTGTTACTTCTTATTTTTCAATATTCGAGACTTGCCTGAACTCAACTGCCACGTCACTGATATTGCCGGAAATTTCACTTATTTTTGGTAAATATGGATAAAGTTGGTATATAAATTAAGGACGCGGTTCGGGTGCGAAAGATGCTTAAAATACAAAATACGAAAGAATACTAGTCGTCCACGGTGGCGAGATCTACAACGTGAGAAAATAGGAAAAAATAACCTTTATTTATTCACACGCGTGTTCACTGTGTTATTCGCTCGTCTTCAAATGCACTTTATGTTTATATGTTTGCACTTTATGTTTATGTTCTTGCACTTTATTTATATTCGCTTGCACTTAGTGTTTATTTGCTTGTACTTTATGTTTTTTTGCTTGTACTTTATGTTTTTCTTCTTACACTTTTGTTTATCTGGTTGCACATTGTGTATATTCGCATGGAGTGTGTCATTACACCCGCTTTAGTATGTTTGCTTGCACTTTATGTTTATTTTCTTGCACTTTGTTTTGTTTTTCTTGTACTTTTTTCTTATATGCTTGCACTTTTGTTTATTAGTTTGCACATTGTGTATATTTGAATGCACATTGTGTTTATTCGCTTGCACTTTGTATTTTTTTGCTTGCAATTTTTTCTTATATGCTTGCACTTTATGTTTTCATTGAACATTTATTTATTCTGCTTGCACATTGTGTATATTCGAATGCACATTGTATTTGCTTGCACTTTGTGTTTATTTTCTTGCACTTTGTGTTGATTTGCTTGCACTTTATGTTTTCTGATTGCACTTTTTTCTTATAGGCTTGCACTTTAGGTTCAAGAGATTAAATAACAGAAAGTGCACGCCAATAGGAAGAAAGTGCATGAGAATACGAAGTAAAGTGCAAACAAGTGAACATAAAATGCATCAGAATAATGAATAAGTGCAAGCGAAATGACGAAAGTGTAAGCCCATAGGAAGAAAGTGCATGTAAATACAGAGCAAAGTGCAAGCAAGTGAACAGAAAGTGCAAGCAAATATGAGATTAAAAAATATTTAAAATGCAAGCAAGCGAACAGAAAGTGAATCAAAATAATGAATAAGTGCAAGCGAATAGAATGAAAGTGCAAGTTGTTAAAGAGGAAGTGCAAATGAATTAAAAAAAGTACAAGAAATTAAACAACAAAAAAGTGCAAGCCAATAGGAAAAAAGTGCATGGAAATACAGAGGCCAGTGCAAGCAAGTGAAAAGAAAGTGCAAGCAAGCGAAAAAAAGAAGGCTGGAGCGAAAAAAATAAATTAAAAAGCGTGAAAAGCTGGAGCAAAAAAAAAATTAAAAAGCGCGTGTCAATGAAAAAAGTTGAAGCAAATCGGACGGTTTAAAAACTTTCGTATTTTGTATTTTAAGCGTGTTTCGCACCTGACACTTTTCCATAAATTAATTATTTTTAAAGTTCCTATCATTTTGAGTTGAAATCCAAAAATAGTTATTATTTTGAATAATTTGCCTTTAATGAAAAAAATCTTATAAAACCTTTATTATTTTATATTTATATTCATTGTAATAATAGTAATTTAACTGAACATTTTCTTGTAAGTAGGAAATCTGGCTTGTGGCTTAGTTATATTTAATGGAGTCTTTTAGGGGTGTTTTGGGAGAATTATTTGCTAAAAGACCCATGGTGTATTGCAAGTTTTTATTGGGGGCTTTTAGGAGGGTTTTTTTTATGTTTAATTTAAATTACAATTATATCTTTTTACTTATATTAAATTACCAATATATCATTTATTATATTAAATTATAATTATATCCCTTATTATATATTAAATTAAAAAAAATATTTGTAAAAAAATCATACATTAAATTTATTTTATTTTAATTATTAATTATATTATTTATTTAAAATTAAGACAAACATACATTTATATTAAAATTAACAAAAGCGATGCATAAATTTAAGAAAACAAAACAACATGTGAAAACAACATGAACTAAAACAAATGACGGAAATACACAACAAAAGCGATGCATACCCTAATTATATTAAAATTTGTAAAAAAATACATAAAATTTCTAAAATTTATTTACAATGTAATTTTCATATAAAGAAATTAAATTGGTATTTATTTTATTTTAAAACACCAATACTAAAATAAAATTATTTATTTTCACTTAATGATACCTATAATACAAAAAATATTAAAATCTATCAAATATATACAAAATGGATGTCTATAAATAGAGAAAAATGTAATTAGAATTATGATATTTTTTTAATTATTAATTTGTTAATATATGAATTTAAAAATAAAAAACGGACGGCCAGGAATAAATCATGGCCGTCCGTTGATTGCCACGCGGCGCGCATCAGCACGTGCCACATGGCAATCTCATGTCAGCTTCACACAGGGCCGCGTTTGATATAATGAGCAAAACGACGTCGTTTTGCTTAAAATAAAGGCAAAAAAAAAATTCTGAACCAAACAACTCCTATTTTATGGAGTCTTGGGACGGTCCCTTAAATTGCCCAAATTTCGGGACCTAAGTTGAGTCTTTTAACCTAATAGCAATTTCATAATATTTTCCTCCTAAACCCCCCCTAAAAGACTCGGTTAAAAATGCTCTTAGTGGAAATGGAACTTTCAGAGAGAGAAATAGAAAGTTGAGAAAAGAATACCCCAATTGAGAATTTGTTGACGAGTAGATAGATCGAATAGTAGGAATCAATGACAATTAATAGGATTGCATATAGCTAGCTGCTATTAATTGCTTTTTTCGTCGTAAGTTACCGACAAAATAACGTGCATAAATAACTATACCATTTTTTGCTTTTGTAAATCCATTCTAATCTATAACCTAATTACTTACCTAATAATTTCGACCCAAAAAATTAAACTACTAGCACCTAAGAATTCTAGTTTGAAAACTATTGCCTTATATTGTAAGTTGTAACCCTAAGCTTTTAGTACAATAGTTCAGACGTCATACTCGTTTAATCCTTCCTCTGTCTTTATTTTTACTAGTGTACTAACGAATATTAGTGTTTTTGATTTTAGAAAACGTACATTTGGGATAATCATGAAAAAGTAAAAGAATTGGAGGAGGAAATTATAATGTAAATCAAATGCTCGTACAATTAAGTGACCGGTTGACATGTCCTGTTCTCTAGCAAAAAAGCCACAACGACTACCCTTTTAGATAAGGGATATTCATTTGCATAAACCACACGCACGATATTCATGACGACACATTAATTTACAACAATGTTGTTGGGCATTCAACAAACTCAATATCATATTAAAGGTCCACCAAAGAAGGACTCGAAACCCACATTAATCCATAACATCTTTTTATCTTACAAATCAAACACCCATATTTATAAACAGCATTATTATAGCGCGGATGGGATCAGTTGGTGAAGGCAGCGAGTACGCGACGCGGGGGAGTGAAGGGGCGACGGGCGTGTTGGACAGCCCAATTATCGAGCATGAGAACGTCGCCATGCCTCCAAGGGACAGCCACGCACTCCTCCTCGAGGATCGCCTTGCACTCCTCCAACAGCTCAGGTGAGACGGGCCCACCGTCCCCTAACGTGACGAGTCCTGCGCCGCTCGTATTAGCTGGCATCAAGCTGTTGAACCACATCCTCCGCTCTCCACGTGGCCTGCTCTTGATGCCGGGGACTGCCTTCATTGCCACCGTCACACCTCTTTCCACAAATTCTAGCTTCAATCCTACTTCGGCCGCCCTGTATATGTATATGTATATGTATATGTATATGTATATGTATATGTATATGTATATGTATGTGATAAGATATCAAGTTGTAATTTAGGAATAGTATTATTTACATGTCCTTAATTATCTCATTAGGATTCTTAGGAGATGTTCTAGCAATCTTTTCTATTGATATCTTGTGCTGCTAATTCTATTTTGTATATAAGTGTTAATTAAGAATTTCTTTTCAATCTATTCATATGGTATCAGCCTAAAAACTCCTTAACCATTCAAACATAAAAACAAGAACAAGAACGTTCATCTGCTTCCATGACCACCAGTTTTGCTACACTTATCTCGTATCCTCATGAAACCACTAACCCATTTCTCAAACGTGATTAAGTTTACATCTACAAACTATATCACTTGGAAACTTCAAATCCAAGCCACTTTGGAAGGCTATAAATTGTTCAGACTTTTTGATGGTTCTCATCCTTTACCAACGGAAACCATCACCACAACTGCAACCCCTCTCCAAACACAACCCAATACGGCGTTGTACGTACACCTGGAAGCGTTAAGATCGACTGCTTTATGGTGCAGTTCATGGTACACTATCCTCGTCAGTGGCTTCTCTAGTCACTCAGATGACATACATACATCATATCTGGGATCACCTCAAGCAAACCTTTGCTAGGGTATCTCGGGGTCACATCAAACAACTCAAGGATAAGCTTCGTTCTTCCGAGAAAGGGTCTCAAACCATCTCGGATTAAATGCAATCCATCAAGATCACATACATCATGCTTGCGTCCCTTTGCTGCTAAGGATCTCACAGATTCGGGGTCTTGATGCATCGTACAAACTTATAGTGGATGGTGTCAATGCTCGGGACACACCGATCACTTTCGAAGTGCTCCACGAAAAGCTGATCAATCTGGAGCTCTCCCTCAAATCTGGAGCAAGGGCATATGCATCCACACCAATCACGTCTCTCAATCAATCCCAAAACCAAGCCACACCGCCTCAAAATGGGCCCATCTTCCCTCAAACCACCAAACCCTTTAAAGGCTGATGTCAATGGTGCAAAAATGTTGGCCATGTACTCACCCATTGTCATCTTTTTGCCAACAATACCCAACAGTCCCCTTACCGAGCTCTAATCGATTTCCATCTCCTAATCCTAACCTACAGACCTACATGGCCACATCTTATCCCGTCCGAAATCCATGGCTTGTTGATAGTGGTACATTCTACCATGTCATTAATGATCTCAATAACCTTGCCCTCCATTACCCTTGTACCGGACCCGATGAGATGTTTGTAGGTGATGGTACAATTTTACAAATCACTCACTCTGCCTCTTTATCTCTTTCTTCTCCTTAAAAACAATTTCAACTCTCAAAAGTTTTGTGTGCTCCTTCTATGTCCAAGAAAAACAAAATTGGTGTCAAAATTTACTCATGAAAATCAGCATGATATTGTTTTCTTGTGAAGGACACCAAAACGAGAATCACACTTCTTAAGGGTCCTTGTGTCGCGGTGTCTACATTTGACCTTCGCCCTGTCCGATTGTCAACTCTTTTCGTCTTTCCATTTCGGTGTCTTGGCATCACAAGCTTGGCCACCCGTCTTCAACTATCTTTCACTTCATTCAAAAATAGTTTCAGCTAGGTGTCTCCCCTTTCAAGCAATATAACTGCATTTCACTCGCGACAAAGTCTTGGATGGCTTACTTCAACAAAAAATTGTTCCTTCACATGACCAGTTAGTCGGTGTTCTTACCAAGCAAATCCCTTGTTATCAACAAAATCATCTTCTTACCAATCTTGAGATGTTTCCTCTCACTCATTCTTCAACTTGTGGGGGGTGTTAGAGGCTGATGTGTTACACATTAACGGTGCAACATAAGTTGTTAGTAGTTAGTTACACACTCTCTACGTTGAGTATGCTTGAATTGTCAACTGAAAGTTGCCGCCGGGTCGCGGTGGAACTGGACGCCCCACGGTGGGCAACTGAGAGTTGCCGCCGAGTCGCGATGGAAGTCGCTGCCCCGCGTTGGGAGTCACCGCCCCGCGGTGGGAGTCACCGCCCCGCGGTGGGACATGGGTTACTTCGGCCGATGTCTTGGGGCCCAAGTCTGTCAGGGTAGAACCTTAGCACTATTTATAGTCACTTTTTATAAACCCTAATGTAATCCGAACTCCTGAATCTGTAATTCTGCCTCCTAATACAATCTGATCTCACTCTGTTCATGGACGTAGCCAATTTGGTGAACCACGTAAATCTGTGTTCGTTTGTTCTTGTTCTTTTTGTTTGTTCGTTTGTCTTTCTCTCAATCCGCACAACAAACTGGTATCAGAGCGAGGTTAATCGGTGTTTGTTTTCTGGAGAGAAAGATGTCTGCTTTGAACATCAAGATCGACAAGTTCACAGGGAGGAACAGTTTCAGTCTATGGCAGATCAATATGCGGGCTTTACTGAAGCAACAGGGTCTATGGGGGCCGCTGAAAGTAAAGGCAGGCGATAACGTCACCGCTGAGATGGCCATTCAGGAGGAGAAGGCACACTCAACGATTATGCTGTTTCTCACAGATGATGTCATCACCGAGATCTCAGACGAAGAGACTGCCGCTGGGTTGTGGTTGAAGTTAGAGAGTCTTTATATGACGAAGTCTCTCACCAACAAGTTACTTCTGAAGCAACGTCTATTCGGCCTGCGTATGCAGAAAGGTATGAAACTCAGGGAGCATTTAGAACAACTTAATACTATTCTGTTAGAATTAAAGAATATTGATGTTAAGATTGAAGATGAGGATGCTGCCTTGATTCTGTTAGTATCTTTGCCCAGTTCGTTTGAGAACTTTGTTTAGTCATTCATAGTTGGGAAAGATACAATAACTCTGGAAGACGTCAGGTCTGCCCTTCATTCAAGGGAACTGTGTCATCAGGCGAATAGCACAAGTTCAGATAATCAAGCCTCTAGGCTGTTTACCAGCGGAGGCAAGGGGCATGGAAAAAGGAGGAAGAAGGACAAGAAGTCTTCTTCTTCAAAGGGTCCTAAGCCGAACGATGTCTGCAACTACTGTAAGGAGAAAGGGCATTGGAAGAACGAATGTCCTAAGAAGAAGAAATCGCAGGATTCTGGTTCTGCAGCTGTTGTAGAAGGTGATTTTGCATTTGATGAGGATATAGCTCTGGTTGCTGGTGGACACACTAATCAGGCTGATGTGTGGGTCCTTGATTCTGGGGCTTCCTATCACATATGTCCTAAGAGAGAGTGGTTCGAAACCTATAAGCAGGTAGATGGTGACAGTGTTTCCATGGCCAACAATTCTGTCTGTAAGGCGGTTGGAATTGGCTCGATTAAGATCAAGACACATGATGGCAGATTCTATACATTGAACGAGGTCAGGCATGTTCCACTTATTACCAAGAATTTGATATCTCTGAGTCTGCTGGACAGTAAGGGGTTCTGTTTCAAGGGTGAAGGTGGAGTTCTGAATGTCTGCAAGGGTTCTGATGTTATCTTGAAAGGTGTCAAGAAGGGCACTTTATATTTCCTGCAGGGTTCTACTGTTTCTGGATCTGTTTCTGTTGCATCCTCAGAGATTCACAAGGATGATATGACTAAGTTATGGCATATGAGACTTGGTCATATGGGTGAAAGGGGGATGCAGATTCTGGCAAAGGAAGATCTTCTTGGTGGTCACAAGATCACGAGTCTTGACTTCTGTGAGCACTGTGTCCTTGGGAAGCTACACCGCAGCAAGTTTCCGAAGGATATTCACAGGACAAAAGGCACACTTGATTACATCCATTCGGATTGTTGGGGTCCGACTAGCGTTGAGTCTCTAGGAGGTCAGAGGTACTTCTTGACTGTCATTGATGATTACTCAAGAATGACTTGGCTGTTTGTCATGAAGCACAAAGGAGAAGCTTTCAAGAACTTCAAGGAGTGGAAAACGTTAGTGGAGAATCAAACAGGGAAGAAGATCAAAAGGCTGCGAACTGATAATGGTCTAGAGTTCTGTTCGTCTGAGTTTGATCAGTTCTACAAGGATGCTGGAATTGCTCGTCATCATACAGTCAGGCATACACCACAGCAGAATGGTGTAGTTGAGAGGATGAATCAGACTCTACTAGAGAGAGCGAGGTGCATGTTCTCTAATGTAAAACTGGATAGGAGGTTTTGGGCAGAAGCAGTGACTATAGCATGCTACTTGATAAACCGCGGACCTCACACTGGCATAAACTGCAAAACACCTTACGAGGTGTGGTCTGGTAAGCCTGCTGATTACTCGAGTCTGAAAGCTTTTGGTTGCACAGTTTATTATCATGTAAGTGAGGGTAAACTAGAGCCACGAGCAAAGAAGGGAGTATTTGTGGGCTATGGAGATGGTGTCAAGGGATACAGAGTTTGGTCTCCATCTGAAAAGAGGGTTATTATGAGTAGAAGCGTCATCTTTGATGAGAATTCTATGCTTAACTCTAATGTGAAGTCCATAGAAGAAAGTAGCAGTGTTGATAAATAGGTGGAGTTACAAGTTCCTCTACAAGAAGAAGAGGAAGAACACCACAGTGAAGCTGAATTGCCAGGATCTATACCATCAAATTCTCAACCATCAGAAGCTACTCATCAAAGCTTAGCTGAAGGTCGCTCAAGATGGGTTGGAGTTAGGCCACCACAGAGGTATGGTTTTGAGGATATGGTGGGCTATGCACTACAGGTTGCTGAGGAGGTGGATACTTCTGAACCATCCACCTACAAAGAAGCTGTATCAGGGTCTGAAGCTGCACAGTGGTTTGCAACAATGAGAGATGAAATGGAATCACTTCATAAGAATCAGACTTGGGAGTTAGTCTCACTGCCTTCAGGGAGAAAGGTTATTACTTGCAAATGGGTTTTCAAGAAGAAGGAAGGAATATCAGCCGCTGAAGGAGTCAAGTTTAAGGCTCGAGTTGTTGCAAGAGGGTTCCATCAGAGAGAGGGAGTTGACTACAATGATATTTTCTCACCTGTGGTCAGACACACTTCAATCAGGGTGTTGCTAGCAATAGTAACACATCAGGATTTGGAGCTCGAACAACTTGATGTGAAAACAGCTTTCCTACATGGAGAGCTAGAAGAGGAGATATACATGACTCAGCCAGATGGTTTCCAGGTTCCAGGAAAGGAAAAGTACGTCTGCAAGTTGAAGAAGTCTTTATATGGACTTAAGCAGTCTCCTAGGCAGTGGTATAAGAGGTTTGACAACTTTATGATGGAGCTCGGCTACAACATGAGTGCATATGATTATTGTGTGTACAACAACAAGTTGAAAGATGGCTCTCTCATCTACCTAGTTCTGTACGTAGATGACATGTTGGTAGCTGCAAAGAGCAAGGCAGAAGTTCAGAACCTGAAAGATCTCCTAAGTGGTGAGTTTGAGATGAAGGATCTGGGAGCAGCTCGAAAGATTCTAGGAATGGAGATTCTTAGAGATAGAGGTCAGAAGAAACTTTTCTTATCACAGAAATGTTATATTGAGAAGGTGTTGTCAAGGTTTGGTATGTCATCCGCTAAGCCTATCGATACACCTTGTGCTGCTAATATCCATCTTACTACTCTGTATGCATCTCAGTCAACTGAGGAGAAGGAGTATATGTCTAGAGTCCCTTATGCCAGCGCTGTAGGGAGTTTGATGTATGCTATGGTCTGTACAAGACCAGATCTGGCACAGGCTGTTAGTGTTGTGAGCCGAGTCATGGTTCAACCAGGAAAGGAACACTGGCAAGCTGTGAAGAGGATATTCAGGTATCTGAGGGGAACATCTGATATTGGTCTCATTTATGGAGGTGATACACAGTGTTTGGTCACAGGGTATTCAGATTCTGATTATGCTGGAGATGTTGATAGCAGGAGATCTATGACTAGTTATGTTTTCACTCTTGGTGGTTCTGTTGTTAGTTGGAAGGCTACTCTGCAACCTACTGTGACTTTGTCTACAACGGAAGCAGAGTACATAGCTTTGACAGAAGCTGCTAAAGAGGGAATATGGCTAAAAGGACTGATTAGTGATCTGGGTCTACATCATGATGAGGCAACTGTCTACTGTGACAGTCTGAGTGCTATATGCTTAGCCAAGGATCAGGTTCATCACGAACGGACTAAGCATATTGACGTGAGATATCATTTCCTGAGAAGTGAGAAGAGGATAAAGGTGAAGAAAGTAGGTACTGCTGACAATCCTGCTGATATGTTCACCAAGCCGATTCCCCATAGCAAGTTCCAGCACTGTTTGGACTTGCTAAACGTCAGAAGCTGTTAGATTGCCCTATGGGGCAAGTCTGGATTAGAGATAGGAGAAGATAGTACATCTGGCATTGCCTAATGCATCTGGTACATCTGGGAGAATTCAAGTCAAGGTGGAGATTGTTGAGTATGCTTGAATTGTCAACTGAAAGTTGCCGCCGGGTCGTGGTGGAACTGGACGCCCCGCGGTGGGCAACTGAGAGTTGCCGCCGAGTCGCGGTGGAAGTCATCGCCCCGCGTTGGGAGTCACCGCCCCGCGTTGGGAGTCACCGCCCCGCGGTGGGACATGGGTTACTTGGTCCGATGTCTTGGGGCCCAAGTCTGTCAGGGTAGAACCTTAGCACTATTTATAGTCACTTTTTGTAAACCCTAATGTAATCCGAACTCCTGAATCTGTAATTCTGCCTCCTAATACAATCTGATCTCACTCTGTTCGTGGACGTAGCCAATTTGGTGAACCACGTAAATCTGTGTTCGTTTGTTCTTGTTCTTTTTGTTTGTTCGTTTGTCTTTCTCTCAATCCGCACAACACTCTATTAGAAAGTTGTTAAAGTTGAAGCTTATAGCAAAAGCCACTCAAGCAATTGTATAAATTCAACGTTGTAACTTAAAGATAATGCTAAGTCAATACATTCACTGATCAATTTATGTTTCTCATCTCCTTCTTTCACTCTTCAGTGGTGGTTATTATTTTCCTTTCTAGTTCTGTGTTCTCAGTTTCATCTTCTTCTCCGATTATGTTTTAGCAAACTTTACACAATTCACAGCTAATTCAACCTAGGTAGATCGGAAAAAAGTACATACCTTTGTTGGGCTATGGACTTGTCATGGGTGGAGAAGGTGATCTTCCAGCTCTGGCCGATGGGGCATGAGGGGTCGGTGTCATCGGGGAGAAACTTGTGGTAGACAAAGCCATGCTCCTCGAGGCGATGGAGGAAGTCAGAGTGATTCTTCTTCAACCTCTCGTACACAAGGTGACCTAGTACAATGGGGGTCTCTCCTTGGCTCCCCGGTTCTACCTCGCAGTAAAAGAACACCTTGCTTGGATAATCTTTCAGCTGCATTTTTTTCCAGACATATGATCTTATAAAGTTTAACGGTTTTTCTAGTGTATACCCATAAGCGCATGCTAACAAATTAAAATAAAAATTTATCTTCAAAATATTCTCTAAAAAAATGGGTAAATCCTTAACAAAAATAATTAAGCTAATACCTAAAAATTTATTGTTAAAAATAGGGTTCTTAAAGTGTGAGCACCAACTAAAAGAAAACAAAGTTAAATTAACGTTAACCGGTTGTAGCGCATTGAACATTATATATTTGGGAAATTAAATTCCATATCGATCCGTATCGAATTTCACAACTCACGTTTTCTCTATCAGATTAATAGCGAGACAAGCGAATTTTCAAACTAAATCGATCAGATTTAACTTTTGACATGTAAAGTTAAGAAAATATATTATTTATAATTTTTAGGTCTTTATCAGAGTATTTCTTACTTTTGACATGTAATGTGGAAGACAAAGCCATACTCCTCGGTTCTCGTTTACTTTCTCATTCTCTGTCTCCGTCCCCTTTTGGGGAACAAAATCACCCTCGTTCCCGACTTGGTCGAGGCCCCGTTCCTTGCTAGGGATCTCGTCCCCGTATTACCACATATAAAACGTATAGGGCTTATGTTTAAGAGAGTTTGAGATTTTTTGTTTAATATAAGGGTATGAAGGTTAGGGAATATAAGGTATTAAATTTAGGATTTATGGTTATAAATTTTTTATAATTAGTATATTTTGCGGGAATCTTTGCAAGTTTCCCGACCGGAGCCGGGGGTGGGGCGGGGACCTCAATCCATGCCCCGCTCCTCGTCCCCGCGCATGAATCACATTCTTCTACGTCCCTACCCATGTTTAAATTGCTCGTGTCCGCCCATGTAGTGGGGAATTTCCACCCTGTTATCATCCCTACTAAATGTCTACTAATTATTGGTGATTTTAGTGTCATCAGTCATTTAATATAGTTGGAATTCACTCAAAGACTTAATCGAAGATTGATCAACAAGCAACCCTTCTACAACACTAACATTCCATTAATTATTACGGTGAATTGTATCCATCAACCATTCAAACTCACCAGACAAAATCTGATAAATCAAACTCCGTGTATAGGCTGATTTCAAACAAATCTTAAAATCGATCTAGCTTTTCATTTTCGAAAAAAGGTATATTATAAGATTTTAATCCAAGAAATTAGATTTGAATGTCTTATTTCGATTTTGGTCGGAGAGATATAAGGTTTGTCTAGTGTATTCATTAGATTTGAAAAGTGTTTAAATTGGAATAGATTAACCGTACCCTTAGAAATAAATCAAATAAAACAATATTCAGTAAATATGAAAACTCTAATGTGTGTTAATGGATACAAACTAAAAAAAACCTAGAAATATGCTCAATATATCGAATTGAAACATGTCGTGGATCTGAATAAGTAGATGGAGCTCACTCGGAGATAAAGTTGAATAAGTAGTTAAGATTTATCAGCCTAATCATTTTAGAAAATTACTTATGTGTTCAATATTACGAACTAATTAAAATAAGAAAAAAAAAGTTAGTCCAGTTAATTAAACATTTTTCTACCACAAACTCGTTAAAATATATAGAATGATTTTTTACCCAACACTACAAGCCCAAGTTAAGTTCTTATCATGTTCTTAATTAATTTATGTGTTGTGTTTATCCTCCATAGATCGAATTTGTGATGAAATTTAAAATGTATAAAGTGGTTAATTATGAACTCACATAAGCCATCTCGTTGTGGAATTGCACGGGAAATTGAGGAGGGCTATCGTTAGAGGTGTAGACGGGGCCGACGACGTGGGTCCTCGGGGCGGCCACTCCTTTGAAAGGGAACTCCTCGTATCCGAATCCCCCGACCACGTCGCCAAAATCGGCGGCAGTGGGCACGTGGAAGCCCCGGAAGAGCACCGCACCCGCCTCGTGGAGCTGGGCCTCCACCCAGGGCTTGTGGGACCGCACCAACTCGGCTAGCTGGCTGGTATCCGCTGCGGCCGCGGGGGACACGACAAGCGGAAAGGGCACGCCGTTGTACAACTTTTGTTGGGGCAGCTCGACTACCTTAAACACCCTCTTAAATGAGGGTGTCATTTGGGTTGCCATGAATGCCGATCCCATATTAAATTGAGTACGTGTTTAATTTGTGTGTAGAAATTTTTGTTGTAGTACAATTAAGTCATCTCAATAAGAGAGAGGATATTTAAATAGACAACTAACCTTCTCTGGAAGGTACGATAGTGACTTATTAATCGATTAAATACTCCGTATCAATTATCATCCAATTTAAATATTTTGGGCTTTATACTAGTATTACATTTTAGATGTCATAAATCTGAGTTAGTCTAATTTGTAATAGATTTGAATAACCGGGTCAAATGATCACGGTTTGACAAAGATAAGGGGTGAGATTGGATAGTTGAATTATGTGATCAGTGTCCATTAATTTATAATCTTTTATTAATAACCATTATAAAAACTATTACCTTATAAAAAAATACGTATTTAAAGCCTTTTCAAAAATAAATGTTTTTAAATGAAGAAAATCTAACAAGAAGGTATTATACACAGGTTAAAAAACCGTTTTTATATTAGTTTCCGAATTAATTAGTTGGTGTTCTATATATATTTGTAAGTTTTATAGTATTGTATTGTATATAGTGGTTTCTATATCTAACTTATCTTAGAAACTTGATGTAAAGCGTATAGGGGAGTTTGGATCATATGCGGAGCACTCTTCCCGTGCGGACGTGCGGAGCATGCACTTTAGGGCCTTATTTGTGCACTTTAACGTCTTATTTGTACACTTTTTCAAAAAAAAAAAAAAATCTTTTTCAAAATTTTTTTCAAACATTTTTCAATTTTTTTGCAAAAGTGCACAAATAAGGCCCTAAAGTGCACAAATAAGACCCTATAGTGCATGTCCGCACGTCCGCACGGGAAGAGTGCTCCGCACCGGAACCGCACTCGCGTATAGGGGCTAACGCTCAACATTTTAGGAAAAATCTATATATTAAAAATGAATAATATGAAGAAATTTATCATTTTGGAAAGTAATTCATAACGTTTAAATTTGAGGTATCGAGACTGATAAAAAATAATGTAAATGTCACGTTCTTTTCTTTTCTTTTTTATAAAGCAAATGTCACGTTCAAACAACGCAATTTTCCCCTTTATAAATGTCTCTCCTCTCTTTATATTCTTCCTCATGGAGTACTAATTCTAGCTGACCTCCATTTCCTCTATTTTTTTTGCAAAAATTCCACAATACACGTCCCATCTTATCCAAAACTGAACGCAAACGTGTGTTTCTGAAACAATGAAATTTGACTAATTCTACCTGACCTCCACTTCCTTGAGGGTTGTCATTGTATCATGATAGTTTATATTCCCTCTATTCCATAATATAAGCTACATTTTTCTTATTAGACATCTTAAAAAATTCATCCCATTTTATTTCATTATTTTTTTATTTATATTTAATTTCCTAAAATACTCTCACTACATATCTATATTTACTCCCTCTATCCTACCATTATTTATCTTTTTTCCACCCTTCACATACCCTCATTAATGATCTATTCCCCCAATACCCCATCTGACTCTCTCTCTTTCCCATTCTTACACGCTTCTTCTTTTGCAATATCTGACTCCCTCTCTTCCCTCATTTCTCACACACTCTCTATAGAACACTCTACTCCTCTCAAGAACCCAAATACCCCATCTAGATCTCCTTCTCTAGATCTCCTTCTCTGGATCTCGTCTCTTGTTCTTCATCCTCTCTGGATCCTCGCTTGTGGTTCTTATGCTCTGGATCTTTGTCCCCTTGTTCTTCCTCTCTCTCTTGTTCCCAGATCTCGCTGAAGAACCCTAAATTCCCTTTGCATGTCCCCTGATTTGCTATAAATTTGGTGCTTGAGCGCTCAAGAATCCTCAAATCTATCTTGTTTGTCCCCTGAGTTGCTCTTTTGTGTGAGAAATCCCTCCAAAACCCTCATTTGTCTCTCTGTCTCCCCATCTCTCAAGAACCCTAATTTTCTCTTTGAAGAACCCTAAAAACAGAGGGATGAGCAACATTTCTGCAGATCGCTTGTTCTCCTCTGAAAGTCCCTATAACCAAGCTTGTTCTGAATATGAGAGCTTGAATTGCTCTGACCCAAACTGCATGTGGCGTCCCAATTGCCTAGCCATGCATTGCTACAGTTTTGAGGCTTCCCTTCAAACTTTTGAAGGTCGATCCGATCAAAAAAACCTAGAAGACGGTGTTGTTGACCAGCCCCTCCCTAAGTCCCCTCATGGTGATGGTCATGGTGGTGATGATGTCGATGGTGCTCATGTTGGTAAAGGTGTTGAAAGTGGTGTTAATGGTCCTACTGCTCCACCGTCTGAGTCTGATGTTCACAGTGGATAAGTCCCCTCTCCTCTATTTATTGTACTATTGATTGGTGTTATAATTGTTGTTGTTGTAATAATGCATGCATGCTCTGGATCTTGGTTATTATTGGCAGTGATCTGTTGATTATGATGATTGGCGATGATGCTTGTCTGAGTGCTCTGTTGATTATGATGATTGGCGATGATCTGTTGGTGATGGTTCTGTGGATCAGCTTAAATTTTTTGTAGCTCAGTGATATGGTGGAATCATGTTATGATCAGTGATGAGCCTTTGATGAGTTGTTGTTTGGTTTTCTGTTAAGGTCATTTGTATATGCTACATTATCATTAGTTGCTCATGACCCTGTTGCTTCTGACCCTGATTACTTGTTCATTGTATGAAATGTCAATCTGTGTTACTGATTTGTCCTAATGATGCTTTTGTACCTGTACTTTCATTTATCTCCTTACTTCTTGAGCTTTTCTTCAAATGTGGCTTATATACTGGGATATAGGGAGTAGTGATAAAACAATGATGAAGTCTTTTTAATCTGAGATGCAAGTTCCTGTAAATTGACTGCATTAATATTCCATAGGAAACCAGTTGATATTGACTGAATGAGGCTTATGGTTATGTTAGTGTTATGTCAATGGCCTTGTGTCAGTGATGCTTAGGGACATCTGAGTTTCTGTTTTGTTAATCAATGATAAATTCTTTTATATATGAGATCCAAGTCCCCGTAATTAGACTGCATTAATGTGCTATGAGTAACTAATAAATATTGACTGAATGTGGCTTATGGGTATGTTAGTGTAGTGTGATTGGGGTTGTGTTAGAGATGCTTGGGGACATCTGAAATTAAAAATATTTAATCAATGATGAGGTCTTGTAATATTGAAACGCAACTTCATATAATCACACTACATTAATGTGCTATAGGAAACCAGTAAATATTTATTAATGTTGCTTATGGGTATGTTAGTGGTTAGTCTATGGGCTTGTATCAATGATGATTGAGGACATTTGAGATTTTTTTATGTTGTTATACCATAGTTGAATTATGCTTGTTTGCTTGTTATGTTTGTCTGTATTTGGATGTTCTGTAAATGCATGTCCTCTGCTTGAGTACAATATAAAGACATTATAACATGTAAAGACATTATAAAAGATTGCATATTCACAAAAGTTTATATATTAATGATTGAGTACAATATATTCTAAATTCATGCATGGTATAATCCTGATCCTTGACAAAACATTCCAACTGTCTGCATCCTAACAAAAGTCCCTATATTAATACTTGCTTACAACATTTTCTAATGTTTAAAAAAGAAGCTGGTCTAGACAAAAAGTTCATGAGTGTCTTGCTCTTCTTCTTGAGTTTGTTGTTGTGTGTATTCTGTTGTTTCATCTTCACTGTATTGTTGTGCATTTGATGGTCCTGCTGCTTGTACTCCTTGTCCCCCATGAACAAGGCCCCAAGCTTCTATGACAGCCCACATTGGTGCTTGAACTTGTGTTGGTAGATTACCCTCTACTTCTAATCTTTTCTTGTTCACATGTGGCACATCATAACCATTTCCTCCTTGGTCTTTCAATATCTCATTCATGACATATTGCAATGTCATCCACACACTACTTAGAGTTTTAGGGTCTAGCTCATAAAATGCTTGATGAACTGCATCTAACATGTGATCTACATCCTTAAGCATCTTTTTATGCATTAATGATTGAATGCTTCTAAAGAATCCTAAGTCTAATATATTCAAATCAGGACTGTTTGGTGGTTGTTGATTTAGAATGAAAGTAAATCCTTCCTGTTGATATACTTGCTGCCGTTCTGGATCATGTTGACTTATATGAGCCTTTGCATTATCTTGTTGAATAAATATTACCTTGTGTTGTCCATCTTGTGGTCACTTTGCCTTCATTGCTGGAACTATTTGATTGATCAACATACTCCTTGTCACCTTCTGGTTTACTGATTCTACTAGCTTGGTCACTAGTGTCCCCTTTGGTCTGTTTTTGGATGCTCTTTTGGCTGGCTCTTTGTATATGAATGGAAAAATACCAATTTTACCATCAAATGTGCATTGTCCCTCTGAATTGAACCTTGGCCTTGCAACTGCAGCAGTGAACATTACTTTTGGAATAATTTTGCTTGAACTTGCAGCCCTGTATTTTCCCTTCTCATTTTGTGTCAGATAAACCCTGTGTGATTTCTTGCTCAAATAAAACCATTTTTCATCCAAATGAACGTAGTCATACATTGGATAATATTGTCTCTTTGTTTCTGCTGTATCACCTTGTAGTAACCCTAGTATCCAAGCCAGTCTTGTAACTTTATTGGCATCCTTCAATCCAGGATGCAGAGGATTTGTATGTGGATTCATGACTCCCCTCTTGATCATCCTATGTGCTATACTATTTGATATGCTAAGATTGCTTGCTAAATCTCTGATGCAGGATCTGTCCCCCATATTCAAATTTGTGATAGCATCTTGTGACACCATATATTGCCTATGCACCATCTTGATACATTAAATTCTGTTGCTGCAGCATTAATTGCACCGTGTTATAGCTTTCCATTCTCTGTTCTGCTTAGAAGACACAGTAAAATGTGCATTCTCTGATCACTGCTGAGCATGTTCCTATTTGTCTGGTGATGACTTGATGCTTCTATGTGATGCTCTGTTTCTGCATGAAATGATGCCTCTATTTCTGGTTCTTGGTTGAGATCAAAGTGAATGTCATCTTGTTCCATGTCCCCAAATGGCTGGTTGAGATCAAGATGGAACCTATCTTCTTCCATCCCTCCTTCATCACTACTGAAATGATGTTCGTCATCTAGAAATAGAGCTGGTTGGTTGAGATCAAAGTCTGAAGACATAGGGAGCAAGCAGTGAATTGAGGTTTTTTTTTTTGAACAGCAAGAGCAGAGTAAATGCTTGCATTTACTCTTGAACAACTCTTTAATGGCTCTATTAATAGAGATGCAGAGATGTAAATTGTCAATAATTATCTCATGTTTTTATTGTCAATCCGTGTGATGTTAATGCTGATTTTCTATTGGTTTACAATTTTTTGCCTTGGATTGAAAGTAATTGTCCCCTTTAAACTGCAGTATTGAGCTGTAAATTCTCTTTGTACTTTCTACAACATTAAATGTCAAATTGTACTTTCTATTACTTTTTAATTCTTGAGCTTTTCTCCAAATGTAGCTTATATACTGGGACAAAGGGAGTATATGAGTACAAGATACATATCCTTGAATACTACATAATACATACAAATATTGAACTGCCTAATATAGGTTGTGTATCATCCCCCCGCAGTTGTAGTGGGAGTTTGACAGGCGTATAAACTGACTCGGAAGTCCGCGAACAATGGGTAAGGCAACCCTTTGGTGAAGACGTCGGCAAACTGGTGCGACGAGGGAACATGTAACACTCGAACGATACCGAGGGCGACCTTGTCGCATACAAAATGCAGGTTGATTTCCACGTGCTTTGTACGCTGATGTTGTATCAGATTACTTGACAAATAGACGACACTTATGTTGTCACAAAAAACCAAAGTCGCCCCTTTGACTGGTGAGTGTAGCTCGAGCAGTATGTTTCGAATCCAACAAGATTCGGCAACCGCGTTGGCAACGCCGCGATACTCAGCCTCCGCGCTTGATCTTGCAACTGTGGACTGTCGCTTTGACGACCAACAAATCAGATTGGGTCCTAGGTAAACACAAAAACCGGAGGTCCACCTGTGTGAATCAGGACACCTCGTCTAATCGGCATCAGAATATGCAGTCAGCTCCGAAGTAGAGCCTTTAGTGAATTGCAAGCCAAGGTTGATGGTGCCCTTTATGTACCGTAGTATGCATTTGATAGCTAGCATGTGTTTGTCTCTCGGATCATGCATGAACAAGCAACATTGTTGAACGACATACAAGATATCGGGCATTGTGAAAGTCAAGTATTGGAGGGCACCGGCGAGGGACCGAAAATGTGTCGGATCTGGGACCGGATTACCTGCATCTTGGCTGAGTTTGGAGGTGGTGTCGACGGGTGTGTGACAAGGATTGCAATCGAGCATGGAGGCCTTCTGTAGAATTTCTTTGGTGTATTGTTCTTGACACAAGTGAAGGCCTGCAGTGGTGCGTTTGACGGAGATGCCGAGGAAATAGTGGAGGCTGCCGAGATCCGTCATTGCAAACTCGCGGCTCATGGCCGCGATAATCTGATTTAAAAAAGCGGTGCTTGAGGCGGTGAGGACAATGTCGTCAACATAGACGAGAAGATGAGCTTCCCGAGAGCAATCCCGGAAGACGAATAGAGAAGGATCTGAACGGCTGCCTTTGAAACCGAGGCATATGATGTACGCCGTAAAGCGTTGAAACTAGGCCCGCAGAGCTTGTTTTAGGCCGTAGAGAGCCTTCTGTAGGCGACATACGTTGTAATACCCCTCATTTTTAGTAAGGGTATTTGGGTAATTTTCCAACCCTCGTTGTGTAATTGTGATGCGTTTGGCGAAGTTCGGAAGTTCTGTAACTCGTTTAATCTCTGTAATAATTCTTTGAGCATTATAATATACATTCGATGTATTTTCGAGGCTTAGAACATTTTTTTGGATACAAATATTCAATTACGGGGTTAAATCCACGTGTAAAACCTTTCCCGGAGGTCTTAGACGCGGACATGGCATTTCCGTGACCACGGAAGAATTTCCGCGATCGCGGAAACGGGATCGTCGTCTTCTTCCGCGAGCTCGTGCATTTCGTCGCTCCTACTGCCGTAGGTTCGCCGGGGGGAAGATTGATAGAAACATGCATGAGATAGTTAATCAAAGGCCTCCAAGGAAGAGGCTCAAGCAAATGGTGAAGTCTTGTGCAAGTTCGGACTTGTTACAAGCGATTTGGTTCTGGACAGCCTTCGGTAAAACGTCCATAACTATGGCTAGAAAATTGATCTCGTGATGGTTCAAGATGCGTTGGAAAACTGATTCAAGGATCTACAACTTCATAGTTTACGTCAGATCAAGATTCCAACAAGAAGATGGTCAAAACCGAGTTTTACTGATAGCTGTGCCAAGAACTCGACCCAGAACGCGGCCGAGTTCTGGGCTGAGTTGTCAACCCCGGCCGAGTCCTTGCAACAGTCAAGAACTCGACCCAGAACTCGGCCGAGTTCTGGGCCGAGTTGTCGTCCTGGAGCCGAGTTGGTTCAACAGTCAGGAACTCGGCCCAGAACTCGGCCGAGTTCTGGACCGAGTCGCGGCCTGCGTCAGCGATTTCGCTTCGTTCGCTTTGTCGTTTACTGAACAATTTTATTATTATTTTATATTATTTCTTTTGACGCTATTTAATACTTGAAACCCTAGTTTGTAACTTTTTACGTTGAATTTGAGTAGTAAAGTTGAGTACGCTCCTTCCCTTGAATTCTAACGTCAACTCTCGATCCCCGGATCGTTTATCCCGTAGCTCATCGCTTCGAGCAATTGTCGATCATCACGTTGACCCCTTTCGCTCATCACGTTGAACGAGTTTGAAGGCTAACTCTTTAGCCCTAGAAAAGCCATCACGTTGGCTACGGAAGAGAAGAAATCAAATCCACGCTTGAGGAATCCAAGATCCTGCATTGCAGACAACACTTCAGGGGTTGTTCGCATCAACTGGCATCAGAGCCTATCCAAGCTAAGTTTGTTTTCCTCTCTTATTGTGATTCTTGAAATTTTTCCGCTTGCAAACCCTAGTTTTTTTTCTCTCCAATCGCCGGAATCACCACCACCACCGTCCGCCACCACCACCACCGTCCGCCACCCTCTCTCTCACGGCTGAACCCTAACTTCCCCTTAGGTTTTGGTTACTTTTCCTACAGCCCTAATCCCTATCCTCTAGCAAGTCTTGTTTCCTTAATTGCATATTGGATTTCCTTGTTTCTTGTTGATCAAGTTTTGCTTTATCTTTGGATTAATTGCTAGATTAGTTGTTAAATTTTATGCCCTCATAGTTGCTTTGTCTCTTCTTTCTTTTCCTGCACTTGCTTGTGTGGTTCTTTCTTGCTTGATTCTCCATCATATCAACACAAAAACAAAAACAAAGTGTGACCGTATAAACAAAAACAAACATACTATTCTCACCTTCCATCAAACAAAAACAGAAAGGTTTGGGAAGACGGAAGCCTAAAAAACAAAAGATACAAAGAATAGGCAAGAGAACGCACCATACGGTCATACTCCATCTTCTCTTCTTTCATGTCTCTATGCAACTCTTATTGAAAAGGACAAAGAAAAAATTTCAACTCTCTTGTGATTAATTCTAAGAAACTTGATTTGATTTGCTTGCACTTGGAAATTGGTGTGTTGTTTGGGACTTGAATTGCTACTTCTTGCCTTGTTACCTTCCGTTCAAGCCTCTCCCTCCTCACGAGCAACCCAAATTAGTATGCCCAGCGGAAAATTTCTTGGGTCACTTTTGAGACAAAGACTTGGCTTGGACTTGTTCTTTTACTTGGTGCAACTTACTCCTTGTGTTATATGCTTCGTATAGGTACTATGGAGGTTCCTACGACAAGCTACTCTCCTTCTACGGGCAACCCTAGCCCCGGACAGATGGACTCCGTCTTTGAGCGAAACGTCGCACTTCGTGCACTGAGTGAAGAACTAGACCGCCAACTCGCCGCATAGGCTGCTGAGCTTGCTCACCTTCGTCGGGCCTTGAGTGACATGAGGTGGCCCACGGCTGACCCAATGTCGAACCCTCCGGCCACCACTACGAGTCTTTTGACGAGGACACCTACGAAGTCGGCCCATTATTTGACACTGATATGCGATATATTGTATAGCGCATATAGTGGTTATTAGCATGATTTAGGTGATGTTTGGATATTATTTGATGGTAATTCTGTAATCCGGAAGAGAAGACGAGAAGTGAAGAAATCATGGGATTTACAGAGGTTTGAAGTGCATTGAAGAGTAGAAGAACAGTGTGCTGAATTCAATTGGTTCGTTCTCTTTACTCAGATGTCCAAATGGAGTGATTCCAATTCTAGGAGTTAGATCTTGAAGTCTACTGCAAGTCCTCAAAATATGAGCGCAATCCGAGTTGGGAATCAAAAGTTATGACGTTTGTACGGAAGTGTCGCAGCTGTTGGAGTACCACCGCACCCGCGGCAACATCACCGCACCCCGCGGTGAGCCAGCAGGGAAGAGGAGCTGGACACTGGAAGACCACCGCACCCCGCGGTGGGTATTGCCGCACCCGTGGTGACGACGCGCTGAAGACTTTTCTCGGCTTATTTTTGAGATCTTTTATCTGTTTTTATTTTATTTCTGAAACTTTGTTTCCAAGTTTGTTATTTCATTTGATTTATTTCTGGATTATTTTCCCTAGTATATAAGGTTATTTCTAAGACTTTGTTTAAAAAAACCCTAGTTGCCACCAAAACCCTAGTTTATTTTCATCGTTATTTTTTCCCTTTTGCTCAGACAGACAATTGAAGCCTTTAGATTGATTGGATTGTGAGGTTATTCCTTTACTCTTTCTATGATTGTTTTAAGTCTCTCTCGTGCTTAATCTCATTGATCATATATCGAATCCCCTTGATTTGTTGATTAGGAAATCAAATAGATTTTAATAATAGTTCCCTCCAAATTGACAACCTAGAGAAATTAGTATTATGCTATTGGTTTCCATTTTCCATACAACCCGTTGAGATTGTTATTGATCATACTACTAAGGATTGGAGGATACTGGTTGAGAATCTAAATCCCTTAGTTTGTATAGAGAATTAATTACATGCAATTGTATGACTGGTTGCTACACTTGCATGTACCTATCTATTCCTGAATTCATTGCTGCTGTTAGATTCAATCTAGAAGGTCTTCTAGGTTTTTTAATAGTTAGGGTTATCAGGACTGGTTGGACTGGTAACTAATTCAGAACAGGGATTAGGACTTTCATGAGTATTGAGGACTAGGAATAATCAATGATCGATCTATCAATCTGAAGTGTGGATATTTGTTTGGCTGAGTTATTTCCCTAATTTGATTTCAAGTCTTTGTTTTTTATTTTTTTTATTTATTTATTTTGTTTTTAAATCAGAAACCCCCTGGTTACTTGTTGATATACAATTACATCGTTGGAATAGTATTTGATTCTCTGTGGGATTCGACCCTTACTTATCAGACTACATTAGTTGGGTTTGTTTAGGATTATTTTGTTTAGGTGTCACGACAACGCCTTATCAGACACCTACGACAATGAGGAGGAGGAGGAGGAGGAGGAGGAGATGAACGTATACATATGCCGCTCTATGGGCGAGCAAGACAACGTGCCTCTTGGCTTGGCTACACGCCGCGTCCCTACCGCCAACGACGATGTTGGGAGTTGCTGCAACATCTTCAATGAAAAGGTGATCCAAAACTTCAAGTTTGAGACGCCTCCACAACCCGACATTCAAGGCAAACGCGAGAACCGGCTTCTCTTAGCCCGGTCCCGGGATGTCTCTCTAATAATTCAGGGACGTCTTCCTTGCTTTTTACTTGTTCCTTTCGCGTGTCTTTTAACTGTTAAAGATCATGTTGATTTACCCCCTACCGTGACTTCTCTTTTGCAGGACCTTGGGGCTGTGATGCCCGCGGAGCTGCCCGAGGGATTGCCCCCTATACCCGATGACTATGGTGCGCATCCTACGTTCAACGTTGATGATCTTTCTCCTTATACGCCTCCTGCTTCTGACGACGAGGCCGAAGCGGGGACACTTCGCAGCCAAGAAGGGGAGATTGATAGCAACATGCATGAGAGAGTTAATCAAAGGCCTTCAAGGAAGAGGCTCAAGCAAAGGGTGAAGTCTTGTGCAAGTTCGGACTTGTTACAAACGATTTGGTTCTGGGCAATATTAGGTAAAACGGCCATAACTATGGCTAGAAAATTGATCTCGTGATGATTCAAGATGCGTTGGAAAGCTGATTCAAAGATCTACAACTTCATAGTTTACGTCGGATCAAGATTCCAACAAGAAGATGGTCAAAACCGAGTTTTACTGAGAGCTGTGCCTAGAACTCGACCCAGAACTCGGCCGAGTTCTGGGCCGAGTTGTCAACCCCGACCGAGTCCTTGCAATAGTCAAGAACTCGACCCAGAACTCGGCCGAGTTCTGTGCCGAGTTGTCGTCCTGGAGCCGAGTTGGTTCAACAGTCAGGAACTCGGCCCAGAACTCGGCCGAGTTCTGGACCGAGTCGCGGCCCGCGTCAGCGATTTCGCTTTGTCGTTTGCTGAACAATTTTATTATTATTTTATATTTTTTTTTGACGCTATTTAAGACTCGAAACCCTAGTTTGTAACTTTTTACGTTGAATTTGAGTAGTAAAGTTGAGTATGCTCCTTCCCTTGAATTCTAACGTCAACTCTCGATCCCCGGATCGTTTATCCCGTAGCTCGTCGCTTCGAGCAATTGTCGATCATCACGTTGATCCCTTTCGTTTATCACGTTGAACGAGTTTGAAGGCTAACTCTTTAGCCCTAGAAAAGCCATCACATTGGCTACGGAAGAGAGGAAATCAAATCCACGCTTGAGGAATCCAAGATCCTGCGTTGCAGACAACACTTTAGGGGTTGTTCGCATCAAAGATGGATCGATTCGCCTGACCACCGTTACTCTTCTTCGGTGGCTATAAAAGGAGGCAGGGGGTGGAGTGGCTCATCATCCACAATCCCAATCAATCTCTCTCTCGTTGCTCTCTGTTCTCTCGTTCTTCTTCGCCGGAGTTTCGTCGTCGTCGGAGCTGCTCGCCGGTGTGCTCAGGTGTTGGTGGTGGTGGTGCTTTGGAGGCCTCGTGGTGGTAGAAGTCGAAGCCCCCTCGTCCGATCCAGTAGTCATCGCCGGTGAGCCTCGTTCGTCTTTCCGGGTTGCGTCTGGGAAGGATCCGCGATCGTGGATATGAACACCGCGACCGCGGAAGGTGCCCAGAAATCCGCAACCGCGGAATCCAAAACCGCGACCACGGTTTGCCTTAGCAAGCGCGATCGTGGCTTTGGACGAGCCGGTCACGGATGGGACCTTCGTTTCTTTTGTTTCTTTAGATTCGTATTATTATTCGTATCGAATCTAACCTAGGGTTTCGTCGTGGGTTCGTTGTCGTCATAGGAATCCGTAACCCGATTCCGTTTCCATTTTCCGGACCTAGAAACCCGACATCGTTCGTTCGTCTCGATTAAGGCAAGTGCGGTTCGCTCTTGCTTATCATTCCATGTTTCCGTTAATTATCAATTGTTTTTAATTGTTAATTAAATTGGGATGAATGTTGTTTTCGTTTGGGAACATTTTTTTATAAATGTATGTGATTAAAATGTGATATTATAATAGGTTGTATATACTGCTAGAAACAACACTATTATATCTGTGATTACCATGATGGTATTGATGTGTATTATTGTGTGATTTTAACTGTTTAGTTAGAACGAGTGATCGTAGGAACGCTATGTACCTCGCGAGGTCTAGTCGTTTCTTTATAACTGGTATTAGGAGGATTTTTCCCTAGTACTTTCCCTGGTCATGACTGTACCCTTACTCAGGATAGGTGCACACAGCTGGTGCCGACACTCGGGATTTATTCCCCAAATATCTCTCGGGATGAGACGATATATCTTAAAAGCTTGTAACGTAAATGTACGCTTTGTCACTAAATAAGATAAGTGCGGATGTGCACATAATTAATGAACTTTCGGGCGATAAGTACAACTTGGAACCTCGCCTGGACTTCAGTTAGAGTAAGTCCTCTTTCCAATCTGAATTTGCACGGTGCGGTGAGGTTGGTCGTGGACCCAAATGATCAAGTTGTTTTAAACGCTTGTGTGAAACTATAACGTTCTCAAACACTTGTCATACTTTCCGATAAGACTCAATCTTTTGGAGTCTTCTCTTCATATGTTTCCCATAAGACTCGATCTTTTGGAGTCTTCTCTTGATCATACTGTTTCGTCTCTTTCCGTAGAAGTGTTGAGGTTTACTATCGTCATCGGCTTTCATTCGAGAAGTGATGGGTCTAACCTAATACGACTACCTAGAATCTTTTCTGTTTAACCCTTGCATAGTCTTTCATTAGACTAACCAACCGGTTATTTTCCTTTGCATGGTTGGCTGGTGTCATCCGTCTCATACGGCACATCAGGTAAACTTCCCTTCTGTGAAGGCTAGTATGCGACGATGAAGGCAGATGGAGTTTTCTCAAGGTTGAAGATCCTAGGCGTGAGATCGCTCCGATCAAGACCCTTATGTTATTTATTATTTAAAAGACTTCCGCTGTATTGAAATGAATTCTGTATTTCTGATGTAATCCGTAACTTTGGTTGAATGAATGTTTATGACGTTTGATATACATGGTGTTATCTTATGTTTATTATAAAATGGTTAAGCCTTGGGTGACTTCAGATGTGAAATCTGAGGTCACTGGCAATAATACTTTCTAGGATATATTTGGGGGTGTTACATACATCACCAGGTCGGCATGGATCTTCAAAACCCAGAGGCTGTTGGCAGTAGACGGTCTCCTTAAGGCTGCCATGATGGAAAGCATTCTTGACGGCGAGTTGGTGAATGGGCCAATCATGAGCAAGAGCGAAAGATAGAACGGTGCGGTTGTGGGTTTGACTACGGGCGAGAAAGTCTCATCGTAGTTGTTTTGGGACGAAAAGATCGGACGACCTAATTCGCCTTAGACGGGGTAACTAGTCGACTGGACGATAGGAAACAATCCAAACCAAGTGAGTAATAGATAAACAAGAAATAAATATGTAATAACAAGACGATTTTATTAGATGTCGTGTGAATCGGATTGAATCATGATACAACTTATCGTAATAAAACCAGAGATCGAGTTGGACTCGACCGGTGACTTGTGAGTGGCGACCGGCAGGGGTCAGACGTAGGTAACCGTTTTTAGAGCTAGATGGGTCGCGAGAGTGCTATTCTGGTGAGTTATCTCCGTAAGGAAGCGTGTCCCTAGCGTAGTTGTGAGAGTTGAATTTTTATCTTCCTTGTCGTCCCAATATGGTAAGTCCATTTACTCTTTGTGACCGTTGTGCTTCTTCGATATCTTTGTCTTCTATGCTGGACGTAATGGCGAAGATTTCGCCATTAAATTGCTGGTAATGGTGGTGGTTTAAGTGTTGTAGACGTTGCATGATCCGGGCATTAAATGCGTGGCGGGATCTTCGCGACCCTGTCGGATGATGCTCGACCAGAGAAGTTGTAACACCCCCAAATTTAACCCCATTTGAAAGCGTTACTGCCGATGACCCCGGACGTAAACCCCGAAGTCACCCCAGGCTTTTCCAACGACATAACTGTCTTAAACATAGTTACAATACTAAAATCATAACTTTTATTAAACCACATGGTCGCGGAATTACACGATTCCAAAAACGACCCAATAATCAGAAATACAACAGCGAAAGTCTTTAACAAAATACAAATTAGCACAGCGGAAATCTTTTAAACAAGGCGACAAAACAACTTGTCGAAAACACCGTTCATCTTCATAGTCGTTCTAGCCTTCTCGGATCTTCAACACACCTGATGTGCCGAATCAGACGGATGACACCAGCCAACCATGCAAGGAATATAACGGTTGGTCAGTCTAATGAAAGACTACACAAGGGTACAAAGCAGAGTGGTTCGAAGCAGTCGTATTAGGACTCATCGTCCCTCGAATAATAACCGAGTACGCTAGTCAACCATCATACTCCTACTAGAATAAATGAAGCAGCATGAACAAGAGAAGATTCTGGAGACCGAGTCTCATAGCAATCAATCCCAAAAGAAGACTCCAAATGAAATGAGCCTTATAGGAAAATATGACAAATGTTGGGGAACATAAACAAACACACACACACACACACACACACATCATCACAATATCGCATATGAGCGATCTACAACTAAGACGAGCTTTTCCTAGCTGCACTAGCGCCTAGCTGCACTACTCGCCAAACATTTTAAATAAGTGCTTACTCATACCGCACTTTATATTAAGGTCAAGGCATTTTCAATATGTGCATACTCATGGCACGTATCTTATTAAATGACCACATACGCACATCACGTTATAAGCTTTTAACATCTCTCTACAAGAGATAACACGGGGAATAATCCCAGGGAATAAATCCCAACCGGTTGTACTTTAACAAAATAATGGGGAATAAATCCCAGGGAATAAATCCCATCCAGTTGCATTTCTGCGTGCACGTATCCTCTATTAGGATAGGGTCATGACCTGAACAAAACTAACGGGGAATAAATCCCGGGGAATAATCCCAACAATTACGTTACTACACACGGACTGTACTAGCAGTCAAACACACAATCACAACACAGAGAACCATCACGGCTCAACCTGAACAACTAACACCCTAGATTTAATAATCTAAACACACACGATAAATCACATCAAAGACCCTTACGGCCTTCACCTGCACAAATCTAGAATAGACTAGCGTCGGTTCTAGCAGAATATACAACCTAGTATAATATCATCTTTTAATCACATATAGTTATCAAAACTGTTCCTAACATAATTAAGAATCATCCCAAATTAATTAACAACAAAACAATTGATAATTAATGGAAGTATGGAATGATGAGCAAGAGCGAACCGTCACTTGCCTTAGAATAGACGAATACTAAGACAACTTCTCAAGAACGAGTCCTGAATCCTGAATCTGGAACGAAACCTGGATAAAATCCCATTGGAACGATCCAAAACGAGACCCTTAGTTAGATTCCATACACTTATATATGAATCTAAAAGAATACAAGAAGAAATCAAAGGAAATGAGCAAAGCCCAAAGCCAAACCAACAAGACACACAACTCGGACGCCCTCACCGCGATCGCGGCGAGTCGCGGCCAGTCGCGGTATTCGTGTGGCATGACAGTGGCGAAGCTCGACAGCTCCCATGGAGTTTTTCTTACCCCAAACCGATTTGTTTGCCTTCGATTTGTCTATGGTTCAATCTCCCAACACCTCAAAGCTTTAGTCAAACACTTGGGCAACCTTCTCCAACTCGAGAGCCTTCTCGAATCGAGCTTAAACAGCCCCGAAAATGGCGATTTCAGAGGGGAGAAAAACAGAGAAAATGAAGAGAAAAGAAGGAAGAAGAAGAGAGAAAGAAGGCATCGGTTCGAGCCCTTTTATAGCACCAATCCGAGCCACCAAAGGGGGAACAAACCGGGGACAAGGGGACAAGCCAAAGCCAAGTGGATCGAGCCACTTGCCTGCCCCAAAAACAGAGAAAAAACAGAGTGCTACAGTGGCCGCCTTCACGAGGAAGACGACACAGCCTGGCATTGGCATTACCGCGAGCGCGGCGAGTCGCGGTAGGTCGCTGCAGATCGCGGCAAGTCGCGTCAAGTCGCGGTTTAAAGGCCGACTTCGTTAATTCTTATCCGAACTTGGTTTGGATTAAATTTCTTAACTCCGGGTTAAATATATTCGTACATTAACGATACATTAACCCCGAAAACACCTCAACTGTATTATATAATGCTCGGAAATTTTTACAGGGCTCAGACCCCTTTTCAGAAGGTCCGAGACTCACTGAATTAAATCCGTCTAGCAAAACGGGCATAAGAAAAATTTAAAAATAATTCAAAATACCCTTAAAAATTACGGGGTGTTACAGAAGTCTTGTCGGCTTTTCTGGGCTTTCATTGTTTGACCTTCCGAATGGCGACGGGCTTGGGCTCGATCGAGGGTCTGATCTTTTTTTTGGAGAATCCATGCCTAACAATAGCCCCAAGTTGCTATGGGCTTACGGTTTAGGCAAGTTGACCGGAATCCGTGGCAACTTCTCCAGACACGATCTCCACCTTCCGATTTGGCGCGTTCGCTCAGGGCTACGTGGCGCGTGATCGAGGCTTGATGCGACGCCTCTACAGGTCTTCACTTCCCTCCATAAATTCGTAGCAGACGGAATCGATTACTCTTCATCATCTTCCTTCGCAAGTTTCTGGTAAGCCTCTTGGTCTCTCTTTGCCATTGCTTTCTGCTTTCCTTAACCATAGCACTTCGATTCCCTCCCCTCTCTATTCTCGACATGGTTTCTCTTGAGGCTTCTGAGTCATCGAAGACTCTTTCTGATTCTCGTGGGGAAGAAGCTCCTCCTCGTTTCTTTCTAAAGGAGTCGGATGCGTTAATTAGCACCATGTCCCAGGCGGAACTAGATCAGGTGCTCCAAGTTGGAGGCTTTCCGCCGGAGACGGTCGCCAGACTGCCGCATCCGGATGAGAGGGCCGATGCTCGCTACGAGGGATGGGTCTGCTTCTACTCTTACCCGTTTAGAATAGGGCACAAGTTTCCTTTTCCCCCCTTGTGAGGGACTTTCTAGCTACTTTGGCGTTGGCGCCATGTGAAGTGATGCCTCAGGCGTGGAGAGTTCTTAGGGTCTTAGACCTTGTAGATGTCCGGACAGGAGCTGGTTTTGATTTTGATGCTCTGTGGTATAACTACTTCATTGGGTCGAGGAGTTCTTGTCGCGTTCAGTTGCGTGTTCGACCTGGTCGGAAATCTTTGGTGCAGAGTCCGGATGTCAACGACCGTGGATGGGGGTCGAAGTTCTTTTTCGTCGAACGCTCTTCTCTGGAGAAGGAGGGGGAATGTCCGTTTTTGTTGACGGAGTGGCGAGTCGATAGTATGTATTTGCCTTTCCTTTCGTGTTTTTGTGTCTTAACTCTTGTTTTAACTTTTCTTCTTTGTAGTTCCCGAACCAGAGGATCTGGAAGTGAGTAGCCGATCAGAGGGCTTGTCGAGGATTGTGCTTGAGGTTCCTGCGTCTGAGAGGAAATTTGTGAACATCAACTTGCTGTCGACGACCCCTGCTCCCCAAGAAGACATGTCAAATGTTTCGTCGTCTCATGCAAAAGGTAGACTTTCGACTTTTAGAAGTCTTTTCAATGTTTTTCGTTTTGTCATGTGCTTAAGGATTTCTCCTTTTTTGTTGTCCTGTCGTGTCAGATTCCCCTGGTGGTCGGTCAAGTGCTCGATTGAGGGTGGCATCCAAGAAGAAGAAGGACGTGACTGCCGAGGGGATTGGCAAGATCGGTGCCGTTGGGCAGTCGATTGTCGACCTTTTTCATGCTCAGGACCCGACTTTGAAGTCGGAGGTTGATGACGTCTCTCCCCTCGACTGCATTGGTGAAGCGGGGTGCTTCTCGTGGAAGGTGAATTGTCCTTTTGTTTGTGTCTTTTTTCTTTTTTGTTCGATCATGTCTTCTGATCGTGTGTCGTGTCGCCGTGTGAGATTGTAGTCTTTTCAGTATCTTTTGGGGGCATATTCTGGCATCAAGGCGATGGTCGCCAAGGCCGAGGATCGGGCTGCTAGGTCAGAGTCCGATCTTGCGTCCTTGAGGACTAAATTAGAAGGAGCGGAGAGCCGCTTCCGTGAAATCGAGCGTCGCCTCGTCAGAGACATGAAGAGTTGTCAGGGGGAGTTGGTTGTGTGTCAGAGGGAGCTTGAAGAATGTCGGGCAGGCGTTGAAGATGAAGTGAGGCGGGCTCGTATCGCCGACGGTCAGATTGCTGGCGACGTGAGGGCCTTCTATGCTGTGAAGTCGCACATTGAGATGATTGAAGAGTTCAATGAGGGCAAGCACGAGCTCTGGGACCTGAAGGCGGAGAAGGAGACTTTGGACTCCATGTTCCCAAAGGGCGATCCTGGTCAGGAGCTGTTCTGCTTAGCCGGCGTCGGAGAAGAGGCTGTGGATGAAGGTGCCGATGAGGACGAAGCTCATTCTGGCGATGCTAAGCCGACCGACGAGATAGCCCCATTGGAGCCAGCTCCTGCCGACGGTAACGTTGTTGTTCGCGATGCTTGACTTTATTTGTCCCACTTGTGTGTGGGTTTAGACATTTGGCGCCTGTGGATAATGTATGTTTTGGCGACCCGTCCGCCATCGCGGGTCACAGAATATTTCTGTTTAATGAAGTCCTACAGATGTGTAGGCAGACAATGTGGTTTGGCGACCCGTCCGCTATCGCGGGTCGCGTATTTATAAAAATGCTTTTTATTTTGCTGCAAATGCGTTTTTACATGTAGAATTGCATGCTAGTTTGTTTTGTACATGTTCGTCGAACTTTCGAGGAAGTTGTCGACGACGTTTAGTATGTCGTGTATGTCGGTTTCACCCGTGTGCTCCGTCGAGTGGGGTTTCACCGTGTGTATGTATGTAGAGCAGGCCTGTGATGTGTTTGTGTATGTGTTAGTCATGACATTGTGCCGGGGAGGTAAGCAATATATAATAAGGTGTTTGTTCCTTATGTTTTAATTGCGTAAATATAATAAGGTATTGTACCTTATGTTTTGTATAAGGCAGGCGGTGTGCCGACGTGCCTGTGTTGTCATCTCCCCGTAATCCGATCGATCGTGTAATGTAAGCGCTATATGCGAATGACATGATCCATTTGCGGATGACTGGGTCCAATGTAAATGCTGTTCTGCATTTGTGTTTTTGTAAGGAGGAAATCCTCGCTTAGTGTCAGATGATGACATGTAAAAGAAAGTAGCGATGTATATGCGATGGCATGCGATATGTATGCGACGGATGACAATGTATATGCGATAGCATGCGATATATATGCGACAGATGGCAATGTATATATGATAGCATGCGATAGGTAGCAATGTATATGCGATGTATAGAGTTTTGCGTGATGTTTTTACCTTATCGGTTCAGAAATGGTATAGCTTGAGATGTGCTGCGTTCCAACTCCTCGGGATTGGTTGTCCGTCTTTGTCTTCTAACTGGTACGCTCCTTGTCCGACCACTTCGGTGATCAAGTAAGGTCCTTCCCATTGTGCTGCTAGCTTTCCGTCGGATGGGTTCTTGGTGTTCTGGAATGTCTTCCTTAGGACCCAGTCTCCGACCTTGAATGCCTTGATTCAGACGTTTTTGTTGTAACTCCTTGCGACTTGTTGTTGGATTCGGCTTGTCCGTTGGATTGCGGATACCGAGGTGTGGATGTGACCAATTTGATGTTCCATTGGTCGCATAAGGCTCGAGTCTTATGACTGACGAATTGGGAACCGTTGTCGCACACGATTTCTGATGGGACGCCAAATCTGCACAAGATATTGCGTTTTATGAATGAAATGACGTGTTGATCTTTTACCTCTCTGTAGGCTTCAGCTTCGATCCATTTAGAGAAGTAGTCCGTCATGGCAAGGAAGAAAACTCTTTGACCCGACGCGGGGGGAAGCTTTCCGACGATGTCCATTCCCCATCGCATGAAGGGCCATGGAGCCAGGGTCGGATGGAGGAGCTCTGAAGGCTGATGATGGATGGGTGCGTGCCGCTGGCAGGCGTCGCACTTCTTGGTGTATTTCATGGCATCTTGGTTCATTGTTGGCCAATAGTACCCGTTTTGGAGGGCTTTTCCTGAGAGGCTTCGTCCGCCGGTGTGGTTGCCACATTCTCCTTCGTGTAATGATTGTAAGATACGTCCGACTTCTGGAGTCTTAAGGCATCGCAGGAGTAATCCTGTGACAGATCTTTTGTACAAGATATTGTTAATGATATCGTAAGATAGTGCTTGTACCTTGAGCCTTTTTGCTTCTGTCTTGTCGTCGGGTAGAATGCCGTCTTTTAACCACCTGATATAAGGTAGCATCCAGTCATCATCGGCGTCGATGATGTCCTCTTCGGGTCGGTCGTCTATTTCCATGGCGACGAGTTCTTCATGTGATGTTGTTAACTCGACGGATGTTCTTGGGACGGCTGACGTCGTGATGTGGGCCAATGGTATATGTGGAAATTCTTTCGGGTTTAGGACGGATCCTAAATTGGCGAGTGCGTCATCTTGGGAGTTAAGGTCCCTGGGTACCTGTCGGATGTTGAATGTCTGGAATTGTTCGATTAGTTTCTTGGCTACCTCCAGATAGGCTACCATTCTGGTATCCTTGGCGTTGTACGAACCTTGTATCTGGTTTACGACCAGTAGGGAGTCACAGACGACTTCGATCTCTCGGACCCCTAGGTCACGGGCCAGGATGAGTCCGAATATGAGTGCTTCGTATTCAGCTTCGTTGTTGGTCGCATCCCACTCACATCTGACAGCTTGATCTATCTTATCCCCCTGTGGCAATTTCAGTACGACCCCAAGCCCCGATCCTCTGGAGTTCGACGCCCCATCTGTGTAGAGCTCCCATGTACCTGTCTCGTCTGTCGCGAGTAGCTGTGTCGCTTCTTTAGTGGCTTCTTGCTCTAGGGTCGGACTAAAATCGACCACAAAGTCGGCTAAGGCTTGCGACTTGATCGCCGCCCTAGGCTCGTATTCGATGTCGTAACCACTGAGGTGTATGGCCCATTTGGTCATTCGTCCTGTGAACTCGGGTTTCCTCATGATAGCTCTCATGGGATGATTAGTGCGAACAGTAATGGTATGAGATTCAAAATATGGTTTGAGTTTATTTGAAGCCATTACCAATGATAGTATGAGCTTTTCAAGTGACGAATACCTCGTTTCGGCTGATAATAGCGTTCGACTGACGTAGTATATTGGCGACTGTTTGCCATCCTCCTCTCTGACTAGTACAACGCTTACGGCCGACTCTAATACTGTAAGATAAAGAAATAAGGGCTCGTCGCCTTTAGGTTTGGCCAGTAACATGGACTGGCCATGTACTCTTTGAGGTTCTGGAACGCCGCTTCGTGTTCTTCCGTCCATTGAAAGGACTTGTTCTTCTTGAGCGCGTCGTGGAAGGGTTTGCATTTGTCGGATGATTTGGAGATGAATCTGTTCAGAGCTGCTATCCGACCTGTGAGCTTCTGTACGTCTTTGACACATTGGGGGGATCGGAGGTTGATGATAGCTTTGATCTGCTCTGGGCTGGCCTCTACTCCTCTTTGTGTCACCATGTATCCTAAGAACTTCCCTGACGACACTCCAAAGGAGCATTTAGTAGGGTTTAGTTTCATGTTGTACCTTTTGAGCACCTTGAAGCTGTCGCGTAGGTGGTCTATGTGATCTTCTTTCTTTTTGGACTTGACCAACATGTCGTCAATATAGACTTCCATCGTTTCTCCGATTTGGTCTTTGAACATTTTGTTGACCAATCGTTGGTATGTAGCCCCTGCATTTTTCAGACCAAAGGACATTACTTTGTAGCAATAGATATCTTGACTGGTGATGAACGCTGTTTTTTCTTGATCGTCGGGATCCATAAGGATCTGATTATAGCCACTGAAGGCGTCCATGAAGGTGAGCATTTCGTGTCCTGCTGTGGCGTCGATGTGAGGCAGAGGAAACGAGTCCTTGGGACAAGCCTTGTTGAGGTCTGTGAAGTCGATGCAGACTCTCCATTTGCCGTTCTTCTTCTGGACCATGACCACGTTGGCCAGTCATTCAGGGTAGTGGACCTCCCTGATTTTTCCGGTTTCCAATAAGCTTCTGACTTCGTCGTCGATTATTTTGTTCCGTTCGGGGGCGAATTTCCTGCATTTTTGCTTGACAGGGGGATGAGATGGATCCACATTTAATTGATGAGTAATAATGTTGGGAGATATCCCGACCATATCCTCATGCGACCATGCGAAACAGTCGGCATTGGTCCTGAGAAAGTTGAGAAGTTGTTGTCTAGTCGAGTCGTCCAGGTCCGACCCGACCCTTACCCTTTGGTTTGGCTTTGAAGGGTCTAGTGCGATCTCGTCGAGTTTCTCCATTTCTGGTTCGACGTATCGACTAGGTCCTTCGCCGATCTGTGGTTGCTATGCGATCTTGTGTTCGACCGCGTTCTTCATGGAAGCGACATAGCATTCCTTTGCAGTCCTCTGATCCCCTTTGATTTCTTGGACTCCCCACTCAGTGGGGAATTTGATGACTTGATGATATGTTGAAGGTACTGCCTTCATAGCGTGTATCCATGGCCTGCCAAGAATACAATTATAGGGAGATGGACAGTCTAGGACTAAGAATTTAACCTGTTGATTGATTCCTCCAGCGTATGTGGTCAAAATGATTTCACCAGTCGTGTGCTTAACCTCGCCGCTGAACCCGACCAGTGGGGTCGACTTCTTGACTAGATCGTTCTTAGCCAGACCCATTTCTTTGAGAGCATCGAGGGTCAAGATGTTTGTCGAACTCCCTGTATCGATTAGTATTCTCCGGATTAAGCAATTACCAATGGACAAAGAGATTACCAGACCGTCATGGTGACTATCCGACCCGTCGGAGTCGGACTCGTCGAATGTGACTGTCGGAAGGTTAGATGCCCTCCTTGGCTTGAGTTCTGATGCCTCGGGCTTGTCGCCTTTGCTTTCCTTGGCATGTTGCTTAGCCGCGGAGTATGTCTTCCCGCATATGTCGGATCCGCCTGAAATGGTATTGACAACTTTCGTATGGACAGGAGATGGGGGTTTGTTCTATTTTACCTGATCTCGGCGTTCCATGGTGGCTTTTACCCGTTCCGAGATGACGTCGCGTAGGAGCCCCTGTGAGAGCAGCCTAGCGACCTCTTTTTGATGGCGATGCACTCGTCGGTCGAATGACCATGGTCATCGTGGAATTCACACCATCGACTCGTGTCCTTCTTGACGTCCGGGCGGTCGCTCTTTCGGGGCCATCTCACGTCTTTTCCATACTTGTCGAAACTCTTGACGAGTTCCGACACGGAAACGTTGAAGTTATAAGACTGGACCCTAGGAGGCAATGTAGAACCGTCCCTCCATTCCTGTGACCTGTCTTGGAGAGAATTTACCTGATTTGATTCATTTCGATTACGAGAATAGGGATGTGGGCGTCTGTCTCGACGATTGTCGGAGGAATGTTTGCGATCTGATGGATCGGGTCCGCGTGAGGCTTTACGCGACTCACGGTCTTCTTCCAGCCTTACCTCGGCCATAGTTTTGGCCTGAACATCTTCGAAACTTTTGCATGGATACTTGGTAATCTCGTCGTAGAGATTGCTGTCTTTGACCAGGCCTTGTCGGAATGCTTCGATAGACGTTGTGACGTCACAGTGGGGGATCCCCACTTTCTCTTTGTTGTACCTGTTAAGATAATTTCGGAGAGGTTCATTGTATCTTTGTGTGACTCGGTAGAGGTCACTCGATTGTTTCTCATGCTTCCGACTGCTGGCGAACTGGCTCTTAAAAGAGTTGACCAGATCCGCAAATGATGCGACCGCTCCCTGAGGCAAACGCATAAACCAAGTTAGTGCGGGGCCCGCGAGGGTCGTGCCAAAGCTTTTGCACATGACAGCCTCGCGGCTCTCCCTTGAAACAGATGCAGCCATTAGTTTTTGTTTATAGAGAGAGATATGGTCATCTGGATCGGTGGTGCCGTCGAATGTCGCCATGTTGGGGAGATGGAACTTCTTGGGGATCTCGACCCTTGCGATTTCTTCGACGAACGGGGATTCTTCGAATCCGCCGGACGCTTCTCTCTCGATCGGTTGCGGGACTCCTGGGAGCCTGTTGAAACGATCGTCGATCGCCTTCATGTGTCGGTCGAGCGTTTGCTGAAAAAGGGCCATGACATCTGGCGGACTGGCAACCTGTGTTTCATCGATTCGGGCCCCAACAGTCCCGATCGGTGTAGGAAAGGTGACATGGTTAGTCGAAAATAGACTAGCAAAAGGAGTTCGAGATGTACCCTCAGCGTGTCCGGGACGTCGTATGCTGGGAGGCGTTGGCTCGATATTGTCCATGTCGAGGCGCGATCGGGCGCCGCCGTGGGCGGGCGTGTTCCTAGATCCTGAGACCACTGATTGTACCTGCGACTTAAGAGACTCGTTCTCACGGGTTAGTTGCGCAATCTCGGCTTCGGGTTGGGTTGACAAAGCGGCTAGGGCTTCGGTCTTCTGACGTTGTTGGGCTAGTTCCTCTTGAAGGGCGGCCATTTTCTGAGAGAGTTCTTGGAACTGGGTTGGAGTAGGATTTTCGGTTGGGTTTTCTGTGGTTTGGGTTTTGCCTTCGAGACGTAGTTCTTGGTTGTCAGTAGGAGGATCAATAGCCATGGTTGGAAGATTCCGGAAAGGTGATCGACAAGTTGCCCCACGGTGGGCGCCAAATTGTTTTGGGACGAAAAGATCGGACGACCTAAATCGCCTTAGATGGGGTAACTAGTCGACTGGATGATAGGAAACAATCCAAACCAAGTGAGTAATAGATAAACAAGAAATAAATATGTAATAACAAGACGATTTTATTAGTTGTCGTGTGAATCGGATTGAATCGTGATACAACTTATCGTAATAAAACCGGAGATCGAGTTGGACTCGACCGGTGACTTGTGAGTGGCGACCGGTAGGGGTCAGACGTAGGTAACCGTTTTTAGAGCTAGATGGGTTGCGAGAGTGCTATTCTGGTGAGTTATCTCCGTAAGAAAGCGTGTCCCTAGCGTAGTTGTGAGAGTTGAATTTTTATCTTCCTTGTCGTCCCAATATGGTAAGTCCATTTACTCTTTGTGACCGTTGTGCTTCTTCGATATCTTTGTCTTCTATGCTGGACGTAATGTCGAAGATTTTGCCATTAAATTGCTGGTAATGGTGGTGGTTTAAGTGTTGTAGACGTTGCATGATCCGGGCATTAAATGCGTGGCGGGATCTTCGCGACCCTGTCGGATGACGCTCGACCAGAGAAGTCTTGTCGGCTTTTCTGGGCTTTCATTGTTTGACCTTCCGAATGGCGACGGGCTTGGGCTCGATCGAGGATCTGATCTTTGAGAATCCAGGCCCAACAGTAGTCGACACCTTGTTGTTGAGAGTAACCACGGGCAACCCATTGAGCCTTGTAGCGCGCCAGTGCACCGTCAGGACCGTACTTGTGTTTAAAAATCCACTTTCCTGAAACAACATTGGCATTCATAGGCCTCGGAACAAGATCCCAAGTCCCATTTTTAATCAAAGCATCGAACTCTTCTTTCATGGCGGTGCGCCATTGTGGGTCTTGGAGGGCCTTTTTGTGAGTTCATGGTATGAGGGAAATGGGTTTGGTTGTTGTGTTTAGGTTGAAAATGGATTTGGGTTTGAAAATGCCAGCTTTGGCCCTAGTGCACATTGTGTGCTCGTTAGGGTTTGAGGGTGCCGACGGTGGTTGGGAATTGTTGGGGTTTGAAGGAATAGGTTGATTGGGAATATTGGAAGTAGGGGTGTTCAAAATCGGCCCGGATCGGAAAATCGGACCGGACTGGAAAAGACCGGACCGGTGAAATTCCGGTCCGGTCTCCGGTCCAAGGTTTTCCCTTAATCCGGTCCGGTCCAAACCCGGAAAAAATCCGATCCGGACCGGATTTTTTTTTTAATTTATATGTTTTTTTTGGAGATTTATATGTATTTTTTTATAGATATTTTTTTAATTTAATAAGTTAGGATTATATATGTTTTATAGATATTTTTTTAGATTTTAAATAAGAATTTAGATTTAAAAAAAAAAAATCCGATCTCCGGTCTACCATTTTCAAAAAATCCGATCAAGACCGGATGAACCCCTAATTGGAAGTTTGGGAAAGATTGGGTTGATTGGGATTTCCTGGGATTATGGGATTGGAAAGTTGGGTTGATTGGGAGGGATTTTGGGGATTTGATTGGGCGGGTGTTGGTAGAGATTGGCTAGCATGAGTGATTGGTGGGGCCAGCTTGGGGGAGCTAGTCACAGATTGGGAAAGAGGGGGATTGGGAATAAATGGCGGGGCCGGCTGATTTGGTGGGGATTGAGAATTTATTTGATTGGGAGAGTTGACCGAGAGGAGAGGGAAAGTGGGAAGAGTAGGTGGGGCCATTTGATTTGGTGGTGATTCGGGGTAGACCCGAGCAAACGCGGATAGTCCGGCCTGTCCGGTCCGTCCGACATAAATGGACGGATATAGTTATTATATTTAGCCTATTTTGCTCGGATAGTCCGACCCGTCCGTTTATATGGGCGGAATACAGTCACTGATAATATTCCATTTAGCCCAGATAGCCTGCCCGGAAGCCCAAATTAATTTTTAAAAATAAATTAATTTTTATATATAATAAAATTCATATAAAATAAATATTTATTTATATCATAAGCAACCTAATATTTATACTCACAAGACACTTAAAATTAGCGATGTTGGTTATGACGAGTTTGAGGACAAAGAAGATTCAACTAAGGTGTGATTGTGTGATGTATGTACTACGCTGAAGGCAACAAAAAGAGACAACCAACTCCATTTTCTTTTGAAATTTGCTTAATTGTGTAATATTGTGTTATTTTGTGGGAAATTTGATATGACAAGTTTGTAACAATAACTATGTTAACCGTTTGTAATAAAAAGACATTTTTTATGGGTATTGTGCGTAAAATTATATTTGCTATGTTTCGTTTTATGACAGATTTGTCTTGTCTCGCGGGCTAAATGGGACTCGCGGGCTACCCGGGTCCGGATGTCCGGGCGGATCCGGGAAGCCTTCCTAGCCCGTTTCTTTGGCTTGCCCGGATCTGGTCCGCCCATCCGGGGATGATTTTTGTCCAAAGCCCGGCCCAATTCCCGCCCAGATCCGGGTTTGATCAGGTCTAATTGGGGGATTATTTTGAATGTGATTTGGTGGGGCCGGTTGGGTAGAGTTAGGAAAGGTATATCCTTGGCAATCAGGAAAAGGGGGATTGTCAACGGTGAATTGTAGAAAATCAAAATTTGCTTCCTTAATTTTTGCTTCTTGATATGGAAAATAGGTCTCATAAAAAATTATATTTCTTGAAATAATTATCTTTTTGGTCAAGAGATCAAGACAATGATAGCCCCGATGATTTTGAGCGTACCCGAGAAAGACACAAGCAGTTGAACGTGGGGATAATTTGTGAGGCATAGTGGACGGTAAATTTGGATAACTATTGGGCCTGGCATTCCAGGAGAAAGACAGATCAAGTGGATCGAACTCAAGCCCACTGCAGATCGGAAGAACAGAGGAAAAGCCCAGAGGAGCCGACGAGACTTCTCTGGTCGAGTATCATCCGACAGGATCGCAAGGATCTCGCCACACATTTAATGCCCAGATCACGCAACGGCCATAACATTAAAACCAACGTAATCACAGAGATTCAATGGCGCAATCTTCGCCATTACTCTCAACATTGAAGATGAAATGTTCGGCAAGAAATGCAAAACGGTAACAAGGGTGAAAGACTTACCATATCGGGACGACAAAGAGGATAAGAAACAACACGCACAATTACGCAAGGGACACGAGCATTCTTACTCAGAAAACACACCAGAATAGCACTCTCGCTCTCGACCTAGCTCTCTAACGGCTGCTTACGCTAGATCCCTGCCGGTCGCCACTCACAAGTCGCCGGTCGAGTCCCACTCGATCTCTGGTTTTATTACGATAAGTTGTATCACGATTCAGTCTGATTCACACGACATCTAATAAGATCATCACGCTATTATACATTTATTATGTGTTTATCTATTTATTGCTTGGTTTGAATTGTTTTCTATCACCCGATCGACTAGTTACCCCGTCTAAGGCGATTTAGGTCGTCCGATCTTTTTGCCCCAAAACAATTTGGCGCCCACCGTGGGGCAACTTGCCGATCATCCTTCCGAAACTTTCCAACCATGACTATCGATCCTTCTACTGACAATCAAGAATCACGTCTCAAAGACGAAACCCAAACTACAGAAAACCCAACCGAAAATCCTACTCCAGCCCAATTCCAAGAACTCTCTCAAAAAATGGCCGCCCTTCAAGAGAAACTAGCCCAACAACGTCAAAAAACTGAAGCCCTAGCCGTTTTGTCAACCCAATCCGAAGCCGAGATCGCGCAACTAACTCGTGAAAATGAGTCTCTTAAGTCGCAGGTACAATCAGGGGCTTCAGGATCTAGAACGCGCCCGTCCACGGCGGCGTCCGAACACACCTCGACATGGACAACATCGAGCCAACGCCTCTGAGCGTACGACGTCCTGGACACACTGAGGGTACGTCTCGAACTCCTTTCGCTAGTCCATTTTCGACTAACCATGTCACCTTTTCCACACCGATCGGGTCTGTTGGGCCCCGAATCGACGAACCACAGGTTGCCAATCCGCCAGATATCATGGCTCTTTTCCAACAGACGCTCGACCGACATATGAAGACGATCGACGATCGCTTCAATAGGCTCCCAGGAGTCCCGTAACCGATCGAGAGAGAAGCGTCCGGCGGATTCGAAGAATCCCTGTTCTTCGAAGAAATCGCAAGGGTCGAGATCCCCAAGAAGTTCCATCTCCCCAACATGGCGACGTTCGATGGCACCACCGATCCAGATGACCATATCTCTCTCTATAAACAAAAACTAATGGCTGCATCTGTTTCAAGGGAGAGCCGCGAGGCTGTGATGTGCAAAAGCTTTGGCACGACCCTCGCGGGCCCCGCACTAACTTGGTTTATGCGTTTGCCTCAGGGAACGATCGCATCATTCGCGGATCTGGTTAACTCTTTTAAGAGTCAGTTCGCCAGTAGTCGGAAGCATGAGAAACAATCGAGTGACCTCTACCGGGTCACACAAAGGTACAATGAACCTCTCCGGAATTATCTCAACAGGTACAACAAAGAGAAAGTGGGAATCCCCCACTGCGACATCACAACGTCTATCGAAGCCTTCCGACAAGGCTTGGTCAAAGATAGCAATCTCTACGACGAGATTACCAAGTACCCGTGCAAAAGTTTTGAAGATGTTCAGGCCAAAACTATGGCCGAGGTAAGACTGGAAAGGACCGTGAGTCGCGTAAAGCCTCCCGCGGACCCGATCCATCCGATCGTAAACATTCCTCCGATAACCGTCGAGACAGACGTCCACATCCCTATTCTCGTAATCGAAACGAACCAAATCAGGTAAATGCTTTCCAAGACAGGTCACAGGAATGGAGAGACGGCTCTGCGTTGCCTCCTAGGGTCCAGTCTTATAACTTCAACGTTTCCGTGTCGGAGGTCGTCAAGAGTTTCGACAAGTATGGAAAAGACGTAAGATGGCCCCGAAAGAGCGACCGACCGGACGTCAAGAAGGACATGAGTCGATGGTGCGAATTCCACGGCGACCACGGTCATTCGACCGACGAGTGCATCGCCATGCGAAAGGAGGTCGCTAGGCTGCTCTCACAGGGGCTCCTACGCGACATCATCTCGGAATGGGAAAAAGCCACCATGGAACGCCGAGATCAGGTAAAACAGAACAAACCCCCATCTCCTGTCCATACAAAAGTTGTCAATACCATTTCAGGTGGGTCTGACATATGTGGGAACACATACTCCACGGCCAAGCGACAAGCCCGAGGCATCAGAACTCAAACCAAGGAGGGCATCTAAACTTCCGACAGTCACATTCGACGAGTCCGACTCCGACGGGTCGGAAAGCCACCATGACGGACTGGTAATCTCTTTGTCCATTGGTAATTGCTTAATACGGAGAGTACTAATCGATACAGGGAGTTCGACAAACCTCTTGACCCTCGATGCTCTCAAAGAAATGGGTCTGACCGAGAACGACCTAATCAAGAAGTCGACCCCACTGGTCGGGTTCAGCGGTAAGGTTAAACACACGACTGTTGAAATCATTCTAACCACATACGCTGGAGGAATCAACCAACATGTTAAATTCTTAGTCCTAGACTGTCTGTCTCCCTATAATTGTATCCTTGGCAGGCCGTGGATACACGCTATGAAGGCAGTACCTTCAACATATCACCAGGTCATCAAGTTCCCTACTGAATGGAGGGTCCAAGAGATCAGAGGAGATCAAAGGACCGTAAAGGAATGCTACGTCGCTTCCATGAAGAATGCAGTCGAACACAAGACCGCATAGCAATCACATAACGGCGAAGGACCTAGTCGATACGTTGAACCAGAAATGGAGAAACTCGACAAGATCGCACTAGATCCTTCAAAGCCAAGCCAAACGGTAAGGGTCGGGTCGGATCTGGACGACTCGACCAGACAACAACTTCTCGATTTTCTCAGGACCAATGCCGACTGTTTCGCATGGTCGCATGAGGATATGGTCGGAATATCTCCCAACATTATTACTCATAAATTAAATGTGGATCCATCTCATCCCCCTGTTAAGCAAAAACGCAGGAAGTTCGCTCCCGAGCGGAACAAAATAGTCGACGACGAGGTCAAAAGCTTATTGGAAACATGAAAAATCAGGGAGGTCCACTATCCTGAATGGCTGGCCAACGTGGTCGTAGTCCAAAAGAAGAACGGCGAATGGAGAGTCTGCATCGACTTCACAGACCTCAACAAAGCTTGTCCCAAGGAATCGTTTCCTCTACCTCATATCGACGCCATGGTCGACGCCACAACAGGGCACGAAATGCTTACTTTCATGGACGCTTTCAGTGGCTACAATCAAATCCTCATGGAACCCGACGATCAAGAAAAAACAGCATTCATCACCAGTCAAGGTATCTACTGCTACAAAGTAATGCCCTTTGGTCTGAAAAACGCAGGGGCTACGTATCAACGACTGGTCAACAAAATGTTCAAAGACCAAATCGGAGACACGATGAAAGTCTACATCGACGACATGTTGGTCAAATCCAAAAAGAAAGAAGATCACATAGACCACCTACGCGACAGTTTCGAGGTGCTCAAAAGGTACAACATGAAACTAAACCCTACTAAGTGCTCCTTCGGAGTATCGTCAGGGAAGTTCTTAGGATACATGGTAACACAAAGAGGAGTAGAGGCCAGCCCAGAATAGATCAAGGCTCTCATCAACCTTTGATCCCCCCGATGTGTCAAAGACGTACAAAAACTCACCGGTCGGATAACAGCTCTGAACAGGTTCATCTCCAAATCATCCGACAGATGCAAACCATTCCACGACGCACTCAAAAAGAACAAGTCCTTTCAATGGACGGAAGAACATGAAGCAGCATTCCAGAACCTCAAAGAGTATCTGGCCAGTCCCATGCTACTGACCAAGCCTAAAGGCGACGGGCCCTTATTTCTTTATCTTGCAGTGTCAGAATCGGCCGTAAGCGTTGTACTGGTCAGAGAGGAGGATGGCAAACAGTCGCCAATATACTACATCAGTCGGACGCTATTATCAGCCGAAACGAGTCCGACCCTAGAGCAAGAAGCCGCAAAAGAAGCAACTCAACTACTCGCGACAGACGAAACAAGTATATGAGAGCTCCACACAGATGGGGCATCGAACGCCAGAGGATCGGGGCTTGGGGTCGTACTGAAATCGCCATAGGGGGACAAGATAGCCCAAGCTGTCAGATGTGAGTGGGATGCGACTAACAACGAAGCTGAATACGAAGCACTCATATTCGGACTCATCCTAGCTCGCGACCTAGGGGTCCGGGAGGTCGAAGTCGTTTGTGATTCCTTACTGGTCGTGAACCAAATACAGGGGTCGTACAATGCCAAAGATACCAGAATGATAGCCTACAGAGAGGTAAAAGATCAACACGTCATTTCATTCATAAAACACAATATCTTGTGCAGATTTGGCGTCCCATCAGAAATCGTGTGCGACAACGGCTCCCAATTCATCAATCATAAGACTCGAGCCTTTTGCGACCAATGGAACATCAAATTGGTCACATCTACACCTCGGTATCCGCAATCCAACGGACAAGCCGAATCCAGCAACAAGATCATTATCAACAACCTCAAGAAACGCCTCACAGGGGCTAAAGGCAAATGGGCAGACGAACTCCCACTTATTCTCTGGTCCGACAGGACCACTCCAAAGAATGAGACCGGGCAATTGCCTTTCTCTCTCGTCTACGGGAGCGAGGCGGTCATCTCGGCTGAGTTACTGGTTCCGACCGCTCGCTGCAACCTTCAGACAAACGAACAAAACGACATCGAACTAGCACATAATCTCGACACAGTGGACGAAATCAGAGAGAGAGCTCGAATCAGGATGGTCAGGTTCCAACAACAAGTCATAAGGAGTTACAACAAGAACGTCCGAATCAAGGCATTCAAGGTCGGAGACTGGGTCCTAAGGAAGACATTCCAGAACACCAAGAACCCATCCGACGGAAAGCTAGCCCCATAATGGGAAGGACCTTACTTGATCACCGAAGTGGTCGGACAAGGAGCATATCAGTTAGAAGACAAAGACGGACAACCAATCCCGAGGAGTTGGAACGCAGCACATCTCAAGCTATACCATTTCTGAACCGATAAGGTAAAAACATCATGCAAAACTCTATACATCGCATATACATTGCTACCTATCGCATGCTATCATATATACATTGCCATCTGTCGCATATATATCGCATACTATCGCATATACATTGCCATCCGTCGCATACATATCGCATGCTATCGCATATACATCGCTACTTTCTTTTACATGTCATCATCTGACACTAAGCGAGGATTTCCTCCTTACAAAAACACAAATGCAGAACAACATTTACATTGGACCCCATCGTCCGCAAATGGACCCAGTCGTCCGCAAATGGATCCTGTCATCCGCATATAGCGCTTACATTACACGATCGATCGGATTACGGGGAGATGACAACACAGGCACGTCGGCACACCGCCTGCCTTATACAAAAAATAAGGTACAACACCTTATTACATTCACACAATTAAACACAAGGAACAAACACCTTATTATATATTGCTTACCTCCCCGACATAATGTCATGACTAACACATACACAAACACATCGCATGCCTGCTCTACATACATACACACGGTGAAACCCCACTCGACGGAGCACACGGGTGAAACCGACATACACGACATACTAAACGTCGTCGACAACTTCCTCGAAAGTTCGACGAACATGTACGAAACAAACTAGCATGCAATTCTACATGTAAAAACGCATTTGCAGCAAAATAAAAAGCATTTTTATAAATACGCGATCCGCGATGGAGGACGGGTCGCCAAACCACATTGTCTGCCTACACATCTGTAGGACTTCATCAAACAGAAATATTATGCGACCCGCGATGGTGGACAGGTCGCCAAAACATACATTATCCAAAGGCACCAAATGTCTAAACCCACACACAAGTGGGACAAATAAAGTCAAGCATCGGGAACAACAACGTTACCTTCGGTAGGGGCTGGCTCCAATGGGGCTATCTCGTCGGTCGACTTAGCATCGCCAGAATAAGATTCGTCCTCATCGGCACCTTCATCCACAACCTCTTCTCCGACGCCGGCTAAGCAGAACAACTCCCGACCAGGATCGCCCTTTGGAAACATGGAGTCCAAAGTCTCCTTCTCCCCCTTCAGGTCCCAGAGCTCATGCTTGCCCTCGTTGAACTCTTCAATCATCTCGATGCGCGATTTCACCGCGTAGAAGGCCCCAACGTCGCCAGCAATCTGACCGTCGGCAATCCGAGCCCGCTTCACTTCCTCCTCAATGCCTGCCCTGCACTCTTCAAACTCCCTCTGACATGCGACCAGCTCCCCTTGACAACTCTTCAACTCCCTGGTGAGACGACGCTCAGTCTCACGACAGCGACTCTCTGCTCCCTCCAGCTTGGTCCTTAAAGAGGCAAGGTCGGACTCTGACCTAGCAGCCCTGTCCTCAGCCTTGACAAGCATCGCCTGGACACCGGAGTGAGCTCCCAAGAAGTATTGAAAAGCCTGACAAAAAGGCATACGACAACACAAATACACGAATCAGAAAACACAGTCGAACAAAAGAAATACAAAAACGCACAAAACAAAGGGCAACACACCCTCCACGCGGAACTGCCCGCTTTACCAATGCAGTCCAAAGGGGAGACGTCCTTAAATTTCCGACTTCAAAGTCGGGTCTTGAGCGCGAAAAAGATCAACGATCGACGGCCCTACGACACCGATCTTGCCGACCCCTTCGGCGGTCGCGCCTTTCTTCTTAGGGACGTCCTCCGCCTTGACATCATCAGGACGAGCGCTCGCTTTCCTCTTAGAGCCAGCTTTAATCGTAGTCGTCAGGTCAATCAGAGCCGGTTTGCTCGACGCCGCCTTGGCTGCTGCTTTCCTTTGCTCAATCAAGCTTTTTACCGACGCCACCCTCAGGTGAGCACTCGACCGACCACCAGGGGAACCTGACAGGACAGGACAACAAAAAAGGAGAAATCCTAAAGTACACGACAAAGTGAAAAACAATAAAAAGACTCCTAAAGCCGAAAGTCTACCTTTCGCACGAGATGAAGAAACATTCGACATATCTTCTTGTGAGGCAGGAGTCGTCGCCAGCAAGTTGACGTTCACAAATTTCCTTTCAGACGCGGGAATCTCAAGCACAATCTTTGACAAGCCCTCTGATCGGCTACTCACTTCTAGATCCTCTGGTTCAGGGACTACAAAAAAGAAAAGTTAAAGCAAGAGTTAAGACACACAAATACACGAAAGAAAAGACAAGTACATACTATCGACTCGCCACTCCGTCAACAAAAACGGACATTCTCCCTCCTTCTCCAGAGAAGAGCGTTCGACGAAAAAGAACTTCGACCCCCATCCGCGGTCGTTAACATCAGGGCTCTGCACCAAGGGCTTCCGACCAGGTCGGACACGCAACTAAACGCGACAGGAACTCTTCGATCCTATGAAGTAGTTGTACCACAGGGCGTCGAAGTCAAAATCAGCCCCAGTTTGAACATTCACAAGGTCTAAAACCCTAAGTACTCTCCACGCCTGAGGCATTACTTGACATGGCGCCAGCGCCAACATAGATAAGAAGTCCCTAACAAGGGGGGAAAAAAGAAACCTATGCCCTACTCTAAAAGGGTAAGAGTAGAAGCAAACCCATCCCTCATAGCGAGCATCGACCCTCTCGTCTGTGTGAGGCAGCCTGACAACCGTCTCCGAAACCTCCGACTTGGAGCACCTGATCCAGTTCCGCCTGGGACATAGTGCTAACCAACGCATCCAACTCCTTCAAAATAAAACGAGGAGGAGCTTCGCCTTCACGAGAATCGGAGAGAGTCTTCGATGACTCAGAAGCCTCGAGAGAAACCATTTCGAGAATGGGAAAAGAGGAGAATCGAAGAGCTACGACTAAGAGAAATCAGAAAGCTATGGCAAGAGAAACCAAGAGGCTTACCAGAAACTTGCAAAGGAAGATGATGAAGACTAATCGTTTTCCCTGCTCAGAATTTATGGAAAGATATCATGACCTGCAGAGACATCACGTCATGCCCTAATCGCAAGCCACGTCGACCTGTGCAACTGCGCCAAAAAGGACGGTGGAGATCGTGTCTAGAGAAGTTGCCACAGATTTCGGTCTACTTGCCTAAACCGTAAGCCCATGACAACTTGGGGCTATTGTTGGGTCTGGCATCCCAGGAGAAAGACAGATCAAGTGGATCGAACTCAAGCCCACTGTAGATCGGAAGAACAGAGGAAAATCCCAGAGGAGCCGACGAGACTTCTCTGGTCGAGTATCATCCGACAGGATCGCAAGGATCTCGCCACGCATTTAATGCCCAGATCACGCAACGGCCATAACATTAAAACCAACGTAATCACATAGATTCAATGGCGTAATCTTCACCATTACTCTCAACATTGAAGATGAAATGTTCGGCAAGAAATGCAAAACGGTAACAAGGGTGAAAGACTTACCATATCGGGACGACAAAGAGGATGAGAAACAACACGCACAATTACGCAAGGGACACAAACATTCTTACTCAGAAAACACACCAGAATAGCACTCTCGCTCTCGACCTAGCTCTCTAACGGCTGCTTATGCTAGATCCCTGCCGGTCGCCACTCACAAGTCGCCGGTCGAGTCCCACTCGATCTCTGGTTTTATTACGATAAGTTGTATCACGATTCAGTCTGATTCACACGACATCTAACAAGATCATCACGCTATTATACATTTATTCTGTGTTTATCTATTTATTGCTTGGTTTGGATTGTTTTCTATCACCCGATCGACTAGTTACCCCGTCTAAGGCGATTTAGGTCGTCCGATCTTTTCGCCCCAAAACAATAACAAAGACACCCGAAAACCCGAAAGTGACCATATGTGGGGTTAGACCCAAAAAGGTAGGTGTGAGGAGTGGAGAGACCGAGTGTTTTAGTGGGAAGAAGGTTAAAAATATGGGTCGCAGCAGCAAGGGCTTCCGCCCATAGGTCCGGCGTGAGATTGGCTTGGAATAGGAGAGTCCAGATCATGTTGTTAGTGGTACGGATAATCCGTTCAGCTTTACCATTTTGTTGAGAAGTGTGAGGGCAAGAGAAGCGATAGAGAATCCCATTTTGATTAAAGAGATTTTGAATGTCATGGTTGTCAAATTCCTTGCCATGATCACATTGTAGATTTTTTATGGAAGCATTGAACTGATTTTTTATAAGAGAAATGAAAGATAAGAATTTGGAGAAGACTTCAGATTTACGCTACAACGGAAACGTCTGGTGTCAAACGGGTCGGGTTCGGGTTTAAGCGTATCCGGTCGGATCGTTTACGGGTTGGGTCGATTGCGGGTCAAAATTTACGGGTCGATTATGGGTCGGGTCGTTACAAGTCAGGTACGGGTTCGGGTCCACCCAGCGGGTCGAGAGCGCCTTGTCAAAATTTTATAAAACGAATATTAAAGTACTATTTTAATTAAAACAAAAAATAATAAATCAAAAAAATTTATTATTATATAATATTTTAATAATAATATATATCATAATATTTAATATATAAAATATAAATACATTTGTATTGATCCAACGGGTCGACCCAACGGGTCAATGACCCAACCCAGAAATTTTCGGATCGAACGGGTCGGGTCACTTTTGACCCAATACTTTTCGGGTTGGGTCTCAACCCAGAAAATGCGGGTCGGGTTTGTGGGTCGGGTCAAATTTTGACAGCTCTATCCACAAGTAATGGGTGTAATCATCCAAAATAACAAGATAATATTTGAAACCCGAAACACTAAGATTAATGGATCAATTCATATATATACAATAACTTTAATTGTATCCAAGAGTGAGAGAGCAACCTACAAATTAGACATGTACAAGTCTAAGTCAACCCGTCTGGCTCGGACCGTTCGCCCGACTTAAAAAATGGGCTTGGACAGTAATAGTGGCCCGTCGGGCCGGGCCCGATACATAAACGGGCTGGTCATGGACACTTCTCTAGGTCCGAACGGGCTTAGAGGCCTGGTCCGATACCCGGTTAAAATTTTAAATATTTAAATATAGTTATATATATTATATATTATTTTAAATATGTATAATTATCAAAATTTCAGCCTCTACTATATAATATTTTAATTTTTCATCTCTTAATATAATATATATAATTACATATACTATATAATATAAAACATAATTATATACTATAAAACATAACTACATATTATATAATACAAAATCGGTCTGTCGGAATACCCGGTTCGGTTTTCCGAATGAGTTTGAACAACGATTTCAACCTGTTTGAACTGGACGGGTTTAGTCCAGTCCAATCAACCGGGTTGACATCGTCCCAAAACCCCGGCCCACACTTGTACATGTCTACAAACCAAAACGAGGTTGGCATGAAGAGAAAATTATGCCGATTAACGAGGAACTTCCGGGCCATGAGTCTTAATTTGTGCTCCACATACCCGCATAATATCTCCATTTATCAAATAGTAAATAAGGGTATGTTTAAGTTTCATTTAAATTTTATTTAAAATACATTAAAATGCATTATTTTATATTAAAAATATTTTAATACAATTTAATATAAGATAATGCATTATTTAAGAAGATCTAAACAAATCCTAAGTAATTTATATGCTCACCCAGTAATTTAACACAATGATCGATCAGTCAAATCTTCGAAATGTTACAACTTACAACTCGATGTAGACCTTGAAATTCAATCACAAAATTAAGAACCAAGGGATAGAAATTAAGGGGAAAAGGCAATCATTATATTTCATCATTATTATTAATTTTTTTTTTAAGAAATAAAATATCATAGGAATCATAAAAATTGGACACTACCAATTCGTTGGGTCGAACTCGAGCCAAACGCGTCATGACACGATCCGATCAATCCAAAAATTTTAACGTCATGATTAACTTGAATCCGATCAGAACGGTGTCATTTAGTGTGATCGGGATTCATACGACACTATAAGATCTCACTTAGCTACATCACGGGTTTGGAGGTGTGGAGTACACACTCGTGTAAGCATACTTGAGATTCTGAGGGAGACATTAAGGATATGTGACGTTACCCATATGGGAACAGTGCATCAGAGAGGTTAATTGTGTCTGTAAGACATATCGACGTTACTTAAGGTTGAACGAATGGTCGTTCCCTGGAGGGATCGGCCATTCCCTAGGTGGGAACGTCAAGTTTCCTGAGGCATGGTTAAAGTTTCAGCACGTGATTAATGTGTTGTAACCGCATTGGTAACCGTCAGAATAACCACCTCTTAACTACCTTAAATCAGTTGATAACTGATACAAGTAGTTGGATATCCTTGGAAACGGTTGGTGGCAGTTGGAACGGTTGGTAACCGTTAGTAACCGCTTGTAACTGCCGTAACCGTTCCATGTAACCGTCCAAAAGCCTATATAAAGGCATTTCGGTGATAGTGTTGGCTGATCAGATTTTACGCACGAGTTCTCTATCTGAGTTGAAGTCATACTCCACAAATACATGAACATAGTTTAGTTCCCATCAGAAGCCTTGAAGGGAACTAGAGGATTTGTCTTATCTCACTTCAGATTTTACGGATTCCCTAAGGCTTAGTAAGGGGCAAAATTCTGATTTCTGAAAGTGTTCTCACGATTCAAATCTTATCCGAGTTACAACGTTCATTGATCGTTCCCTATTGAAGCCGAAGTCAACATCAAGAGAAGATCAAGACTAGCAGAGAACATTCGCCTCAATATACACTGTTCCTTTATTCAGCATACATTGTTCTTACAATCAAAATCAGAATTTTAGGATCAATGACGACTGTTCGTGAGATGACGACGAAGTTCCAGAAGTTGGAAAAATTCGAAGGGATGGATTTCCGCCGTTGGAAAAAGAAGATGCATTTCCTCTTGACCACCCTCAAGGTGGTATACGTCCTATTAACTCCCATGCCAGAGGTAGTCGATGATGAACCACTTGAGGTCGTGAGGAAAAGGAGCAAATGGGAGAACGATGACTACATTTGCCGGGGCCACATATTAAACGGTATGTCCGACTCCCTCTTTGATGTGTACCAAAAGGTTGAATCCGCCAAGGAACTTTGGGACTCTCTAGAGTTGAAGTACATGGCTGAAGACGCTTCAAGCGTAAAGTTCCTTGTGAGCAACTTCAATACATATAAAATGGTTGACTCAAGACCGGTGATGGAGCAATATCATGAGATACTCCGTATCTTAGGGCAGTTTGCTCAACATAAATTGAATATAGACGAGTCCATTTCTGTGTCAAGCATTATTGACAAATTGCCTCCATCATGGAAAGACTTCAAGCACATGTTGAAGCACAAGAAGGAAGGTATTTCCCTTGTGGAACTTGGCAGCCACTTGCGTATTGAAGAGGGCCTTCGTTCGCAAGAGAAAGGAAAGGAGAAAGAGACTCCCAGTTCTTCCACCATCAACATGATGGAATAAGGTTCCCATAAGGGTAACAACAAGAAGGGCAAGAAAAGGCCGCACAACAACACAAACACCGGTCCCAACAAGAAACCCTCTCAAAAGGGGTGTGGGAAATGTGGGAAGCCTGGACATCTTAAGAAGGAATGTTGGGCTGGAAAGGGCAACATTCCCAACCAGTCTGCTCAAGGTTCTAAGGACCAAGGGAAGAAATCTCATCAAGGTCAGAAAGGAACGATTCCCTCGAACGGAACTGTTCCCTCTTTAGTAACATTTCCAGGTTTGGACTTTGTTCCTAATATTTCCGAGGCCTTCTTTGTGCAGGATGATGAGGTAGCATGATGGGTTGACTCGGGTGCTACCACACACGTGTGTAGGGACAAGTCAATGTTCAAGATCTTCGTTCCATTGGATGATGGACGTGTCCTTCATATGGGAAACGAGTCAACTGCCCATGTCTTAAGCAAAGGCCAAGTGGAGTTAGAGTTCTCTTCTGGGAAGACTTTAATTCTGAAAAATGTGTTGTATGTACCCAGAATAAGGAAAAATTTAGTCTCTAGTGCTATCCTTAACAAGCTAGGCTTTCGGCAAGTGTTTGAAGCCGATAAATATATATTATCTAAGGGCGGTGTATTTGTAGGACGTGGTTACCTATGTACTGGTATGTTTAAGCTAAGTATTAATAAAGTTATGAATTCAGCTTATATGACTTGTGGTCAAGGTTCTATTTCTTCTGAACATGTTATTCCCTCAGTGGGAACGACCCCTTCAAAGGGTGTTGTTCCTTCGGAGGAAAACATTTCCTCTATATGGCATGCTCGGCTAGGACATGTTCATTATAAACGCATGCTTGATATGTCTAAAAATGGTTTAATTCCTCCATTTGATATGAGTTTAGAGAGGTGTAGAACTTGCATGCTTACTAAGATAACAAGACAACCGTTCCCTGCTGTTCAGAGAAGTAGTGTAGTGCTTGATTTGATACATAGTGACTTATGTGATTTTCATGCTTCTCCGTCCTTGGGAAATAAGAAATATGTTGTTACTTACATAGATGATTATTCCCGTTATTGTTATGTATTTCTATTGCATGCTAAAGACAAGGCCCTTGGAAAATTTAAAATCTATAAAACTGAAGTGGAACTTCAGTTGGGAACGGTGATCAAAAGATTGCACACCGATAGAGGTGGTGAGTATTTTGACCCAGAATACTTTCAATCCGTAGGAATCATTCATGAAACCACGGCTCCCTATACACCACAACAAAATGGTGTGTCGGAGAGGAAGAATCGAGTTCTTAAGGAAATGGTCAATTCCATGCTTTCCTACTCATGTTTAAATGACGGATTTTGGGGGGAAGCCATGTTGATGGCTTGTTACCTATTGAATAGGGTTCCTAACAAAAGGAACATGACTACCCCATATGAGCTTTGGTTCCAAAGGAAGCCAAATCTGAATTATCTTCGGGTTTGGGGATGTAGGGCGGTTGTAAGACTACCCGAACCCAAGCGAAAGACTTTGGGTGAAAGAGGTGTTGAATGTATCTTTATTGGATATGCTGAGCATTCCAAGGCATATAGGTTCTATGTTATTGAACCTAACAAGTCTATTTCGGTTCACTCCGTTATAGAGTCAAGAGATGATATCTTTGATGAAAAACGATTTTCATTGATACACATACAAAAAGTCATTGTTCCCAGTAATAATGGAGACAATGATAGTATTCCCAGTACAAGTGGAAACATTGATATGGATGTCCAACCTGGGAACATTGAACCAGAGATCCGAAAGAGTAAGGAAGGGAACGTTCTTTGGTCCTGACTTTCATGTTTACTTGGTAGAGGGAACAAGGGATGAAGTTGGATCCCAATACTTGTATTGTACAATATTGAGGATGACCCAAAGACGTTTACTGAGGCAATGAAGTCTCAAGACGTTTCCTTTTGGAAAGAGGCCATAAATGATGAGATGGATTCCATCATGGGGAACAATACATGGGTCTTGGCTGATCTTCCCCCTGGCTGTAAGCCATTGGAAAGTAAGTGGATCTTCAAGAAGAAGATGAAAGTGGATGGAACCATAAATAAGTTTAAGTCCCGATTGGTTGTTCAAGGCTTTAGACAAAAGTATGGAACCGACTACTTTGATACTTATGCACCGGTTGCTAGAATTACCACCATTAGGCTATTGATTGCCTTGGCTGCTATTCACAAGTTGGTTATACACCAAATGGATGTGAAAATAGCATTCCTTAATGGGGACCTTGAGGAAGAAGTGTATATGAAACAACCTGAAGGGTTCGTTATGCCCGGACAAGAGCATAAGGTGTGCAAATTGGTCAAATCTTTGTATGGGCTGAAGCAAGCACCAAAACAATGGCATCAAAAGTTTGATGAGGTTGTGTTGTCCAATGGATTCACACTGAATCAATCCGACAAGTGTGTATATATCAAATTTGATAATTTTGGGAACGGTGTTATAATTTGCTTGTACGTGGATGACATGTTGATCTTTGGAACGGATCAAAGGCAAGTAGACCTTACAAAGGCATTTTTGTCATCACAATTCTCCATGAAGGACATGGGGGAGGCCGATGTTATCCTAGGGATTAGGATAAGGCGGGGAACGGAGGGCTTATCGTTGTCACAATCTCATTACATTGAGAAAGTATTGGAGAAATTCAATTGTGATAAGTACACTCCTTTGAAAACACCATATGATCCGAGTGTTAAACTGTTCCCTAACAAGGGAAAATCAGTTATGCAACTTGAGTACTCAAGGGTTATTGGGTGCTTGATGTATGCCATGACAAGTACTAGGCCGGATATTGCTTTTGCAGTAGGGAAGCTTAGTTGCTATACTAGTAATCCTAGTGCATATCATTGGCAAGCGGTTCGACGGGTACTTCAGTACCTTAAGGGAACAGTGGACTTTTGTCTTACTTATAGTGGATCACCCTCGGTGTTAGAGGGATATTCAGATGCAAGAGGGATATTCGGATGCAAGTTGGATCACAAATGAAGAGGATCATTCTTCCACTAGTGGGAGGGTGTTCCTTGTTGGTGGGGGTGCCATCTCATGGGCTTCCAAGAAACAAACTTGCATCTCGAGTTCCACCATGGAATCAGAGTTTGTTGCCTTAGCCGCTGCTGGGAAAGAAGCGGAATGGCTAAGGAACTTGATATATGAAATTCCATTATGGGAAAAGCCAATTTCACCTATATCAATCCATTGTGATAGCGCTGCAACTTTGGCTAAGGCATATAGCCATGTATACAATGGGAAATCACGTCACTTGGGTGTGAGACATAGTGCGATAAGAGAGCTCATTACGCATGGGGTGATTTCGGTGGATTTTGTTAGATCACAACAAAACTTGGCTGATCACTTGACGAAGGGGTTGGCTAGGGACTTGGTTTCCAAGTCGGCTAAGGGGATGAGATTAAGACCCATATAGTTTTCTAGCGGTGGGATACCCAATTCATTTCCAATTAACGTTGGGAACGAATTCAATGTGGAAAGCCTACACCTAGAAACTGAGAGCACAAAGGAACAGTCCCCAGGTATGTGCTCTGTTCCTACAAGTTTAGAGGTTGAAAGCAATTTCTTAATAGTTCCTTTGAAAAAGTGCAGATTGTAGGTGCACGATTGAGGATGCGTTCCTTAAAAGGATCTACCTATATGGGCATGAAGATTGGCCGCTTCATGAAGTTTGGGTTGACTTCAAAACGCTCACGAATGGATAAGGACTCAAGGCCATTAAGAGAGTCAAGTTAGACTATGGAATTGTATAGTAATTCATGTGTGTGTTATTTCCATGCATCCAAAGAGGTTGATTGGTTCAATCCTTAGGACACCATGATTCCCGGGTGTTTGAAATGTGTAATTACACTAAGACATAAATTCAATCGTTTTGATATTTGTGTTTATGCATGAGTTTGGGATGAAGACTTGCTTATTTTGTGAATCAAGGATTACAATGGGGGAGGATTGTTGGTGATTTTAATGTCATCAAGAGACCGTTCCCATATAGGGAACGATGCCATTTAGTGTGATCGAGATTCATACGACACTATAAGATCTCACTTAGCTACATCACGGGTTTGGAGGTGTGGAGTACACACTCGTGTAAGCATACTTGAGATTCTGAGGGAGACATTAAGGATATGTGACGTTACCCATATGGGAACAGTGCATCAGAGAGGTTAATTGTGTCTGTAAGACATATCGACGTTACTTAAGGTTGAACGAATGGTCGTTCCCTGGAGGGATCGGCCATTCCCTAGGTGGGAACGTCAACTTCCCTGAGGCATGGTTAAAGTTTCAGCACGTGATTAATGTGTTGTAACCGCCTTGGTAACCGTCGGAATAACCACCTCTTAACTATCTTAAATCAGTTGATAACTGATACAAGTAGTTGGATATCCTTGGAAATGGTTGGTGACAGTTGGAATGGTTGGTAACCGTTAATAACCGCTTGTAATTGTCGTAACCGTTCCATGTAACCGCCCGAAAGCCTATATAAAGGCATTTCGGTGATAGTGTTGGCTGATCAGATTTTACGCACGAGTTATCTATCTGAGTTGAAGTCATACTCCACAAATACATGAACATAGTTTAGTTCCCATCAGAAGCCTTGAAGGGAACTAGAGGATTTGTCTTATCTCACTTCAGATTTTACGGATTCCCTAAGGCTTAGTATGGGGTAAAATTCTGATTTCCGAAAGTGTTCTCACGATTCAAATCTTATCCGAGTTACAACGTTCATTGATCGTTCCCTATTGAAGACGAAGTCAACATCAAGAGAAGATCAAGACTAGCAGAGAACAGTCGCCTCAACATACACTGTTCCTTTATTCAGCATACATTGTTCTTACAAAAGGCAATCATTATATTTCATCATTATTATTAATTATTTTTTTAAGAAATAAAATATCATAGGAATCATAAAAATTGGACACTACCAATTCGTTGGGTCGAACTCGAGCCAAACGCGTCATGACACGATCCGATCAATCCAAAAATTTAAACGTCATGATCGACTTGAATCCAATTTGACACAGTTGACAGGTCTAAGTAATATCGCATTGATAAAGAGTATGTCTAAGAATGACTAATTCTGATGACATACCAAACAACAAGCTACATGAATGAACATAAGCCATTCCTTATTTCGATTTTGATTCAAACTCGATTTCTGGATCATACCAAACGAGCCCTAACTTATATACTAGACAATGGTATCCACCCACTTTCAATGTGGGATAGACTTATATTCCTACACTGTAACGGGCCTAGCTCGATTAACACTTAGACAAACGGATGTGGGTGACATCTCAATCTCTTTATAGACAGACTCAATCAACCAAAAACACTGACTCAAGATTGAACCATACCACATGAAAGCTCGTGCATGGGCCAATAGACTAGGAACATGAATGTACGAGCGCATAAACGCGATCACCCATTATATAAATTCGGCGAGGTCCCATCCTTAAACCAATTAAGCACGATTTGACGCGTCGAGCTTCAACTTTTTGCGACCAACACCGATAATTAGGCTCGGGTTGCAGAACTTTAGCCGGTGACGTATGTTGGAGGCTGTTTTTTTAGTCGAGATGCGACCTCAATAAGACAAGGACCCAAAATGATCGAGTGATGGCACTCGAGAAGGGACAATTTGAAGGCCACCAAGACGACCCCCAATGACACCCATGAGCAGCTCATTCGCATCACTCAAGTCACATCGTCGTGCCAAGGGGCCCTCACACAAGTACCGATTCGATTGGATCGAGATGGAGCGATGCGTCAAGAAGATCAAGAAGGCAACGACTGGACTCATCCGACTTGACCGCCACCATAAAAGAGCCCCGGGAGCAACGACTAGCCACCCCACTAGCCCAAGGACATGCCACGGCCTTCTAGTAAGGGTGCACGGACCGTGCGGTTTAATTTTTGCTGATGCCCACAAAAGTCGTGAGAAACGCACCGGCCGTGCACTCCAACGCACATCTGTGCGGTCGGACATGTTCCAAAAAAACAGCACTTCGAGAGCAGCGCACCGGCCGTGCGTTTGCATGCACGGTCGTGCAGTTCGGTATTTTCCAAAAACTCTATTTCAGGTTTTATTCTTAATGGGATTTTTTATTTTTGCCTTTAAGGATTTTATTTTAGAACCCTAATACTATTTAAGTGGTTTTCTCCCTCATTAGCAGTCAGATTTGAAGACTCGGAAGCCTTGGCATAGGTTTCAAGTTGTTTTTATCCCAAACACTATTTTTCTTACTTTGGATTATTGTTCTTGCTTTTGGACTACTAAATCATTGATTGAGTTTTGAGTTGCATTTTTGTTCTTTCTTGAGTGTTCGTATTTGTTTCCATTAAGCGAAGGGATCCAAATCTTGTCTCCAAGATGGGACCAAAGCATCAACTTGACAAAGGGAGTTTGTCACGTATCAAGTGGTATCAGATTTTCAGTGTTTAGAGACAAGATTTAATTTATTTTACAAGTTTTAATTTGTTTCTTTTCAATATTTAAGATCTAATTTAGTTTGTTTTTCGTTCAAACCCTAGAAAAAACCACCCATCATCACCAAATTCCACGATTCTTCACACTGTTTGCGACCCCACCACCACCCATCCCCTACGTCATCCTCCAACTCTAGCCTTATTGGCTCCTACCTCACTTGCATCACTCCCCCCCCCCCCATTTTACCAATTGCAAAGTCCTGCTGCCATATACCACCCCGTCAGTCCGCTGCACCCCTAAAAACATTATTTCCAATTTCCTACCTTATTTTAGGTAACTCTAATTATTACCCTTATTTTTTAGAATTGCATATCAGTTCAAATTTTTGTTTTTGTTAATTTTTCTTGTTGCTTAGTTCAATTTCTTTACACTATTTGCTTGAACCATTCTAGTTGTTAGTTGCACTATTTCTCACACTTGCCTTCGTTGCATCTCTAGTATAAAAAAACGTGCCAGTTACAAAGTAAGTCAAGACTTCCACTACAAAAAAAATAGCATAGTCAACTACAAAGTGAGCCAAGACTTCTGCCGTAAAAAGAAACAATAGTGGTAGAGATTGCTAATTCTTCAACTATCTTGCTTGTTGCAATTAGTTGTGTTTTCTTCCATGCTAGTTATATATTTTGCTTTTAGTTGGTAAAGTTCACTGCATTTTTCAATTCGAAGGCTTAACATTTGCATGTTCTTGTTCTTCTTGCAATTCTATTGCCCATTGGCCAACTTTTAGGATTGCCTTAGAGCCTTCTTATTTGCTGAATTGGACATTTTTACTTGCTTGGCAAGGTTTCCCCTTTTGTTGGTTTCTTGTTCCATTGTTACGTAATGCTTCTTTTCCTTGTGTGGTGATTAGGTACCATGTCTAAGGACAAGTTAACTCGGGAGGATACTTCGGATCCTCGTGATGACATCAAGGCTTATATTCAAGAGGCCCTCAGTGATCCATTGAAGTTGGAGAGGCAAATGTTATTAGCTGAAATCACCAAGCAAATTTACCATCTTGGGGACAGTTTGCGCCCAAATAGCCTCGTCCCACTCCCCGTAGTGTGCACAATGAGCCACAAGTTCAACTTGGTATTCCCCATCACTACGCCTAGGACCAACGCATCTGGCAACATTATGCCACCCCCCACCAGTTCCACTCGTGCAGCACCGCGGCCCGCCTCCCCAGCTAACCGCTCCCCACTTCACGACCTTTAATGATTTGCCTCGCCATGAACCTCAAGCCCCATGGCACCCAACATTTGATAATTACTATGGTGATTCGGACCCCAGTGATGAGCTCGCGGGGCTTGATAACCAACTCTCACGCGATCGACAAGGTAATTCTCCTTGTCGTGATATTGAAGTTAAAATTGAACCTTTTGCAGGCTTAAGTGGCCTAACAACTTATATGGAATGGGAGTACAATACTGGGTATGTGCTGGATCATTGCAACTACCCTGAGCATGAGAGGGTTCAAGTCATTACTATCCACTTCACCACGTATGCTCGTGCTTGGTGGCAATGCACTTATGAAGAGCATGCCCACCATTATCAACCTCCTATAGAGACATAGTTTCAGCTCAAGTATCTCATGATGAAGCGCTATGTTTCTCCGAATTATAAGCAACTCAGGCAGAATAGAGTGGCTACTTGCCGCCAAGGCACTCGCTCTTCTATTGAGTTATTTAATGAGCTCGAAGACTTTATGTACAAGGCCGGCATCCACCCTGGTCCGAAAGCGTTTGTAGGAGGTATCAATTTGGATATTCGTGAAATTCTAGAGGTCCAAGACATTGGCGATGTTTCACTATGGTGCACAAGGCCGAGTTGGTTCATAATCAACTCCTATGTAAGAAGGCTATGTCACACCATAATAAGTACCCTCTTAACTCTTCATATATTCCCTTCCCTGCTAATATTTTCTCTTTACAACCTGCATGAATGGATGAACAGGGCACCTTACCTCCTCCTAAAGATGCCAAACGGCATCCAGAAGTGACGACCGAGCAAGCGACATCACTTGCTTCAAGTGTGCAGGCCGTGGGCGTTATACTCGAGATTGTCCTAACAAGAAGAAGGTTTTGATGGTCCAACACATGGTTTATGATTCTGAGGATGAAGACAAGGACACCTATGTCTACAGTCCCAACTTGAACTCTCAACCTCTTCTTATTTGTAAGGCCACTGATGATGCCGCTAACGATTCTCTTTCAGCGCGTCATTCTCTATGCCTTCAAGAGGAGGTCAAACCAATTCAAAAGGAGGCTCTCTTCCATACCCAATTCACAATTCAGGAGGCCACATTCTCGGACATTGTTGATGGAGGGAGTTGCTACAACGTCATCGATCAAGAGGTGGTCGAACACCATGGTTTGACGTTTGTGGACCACCCTCATCCATACACTCTCCAATGGCTACAAAATAGCCAAGGCGGCAATCTTGTTTCCCGACAAGACAAGGTTGCGTTCTCTATAGGCAACTACCAAGATGAGGTTGTTTTTTATGTGGTTCGAATGGATGGTTGCACTCTTCTCCTAGGAAGACCATGGAAATTTGACAAGCATACCATTCATGATGGGTTCCACAACTCCTATTCATTCCACGAAGGCGACACTTCTTCCTTTAGCTCTTCCTCCCTTGCTCCATGTGCAGGCCATGCAACCTCAAGCTAAGGAGAAGATAGAGAATCTCAAGGCCTAGCAAGCCATGGATAACAACTCCTTGGGTGTAAACCTTGCTCGTTGTACACACGACCTCTCAAGCAATGTCGAATCGGGGACGATTCGAAGGTAAGTGCGGGAGAATGATGGCATCCGAGAAGGGACAATTAGAAGGCCACTAAGACGGCCCCTAATGGCGCCCATGAGCAGCTCATTCGCATCACTCAAGTCACGGCTTCGTTGTCAAGGGGCCCCCACACAAGTACCGATGTGATCGGATCGAGATGGAGCGACACGTCAAGAAGACCAAGAAGGCGATGACCGGACTCGTCCGACGCTTGGCCTCCACCATAAACAAGCCCCGGGAGCAACGACTAGCCACATCACTAGCCTAAGGAGACGCAACGGCCCTCTAGCAAAGGTGCATAAACCATGCACTCAAGGGCACTGCCGAGCGGTTTAATTTTTATTAGTGCGCACTAAAGTAGTAAGCATAGCACCAACCGTGCACTCCAACGCACGACCGTGCGGTCGGACCTATTCCAGAAAAACAACAATTCGAGAGCAGCGCACCGGTCGTGCGTTTGATTGCACGACCGTGTGGTTCGGTATTTTCCGAAAACACTATTTCAGGGTTTATTTTTCATGGGATTTTTAATTTTAGCCTTTAGGATTTTTATGTTAGACCCTTAATACTATTTAAGTGATTTTCTCCCTCATTAGCAGTCAGATTTGAAGACTCGGAAGCCTTGGAATAGATTTCGGGTTGTTCTTATCCCAAACACTATTTTTCTTGCTTTGGATTGTTGTTCTTGCTTTCAGACTACCAAATCATTGATTGAGTTTTGAGTTGCATTCTTGTTCGTTCTTGAGCGTTCCTATTCCTTTCCATTAAGCGAAGGGATCCAGATCTTTTCTCCAAGACGGGACCGAAGCATCAATGCGACGAAGGGAGTTTGTCACGTATCATCGAGTAGAAAAGTACATGGCCCTAGAGACGGCACGTGTTCGAAAGCTCCGGTTGCAGTTTTGGAAATATCAAAACAGGGTTCCAGAAATTTAGATTCTAGGAGGTTTCGGAGGTTCCGGTTTCGAAAAGTACAAAAAATTCAAAAAACATGTGAAACTTTCGGTTTTGGCGACGGAACTGGGGATTTTGGACGCAAAACCTCCGATTTCACTTGGCTTGGATCCGATTTTGTTAAAAAAATCAAAAATCAAATTTAAAAAAAGATGGAACCGAAATCAGGGTTAGGAGGTTTACAACAACTTAATCCTCACACTCAATCGCAATCGCCCGCATAGTGCATGCTTATCACAACGAATACGCTCTTCAAATCTCCTTACCTCTTCACGGGAAGGTCAATGGAGCAATTTGAATTACTCATATCCGTCTATAATCCACATTGATCAGAATTTGGCTGTTTTTTTACAATATTGTATTTTTTTGAAAGATTAGTAGATTACAATGTTGTATTTGTGTGTATGTGAGAGAGAAAAGGCAGCATTCAGTTTTATACAATATCACAATTAAATGGGCCGGAAGTCATGGACCAAAAAAATGGCCCCGAAAGTTAAATTCTAGGATGCTAATTAAGCAATACTTAGTCCTGATATACGTATCATTATCAAGTCTTTCCATCACAAAATATGTGACCAACGTTTTAGTTGGTTCACTGGTGGACTAACTTAAGCGTTTTATTCAGAGATTTTGGATTTAACTTTTATTGAAATTGTGTATAGAGACAATGATGTTGGGAGTAATCTACCTTTTCGTAGGCCAACAATATACCGTTATGAACGTCAAACATATATGCTTGATCGAATCGGACGGCCAAGACTAAAAAAGGAGAGAAAAATATTTCTTTGATCCAAATATGACTTGAATTTTGAGTTTTGAACAACTATGTCATACTTTTTTTTTTCCGGATTCTAAAGTTAGACTTCAATATTCCATATAAACCTCTATGTACTTGAACCATAGACGTGTGAGTGAAATGGATCTTAATAAATATATAATTAACAATTCACATTAAGGAGAAAGGACACGATGTAGGATTTTAAGACTTACATCTTAGAGCGATTTTGAACTTTTCATGAACGACTAAACGAAGAGTTGGTAACATATTCAAAATCGTTCATGAAAAATTCACTAATTATGCATTGTGTTAGGTTTGTTCAATCTAACCCATATTTATGTCATTCTCAACTCATCTCCAAGTTGTGTTAGCCTTCATTTATGTTTGTTTGTTTCCCTCGTTGACTCATGTAGTCATATTTATGTATCGCAGCGAGAAGCCCCCGCCGTGCGACACCCGCAGCGCACGTGATACCTCGTCGCCAGCGCCGGCGCACGCGCCCCTTGCAGTGCATGCGGCTCCGCAATCGTCCCTGCCACAACAACACACTCTCAGCGCGATGAAGACTACGCGCGCCTCCCGCTCCGCCTGCGATGTCGACGCCAACGCCGCACCATGATGTGACCCTGCCCTCCGTGTCAGCTACAGAGGAGGAAGACACCATGAGACATCCGCCTTGAGACTCCTCTACAGCTACATCCATTCCGAGTTAGATTTAGGAGACTTTCTAGTCTTGCTATTTCCAGACATTACTACCTTAGTACTTTCTATTTACAGTATTTCTATTTTTAGTCGCTACTAGTTCTGAGTGATTTCCATTTATATTAAATGGGCCGACAGAGTTAGTAACTAGAGAGTCTGGCCCATTAGGTCAACTCTCTAGTATATATAGGAACTCTTGTCTTCCTTTTCAGTTTACGTCAATTCAAGCCTAAGTTCAAGTCGAGTAAACTCCTTAAACCCCGGGCCCCGACGTCAACAATCCTTGCGTTTCCTAGTCGAACTATCCTGGCGCATCGATTCAGTTAACGCATTTCTAGTGAATTATCCTGGCGCGTTAACTCGGTTACCCACATCTATCCATCACTATCCGCAACCAACACTCCACAAACCCTAACCCTAGTTCTCACGGCTGCCTCCATCCACCTTCACCCTCTCGGCCGCCGCCCTCTCACCACCACTTTCGCCTCCACTCGCTGCACTTCCGCCGCCGCGCCTCCACCCATCACCGCCGCATCCATCCAGTCCGCTGCGTCTCCACAATCCACTGTGTTCCGAACACCCCCCACCCCCCACAGTCCACCGAACACCCACTTCTCCCCCTTTCGAAGAGTTGTTCGCCCCAATACGCATTCAAGCGATCCTTGACAACGATTTGTGGTCTTTCCATCGGACAAGGTCACATCAACTGGCATCAGAGCCTTCGAATCGCATAAGTCATTCCAACTTTTCGTTCAATCACTCATTCGCTTCCGTAAATCACTTCCTGCATCAACAAAAAAAAACCTAGATCTTGTTCTAGGAACCCAATTTTTTTTTTCTTGCCTCAGAATCTGAAAAACAATTACAAAAACCCTAGGTTTGGTGTTTGAGACATTCAACCATCCTCACAAAACCCACAAAAAACAAATTTTTTTCTTTCCGTTGCATAGCCGAACCACTCACAGAATGTTCTGCACTTTCATGTGTTTATGCTTGGTTTGTGATTGTGTTGGGTGAAGATTTGCTTGCATATAGGCTTAGATAGTTCGTTGCGACTTCGTTTGCCTTGTTTGCGTCAGAAATCTACATCTTCGCAATCTCCTTCTTCTCCCACTTGAATCACTGCACCCAGATTTTTTTTTCTTTTTCGCTGCACTGCATCTGCTGTCTGTGATTTCTGCTGTTCGTGTGTTGAGAAATTTCTGTGTGTTGTTTGCTGAAGTTTGAGTGCCGAACTACAATCTGCTGTGTGTTGTTTGCTGTTCGTGTACCGCACTGAAATTTCTGTGTGTTGTTTGCTGAAGTTTGCTGCTGTCCGTGTGTCTGCTGCAGTTTCTGCATCTGTGCAAACAACACTAGGTTTCACAAAAAAAAAGACAGAGTTCAGCAGCGAACAACTGCTAAAAAAAAAAGCAGAGGGTTGTTCGCAATTTACAAAAAAAAAAAAATCGAGACCACACAAGCCAAAATAAGGCAAGTGCGTCTCTTCGCAGTGCAGGAAGGGAGAACCCGGTTTGATCCCGGCACCTTCAACCCCGCTTTCGCAGTGATTCATTTACCATCTTCTATATCTCTCACTGTCTGGGTTGCATATCTTGGTTGACTGTGTTGTTCTTACTTCTGTGCTTATATCCTTGCATATCTACTTTCGACATTTTCGTTGCTGAGCATTGCCTGGATTTTGTTGATTGTTGTGTGAGTTGCCTTAGCCTGCTCGTAACCGCCCACACGGCCAGCCAGATTAGATTCCCGAGTGATTGCTTGTTGAGTTCGGTTCTGCTTACCTATTTGTTGATTCTCTGTTGCTGTTGTTGTTCGCTTTGATTCTGTGGTTTGCCATTTCTTGCTGTCAGGTACCATATCAGAAGGTGATACAACCCGTGAGACAGGCACAAAGACTGCTACCCAAAAGATGATCCGAGAGCTGCTTGCTAGAGACAAAGCAAGAAACGCACAGATAGCCGAACTACAGCGTAAGATTGCAGTACAGACGATGATACAAGAGCTGCTTGCTGAACAAAAATTAAAAGCCGCGTGATTCACTGAACTCCAGCGTAAATATGACGAGCTCTTAGCCCTGGACAAGGCGAAGGGTAAAGCCCCGATGCTTCCCTCAACATCGACTCCAGGCCATCTGAAATGCCTCGAGTCACAGGATGTGATCCAGGAGGAAGACCCTGCAGTTGTAGAGGCAGATGACGACGACGTCGAGGTTGACCTTGCCGGCGTCTTTACAACCGATGCTGATGGCGATGTGGTCGGTACTTCCGATCACCATGATGACTAGGCATACCACTCTGCCTTGGTTACGAGATGCGTGCTGAGCGTCAAGGAGGAAGCCCTTAACGAGCGCAGTGAGAACTTGTTTCATGCTCGGTGCAGCCTTCCGGATGCATTGCTGAGTGTGATCATTGATGGGTGTTCTTGCTGTAACATTATCCATGAGGAGGTTGTGTGCCGTTTCAACCTTCCGACTACACCAAAACCCACTCCCTCCGACCTCCAGCGGATCTCTGAAGGGTCAGGTAACACATTTTCTCGCCCGAGTCTTATTTCATTTTCTGTTAGTCCTTACAACGACACTGTGCAATGTGATGTTACCGCTATGGACGCAATCCATCTGCTTTTGGGTCGTCCATGGCAATATGATTGTCGCGTGCTTCACGACGCGTATTTGAACAATTACATGTTCAAATACCACGGGAGGCGCGTGACTCTCTTACCCATGATTCCGCAGAAAATTTTACAGGACCAGGTCCAGCGCCAACGCCAGAAGGCACTGGAGGCCGCCGGAGTTTCGCTAGCAATGGCATCCACCGCGGAGACCTCCAGACGACAACTCGGTCGAGCTCCAGAACGAGTCTTGGAGCCAGACAAGAACTCGGCCAACAACTCGGCCGAGTTCTGGACCGAGTCATGGCGCCAAACAACAACTCGAACAACAACTCGGCCGAGTTCTGGCCCGAGTCAGGACTGCAGCCAACCACTCGGTCAGCAACTCGACCGAGTTGTGGACCGAGTCAGGAGCCCAAATGACAACTCGGCCGAGTCAGCATCCTCCCATTCTCTTCCTGCGTCTTCGCCTTTTGCAGCTTCTGGGAGGACTTCTGCACCCTCATTTACGCGTTCTCTTCCTGCGTCTTCACCTTTTGGCATCCGTGGTGTCTTGCTCCAGGAGAGGCATCCGACATATGACAAGGAGTTGTACGCGCTGATCCGGGTTCTGAAGACTTGGCAGCCCTATCTCTGGCCAAGTGAGTTCGTGATACAGACCATGCTGCCCTGGCCTATCTGACGTGCCAGACGACCCTCACCCGCAGGCATGCTAGGTGGGTCGAGTTCATGGAGACCTTTCCGTACCTGCTCATGCACAAGAAAGGTAAGGAGAATGTGGTTGCCGACGCCCTTTCTCGCAGGTACGTGCTCATCACTCATCTCCAGTCTCACTTATTAGGTTTTGCATTGCTCATGGATTTGTACGCTGTTGATGTTTTCTTTAAGGACATCTTTGAGCAATGTACAATCAACAGAGAGCATGACACATATTTCCTGGATGATGGGTATATGTACAAGGCTGGGAAACAATGTATTCCTACATCTTCTATCAGACACTTATTGCTCCAGGAAGCACATGACAGTCATGACCTTTTTGGGGTGTCTACGACCCTTGCAGCACTTCGAGAACACTTTCTCTGGCCAATGATGGCCCAATGTGTTACCAGGTATTGCAAGAGTTGTGTGACATGCCACAAGGCTGGGGCACGCTCGAGTCGACATGGTCTCTACACGCCCCTCTACATTCCTGCAGCCCCATGGGAAGATCTATCCATGGATTTTATCACAGGGTTGCCTATGTCTCGGCGTGGTAGAGATTGCATTTTTGTAATGGTCGACATGTTCTCTAAGGTGGCACACATTATTTCCTGCAAGAACACCAACAATGCTGCGGACATCGCTAGTTTGTTTTTTGAGCATGTGGTGCGCTTGCATGGTATCCCTAAAACTATTGTTAGTGATAGAGATACCAATTTTGTGGTCCATTTGTGGGGACCCTTGTGGAGTAAGCTAGGCACCAAGCTTCTATTTTCTACTAGCTATCACCCACAGACGGTTGGTCAGACGAAGGTGACCAACTGTACCTTGGGAGCCCTCCTTCGGACGGTTCTCAAGGCGAACCCACGAAGGTGGGAGGACTTACTTGCTACTGTTGAGTTTTCTCATAACAGGTCCAGGCACTCTGCGACGAAGCTGACTCCTTTCGAGGTCGTATACGGAAGGAACCCGCTGACGCCGTTGGACATGACACCGTACCCGCTGCAGGATCAGGAGAACTTTGCTGCTGGCAAGTTGGCTGAGCACATTCAGGAGCTACACAGGAGGACACGCACTCGGCTGGAGCGGCATGCACTGCAGTACTCAGCCCAGAAGAACAAGGGCAGGCGACGCTTGATCTTCGCCCCGGGCAACTTGGTTTGGCTTCATTTGCGGAAGGAGCGATTCCCTTTCGACCGCAAGTCTAAGCTCGACCAACGGGGTGATGGCCCCTTCTGAGTCGTCAAAGCAATTTGAGACAACACCTACCAGCTCAAGCTCTCGGACAAGTATGGGGTGCATCCGACGTTCACTGTCGCTGACTTAGCACCATATGTTGAACCCGAGCCTGGTGAATGTGAAGCGGGGACGCTTCACAACCAAGTAGGGGAGGGTGATGTGACCCTGCCCTCCATGTCAGCTACAGAGGAGGAAGACACCATGAGACATCCGCCTTGAGACTCCTCTACAGCTACATCCATTCTGAGTTAGATTTAGGAGACTTTCTAGTCTTGCTATTTCCAGACATTACTACCTTAGTACTTTCTATTTATATTATTTCTATTTTTAGTAGCTACTAGTTCTGTGTGGTTTCCATTTATGTTAAATGGGCTGGCAGAGTTAGTAACTAGAGAGTCTGGCCAATTAGGTCAACTCTCTAGTATATATAGGAACTCTTGTCTTCCTTTTCAGTTTATGTCAATTCAAGCCTAAGTTCAAGTCGAGTAAACTCCTTAAACCCCGGGCCCCGACGTCAACAATCCTTGCATTTCCTAGTCAAACTATCCTGGCGCATCGATTCAGTTAACGCGTTTCTAGTGAATTATCCTGGCGCGTTAACTCGGTTACCCACATCTATCCATCACTATCCGCAACCAACACTCCACAAACCCTAACCCTAGTTCTCACGGCTGCCTCCATCCACCTTCACCCTCTCGGCCGTCGCCCTCTCACCACCACTTCCGCCTCCGCTCGCTGCACTTCCGCCGCCGCACCTCCACCCATCACTGCCGCATCTCCATCCAGTCCGCTGTGTCTCCACAGTCCACTGTGTTCTGAACACCCCCCATAGTCCACCGAACACCCACTTCTCCCCCTTTCGGAGAGTTATTCGCCCCAATACGCATTCAAGCGATCCTTGACAACGATTTGTGGTCTTTCCATCGGACAAGGTCACATCACACCACCTCCTTTGCAGGGCCATTGCGAGGATCACCTATTCATGGCGCGAGCCCGAGACCTCACTCCAGCCTTTCAGGGAAGTTCTCATTGTATTATTGTCTTTCCTTCTGCGTGTCTTTCTGCGTCTAAGAGTCTAAATGCCCTACCACCTGTTGTGTCATCTCTTTTGCAGGAGTTTGCAAATGTGATGTCGGATGAGATTCCTATGGGCCTCCCTCCTATGCGCGGTATTGAGCACCAGATTGACTTGGTTTCGAGCTCTTCCTTGCCTAACCGGGCTGCTTACTGAGCTAGCCCTGAGGAGGCCAAGGAGCTTCAGAGACAAGTGCAGGAGTTGATGGACAAAGGCTATGTTCGCGAGAGCCTGAGTCCATGTGTTGTGCCCGTGATCCTAGTGCCCAAGAAAGATGGCACTTGGCGCATGTGTGTCGACTGCAAGGCAATCAACCAGATTACGGTCAAGTACCTCCATTCTATTCCCCACCTCGACGACATGTTGGATGAGCTTCATGGGGCCACTCTCTTCTCCAAGATCAATCTCAAGAGTGGTTACCACCAGATTCGGATGAAGGAAGGTGACGAGTGAAAGACCAACTTCAAGACGAAGTATGGCCTCTATGAGTGGCTTGTGATGCCCTTCGGCCTCACCAACGCCCCGAGCACATTTATGCTGCTTATGAACCATGTACTTAGACACTTTTTGGGCAAATTTGTTGTTGTATATTTTGATGACATTTTGGTTTATAGCCGTAGCCTAGAGGACCATGTAGACCACCTTAGACATGTCCTAGATTGCCTTAGGAGCGAGCACTTGTATGCCAATTTGGCAAAATATGTGTTTTGCTCGGACCCTACAGTTTTTCTAGGCTTTGTTGTGTCTAAGGATGGCCTACGCGTGGAAAAAGAGAAGGTCCAAGCTATTCAGAAGTGGCCTACCCCCACAACCCCCACCATAGTTCGATCCTTTTTAGGGATGGTTGGCTTCTGTCGGGGTTTTGTGTGAGACTTTTGCACAATTGTTGCCCCGCTGCACGAGCTCACCAAGAAGGGTGCCTCAGTCAACTGGACTGAGACGCATGAGGCTGCCTTCCAGATCCTCAAAGAAAAGCTCTGCAATGCCCCTCTTCTTCAACTACCTGACTGTAACAAGATGTTCAAGGTCGAGTGTGATGCCTCCAACTTCGGCATTGGTGGTGTGTTGCTCCAAGAGAGGCGTCCCATCGCCTACTTCAGTGAGAAGCTGTCTGGTGGCACGCTCAACTATCCCACATACGATAAGGAGCTCTACACTCTCATTCGTGTGTTGAAGACATGACAGCATTACCTGTGGCCCAAGGAGTACGTCATCCACACCGACCATGAGGCCCTTGCCTACTTGAAGCACCAATCGATTCTAGGCCGGCGCCATCCACGTTGGGTGGAGTTTATGGAGACCTTTCCTTATGTGGTGCTACACAAGCAAGGCAAGGAGAATGTGGTGGCTGATGCGTTGTCACGCAGGTATGTTCTCTTGACTCAACTAGATGCTAAGGTTTTAGGTTTTTCTTTGATTAAGGATTTGTATTTGCATGATACTTTCTTTAAATCTATTTATGAAACATGCGCATCTAGGGGAGAGTTTGAAATATATGTGTTGGATGATGTTATTTGTTTCGGGTTGGGAAGCTGTGTATACCCCAATCTTCTATTAGGACTCTACTCATACATGAAGCACATGAGGGTCGTGGCCACTTTGGGATTGCCAAGACTTTAGCTGCACTTAAGGATCACTTTTATTAGCCCCATATGACCCGACAAGTGACTAGATTTTGCAATGCCTGTGTGACATGCCATAGAGCCAAGTCTAGGTCGAGCCCCTCCTTGTATACCCCTTTGTCTATGCCTTCGGCCCCTTGGGAGGATTTATCTATGGATTTTGTGGTGGGATTGCCGATGTCTACGAAGGGGAGGGACTCTATTTTTGTGGTTGTAGATCGTTTCTCCAAGATGGCTCACTTTATTCCTTGTAGGATTACCAACAATGCTTCGGACATAGCTAATCTTTTCTTTGAGCATGTGGTGAGATTATATGGGATACCTAGGTCGATTGTGTGTGACCGGGGTGTGAAATTTGTGTGTCATTTTTGGAGGATATTGTGGGGTAAGCTGGGCATAAGACTCCTATTTTCCAGTAGCTACCACCCCCAGACCGATGGCCAGACTGATGTGACCAACCAGACCCTAGGAGCCTTGCTTAGGGCCAACCCGCGCCGTTGGGAGGACTTACTTTCTTGTGTTGAGTTCTCTTCCAACAGGTCGGTGCACTCGGCGACTCGCCTCATGCCTTTCCAGGTTGTCTATGACCGCAACCTGCTCACGCCGCTGGACCTCACACCGCATCCCCTCCGTGATGGCGATAACCTAAAAGCCGCGGACTGAGCTGCCTTTATCCAAGAGCTGCACACTCGCACCAAGGAGCAGTTGGAGCGGCATGCGAGGCAATATGAGCACAAGGCCAACAAGGGCCAGCACTGTGTCACTTTTGCAACGAGCGACCTTGTCTGGGTCTATATGAACAAGGAGCGCTTCCCCGCCAAGCACCGCAACAAGCTAGATCCCCGCGGCCATGGCCCCTTCCGTGTCATCCAGGCCTTTGCTCCGAACGCCTACCAGCTGGAGTTGACCGATGACTACGGAGTTCACGCCACCTTCAATGTGGCAGACTTGTCCCCATATGTGCCCCCAGACGTTGACATTGACGAATCAGGGATGATTCAAGGCCAAGAAGGGGAGAGTGATGTAACCCCGGTCGTGACATTGACGGAGGCCCAAAAGGATGACATGCTCAGTGTCAAATCTGAATGCCCGATCACCAGGGTGCGCACCAGAGCCATAGCCCAAGCCACACAGAGCCTCATGACCAAGGGTCTAGCGCGCGACAGCCGCGCCTCTCTCCACGCGCCCCGCGCCATGCTTTGCGCCTTCCTCGACGACGCTGCGGCCACGGCTGTGACAACTTGACTTGGTCGCGGCGCAATTTCCAGGATTGGCATCATTTTGTATTTAGAGGTTCATTTGATTGCTTTTGGACATTTTTAGACACTTTCTATTTTTGGCAGTTTCTATTGCAAGCAGTTTCCACTTTTAGTATGTTGCTCTTTGTGGATTGCTTCTATTTTTGGCACTTTCTATATTGAGTAGCTTTCTATTTTTGGCGTGGGCCTCTCTTATGCTTAAGAGGGCCGGTATATTTAGCTAGGTTTAGGCCCATGGCCGTGTTTTTGACCTTGGCTACTATAACTGCCAAGCCGATGTAATTTTCTCGACTACGTTGAAATTTATGTTAAGTCTGCCGTTGAGACACATCTCCGCCCCTTGGCTTCGACGTCGCCCCTTTTGTTACTTCGGTCGCCCCACCGTTGGCCAACCATTCCATCGCTAGCGCTTGCGCCCGCGAGAACCTCTCGCCCCCACTCGGCCAACGTCGAGAGCAAGAGAGCCGACCATCTTCGCCCTATCGAAGGTCGTCACCTATCCAACCACGAAGAGACGGAGTGCTTCGATCCGCTTTCTACCTAGATCCGCCGAGCAACGCGCGAATGGAGACGTTTACGCATCAGTTTGATTTTACTCACTAATCAATATAGTATCAATTATACTAAGTATAATGTATTCAATATCGTATTATTCAAATATCGGCTATACTAACTATATTGTAATCCGAATTTTATTATCATATTATATGAATATTGGTTATGCTAAGTGTAATGCAATCCTAACTTCATTATCGTATTATTCGAATATCGGTTATACTAGGTGCATGTAATGTAATCCTAACTTCATTATCGTATATTTCAAATAATGGTTATACTTGTAATCCTAACTTTATTATTGTATTATTCGAATAACGGTTATACTAAGCTTAATGTAATCCTAACTTCATTATCTTACCCTAGAAACCCTAGGTAAGCAGGCTTTGGGACTTACATTTATCAAACCCAATAATTTTCATACCTTATAATACTTGTATAACCGATATTCTAATAATAACATAATGAATTCATGATTATATTATACTTAGTATAACAGATGTTCGAATAATATGATAATGAAGTTAGGATTACATTATATTGTATTATTCGAATATCGATTATACTAACTATACTGTAATCCTAAGTTCATTATCATATTACTCGAATATCGGTTACGCTAAGTATAATGTAATCCTAACTTCACTATCATGTTATTCAAAAACAGTTACACTAAGTGTTATGTAATCCTAAATTCATTATCATATTATTCAAATAACGGTTATACTAAGTGTATTGTAATCCTAACTTCATTATCATATTATTCGAATAACGGTTATACTAAGTGTAATGTAATCCTAAATTCATTATCGTATTGTTCGAATATCGGTTATACTAACTATACTATAATTGTAATTTCATTATCCTATTATTTGAATATTGGTTACGCTAAGTGTAATGCAATCCTAACTTGAATATCGTATTTTCAAATATCGATTATACTAGGTGTAATGTAACCCTAACTTCATTAACGTATAATTCAAAAAACAATTATACTAACTATATTATATTCCTAACTTCGTTATTGTATTATTCGAATATCGGTTATACTAACTATACTGTAATCCTAATTTCATTATCCTATTATTTGAATATTGGTTACGCTAAGTGTGATGAATCCTAACTTGATTACCATATTATTCGAATATCAGTTATATTAGGTGTGATTGTAATATCCCTCATTTTATAAGGATAATTTGGAAATTTTCCAACTCCCGTATTACAAGTCGGATTAAATTCAGAGAAGTTCGGACATTCTGTATCATGTTTGATCTCTGTAATATTTTTTTCGAGTAATATAAAATACAGTTGACATGTGTTCAAGGTTAAATAGTCGTTCGTGTACGAATATATATAACCCGGGGTTAAGAAGATTAACCCAAAGTCAAAACGGACAAAAGGGTGAAAAATGGCCTTGACCGCACCCGCGGCGAAGGCCAACAGCTGAGGCGGTCTTCGTCTTCGCGATAAGGCTTGGCTGCAACTCGCCGGAGTTGTCAGGCCTAGGCAGCCCAAGTGGCACCTAGCCTTGCCCCCTGGTCTCCTTGCTTGTCCCCTCTGAGGAGGCTCGTTTTTGGGCTATAAAAGGAGTTGAAATCAGAAGCCAAGCTTCATCTTCCTCCTCTCCTCTGTTTTCTCCATTGAAGCACCAAGCTTTGAGCTTTGTTGTGAAGGTGTTCGAATCCCTTTGAGTGTTGGAAAAGGTACTCCTAAGTGGTATTAGAAGGTCTAAGGTGTTGGGAGATCGAACCATAATCAAATTGAAAGCAAACGAAGTGATTGGGTGAGTTTTCTCCATTAAAACACTGTCGCGAGCTCGCCACTGTAACACCACCGCACCCCGCGGTAAGAGATCCACCGCACCCGCGGCGAGCCTTGACCGAGTGTGTGTTCTTGGGTGTGTGGTCTTGGGCGAGGCTTGACTCCTTCGATTATTTCCGTATTCTTTTAGATTCATATACGTGGATATTGAATCTAACTTAGGGTTTCATTTTGGGTCGATCCGAAGGAATATGTGGTCTCAGATCTGTCCCTGTTTCGGACCCAGGAACTCGTCGTCTCTAAGCTTTGCTTAAGCTTCTGCGGATCTAAGGCAAGTGGCGGTTCGCTCTTGCTCATCATTCCATATTTCAATTAATTATCAATTGTTTAGTTGTTAATTAATTTAGGATGATTTACTATTTTCGTTGGGAACAATTTTGATAAATGTTTGTGATTTTAAAAAGATATTATAATAGGTTGTATATCTGTTAGAACAATACTATTATATATATATATGTGATTAATTACAGATATTATGATAGGTTGTATATCGTTAGAACAACGCTATTTTATCTGTTACTGGCCGAGATGGCTTTGTTGTGATTGATTACTGTGTTGAACTGTTTAGTTAGCACGAGTATTCGTAGGACCGCTACTATGTATCTCATTGCGAGTGCTAGTCGTTTCTTGATAACCTGGTGGTTAGGATTTAGTTCCTACCATCCTTCTCAGGGTCTGTGCACACAGCTGGTGCCGCTTGTACAGATTTAGTTCCCGACTCCGTTGTTTGGGATTTAGTTCCCGAGGGATTTAGTTCCCGATTCGACTTTAGGGATTTAGTTCCCGAGTCAACTCCGCCTTAGGGATTTAGTTCCCGACGGTATCTCTTTATCCCGTGTGGATGAGATTTTAAAAGCTTATAACGTGATGCGCGTTTTGGGATTTAACAAGATAAGTGCTTTAGTGCACATGATTAATATACCCTTGGGCGAGTAGTGCAGCTATGTATAGTGCAGCTAGGAAATCTCGTCTTGACTTTGATCAGAGTAACGTTCTCTTTCTAATCTGGATTCGCTTTGAGCGGTGAGGTTGGTCGTGAACCGAAACATCAAGTTGTTTTGAACGCTTGTGTGTAATTATTAATGTTTCCCAACATTTGTCATGTTTCCGATAAGGCTCATCTCGTTGGAGTCTTCCTTTGGGATTGATTGCTGTGAGACTCGGTCTCCAGAATCTTCTCTTGATCATGTCTTTTCATAGATTTCAGTAGAAGTATGGTGGTTGACTATCGTCATCGGTTGTAATTCGAGAAACGATGAGTCTAACCTAATACGACTACTTTGGACCACTCTGCTTTGTACCCTTGCTTAGTCTTTCATTAGACTAACCAACCATAATTGTTCTCTGCATGGTTGGCTGGTGTCATCCGTTCGATTCGACACATCAGATAAGTTGCCATCCCGTGAAGGCTAGAACGACTATAGAGGCGAACGGTGTTTTGACAAGTTTATTCAGGTTAAGATCCTTGGTGGGTGATCATAGCGATCAAGACCCCTTTTGTTGTTATTTCAAAGACTTCCGCTGTAATGATTCTGATTATGTATTTTGATGTATTTGGAATTATGCTGAAATTCCGAGACTTGGTTTTAATGAAAGTTGTGATATGATGTATTATAACTGTGGTTTAATGATTTATATCAACTGGAAAAGCCTTGGGTGACATCGGACAGTACATCTGAGGTCACTGGCGGTAATACTTTCAAGAGGTTATTTGGGGGTGTTACAGTGATGTAATTCTAACTCCATTATCATATAATTCAAATAACGACTATACTAATTATATTGTTATCCTAACTTTATTATCGTATTATTCGAATAACGGTTATACTAAGTGTAATATAATCCTAATTTCATTATCATACCCTAGAAATCCTAGGGTAAGTAGGGTTTGGGATTCACGGTTATGAAATCCCAATGATTTTCATAACCTATAATGCTTATATAGTCGATATTCGAATCATAATATAATGAATTCTTGATTACATTATATTTAGTATAACCGATGTTCGAATAATGCGATAAGGAAGTTAGGATTACATTATATTTAGTATAACGCGAGAAAAAGCAATGCAAGTGTTTAAAGCAATTTGTAATTGAGAAAAACGATACAAATTAAAAGACAATACGAAATGGCAAGTAGAAAAGCAATACAAAAAATGCACGAGTCTTGAAAAGCAAGTCGAGAAAAACAATACGCGAAAGTAATATGAGGAAGCAATACGCGAAAGCAAGGTACGCGAGAAGAGCAACGCGTTTGAGCAACACGAAATGCGCGATATGAAGCAATACTCAAAAAAGTAATATGATCTGTGATATGTAGGCAAGCAAGTGAAAACAATACGAGAAAGCAAATAGAATAGCAAGGGAAATAGCATCACACTTCAAAGCAATCGATACAACAACACGAGAAAACTCGTGGGGTCGCCTCGCGTAGTATTCATGGCCCATGCTTGTGGGCTCTCAGTCGTGCCCATTGCCTTCACGAAGGCTCTCTCTTCACGGAGGTCCTTCATAAAGGTCCTTCACGAAGGTCCATCCCTCACGAAGAATTCATGGATTAAGCCAATGGCTTCCCAAAGGCGCCTATTGATTTCACGAAGGCCCCTGCCTTCATTTCATAACTTCATGGTTTTCACAAAGGATCTTGCCTTCGTTTCATGACCTTCACAAAAGCCTCCCCTTGCTCATGGCAGCCTAGCCATACACTATTTGCATATTTAGAAAAAAAACACAAGTGCATAAACAATACAAGAATGCAAATAAGAAAAGACGATACAAGAAAGCAAGTTTTGAGCAAGTGTCAAGTAGGTTTTGAGAAAGTGTTGGAGAGCAAGTTGTTAAAGCAACTTGAGAAGGCAAGTCCAAAGTGCAAGGTTGATAAAGCAAGTGTTGGAGAGCAATAAAAGTGCAAGATACACACCGAGGGTAATTGTTACGAGAAAGACTCAGCAACTTAAAAGGGCAACCATCGCCTACAAGAACCTAAGTGGTGATGAGGTACGCCTTCGGGAGGATACATCAAGGAACAATTTACAAACAAAAATGTTGGAAGCAAAGAGACACGCAAAAGAAATAGAAAGTTCATATATTTTACTTGTTGCTTTTTATAAAAAAAAATGAAAGTTGTAGTTACATCGTTTTGCCCAATACAAAGCTTCACTACAATTACCATGTTTACATCCATTACACGTGCCCAAAACATACAAAATGGCCCCTAAGGACAGGCACCATGACAGATACTAAAAACAGCGAGCCAACCCCCCTCACAACCCCTTCTTCAATCCCCCCTCCAGTTCGCAAACTGATAGGAGGGATATGGGAGGAGAAGGGGGTTGTACGCGAACAAAGTAAAAAATGTGCGGTCTACCGGAGTAATTGTCATGATTACTAAGCCAAAATTGATTAATTCATGTCCAAAAAACTGCGCGCACGGCATAGTCAGCCTCGCGAGTGAATTACACGAAGAGTTACATGCACACATAATTTATATGCTAAATGCAGCTAGCAATACACGCAAAGTAAATAAGGGAAACTTAAAACAGAATGTTGAATCCATTGGGCCAAACGTCGTTATCCATCAAAGACAACCACATTACAAAAGCATGAAAATAACAATACAAGGGGGGCAATTTAGCAACAGGCGAACAGGGTAATGGAAAGCCATACTAAGGGCGAGGAGTAACAACACTTGAAAGTTCTCTCCGCGAGGAAGGGATAGGCTCCTACTATCCCCTCCAAGTTCTCAAAAGTGAGGACGGATTCGTCTCCGTCGTCTTCCTGAAAAATGGTGTTGTCAGAAAAGGGCAATCGCCTCACCCGTTTCCTCAGTATCCAGATTCTAACAGTGTCCGTCGCGTCACGCAAAGAGGAGGACGATGACGAAGTTTCTTTGCGAGATGAAATGTTTGATGGTGAGGGCGAGGGCTCCTCATGGAGGCCTTCCCCACTGCAGCGAGGGGCACGATCGTGCCTGACTTTGTAACGATTCTCTAGAAGAACGAGACGTCTTCTAGGGCGGCTCTCTGCGAAGGTGACCGATCTCGTCCCAAGCGAGTCTAAGGTGAAGGCGGTTGACTGCACTCGCTAGAAGATGATACTCTGGTCTTGAAGTTCATGTTCCCCCTCGTGGCAGCAAACAAAATCCTAAACAAATCCAAGACGCGACGAAAAAACAGGAAATCAACGCCCAAATAAGCATGGAAAAGCGGGAGAAAAGTCGACTAAAAACGATTTAAAAAGCAAGTTGAGCAACACGAACAAGCTAGTGAAATCACTCTCTCCCTTATACCCTCTATGGGATCACTCACTCTGACGCATTGGGGGTCCCTTCCGCACAAACGCATACACCATTCACGAGTCTTTTTTCTATGATGCACACACATGTGTTTCTTAATGCGCAAGTCTATATACCACCAATGAAAAACTCGCATGTTTCCTTCGATGTAAGGTTCATGCATGCACTCTTAATAAGAAAATGATAAAGCAAGAATAAAATAAATACAAGTAAACAATTAAAAGCAAAGTGCAAAGCACACCAAAAAGCGATCTAACTAGAGTGGAGCAATGCTTCCCGAAGTGCAATATCTCGAAGCTCCGCGCTCACTCAACGAGTACCCTCGCGAACTCGAAGTGCAATATCTCGGGGCTCCGCGCCCACTCGACGAGCTCCCTCGTGAACTCGAACTGCAATATCTCGGGGCTCCGCGCTCACTCGACGAATTCCCTTGCGAACTCGAAGTGCAATATCTCGTGGCTCCGCGCCCACTCGACGAGTTCCCTCGCGAACTCTAACTGCAATATCTCGGGGCTCCGCGCCCACTCGACGAGTTCCCTTGCGAACTCAAAGTGCAATATCTCAGGGCTCGGCACCCACTCGACGAGTTCCCTCGCGAACTCTAACTGCAACATCTCGAGGCTCCGCGCCCACTCGACGAGTTCCCTTGCGAACTCGAAGTGCAATATCTCGGGGCTCCGCTCCCACTCGATGAGTTCCCTCGCGAAATCTAACTGCAATATCTCGGGGCTCCGCACCCACTCGACGAGTTACCTCGCAAACTCGAAGTGCCATACCTCGGGGCTCCGTGCTCACTTGACGAGTTCCCTCGCGAACTCGAAGTGCAATATCTCGGGGCTCCGCGCCTACTCGATGAGTTCCCTTGCGAACTTTAACTGCAATAGATCCGGGCTCTGCGCCCACTCGATGAGTTCTCTCGCAAACCCTAAAGTAGCAAATCTGACTAAGAGAGAACCTAACCAAGAAGACAATAATTGGCTAAGTCATTCTTCGAACAGAAATAGAAAAAAGGAGACAACTCGCAAGAAAGGTCTGTGAAGCACCTCAGCGAGTGAAAGCTCTTACGAGGCCATCAGTGAACCAACCCTTCACCTTCACTACGCGAAGCCGAAGGGCTTAGGGGGCTGGCTGTGGGGGCCGAATAAAGGATGGGCTAAAAGGACCATTAAGATGGACTAGTTTGAGGGGATTGGGGAGCCGCAATTGAAAGAAGAAGGGGGTTGCAATTTGGCAAGAGGAGGCGAGAGCTCTCGGAGGCTCCAGGAGAGCCACAATTCGGGAAAGGGGAGGCGAGAGCTCTCGGAGGCTCCAAGAGAGCCACAATTCAAGATAGGGGAGACGAGACTTTTCGGAGGGAGATGAATGTGATGTTCATCTGCACATCATAGCAGGAATTCATGGGAGGTGAAGCAATAAAACCTTCCTCCCGGATCCCTCCTCCAAGGGAGCTCCTGCAATGGCGGTAGAACCATCCCTCTCCCAGCTCCAATCCTCTCTACGGATCCATGCTCTACACATGCCGCTCGGGGTCCGAGTTCATCTCACTCTCCTTGGTATTCAACGGTATCTTACTCCTTGACTTCATACTCCGCCCCATCGCCATTATCGTCTTCCTCGTCACCTTGATTGTGTGATTCTTCTTTCTCCTTTTACCGCTCCATCTCGATTATCATCTTCCATCGAACGTTCGACATTCGAGTCGTTCTGGCCCATCTCATCTTTGTTATGATCCGTCGCCGATCGCAATGATGGAGTTTTGAAGGAGATTCACGTCAGACCTTGCTCCTGTGCCCGAATTATGCCGATTGTGGGTAAGTTCACTTGCTAGAATTCAATTCCAATCTTGATTTATGATGTGTTCGTGATTTCATACCAAAAGAGTTAGAAACTGGAGAATGCGATGAGCCTAAGCCGATATCAAGCTCTAACTAATTAGCCAATATAAAGCTCTAATTAATTAGCTAGAAACAGGAGATTGGGACTAAGCCAATTGATAGAAGCTAAAGTCGTGATGCCTAATCAAAGTAAATCCTCAAGAACCTAACCAAGTATAGTAGGCAAGCAAGGGTCGAATCTCACAGGGAGGAAGTAATCTTTCTAAGTGCACAAATGTATGCCAAAGTAACAAATGGGGTTTTGTTGGTTTGTTTGTAATTAAACTAAATAAAGTAAAGCAAATGTTGTAATCAATTGGGAATAAGTACTTAGCGAGACAAATATCCACCATTCATTTGATTGGTTGATCCTAGATTATCTCTAATTCCTTCCTATGAATGTTCTATTCATTTTCTTAAAAAATAAACAGGACAAACAGACCATGAGAATACTAACTATCAAATAACCAGGAAAACCTCCAGATTCAATTCAACAGCAGCAAGAAGCACAAGAATTTCAATAGATACATGCAAGTGTAGCAAACAGTCTTACAATTGCATGCAATTAATTCTCTCTATAATAAACCAGTCCAAACAGTTCTTAGAATATTGCAGTTGCTACTCATGAATTAGGTAACTCAAACAGTAATTACCAAACCCTAGCAATAGACAATTACTAATATCAACTAGATGATCATGCCAGTCAAATCAGCAAGAATCAATGGGATGAAGCACAAGAGAATCAATACATTCAAAAGAAAAGAAATAGAGTTATAACCTCACAACCATTATTCAAACGAAGACTTCAATCGTTGGACTAAGCAAAAGTTGCTTAGTTCTTCATAGTTTTGAAACGTAAAACTCAAAGGGAAAAACTGATGTAAAACTAGATAAAAACTAAGATAATCCAAATGGCTGCTAACAACTTAGGTTAAATAACCTAGCAAGCCTAAAACTAAAATAGGAAATAATATCTTTTTCATAAAAGAATAAAACAGAAATAAAATAAATAAAATAAAAAGGAAATAAATAAAACGCAGATCTTCGGAAGGAAACTCCTCGCGCGCGTTTGATGATGGGTTTTCCGCGATCGCGGCAATAGCTTCTGCGACCGTGGAAAACTTACTGTAAAGTGCTCCTCGTCTTCATTTGCCGCGATTGCGGCGGTGATATCCGCGACTGCGGACAAGCTTCTGTAGCTTTCTCCTGACTCCTTCTTCGTCTTCATTCATGGCTTGTCTCCATCTTCAATATATCTTCATTTAGCTCTTCTATGCCACCAATATCATACTTCTTCTCCTCAACTCCATACTCCACAATTGTGCTCTAAACTCATCTAAATGGTACCCAAAACACCGGTAACAACTCCTAGTTAATCCCTACAAAGTAGCGCTGATCAAATTCCCCCATGCTTAAACCTTGTTCGTCCTCGAGTAAGTTAATATAAACCTACTCCTCCAATCAAATCCCCATGGTCTCAGGAAGCATAGCAAACTTCCTCCACTAAGAACTGCACCTAAACATGAATCTCCCAGGTACCAACACAATAAACTCAACACACACAACATACAAGCTTAAAGGAAAGCAGAGTACCTCCCCCATGATTAACCCAAACACCATAGAGTGAATAAACATCTAATCCTAGCCTCCATCTATCTTCTTATACCTCCCAGAGTGACCTACCCGAATCCTCCTTATATCACCTCTTCTTATGTCACCACGCCAGGAAAGATGAGGAATCCTACTAATCACTCTTCTTCTTTTCACTCATTTTGCCAAGGCGCCCTTTCGGGTTTTCACCAAGCCAGTCATTTCATTTTTCAATAGATGGGATCACATAAACTCACATCACTCTTGACCAATTATTACCCCAGCCTAATGCTGGTCCAAGCCACCTGCTTATTACCTAAGCCGCCATTTCGGATTTTTGACTTATCCCAGGGTTTATTTATGTCTTTTTTTTCGATATTTTTGACTTTTTCTACTTTTCTTTTTCTTCCTCAGACGACTAACAAGTATAGATCACTCCCTCATGCTTAAACATTGTATTGTCCTCAATGTAATGAAATACAAAAAGATGAAGCACAAGGAAGAGCAGAAAAGTACTCACAACCGTCGCCGAGTTGGCGGTAAATCAATAAAAGCACATGTCTCTGGTATTGCGCGGGTCTTCAAAACAAACTCCACCGTGCAACCAAATAGATCTACTGTAAGGTGTAGTGGTACATCAAAGAATCGGGATTGCACGGCCTTCAATGAACATGTAATGGAGCCCAGATGTAATTGTGTGGTGGGCCCTGGTGTTCCTCCTCGTCAGCTGTCGAATGTCGGGCCATCATCGATGCCAAATAAAAATGTGGGGCGAATGTCTCCTCCTTGGCATCATGATGCGCACCGTTTCTCAAAATAAAACGCAGACAGCTGGGCCGCGATCGCGGAAATAAGGCCGCGATCGCGGAAAAACGTCGAACTTTTTTTTTCCTTTCAGGAAAGGGGACTTACAGTGATATTTCCGCGACCGCGGAAGAATTGTCCGCGCCCGCGGAAAAGTTACTGGTGCGAGACAGTCTTCAATTTTTGCGGGGGTCTTCTTCCTGCAGGTTAGTCGAAAAACAAAACAAAACAATAACAATAAAAACATGAAAACGAAAAGACATGAATATAAATACATACCTCGGGTTGCCTCCCGAGCAGCGCCTTGGTTAACGTCGTGGCTCGACTCATCTAAGGTGATCAATTGTCAACTTCGGGTTCTGTAAGGAGGGTCTCTTCTATGACGCTAGTGTCAAAACCTTCATGGTAAGGTTTCAACCTTTGACTTCACCTTGAACACTGACTGTGCGTCCATATCATACAGCTCCACCGCTCCGTGGGGGAAAACGCGAGTAATAACATAGGGCCCGGTCCAGCGGGAACGGAGTTTATCCGGGAAGAGACAAAGGCGAGACAGAGATAATAGGACTTTGTCCCCCGGCTTCAAATCCTTTCTCAAAATATTTTTGTCATGCCAGGCCTTTGTCTTCTCCTTGTACGTGACTGCGTTATCATAAGCTTCAAGTCGCAGTTCCTCTAATTCTTGCAACTGTAACTTGTGGAATTCTCCAACTTCATCAATCCGCATGTTGCAATTCTTTACAGCCCAAAATGCCTTGTGCTCGAGCTCCACTGGAAGGTGACAAGCTTTCCCGAACACCAATCTGTAGGGTGACATCCCGATGGGTGTCTTGTAAGCAGTACGATAAGCCCAAAGTGCATCATCTAGTCTCAAGCTCCAATCCTTCCTATTTGGGGCCACCGTCTTCTCAAGGATTGTTTTGATCTCTCTATTGGACACTTCAGCTTGCCCATTAGTCTGTGGATGGTAAGCGGTGGAAACTTTCTGTGTGACATGGTATTTCTTAAGTAGGGCACTCACGGTTCTATTGCAGAAGTGAGTTCCCATGTCACTTATCAAGGTTTTGGGGATTCCAAATCTAGAGAAAATGCGTTTCTTCAGAAAATCTGCCACCACGTTAGAATCATCAGTCTTGATGGCCTTCGCTTCCACCCACTTGGAAACGTAGTCCACCGCAAGCAAAATATAAAAGTTCCCGAATGAATTAGGAAATGGTCCCATAAAGTCAATGCCCTAGACATCAAAAATCTCGCAAAAGATTAATGATGATTGTGGCATCTCATTCCTTCGAGATATATTCCCAACTCTCTGGCATCGATCACAGGACTTACAAAAGGAATATGCATCCCGAAAGATGTATGGCCAATAAAATCCTACCTCAAACACCTTTCTAGCAGTTTTATTTGCCCCAAAGTGGCCCCCATATGCATGAGAATGACAAAAAGCTAAAACAGATTGTACATCATTATCCGGAAGACATCGACGGATTACCTGGTCAACACAGTGCCTCCAAAGATAGGGGTCATCCCACATATAGAATCGAGACTCACGCCGTATCTTGTCCTTTTGTGCTTTAGAAAAATTAGGCGGGAATTCATCTCGAACAAGAAAGTTTACCAGGTTAGCATACCATGGCTTGAGTGTGCGGAGCCCAAGAAGTAATTCTTCAAAACCAAATTCGGATGATGAGCCGAAGGCATTTCCGCGGTCGCGGAGATTCTTCGCAAAATTTGACGAGACAAACAAAAGCTCCAGGGACATTTCCGCGGTCGCGGAAATTTTTCCGCGATCGCGGAAAAGTTTCTGTAGAAGGCTTTGAAATTGGTGATAACTCAGGGGAATTTCCGCGGTCGCGAAAATTTATCTGCGATCGCGGTAAAGTTTCTGTGGTGAGTCCGCACAATGTATCATCGGGAAAATCGCCCTGTATCTGCGCCTCCTTCTTTGATCTGTCCTCTTCATGTACGAGCCTGCTTAAGTGATCAGCCACCAAATTCTCGGCTCCCTTTTTATCCCTGATCTCCACATCAACCTCACTCAGTAGTAGTATTGATGTGACCCTGCCTCCCATGACGGCCCAAGACGAGGAAGAAGCCATGAGCCTACGCTCAAAGGGCCCAGTAAAAAGGTCTAGGTCCAAGGCCATCGCCTCCGCCGTCGCGTCACTTATCGCACGCGCCGCCGCCAGCCAAGGAAGCCCAGAGACCAATCCAAGGCTCGTCGTCCTCGCCACCATCGAAAGTTCTGAAGACTGTGAAAAAGGCCGCGTTATTTTGAAGACTGTGCCACCTCGTCGTCTCACGCGATGATCTCGTAAAAGCCTTCAACGCGTCCATGAGTTTCACGCGTTCTTTTTAAGACATTATCTATATTTGGTATTTCCAGCTTGCATTAGATAGTTTCCTTATTTGCAACGTTTTAGATAGTTTCCTTATTTATAGCGTTTAAGATAGTTTCCTTTTATCTTTTAGGGTTTGTGCCTTTTGCATGCTTGCATGGGCTAGCCCTTAGGCTCGTTTCGACCCAAGCCAATTAGGTCTTGGTCGAGACCCCTTCCCTATTTATACCCTACTTTGTACTCTTTATTTCTCACGTTCAAGTTAAAGTTCAAGGTTTAAAGTCGAGTGTTAATCCCTCCTTCCCTTGATCGGACGTCACCCATATCCCTCTCATCCCCATTCACTCCGCCGCCGACGCTACGGCAACCACTCGATCTCCATCGAGCTTATCCCCTCCACAGTCGACGCTACGACATCAATGACTTGTCCCTTCAAGTCGTCTATCCCTCCATTCAATCGCTTCCGCCACCACTATCCATACTCCCATCAACTCACTTCCATCGCCACCGTGATCACCACCACCACCATCATCGCGTTCTTCCGTTCGCGATCACCACCACTGTGACGTTCAGACGTGACTTCCCAACCAAGACTAGATCCAAGGCGTCTCCTTTGACAACTTGGCTTGACACAGGAGGCAAGGACACATCAACTGGCCTCAGAGCCCAGCAGTTAAGGATGGGCAAAACTAGACCGGACCGTAAGACCGGACCGGACCGGACCGTAAGACCGGACCGGACCGGAAATTTACGGTCTGGTCCACGGTCCCGGGATTTTACGTTTCCGGTCTTACGGTCCGGTCCGGACCGTAATTTTTACGGTCCGGACCGGTTGGACCGTAAAAATTAAAAAAATAAGGTTAAAAATATTTTTATGGGTAATTTTTCCAGTCCGGTCCGGTCCATAATTTTTACAATCCGGTCCGGTCCGGACCGTAATCGAACCCTTTAAATGCCAAAAAATATAAAAACCGGTCTTTACGGTCCGGACCGTGGACCGGACCGTAAAGGACCGGACCGTAACGGTCCGGTCCGGTCCGGTCCACGGTCCATACTTTCAAAAGTTTACGGTCCACCGGTCCGGACCGGACCGTACATGTCTGGTCCGGTCCGCTCCGGTCTGGACCGGATGCCCATCCTTACCAGCAGTCTTGTAAGTCACGAACTCAAGTTTCAATTTTGTTCACAATTTTTTGACCCACATCCCTGCTTTCGTACTATCTCGCGGAAAAAAAAAGATCACGAAAAACCAGAAATTTTCCATCTTTGCTGACCCTTCGGTTTCTACAAGGTCACACCTTGGCCGAAATTTTTTCTTCCCTCCCAAGTTTTGGTGTGTTAGGTAATTTTGTTATCTTGCATGCTTGAATATTTTGTTTCCTTATTTCATTCGTGAATAGAGTTTCCTTGTTTGCTTGATTTTGCTTTTTAGTTAGGTTTACCAATTTCCTTATAAGATATCATCAAAATCTTATCTTCTCTCTCCTCTCTCTACAAAGATCACACTTGTGATATTCTAGTTACTTAGACCTTTTTTTTATTTTGTTTCCTTTTGCAATCCGCAAAGATCACAAAATAAGATCTCAGATATAAAAAAAAAAGATATAAAAAAGATATAAAAAAAAAGTTTCCAAAGTTAGGTAAAGCCAAAATAAGGCAACCCTAAGTCCCTCACCCAGGTCTAAGCTCATCTTCTCAATCTCTCCATCGTCTAGGTAACTTCCTAGAAGGTGATTTCTTGCTACTCAGTTGCTTTGTTTACGTTTGTTTAGGGTTTCAATTTATTCTTGTTTGTTTGATTGCAACTTGCTTGATACCCCAACTCTTGTGCAAGCCAAGCCGCCCTCACGGCAAGCCCAAACAAGCCCTACCTACGTGAACTTTGTGACTTGATTAGTGATTTGCTTGGTTGTTGTTCTTTGTTGTCTTTTGGTTCGTTTTTACTCCCATGTCTGGCCGTCTTGTTATAGGCACGATACAGATTGGATCCAGTCAAGACGACTGCGAAGTCGACACAACAAACCGAGATCAACCCCCACAGTTGGTTCTACCTCAAGGCCAACCACCACAAGACCAACAACGCGATCCAATCATGGAATTGTCCGAAGATCAAACCTTGATCCAAGCTCTAAGACAATAGATCGCGACTTTGAAAGCCCAACCACCAGTGGCACCCATCGTTCCGACTCCTACCCCTCCAAGCGCTATGGACGCATCGCCTCCACTTGGAGCTACTGACGCGGGTCCATCGAAGACGAGAGTCGACAAAGGCAAAGGCAAACTGCATTCGACGTCTCAACATCAACCACAACTCAACAGAATGCAGAGTGTCATCGAGAGTCGCCAAGGCTTCGTTTCCCACGCGGACCGCTATGTCCCTAGATCCACACCTGTTGGCTTCGACGACGGCTCCGACCACGACGCCGAAGATGATCGAGGTGAGTACTCTGAACCTTACAATTTTGATGACAGGTATGCCTCTCGGAGAACACAGCGCCGTGTGCAAGCCTCTACACCACGCGATGGCCGACGTCGTCAAGCTGCCCAAGCCGACGTGACGCTAAGAAGACACAGCCGCCGCGATCGTGGAGCTGCCCCCCGCGATGATCCTTTGAGGACACCCCCTACTCAGCAACGCAGCCATGATGTACGCAATCATCTACGACACCAAAGTGTCCGAACACCGCGTTATGACGATAGCTACACGTCGATCACACCCAATGTCCAAGACGACTTCGACGAGTATGATGACGAAGAGATCGAGAACTCAGGTATGATCAATCCAATTTTTTTCCACCCACCTCTTGGAGATCACATTGAGTTGCAGGATCACCCTTCGGATTGGATACCTTCGCCGCGTCTCTGACCCCAGAGGAGAACGTGTTCCTGACATTGGCGGTGAGCGCCGCGATGTTCAACAGCGAGACAATCGACGTGACAACTATGATCCCCAGCCATGAAGATGTCAACGCGATGACGCCTACGCGCCCAGGGATGACTTTGTCCGCACAGATCGCGAACAATGCGATAGACACCACGTTGGACGCGATAGACCACATGGAGTGCGCGCCATTAACAACCCTCTTTATGACGCTGCCCCACACAACGCGTTCAACCCAGCCCCAGAACAGCCTCGATACCAGCGACCCCACATCAAGGTAAAAATCGAGCATTTTCATGGTGAATACAACCCCTCTGTGTTTCTTGAATGGGTGCAGGCTACAGAGTACACTCTTTGCTATAATCGTGTGCCACCTGAGGACCATGTTGACGCCGCGATGCTTAAATTCCGAGGAGCCGCCCGCGTGTGGTGGCATAGGTTCGAAGATGACTGCGTTCGACGCCACAGAGCACGAGTCACGGAATGGCATCAATTTGTCTACGTAATGACCCGGAAATACGTGCCTCCAGACTACCAGAATCAAATGAGATTGGACATTGCCATGGCTCGCCAGGGATCGATGACTCCACTCGAGTTCTTTTCCAAGCTTGAAGACATGTATTACAAGGCCAACATCTATGTTGCACCATCTACTCTAAGGACCAAAATCTTGAGTGGCTTGAACACTAACATCCGTGATCAGCTCGAGATTTTGCCCATCAAAGACGTGAACACACTCACCCACACGGCGATGCAAATTCATGCCCAATTATCTCGCCGGAGGTCTTACACATATTCCAGTGGCCAACAAAGGTATTCATCTAACTCTAGTGGTTTACCTTCTACTAATGTTCGCCCTATTGCCTCTACCACAACCGCTTCTAGCCAAGACCCCAAAGCGAGGACCGCGCCACCGGCCACCGCACTGCGACATAACGCGCAATGACAGGCGCCAGTGAAAAATGATCGCGCGTGATATTGAGTGTTACAAATGTGATGGACGAGGCCACTACAAGAAAGATTGTCCCAATGCTCGCAAAGTGTTGTTCTCCACAGCCGCTGTCGGCTACGAGTCTTGTGAGGACGAGGAGGCCACACTTGACGCGATCCCTGAAGACAATGCAAAGGAAGATGAAGACGCGTATGACTGCGAACCCACGTCTCTGCACGCGGGCACACCATTGAGCTTGGTGACGCGTCGTTTCCTCGCCGTCAAGGAAGCCAACTTAAGCGATCGACGAGAGAACTTGTTCCACACAAGGGCTCTAGTCCAAACTACTTCCTTAAGTGTTATTATTGATGGCGGATCTTGCGCAAATATTGTGAATGAGAAGGTTGTCAACCACTTCAAATTGACTACGACGCCTCATCCACAACCTTATGCCCTCCAATGGATTTCTCCTAGTCGAGGTAACACAGTATCTCGCCAATGTTTAATTTCTTTTTCTATAGGCCAATATTGTGATTCAATTCTTTGTGATGTCATTGCAATGGACGCCACCCATATTTTTCTTGGGCGCCCATGGCAATTTGACAAGCGCGTGCTCCATGACGGGTATTTGAACACTTATGTGTTCAATTACCACGGGAAGCGCATCACTTTGTATCCAATGTCTTCCCATGAGATCTTGCAGGAGCAGGTCGAACGCGATCGCCAGAAGGCCATAGAGACCGCATCCACTACGCCTAAATCTGGTCACACTTCATCTCCTTTAGGTGCTAGCAAGAAGAAGCCACATGCCCCAGCTGGGACACCAAGTGCACCGACTCCCTCGTTGCCCCCAGCGCGTCCTTTGCAAGGAACCTGTGAGCCACGCGTTCTTTTAGCCAGGCCTAGTGACCTCACTGCATGTGTCACTGGCAAAGCGCCATGTTTTCTACTTGTGCCAACCCCATGCATACCAGAATCGTCGAAGACCGCGGTCTTACCATCATCGATCGCGGAGTTGCTTGACGCGTTCCAAGACGTCTTCCCATATGAACTACAACACCAAGTCCAGAAGAGACCAAAGAACTACAGCACCAAGTCCAAGAATTGTTGGATTGCGGGTACGTCAGAGAATCTCTTTCCCCTTGTGATGTGCCTGTGATCCTTATGCCCAAGAAAGATGGCACCTAGAGAATGTGTGTTGATTGCCGTGCCATAAACCAGATCACAGTCAAGTATAGGCACCCTATTCCTCGCCTTGATGATATGATTGATGAACTTCATGGCGCGACACTCTTCTCCAAGATTGATTTGAAGAGTGGTTATCACCAGATCAGAATGAAAGAAGGTGATGAATGGAAGATGGCATTCAAAACCAAGTGTGGGCTCTATGAGTGGCTTGTCATGCCCTTTGGGCTCACGAAACGCGCCCAGCACATTCATGCACGTGATGAACCATGTGTTGAGATCTTTCCTTGGCAAGTTTGTTGTCGTTTATTTCGATGACATACTTGTGTATTCCCGGAGCCTCGAAGACCATGCCGATCACCTTCGACAAGTGTTAGAGTGTCTTCGCCAAGAGCACCTATTCGCCAATCTGGCTAAGTGTTCCTTTTGCTCCGCGTCAACCAACTTTCTAGGCTACATTGTTAGTAGCGATGGTTTATGCGTTGACGAGGAAAAGATCGTGGCCATCAGGGACTGGCCCACGCCTACAACTCCGACTCAAGTGTGAAGCTTTCTAGGTCTCGCGGGCTTTTATAGGCGTTTTGTCATCCATAGTGATCATGCCGCGCTGAGCTATTTGAAGAGACAAGCTTACCTCAATCGCCGCCATGCTCGCTGGGTGGAGTTTCTGGAGACATTCCCTTATGTCGTTGTTCACAAGAAAGGAAAAGATAACATCATTGCTGACGCGTTGTCTCGCAAGTATGTTCTCTTGACTCAAGTGCAAACTAAGATTTTGGGTTTTGCTTGATTAAAGATTTATATGCTAGTGACCCTTTCTTTGCCCCTATTCTTGAGCACTGCCTGAGATCGCATGAGTTTGAGACGTTTTACCTTTCTGAGGGATATTTGTATAAGGCTAGTCGTCTATTCATTCCTAGATCTTCCATTAGGCTCCTATTGATTGAGGAAGCACACGCGAGTCGTGGACACTTTGGGATTAGGAAGACCTTAGACGCACTGCGAGAACATTTCTTTTGGCCTAACATGACCCACCAAGTGACTAGGTTTTGTAGGAGTTGTGTGACTTTCCAGAGAGCCAAAGCTAAGTCCAGTCCTCACGGCCTCTACACTCCTTTGCCCATTCCGAGTGCCCCTGGGAAGATTTGTCTATGGATTTCATCACGGGTTTGCCCCTCTCTAGACGAGGTAAAGACTCTATTTTTGTGGTCGTAGATAGATTTTCTAAGATGGCACATTTTATAGCTTGTAAGACCACCCATAGTGCTAGTGAGATTGCTGATTTATTCTTTGAGCATGTGGCCCGTCTTCATGGAGTCCCGCGTACCATTGTTAGTGACAGGGATTCTAAGTTTGTTGGTCATTTTTGGAGAACTCTTTGGGGAAAGCTAGGAACCAAACTCTTATTCTCGACTAGCTACCACCCCCAAACCGATGGCCAAACGGAGGTCACCAATAGAACTCTAGGAGCCCTCCTTCGCACGATGCTCAAAGCCAACCCTAAGCGTTGGGAGGACTTACTATCAATTGTCGAGTTTTGTTATAATAGATGCAGGCACACAGCGACCAAGTTGACACCTTTTGAGGTGGTGTATGGCATCAACCCATTGACACCACTGGATTTGTCGTCGTGCCCTCTCCGAGATCCAGTGCATGTATCCGCCTCACATTGCGCTGAGCAAGTCCAAGAGCTTCATCGAAGGACCAAGGAGCAACTGGAGAGGAGGGTCGCGCAGTATACCTCGCAGAAGAGTTCAGGCCGCCGCCGCGTCGTCTTTGCCCCCGGGGACCTTGTCTGGGTGCATCTACGAAAGGAGAAGTTCCCCTCGCGGCGAAAACACAAACTGGCACCGCGTGGAGATGGTCCCTTTCGCGTGAACCAGGCCATAGGGGACAATGCTTGTCAACTCGAGCTCCCACCAGATTTTGGAGTCCACACGTCCTTCAACGTGGAAGACTTGACTCCATATGTTGAGCCAGAGTTTGATGATGGTGAAGCGGGGACGCTTCACAGCCAAGTGGGTGAGGGTGATGTGACCCTGCCTCCCATGACAACCCAAGACAAGGAAGAAGCCATGAGCCTACGCTCAAAGGGCCCAGTAACAAGGTCTAGGTCCAAAGCCATCGTCGCCGCCGTCGTATCACTTATCGCACGCACCGCCGCCAGCCAAGGAAGCCCAGAAACCAATCCAAGGCTCGTCGTCCTCGCCACCATCGAAAGTTCTGAAGACTTTGAAAAACGCCGCGTTCTTTTGAAGACTGTGCCACCTCGTCGTCTCACGCGATGATCTCGTCAAAGCCTTCAACGCGTCCATGAGTTTCACGCGTTCTTTTTAAGACATTATCTATATTTGGTATTTCCAGCTTGCATTAGATAGTTTCCTTATTTGCAACGTTTTAGATAGTTTCCTTATTTATAGCGTTTAAGATAGTTTCCTTTTATCTTTTAGGGTTTGTGCCTTTTGCATGCTTGCATGGGCTAGCCCTTAGGCTCGTTTCGAACCAAGCCCATTAGGTCTTGGTCGAGACCCCTTCCCTATTTATACCCTACTTTGTACTCTTTATTGCTCATGTTCAAGTTAAAGTTCAAGGTTTAAATTCAAGTGTTAATCCCTCCTTCCCTTGATCGGACGTCACCCATATCCCTCTCATCCCCATTCACTCCGCCGCCGACGCTATGAAAACCACTCGATCTCCATCGAGCTTATCCCCTTTGCAGTCGACGCTACGACATCAACGACTTGTCCCTTCAAGTCGTATATCCCTCCATTCAATCGCTTCCGCCACCACTATCCATACTCCCATCAACTCGCTTCCATCGCCACCGTGATCACCACCACCACCATCATCGCGTTCTTCTGTTCGCGATCACCACCACTATGACATTCAGACGTGACTTCCCAACCAAGACTAGATCCAAGGCGTCTCCTTTGACAACTTGGCTTGATACAGGAGGCAAGGACACATCATTTTCCTAGCTGCATCATAGAAATACTTGGAATCTTCAAATTTCAGAATTTGTAGATTGCAAGTATTTCTGTGATGCAGCTAGGAGAAGGAGCATATCAGCATGTTCGACCTGGTGATCGAATGTTCATCCTTCTTTAGAACTCTTGACTCGGTCAAGAGGATAATGGACACAAGGCAATGACACCAACTCAATGCTGTAATAATAACATTATTGATGTTAGTTAATAAATAAGTCTTCAAATATATGAATAATGTTATTGTTACAGCATTGAGTTGGAGTCATTGCCTGGTGGCCATTATCCCGTTAACGGCCTGAAGAATCCTAAAGGAGGATGAGCCTACAATGACCAAGGTCGTCCCCATCGAACCTTCTAATTTGACCCTTTTTCTGGCAGCAACATAGAAATACTTGAAATCCACAAACCTCCTTTCAACACCATATAAGGAGCTCCTTATATGGTATTGAACCGGGGTTTGTGGATTTCAAGCATTTATGTGTCGCTGCCAGAAAAAAGGGTCAAATCAGAAGGTTCGATGGGGACGACCTTGGTCATTGTAGGCTCACCCTCCTTTATGATTCGTCAGGCGGTCAACGGGATAATTTGCACAACACAATGACACCAACTCAATCCTGTAGTTATTTGGATGTAATCGTGTAGATTTGTAATGATGTATTATATTTCATGGTTTTAATGAAGTAATCTATTATATTTCATGGTTTTAATGAAGTAATTGATCATCGATTTGTTGTAGAAATAACCGAATGAAAATCTGATATAACCATATGGATGAACAAAGAAGTCAAACTAGAAATAAATATTTTTACAAACTCTCAGAATCACTATCCAAGGACACACCTAAACTCTCAGAATCACTACCCAAGGACACACCTAAACCCGAATCCACGCCTGGTGCCCAATCCAGAGGATCCACCGGCATAGGTTGAGACGCTGCTTGCTGAGTTGTTGCATGTTCTTCTGCCATCCTAGATGATTCGGCCTTCTCTCTATCAAATATAGTCTCGCCTGCACTAGAGGGCTGGGAAGACATCTGTGATGCCTGTACAAGCAGAGGAGCTACAGGGATGACATCACTGGCAAGTATGTCATATATATGTTAAAAGTGTCGAAACACCCTAAACCACCTGCATCTATAACCTCTTGAAGAAAGGCCTTGCCCAACGCCACACGCTACAAATGAAAACAAACATTTTAAATACATAGACTTCCCTAAAATAATTAATAAGAATAAAATGGGAGAAGAAACATACCCTTTGCAAGTTGATAGCCGGAGGTGGGCCTCTACAAATACGAGGCTGGACTGGCGCATTCGGACTCACGTAAGGATACGACACCTGTAGATATCAGTCCATGTACGCGTCGTGGACATCCTAAGCCATCGTGGCAAGAGGACTCGTCAAGATGTAGGGGCAAAGATGATGCTCAAGCTGGTCCTACCTGTGCCAATACGGGTCAAAGTACAATTGATATCGCCTCGTCCCCCTAAAATCATGAGGACACACTGCAAACCGAGGCTCTATGATATCGAGGGGCTTGCTCTGTCGATAACCGAACTGTCGGGTAAGCATATCCGACATGTAGGGCTCCTCTACACCGAGAAAACGAATAGTCCCTCGATACGTGGAGCCCCTATGAGCACCTCGGAAATCAAGACCCTCATACGACATCCACCGTATCTGCAATTAACCCCAAAATACAAAACATATATTAATTCATTAAGCCTATCTTATAGTATAATAAAATGGAATAAGAATACGTACATCCTCTGGCATATACTCGTCCAGTATCCGTATATAGTGTAACTGGTTGCGACTTAAACAGACAGGGGTCCGGCCAATGCAATATCGTGCAGCGCGTCGAAGGTCGTCGTCTGCACCTTCCTTGAGGTTAGGGTTGCCCGGGAAGTATACAAAGTACGTCCAAATCCAAACCTGCGTATGGAGGAAGAAAGACATTAGTTATAAACAATTAAACACCGTATATTAATGATTTAAATTACAATAGAACTATAATAAAGGTCTACCTCTAAGAGACGTGCGCAACCGGCCAACTGTGCAGCTCCGCGTCGAGAAGCCTCTCCGAGGTTTCTAAAAAGGAGATCTAGAACCCCGGTGCCCCAAGCTGTATGAACGACACACTCCCAATTCACAAAAAGAGGTAACAACGTAGTCCTCAGCTCGTTCGTCGACTTGTCAACGAAAATACTAGCCGACATGGTGTGCCACAAGAAACCAGCTGCTATATCCTTTGGATATACACCCTCCTCAATCATCCTCAACACATGCCTCCCTAGCTGAAATTGCTTGATCCAGCCCTTCCTAAGGTCACAGACCATGTCAGGATCATCCTCATCTAAATTTTACTCCGAATCAATGCCAAACATGTACTCAAACAATGCCTCACACTTTTCCAGCTCGCTATCCTGACCGGTCCATGGTGACGTCACCTCAAATCCCTCAATCGGCAGCCCTAGAATCATCATAACGTCATGTAGCATAGGACTTATCTCACCGAAGGGAAAGTGGAAGGTGTTCGTCTCTGGATGCCATCGCTCAACGAACGCTGAAATGAGGGTGTGATCAGCATTGCCGAACTGAAAATCAAGCAAACCGGTCAACCCCGTCTGCTGAGCAATCCAAAACCAGGAACCCTCCTCAGGGACCCCTCTGGATTATACGATCCCTCCAAAACGCAAACTGTGTAGGGCGTGTCTAAACCCTCAAAGTCCTAACAACGTCCTCTGGAGGGTCCACTAACGCCTTCCTTCATATCAGCTTCACAATGTGCGTATCAAAGTTCCTCAACACAGAAGGAAACTGCTGAGCTGGCTCAGGTAGAGGTGGGTCCTCCTAAGGTGGCTGCTGCTCTCGTGGATCCTACTCTAGTGGGCCGGTAGTAAAGTCTGGATCCTCAGTAGCTGTAGTGGTAGGGGCATCCTCCATAACCACGTCCTCATCTAAACGGACGGGACCAACATCGTCCTCACTAAGCACCTTTGTGTCCTGCGATACACCCATAACCCTCCTCTTGTGAGCAGATGCAGTAGTAAAGCGACTGTCTCGATCCGACCGTTTGATTTTACCCAATATATTCTATTTTGCCACAAGAAATATAACTATTTTCATTTTACTATTATTTTATATATTTATAATAACTTTTAGTTACATATACCTTAGCAATTGTTAAAGAAAACCGGTTTTCTTTATAAAATCAATATATTAAATATTTTCATTTTCATTAGGGAAATCTACGTAATATAAATCTAAACAACTATTATAAATAAATTACTAATCGTTTTTTTATATATAACATTTAATCTTATTTAACAACAAAATTGAGTCAATTACATATAATGTCATTTTTAATTATGATTAAATACAACAAAAACTAAGTCTAAAAACCTACAATTACAGTACAAAATTTATTAACGAAATTACATTAAACAAATTAAAACTAATGAGAAAACATACATTTTCGGTCGGCCTCCGTTCATATTTCCGCTTTTGACGAACAAGAATTCCAGCCAACTCATCCACCGCCTCTATAGCAACCGCTAGAGCGACGTCGAAAGCATTGTATGCCCCGATATCCACCTTCTCGGTCCTAGCCGGCAATCTATCCTCCTCGCACGAAACGACACCGCCGCCGCCGGCACCGCCAACATCCTCTACACTCGTTGGCAATTCTACAGCCGGAGATCTGGGCGGAACCTCGTGCATCCCAGAACTCTCCTCTTCCGCCCCGGTGGCGACTCTGCTCTGCCCCGGCGGCGACTCTCCTCTGCCCCGAATAAGCCGGAAAGCCAACGCTGAGTCCGCCGTCGAGTCCAGTGTCTCGACGCCGCCGAGATCTCCCGCCGCCGCCATCTCTCTCTCCTCCCTTTCAACTGCCGCCCATATCTCATTCTGAAGTAGTTCGTCAATTTCGCCGGAATCTGCCATGTCTCTCACCTCCCTTTCAACTCTCTTTTCTTGAAACAATTTTTTCGCAGGAGAAAACAAATTTTTCGCATTTCAACTCTCTCGGAGAAGACGATCTCGGCGGTATTTATTGCCGCCGAGATCGATTTTTTTTCCTGTCAAAGGTGGGCGGCACCTATTGCCGCCCACGTTCAAATTTTGAAATCAATTGTGGGCGGCAATTATTGCCGCCTACAGTTAAACCGAGTTGAAAAAAAATCTATTTTTTTAAAAAATAATATACAATTCCTAAACCGGGTTCGATAAAAAAAAGGGCGGCAATACGTGCAACCCAACTTCTGAACCGGGTTTTCGAAAACCAGGTTTGTCTAGGCTGCACTAGGTGTCGCCCAAGACTCAGACCGGTTTTTTGGGGCCTTTTCTAGGTTGCACTAGGTGCCACCCAGGATGGAGTGCGAGGTTGAAAAATTGGGAGTGCGCTGTTTGTCGCCGTATCAGAATCTTACCAACTTCCAATCATCATCAACAATGGGGAGCCCACTAATTCTGTTTTCCACAATTATCTCTAGTATTGTAAGGAAAAATGTTCAGAAAATCAGCAGAAATGAACTAAAATAAAATTAGGTTAGAAGATACCAAGAGCACTTTATATACCTTCATCTAGAAATAATTATTGAACAAATATTGAGATATGGATATATTAGATACAGATATATGAGATACGGATATCAAAACTTTAGAAGCTTCTAACTGTTTGACTTTTGTATATGAGATACGGATATTCTTAAATTTGTTAAAAAAATAATTTTAAAATCAAACCGTTTGATATCAATCAAGTTTGATAATATTAATGATTAACTACTTTTTAAAAATTGCAAAAAATCCATAAAATGACATGTAAGCTATGTGGGGCTAGAAACATTCTGATGGCTCGAAATTCAATAGTTTTAATACAGATATAGATATCTATATATATATAGACTTTAAATTTCAAAATGAAAATCAATTGTACATAATAACCATGATTATCAAGACAAATTTCAAAATGTGAAATTTATGGGTTGAAAATCTGTTAGGTTTAACAAAATTTTATACATATTGTATAGTTATAATTTTAAGATTTAACTAACTTTTGAAAATCATATCTAGTTGAAAAGTTGTTACTGACAAATTTAAAAAATAATTATACTTGAAAAATGAACTAAAATTAAAATTGAGAATTAACCACAATTTGACACGTCAGCATGGTGGAGCCAGAATCATTATGGTGGCTCGAAATATGACAACTTTAATATATATATATATATAGTGAGCTTGATTATAAAAGCACATGTACTATGAATTGGAAATTGTATATATTATATGATTTTGGCCCATAAATTTATATAGGTCAAATTATATATGCAAACTCATGAAATTAATATTACTAATTACATAAATGAATATAAGATGTATTTTATATACAAGTTTAATAGTAAATCTATCATATATTATTTTGACATATATTATAAGCTTATTGTATGTGTAATTTGTAGAAATCAAATTTTATAAAAAAGTTGTATATAGTTTTTTATATATTTTAAGTTAGTTGTGATTAGATATTCTGATTTAAATTTTTAAATATTTGTAGTTAGTTGTGATTATATATTGTGATTTAAATTGAATAGAATTATTACTAAAAAATGTGGATTAATCACAAATTGACACATAGGATTTGTGGGGTCGAAATCAATATAGTGGCTCTAAATTCATTTAATTTAATATATATATATATAGATATATAGATTAAAAGCTTATGGTTGTTTGAATTTTGCATAACCATATACTTCTAACCAGATGAGAATATTTATAAATTTGTTAAACCAATAATTTAGAAATCAAATTTTTACTATTAAGCAAGTTTGTTATTATTCCTTTTCTTTTTGAAAAAAAATAGGAGCTTCTGACTATTTGACTTTTATATATGAGATACGGATATTCTTACATGTTTTAAACAAATAATTTAAAAATTAAATCTTTTGATATCAATCAAGTTTGTTAAAATAAATTATTAATTGCTTATTAAAAATTGCAAAAAAATCATAAATGACACGTATGATTTGTGGGGCCAGAAGTATTCTGGTGGCTCAAAATTCAATAGCTTTAATATATATATATATATAGACTATAGATTTTTTGTTTTTTTTAAATATCCATAACCATATAAAATTTGCATTTTGATGTTGCAAGATTTATGATGGTTCATGTAAAATTTAATGGGATTTAACAATCTTTTCTAGCCGATTGTTTAATTATTTTGTCAAGGTTTATATAATTCTTTAAAATAAATTTAGTTAGCGGTAAAAATGAAAATTATTTTAGTGAAGTTTAATAAAAATGCTAATAAAAAATAATAATAAAAATTAGCATAACTGACATATATTTCTTAATTGACAAATTAACTCAAATTTTGAAGCTTTTTTGAATTCTTGGACGTTCAACTAATGCTAGATTTGTTTTTGGGTTAAATCTTTATAACATATAAATTTTAAAATTTTATTTTGCAAAATTTAAGCTGGTTCATTTAAAATATTGTTGATACAATTTTGTTGAGATATGTTAGTTTGAGATTCTGCTAAAATGTTCATACAATTTTTTTGTAAGGATATTAGGAAAATAAACTAAAATATAAATAATTATAATTATAATTATAATTAATGAGATTTAACCACAAATTAACACATCAGCATAGTGGAGGCCAGAAGCATTCTGAGGCTCTAAATTCATTATCTTTAATATATATAATATATACTTGATATAAAAGAGATAAAAATTAAGGCGAAATGGCAATCATTATAATTCACCAATTAACTTGACGATTGTAAAAGTCGGGGATAAAACTGGGGTGGAAACATACAAGTGAATACGTGTGATAGATTTAATATACGAGTTTAGTGAGGTTTTATCATAAAATTAATTGTCAATAAAATGAGTGATTTACAAAGTTTATATGTTAGGTAATGGTGTTCACCCACTTTTGATGTGGCGATAGACTAACAACGAGAACATACGAGTGCATAAACACGATAGGTCCAATATATAAGTCAAATGAGGTTTCATCCTGAAACCAATTCACTAAGCTTATATATTAGGCATTGGTATTCACTCACTTTTGATGTGGGCCGACAGACTGGGGATGGGAACGTATGAGCGCATAAGCGCAATATGCCCACTAGAAAAGACCAATGAGGTTCCATCCTAAAAGCAATTGATAATAGAAGCAGTGAAGGTTGTTCGGGTGGGAACGTGGGCTCCCATGCGGACTGATCCAGGCCGTTGGATCAAATTTTCATGTGTAAATGGGCTTTGATGGGATGTGATGGCATTTTTTATAAATAACCAAAGTTAAAAGAGCACAAGCCGATCAACGGCGGGTTAGCGCCAATCAACAACGGATCAATGTCGGTCAGCGACAGGTCAACTCCGAGTCAATGTCAGTCAACACTAGAGACCCTTGGTCATCATTGGAAGTCACTAGGATGCACATGATTTGCATCACAGCACACATGAGTGTGCATCATAGTGAATGTGCATATATAGCACACATGAGTGCTCATCGTAGCACACATGAATATGCATCATAGTGATGTGCATCGTAGTAGGATGTGCACCATCTAGCGTGCAATGTGCACTATCGGTATAGTCCGCACGGGAAAGAGTATTCGCATATGATTAATTCACATGAATCCACTAAGCTTATATACTAGGCATTGGTATTCATCAACTTTCAATATGGGATGTACTTATATCCCTACACCCACCCACAAGTGCAACGGGCCTAGCCTAATTGACACTTGGACAAACGGATGTTAGTTGACATCTTAGTCTCTTTATGGCTTGATCAACCCAAGACACGAACTCAGGATTGAACCAACTTTGATACCATATGAAAGTCCATCTGTGGACCGATAGACAAGGGGCAGGGTCATACGATCACATAAGCGTGATAGCACGGTATATAATCCCACTGTGGCTCTATCATAAAACTAATTGGCAATAAGATGAGTAATCTAGTAAGCTTATATATACTAGGCATTAGTATCCACCCACTTTCTGTGTAGGATGAACTTATATTCCTACACGCCTACACAAGGTGCAATGGGCCTAGCTCATTTGACACTTGGACAAACGGATGTGGGTGGGCATCTTAGTCTCTGTATAGACACACTTAATCACCCCAAGAAACAGACTCAGAACCGAACCAATTCTGATATCATATAAAAGTCCATGTTTGGACCAATATACTAGGGGCGGAATCGTACGAGCGCATTAGTGTGATCACCTAGTATATAAGTTCATGCATTAAGCTTATATACTAGATATTGGTATCCATCCGCTGTCGGTATGGGATGGACTTATATTCCTAGAACGATGAACACCGTTTATCTTCAAATCGTTGTGACAACCACCAACGATTAGGCTCGGGTTGCTGAAGTTGATCTAGCCGATGATTTACGTTGGAGGCCATTGTTTATTCGAGATGCGAAAATGCCCCAAAAAAGTACAACGACCAAAATGATAGAGCAGAAAAGTACATGGCCCAACTGAATGTATGTCTCGAGCCATTGAATGCTCTGACCAACCCAAAAAACATTAAACGTCCAATAGGTACGACCTGAGACAAATGACAAGTCATCAACAGACCAACTTCAGACCAAAAAATCCAAAATTCAGCACAGAAATAAGAAGAACAAAATCCAGAAAGAGACATCAACTGCCATCAAACGAACAATCCAGAGTGAAATATAACACTTCATACAAATCTATTTAATGAAATTAAATATGAATTCTATGCATATATTTATGAACTTGAACATGCTATACATGAACCTCAATTTGTCATCTAGAATTCTGGTAGCAGAATCTCAAGTAATGAATCAAAATGGCTTTCTATTGCACACCATGGAATGAAATTTTGTAGACAATGACAAACCTAGTGAAATTCAAATCAAATTCATTTTATGAACCAATTTTATCACCTTGATGTGAACCGTTCTTTGATGAAAGCTCTTCATCGTTTTCCATGGATTGAATGGAGATCAAATTCCCTCATAAACCGTTTGAGGAGATGGAGAACAAATGGTGAACGCGATGAAACCTTGTGAGTGAGATAGCGAACACAGTTGAAGCTTTTCTTTCTCAGTGCACGAACTTGATTTGCTTCGATTGTGGGTCATATTTGAGGAGATGGAGTGGATATTTTAGGGTTTACTCTCCTTGGAGTGAAGGGTGTGAATGAGTCGTTTGCATTTCGCAAATCGCTCAGGTTAGAGGCGTTCTTTTGTTTTTAGAAACAGGATAATTTTTGCTGATATTTACACTTTTTTCCACTCTAAATGAAAACATGTAGCATGTTCGCGTGTTTTTCTTGTTTTGACGTGAACCATTGATCTGTTCCATCTAACGGTTGGAATTCATTTGCATTTCGCATCCGCCTCTTGATCAGAATTAGGCTGCTTTTTTACAATGTTGTGTTTGTGTGTGTGTGTGTGTGTGTGTGTGTGTGTGTGTGAGAGAGAGAGAGAGAGAGAGAGAGAGAGAGAGAGAGAGAGAGAGAGAGAGAGAGAGAGAGAGAGAGAGAGAGAGAATCCAACATCCAATTTCATATAATATCACCATTAAATGGACCCGGAAGTCATGGATGCAAAAAACTGGGTCCGGAAATTAAACTTTATGTTGCTAATTAAACAATACTTAGTGCTTATATAAGTATAATCAGTCAAGTCTTCCCATAGCAAAATATGTTACCAACGTTTAGTTAGTTCACTGGTTTGGCATTGAACAAGCTTAAGCATTATTAAGAGATTTGGGTTCAGTTTTTACTAGAGACGTGTAAGGCGATTGGAGATACTGATGTTGGGAGGAGTCTACCTCTTCGTGGACTATATTCCGTTCTAAACATAAAATGTCTTTCGTTTGATAGAACTCGGTGGCCAAGACTAAAAAAGGAGAGAAAAATATTTCTTTGATCCAAATATGACTTAAAATTTGAGATTTTGAAGATATTTATTTGATCCAAATATGACTTGAAAATATTTCTTTGATCCAAAATATTTTCTTCTTTTCTCTATGCCTTCAGAAACTCGTATTTTGTAAGAATTCGACCCTAGATCTAATGTATATATAGTACTTGGAAAGATTTCAATTTCTACTTTTAATCTTGGCCTACACAATCTTCAACTAAAAATATATATATTTTTCATCTATCCATTTATCATAAATACAAATACGGTTTTTCTAACCTATGCCCTTAGGGCATAGGTTAAGAATTTCTATTAAGGAATATAGACCATAAAGAAGGAAATGTAAACTTATTTAAGAAAAATTTAAATATCCAAAAAAAATTAACATATAATCAAAAAAAATTATATATAAGATCTTAACCTATGCCCTAGGGACATAAATTAGAAAAATCGATACAAATATATCTAAAGTTAGAGTTTTCATTAATAAGATGTATCAAATACTATCTAAAATTTAAGCCTTAGAGCCCAAATCTTCATGAAAATCATGTTCTTCTATTTGATTAATAAATCTTCTCACAAAGTCATCGCATAAAATCTCGTCATTTTCTTCTTCATTTCCAACGTTGTTCTTTTACTTTACAACACATACAAGTGTACAACGCCATCGCTCAATTTCTTCGTTCCTCCACTCTATGCTTGTCTCCTTTATTAATTCGATATTCCTTTTTCTTTTTTATTTTGCTTTCTTTTGTTTTCATTGTTCTCACACATAATATTTAACGGGAAATGTATAGGAATCACCAAAACATAAAATCTATGAAAAAAATCTCGTTCCAAGACTTGGACTATCTTAAAATCAACGTTTAACATGTACATATAAAATTCGATCAGTTTATCGTTGTCTATACCTATATGCAAGCTGCTTAATTTATATTATATGGCATACGAACAAATCAATGGGCTGCGGCCGGCTTCTTCGAAGGAGCAGTTTTTTAGGGATGTAACCAACTAACTAATTACGCCTTGTAAATCTCCTACTTGGCTATAAAATACACACGATCTAGAATAGTCTTTCGTTACCGGCCATCATATAATGGACAAAGAATAATATCACCCACTTCTGAGTATCACACAATTACACAAACAACCAAGAACAAGTTGAATATTTCTCTTCTTTTTTTCTTTTAATCGTTCGAATTAAGTTGGAAAATTTGTCACACCTATATGCCGCCATCTTACTATTTCTAGTCTAGTAGCACATATGAACATATATTCACGCCCATTTGTCTACATTTCATACGCAAACAACCCATGAACAACTTGTATATTTCTTTATGTTTTTTTTTAAATCGTTAGAAGTTGGGAAATTTGACAAACATACGTGTCTGATGAATTTCTATATGATTATGTGCGGAGCGCATTATGTCTTCCCGTTTATTGGATTGTAAAATTGTATCAGAGTAATAAGTTTCGATCTTTTCTGTTTTGTTTGGGCTTAGCCCATCATAATGATGTGATATGGGCTAGTTCGTTGGCTTATTGGCCTTACGACATGTTTTCAAATGTCAACTGATTTAGGCAATTGTACTTAAAGGGACGTATGAAGATAATCTACACAAATTTGAACTTGAAAGAAAAATAAGCTAGCTAGTATGTGATACTCCCCATAAGCAACTGAGTTTATAATAGAATCGCATTAGACTTATATACAGACTTTTGTGTGCATATGCGTTGGAGTGGAACGTCTCTCTATTTATTGACCTATCATAACTTAACACGCCTCTAGTCTAGATGTGCATATATACATATACAGAGTCAGGCTCCGTTGAAACGGAGCCTTCCGGTGAAACGTGAGGAGCGTTGTGGAGCGTCGGATCAAAGTGATCAAGGGCTAGGAGACGCGCGCGTCTGCTGGAGCAAATAAACAATGTTAACGGCGTTAACTAACACCGTCAACCTTTCAAAATTAAAAAAAAAAACTAAAATACCAACCGTCTCCGAGACGCTTCATCTCGCCCGTGCTCTCTCTCTCTCCCTCTCTCTCTCCCTCCATCGCTTTGCAACTCGCTCGCGCTCTCTCTCTCTCTCCCTCGAAATCACACGAATCTCTTCGTTTTTCCACGAAACGAAGACAAAAGGTTCTTCGATTTCAAGCAGCTTCTAATCCATAGCAAAGGTAACGAGTTTTAACCTAAAAATCTGCATGTTTATCTTAACCTAACCGACCTTCAACTACGATCGACGCTTAAAACTTTGATTTTTGTTGCTAAAACTAGAAAACGCAGTTAAGATAAGTTGCATTTACTAATTTCCATTGTTCATTTGCAATGTTTTCTTTGTTGCATATTTCTCTAAGTTTAATAATAACTATTGCTTTATGTTATCTTTCCACATCAGGAAGCGAAAATGGTGAGGTCGAAGACAGTAGCGAGAAGAGTACTTAAAGGTAAAATTCGAGTTTTCATCAGATAGGGCAAACAATAATTTGTTCAAAAATATGTGTTGTTTGTTCAAGAAAAATGTGATAACGTTCTTGTTCTTATCACATAGTACCAACTTTAAATTTTCCAGAAAATGTTCAAATATATGTGCTATTTGTTCAATGATAATGTGTTATCGTTCATATTTTTATCAAATAGTTTCCAACTTTCAATTTTTCAGAAAATGTTCAAATACATGTTCTATTTGTTCAAGAATATTGTGATGTTGTTCTTCTTGTCAGTAGATAGTTCAAATTGTCAATTTTCAAAAAAGTTGAAGACATGTCTAGTTGTTCAATTATATGTGTTGGTTGTTCAATTTTTTTTTGTATTTACATAATTTTTACTTGAAGATTACTTGTTGTGGAACAAAATATTAAAATGATTTCTTCTAAATCTAGATCAAAATGAAAAACGTCTTCCAAGCGTGAATGAACTGTAAAAGATTATAGAGTTTAGAGATGCAACCATGATAGTGGGGGAGGATTATACCTCTCAAATAGAGATTAGAAGCAAACAAAAGAATAACAGGGGCATTCAACATAAGAGGACTCACACAACCTCAACCAAACATGGTAACGAATTAAAAAAATACTTTGATCCTATTTGATCTTTTTATATTTTCTTGTCTTCTTATGCAGCGCCTCTGGTGCTGCATAAGAAGATAAGAAATATTTTTGAAAAAACACAATGTAAGATATGAAATATTTTTGGAGTTTGAACTATTGTGTTAATAATATGTTACATTTGTTTGTTCAAATAGAAAGATTGCTTGTTCAAACATTATATTTATTTGTTCAAATTTAATGTTAGTTTGTTCAAACATTATATTTGTTTGATAAAATATAATGTTTATTTGTTCAGACACTATATTTGTTCACACACTATATTCTCTTCTTGTTATGCAGCGCCGCGGGCGCTGCATAATAAGCATATGTCTACTCTGTTTAATTTGTTAAAACTTCAAAACAGTGTGTAACATAAAAACTAATTATTTTGTTTTATATTCTATGCAGACAAAGAAACGCTTGCAGTCTATGTCGAAAAAAAAAAAGAGAAAACATGTTGCGGAAGAACATGACCCTGCACACAACAAGAAGCAAAAAAGGTTAAGTCAGCAACAAGAAGAACAACCACAAGAAAATGTGAATGAACATCAACAAAGCTCAGATGAAACAGAAGAAGAAGAATCTAAAGATCAGATTGAAAACAACACAACCCATGATGAGTCTGAAACAAGCTCTGATGATTCGGAAGAGAGTCAGTATATAGGTGATGATGAAGAAGAGCACTCGAGAGATGATCATGAACAACTTCCATTTAAAAGAAAAAATGTTAAGGGAAAATCCAAACGTCCACAAACTACAAGTGAGGATGAAGTAAGATTCAACAACACAAGGGGAAAAAGAGGGTTTTCATGCATACAATACAGAACAAACCCAAGTAAGTTTGTCAAAACTATTCAGAAATTGAGCAGTGAACAGAAAAAGGATGTGATGGATATGGATTTGGGATCTCTTCTCAACTTCAACCTCAGTGGAATACCGAGGTTTTTAGGTTATTGGCTTGTGGAAAATTTTGATGCTAACAAGTACAACCTCAAAATGGAAGATGGAAACCTTGTGCACATCGAAGAATATGATGTACTTATTGCAATGGGATTGCCTAAAGGAAGTCAGAAAATAGAAATAAAGAGAAAGTCAATCAAGAAGCGAACCAAAGCTGATGAAGTCCATGACAACTGGGTTAAACGATTCACAGAAAATGAACACCGCATCTTACCACGACATGTCTACAGCATGCTAAAAAAGTGCAGGAAAGGAGGTCCATTCTTCAAATGGACGTTTATTGTGTTGTTTGTTACATTGTTGGTTGAAGGAAACTCAAATGGCACAGCGAATCTGTCGCTGTTGAGAAGCTTGGAAGATGTTAACGGAATCAGAGACATGAATTGGTGTGGTTACCTGCTTGACTGCCTCGTGAAGACCACAAACAGTTGGAAAAAAAACCCCTAAAGGAATGTTCAAGGGATCGCTCCCCTTCCTTGCTGTAAGTAATTGTTCAATTTTAAATCTTTATTGTTCAAATCTAACTATACACTATTTCACTGGGTTTTTTGAAGCTTTGTTCAAATTCAAGGGGAATTTGTTCAACTTCAAGAAACATGTGTTCAACTTCAAGCAGGGGTTCTTCAAATGATGCTTTCCTGTTGCAACATATCCTAAATATATGTTTGTTCAACTTTATATCTAATTTGTTCAACTTTAACACTTCTTTTTCATTACAGTTTTTCTATGTTGACCGGATAGTAAATGGTAGAAGGACTGTACCACGAGAATTCCCAACGTTTATGAATTGGATAAGGAAAGAAATTACAAAAAGAGAGCTTTACGAGATGAACAATGGAGGGTTTGGGCTTGGGTATGTGGACGTCAGAAAAACTATTCCATCAACATCAGAACTAGTTTTGGGTGAGGATTCAAGAAGCAATCAACGGGCGCAAAGGATTGAAGGAGCAAAGCGTCTATCGAAAGCTGACTATTTCGAGGTAAGTAATTTGTCATTTATCCATGTTTATATGAGATAGTCCAAACTTTCAATTTTACTGAAAATGTTCAAATATTTATGATGTTTGTTCAAAATTATTTTGAAGTTGTTCATGTGTTTAGCAGATAGTTCAAACTTTTAATTTTCCAAAAAATGTTCAAGAGATGTTTGTATTTGTTCAAATATATGCGGTAGTTGTTCAGGTTGTTGTATTTACATTATTTGTTGAAAAGCTTTCTTTGTATTGTGTTGACATAATGTATCAAACATGATACAGAAACTGGAAAATAAGGCAAGGGAGGCAGCTACTATTTTGAATGAGTTGGCAGACATAACCTTTTCAACACCGAAGGCATACCTAAAGGATGAACCAATGAAGAGCATGCACAATACAACAGTTGACCTAATTGTTGGAAAAGGTGAAGATGATAACAATGAAAAGAACGAGCACCTGGCCACACATTTTGACAATATCTGGTCAAACTCTGAAGATCAGTTCTGGAATCATCCAGAACTAATCGAGTGCATGAACAAAGTTGAAAAGGCAATCAACGCACAAACTAGGGTGCAGAAGAAGTTTAGATTCAACAGACCATCAGTAGCAGAGAAAGTACACAACCAAGGTATACCAAGCTTTGACCTCCTACCAGGTGTTGACCTTGACATGACTATTGGTGAGATAGCTCGTACTTATCAATCACTAACTAGAAGTGTTGGAGATCAGTGGGGACAAGACGAGGTAAGTGAACATGAAGCTTTTTGAATGTCATTCAACAGTTTCCTTTTAAAAAGAAAAACTAAAATATATCAATCACTAAAATTATTCTTAAAAATGCAGAGCAACAGAGAAGGTGTGGCTCAAGAAGTTCAACAAAACACAGCTTCTGTTGAAGAAGATGTAGAATGTAATGAGATGACAGTTCTCCAAGAGGGACAAGAAGAGCAAGAAGGTGTTACAAGAGTGGATGATGAAGAACCAGGAGGGATTACTGAGGGACCACAACAAAAGACAACAAGCATTGAGGTAAACCACAACTACATCAAAGGCCTGAAAAGTTCAAAATTATAGTGTTCATATTCAAATGTAGGTATAAATTGTTCATCTTATAAAATATATAATGACAGGTGATGACTACTACAGAGACAGACACACAAAAGAACACAACAAACATGGAGGTAAGAACACAACAACAACAACAACAACAACAACAACAACAACAACAACAACAACAACAACAACAACAACAACAACAACAACAACAACAACAACAACAACAACAACAACAACAACAACAACAACAACAACAACAACAACAACAACAACAACAACAACAACAACAACAACAACAACAACAACACAACAACAACAACAACAACAACAACAACAACAACAACAACAACAACAACAACAACAACAACAACAACAACAACAACAACAACAACAACAACAACAACAACAACAACAACAACAACAACAACAACAACAACAACAACAACAACAACAACAACAACAACAACAACAACAACAACAACAACAACAACAACACAACAACAACAACAACAACAACAACAACAACAACAACAACAACAACAACAACAACAACAACAACAACAACAACAACAACAACAACAACAACAACAACAACAACAACAACAACAACAACAACAACAACAACAACAACAACAACAACAACAACAACAACAACAACAACAACAACAACAACAACAACAACAACAACAACAACAACAACAACAACAACAACAACAACAACAACAACAACAACAACAACAACAACAACAACAACAACAACAACAACAACAACAACAACAACAACAACAACAACAACAACAACAACAACAACAACAACAACAACAACAACAACAACAACAACAACAACAACAACAACAACAACAACAACAACAACAACAACAACAACAACAACAACAACAACAACAACAACAACAACAACAACAACAACAACAACAACAACAACAACAACAACAACAACAACAACAACAACAACAACAACAACAACAACAACAACAACAACAACAACAACAACAAGCAGATTTGTGAAGTTCAGTTTTATAGTGTTTTTGTTCAACTCCAAATAATAAATTTTTCATTTTATAAAATACAAAAATGACAGGTGCTAACTACATCACAGATTGACAATCAAAATGAAGGAGGCATTACTGAGATGGTGACAGAAGGAGAGGTTCATGAGGAACCATAAGATAAAACAAAAAACATGGAGGTAAACTACAACAACACATATCTAAAATTATAGTGTTTTTCATCACCTTCAAGTAGTTATTTTTCAATTTTTAAAATATAAAATTGACAGGTGGATACGACAACAGTGACAGAAGCATCCAATGAAGAAGGCAATACAGTGATGGCGAAGGAAGGGGAGGTGAATAATACAATACTTTGTTCAAGTATATATTCTATCTGTTCAATTTCAAAGTGTTATTGTTCAAAAATATATCATTTTGACAGTCACTTAAGGCAGTTGATAGTCAACCACTACAACAACAAAACATTGAAGAAGTAAAAAAATCTGTACCAGAGCTAAGGATTTACGTAGGGAAGACAAGGAATGCACAAAAAGACCAACATGCAATGGAAGAAGCCGAAAAAGCAAAGAAAAGCAGCTGAAGAAGCTGAAAATGCAAGGAAAGCAGCTGAAGAAGCTGAAAAGAACAAGAAGGCAATGGAAGAAGCAAATAAGGTAGCTCAAGAAGCACAAAAAGCAAAGAAGGCGGCTGAAAAAGAGGAGAACAAGAAGAAAGAAGCTGAGAAGGCGAAAAAGGCATCTGCATAAGCAGAAAAGGCAAAGAAAGAAGCTGAAGAACAAGAAAGGGCAAATAAGATAGCTGAGGAAGTGGGAAAAAACAAGAAGGTTGTTGAGGAAGCACAGGAAGCCAATAGGGCAGCTGCAGAAGCACAACGATCCAAAAAGGCAGCTGAAGAAGCAGAAAAGGCCAAGGAGGCTGAAGAAGCAGAAAAAGCAAAGAAGGTGGCTGGACAAGCTCAAAAGGCCAAGAAGGCGAATGAAGAAGCTCAAAAGGCCAAGAAGGCCGATGAAGAAGCTCAAAAGGTCAAGAAGGCGGATGAAGAAGCTAAAGTTGGTGCGACAATGCATTCTGACTTTCCAAGCATCATCAACCCCACTCAAAAACACACAGATGAAGAGAAAAAGATTGTCAGATTCATCACAATAACTACTAAAGATATAGGATAACTTCTTTTACGCTACTGTTTCAAGGTTTTATATTATACAAAAACATTTACTAAAACATTTTAATAAACGTAGGGAGATAATGTTTCAACATGAGAGTATTATAGCAGACTTATCTGACATGAGGAGTATCATATGTGAATCATTGATCTCAATAAATGTGATAAATGCTTGGGCGGTGATCCTGAATAAGAGAGAGAAGTACAGGTCCAGTAAATCCACATCAAGATTTTTCGTAACTCCAGCAACAACTGTAAGTAAATTAACGAATTTCTAGCTTTGAAAACTATTCACTAAAAAATACTGACACTTTTATCTATGCAAGGCTTTCTCTGTGGTGACTCCAGACAAAAAGGGCTATAAAACAAACTTGAAGAGAATCACAGAAATGCTCAATGTTGTTCAGGACATTGCATTGCACACAACACTAGATCGTGCAACATTGGTATCTCCTCCATTTTAAACTCATTTAAATACATGTAGAATACTTTGTTCCCAGTTGACAAGGTTGTTTGTAATACAGGTATTCTTCTCAATATGTGCAAGCGGTCACTACCACGCCTTATGTTTCAATCTGAAGAGAATGCGCTTTGAAATCATTGATAATTCATCGTCAAAGGATGAAGCAGATGACAAGTATGGAGAGGTGCCAGAAAGACTGGTAAGCAACGCAAATTGTTCAACTAATAAAAATATAATGTTCAAGTTGATTGCTTTGTTGTTCAAAGTTAATATTGTTCAATTATATAATGTGGTTGTTCAAATATGTGTATTTAATAGTTCAATTTCATTAATTTTATGTTCAAACTCGTCAACTGAAGTGTTCATTTTTTATACTTGACAAAATGGATTGCAGAGGAAAATATATGCAGACTACTTGAGGTTGAAGGGCAGTGAAGCTGTAGCGAAGTTAATTGATGGAATGCCAGTAGAACTTTTAAAAATGAAATGGCAAGATAGCAAGAACAAACTTGATTGCGGTGTCTATCTTATGCGCCATATGGAGGCTTACAACGGTGAAGGTTCCAGCGGGTGGGAATGGGGATTCAAGAAAGAAAGCAGGAGGAACATGTTACCATTGCGAACAAAATACCTAGCAACCATCCTTGGATCAGAACTGAATGGGATCCGAGCAACTGTAATGGGAGAAGCCTTGGAAACCCCACTTCTTTGATGTTTAGTGACAGACTAATTGTGTACCACTGTCAGTTTGTTTCCTAGATCTTAAGTCATGGATGAACAAGTTTGTTAAACAATTTAGTGTGTTGAACAGTTAAAACTTCTGGGTAGTTTGCTGGACAGGTTCAAATCAAGTTTATTCAACGAATTGTGATCTGTTATAACCATCGATCAACTATTTACATTGAAGCATAATTGTTCAAACAATTATTAATATTGTTCAAATATAATCTACAATTGTTCAACATTGAAATTAGTTATACTTCAAGATACGTTTGTTCAAATTTGACAATATTTTGTTCAATCATGAAACTCCTCTCTACACGTCCGACCGGACATAATGCTCGAACTAGAAAGCAATATTAATGTGTGCAATCACAATGTGTCCATAGAAAACATATTGTTCAACTATAATAACAGAATGGTCAAGAATAAAGACAAAACTGTTCAACAATAATAACAGAATGTTCAAGTATAACGGTAAACTGTTCAACAATAATAGTTTTTTGTTCAACTCCTAAAATTTCTTCTCTGGACACGTCCGACTATTGTGATCAACATATTTCTTGCATACCCCACACTTCCTCATCGCCTTTTTTGCTTTTGATATAGCAACCTCTCTACTGGGCTTGATACGACGACCACTGCCCTTGTTCTTTGCTTGTTGTGGAGGCAAAACAGATATATTGGTAGGCACACTTGTACCTACAAAAGACTCAAAAACTTTTTCTTTGCTCGATCTAGACTTGCTTGATGAAGCGTTACTTTCTGCAGCAGATACATTGCTTCTCAAGCACTTACTCAAACAAGATCGATGGTCCTTTATCAGACATAGAAGTTCTTTCAGCTTAGCACAATCATCACCAATCAAATCAATACAACAATGGACCTCCGACCAAATATCATTAATGACAAACTTGCTTTCAACCATACCAGCACACTGATCAAATATAACACCATTAACACCGATTGAAGGTTTGAGGATTGCATTTTTTGTCCACCGATTAAGAACAACATTGCTTGGGAACTGTTCAAGACATCTATCTTTAAACACCAGAACCATATGACGACATGGAATCCCGATCCTTTCAAACAACTTGCAAGTACATGTAGAAACTTTATCTGGTACAGAAAATCTAACCTTGAAAGTCATACCACCAGGATCTCTAATAGTGTATAGTTCACCATCACATTCAACGTCTTTACTTATAAATCGACATAAAAAACATGCAGCATATATCTCCTCTTGAACTTCATAGAATAACTTCAATGTAAATACATCAGCTGCATGCTTCTCCAAAGGTAAAGGAGTCTTGAGATCCGGTTTCTTAGACTCAGATTCACTATTCAATCTCCATTGTTCATGCCTACAATGTAAACATTAAATTAGTTAATAAACAATAACATATTGTTCAAACCTAATAGAGGTTTGTTCAATCATATTACAATGTTCAATAATAAGCATTGTTTGTTCAACAATTCTAGTATAATGTTCAAATATCTTGACGGTTTGTTCAAACATACAGAACCAACTAAAAAGATAAAATGATATGTTATAATACCTTTGTGAATCCATAGCACCATCGAAAAGCATTACAAGCTCCACAAGGCTAAAAGCACGGTTGTTATAATTTCCAAAAAAATGGTTCTGGGACTCAGAAATTGATGTGGTGCGAGAGTACCAAGATAGAAGAACATCACGGAAAAAGGACGGGATCCAATTACTGCGAATTCTAAAGATTTGTCTAAACCAACTGTGATCTTGCATATTGAATTCCAACATTAATGCAGTCCACCTCTCCTCAAACACTTTAGGTTCAATCGTATGGCTCCAGACTAGACCATTCAACTTTGTTAAAAAATCAACTGACTTGTTCATTGAAGGGACAATCTTCTCAGATGCTTTGGTCATGATATGCCACATACAGAACCTATGGCGAGTCTGATTAAACACCGTTTGAATTGCAACTTTCATTGCCGGGTCTTGATCAGTTACCAAAATTCTCGGTTCTTTGCCACCCATAGCTTTCAAAAATGTATCAAACAACCAAGTGTAAGAAGGAATATCTTTTTTCAATAACAATGCAGCACCGAACGTCACACACTTTTGGTGACTATCCAACCCAGTAAACGGTGCAAACACCATGTTATACCTGTAATAAGTTAAATTGCAAGAAGAAAGTAAACACAAAACATTTGTTCAAAGCTTGTGACACATTGTTCAACAATATTCATGGTTTGTTCAAAAAGTAAAGAAACATGCTATGTCAATCAAGATCACACAACTTTCAACTATACAAGGACGTTTTAAACAGAAAATTAAATGTTCGTTCTATACGTTGAGTCAAATGAAACGACGTCTCCAAATATAGAATAATTCTTAATCGACACTGGGTCGGACCAAAACAACCGTGTCAGCTGATCTGCGCTGTCAACATCATAGTCAAAGTAGAATGCTGAACATATCTCTTTTTTTCTGGAAGAATTTGTCAATAACCATCTGAGCATCAACACCTCCAATAAAAGCCAACAAGTCCCTCTTCACGTTTTTGAAGTCTAACAATAGAGCACTAATATTTGGATAGCCTCCGACCAATTGTTTGTAAAGTCGGTAACTCTTAACAGAACTCATATTTGCCTTGGCACAGCTCATCACAAATTTTTGATGCGCAACATTCATAACCCGGTTCGATCTCATAAAGTGCCTATAAATCTTCTTCACAAATGTATGTGTGTGACGATCAACAAACGTTTTAACAACATACCGACCATCACCAATAAACTTCAATATTATTTTCGCAGTGCAACCAACACGATTAGTAACACGCCTACGCTTACCGGTGTTGTTCTTACCAACTTTGTAACCAGCCCTACTACATAACATGTACTTTAAAACTACAACACCATCCCGAGACTTGTGGATGGTGCTGTGACGAACCTCAAAGCTAGATGAATCAACATAACTTTTGTAAAAACAAACCGCATCATCTAGAATCCCAAACTGTTGGCCAACAAAAGGCTTCGATTCAGCAGAACAGTTTGGGATCCAATATACAGTACTGCTATTAGGAGAGTTCTGCACAACGGCATCATCAACATCAACATCTTTATATCCCATAGAGCTTGAAGCATTATCACTTGATACACCACTACCACCTGCAAAACGAATTACACAAATGTAATAAAAATATATTAAAACTTCAATCACCTTAACAACATGTCACTTAACAACTTATCTGTTTAAATTGTTCAATTGTATCGGCGAATTGTTCAAAAACAAGAGTTAATTGTTCAGTGACGTAAATTGTGCAACAATATTAATATATAGTTCAAAAATAACTAAATATTGTTCAATTGTCTTAGAATTCAAAAACAACTTCAAAAGAAACATACGGAATGCGTGAAATTAAAAAAAAAACAGAAATAGTTCAAATACGTATGCGTATTGTACAACAATAAGACTACGACTAAGCAAACCACGAAAGCAAACAACTTCAAACGCATCAACGGCTGTTAACTTCCTCCAGCGTGTCGCCTATCCACCATCCGATCCAACTCATCCAACGCTCCACAATCCTCCTCATTTCTCACCCTAAACTAGCTTTTCATATGAAGCTAACTCTACATATACATATATATATTCACGCGCAATTGTCTACATTTATGTATATATATAGTATTAGTATATATTTGCGTCACTTTGCTTTAATGAATTGTAGGAGATGTACTTTTGATTCAACTGTCAAGCCTAATATATAAGCCCAATAGGATTCTATCCTAAAATCAATTGACAATAGAAAGAGTTGTCAATCTACTTATATACTAACTATGCTTGGATACCTCACAATTCCGATGTATGACTCTCATTTAACCGAATAGTATAAATTAAACCTATTTGCGTAGTGTGTACATGCATAGATAAGAACAAGTCATTTGTGCATTTTTCACAAAGCATGTTATACGTATAGATTTGTTTAGTTGTTTGCTGCTACTTGAGTAATCAGGAGTATGTTTTAATTTGTTAATATATTTGGCTACGTACGATTATTGATTGAAATAAAGGAGATCATATTACCTGTAACTCTATATTCAGCTGTATAACATTCAACTAATGAAATCGATCAAATTAATAAACAATCTACAGTTTTTGAATTTCGTATTCAACAATTGGTTATAGTTTCCTGAAAAAATCCTAATATCTAATTGTCACGAAACGATTAAAAGGTGTTTAAATTGCAACATCATTTTGTTGAGCGTTGATAGTTGGCATTTCACACAACGTACATAATTCAAAGCTATTGACTGGGTCATAACGATCAATATTCTTTCAACACCCTCATAACAAAATAACCCATCTTGAATTATTTTTTGCATATATTTAGAAAGATAACTAATATTATACTCTACAAAAATAATACTTAATTTCATAGTATATATACGTAGCATGCATGCAAGCATATCTTCCCCAATCCATAGCCAAGTTCATCTTCATACCCAAATATCTCTAGCTCCTAGCTTGCCCTAAAACTTAGAACAAAACTAAAAAAATATTACAAACAAAATGAGGTCTTACAAGAAACTTGTTGTTCTTCTTGTGATTTCCCTTGCCCTAATCCTTCCTTCCAACGGCCAAAACTCGCGGCAAGACTACCTGGAGGCCCACAACGCAGCTCGAGCTGCAGTGGGTGTGGACCCCATGACGTGGGATGACACGGTGGCGGCTTACGCCCAAACCTATGCGGATTCGAGGAACGGCGACTGCGTCCTCGAGCACTCGGGTGGGCCCTACGGCGAGAACCTTGCTGCGGGGTCCTCTAGTGCATTCTCGGTGGAAGAGGCGGTGAAGATGTGGGTGGACGAGCAGCAGAGCTACGATTACGAGTCCAATTCGTGTGCGTCGGGAGAAGTTTGTGGGCACTATACTCAGGTGGTTTGGAGGGGCTCCACCACCTTGGGCTGCGCTCGGACGCCGTGCAACAATGGCGGCTGGTTTGTTATTTGTAGCTACAATCCTCGTGGTAACATCGTCGGTCAAAGCCCTTACTGATCCACCGATTCATCATTGTTCTATATATATAAGAACACCGAAATAATTTGCATATGCAATAATATATATAAATGTCTCAGTGTAATAATGTGTTGGAACTATGTATTAGTGAATCAGAATATTGGCTTTATTGTGATCAGAGTAGTGTCCATTGAATAGCTTAGCACTTGCTTGATTATCGGATTGATCATCTCTTCATCAGAAAAAGAACATATATGTTTGTTGGGAAGGGTCAACCACGAGTCATTATAAATTAATGAATGAACATAACTCGCGAATGAGTTACGTACCTTACTTGCGTTCTCTGTAAATGAGTTTATTGAACCTAGCTAGTTAATCACTTAATCGTGCATGTTTGACAACGCCTAAAAATAGCATTTGACTTCGCTTTTAATGTTTTAAAAACATAAGAGTATTTCACAATTCATGATATTAAGAAAACTATTCTCACTAACCTTTAATATTAAGCTAGTGACTCACTAACTTTTAATATTAAGCTAGTGAACCACCACTCTTTCTAACGGTTACCACAAGCGAAGCTCTCCCTTAATAACCTTTACAAACTTGTGCCTTTCCCCTTAAAAATATTTTCTTATATCCGGGCCACCTCGGCTTCCTTCGGGTTCCTCCGATGAGAGATGATTGCGCCCATAATCTGCGGGGCGACGAGAAAAGAATCAATCTTTCTAAATATAGAAGCGAACTTACTATATCAGACTGGAAAGAAGGCACGACTAGAACGGCAGAAATTTCAAAACAACACATTTTCTAGTCAAGTATGGTTTTATTCGGAAATTCAAAATTTTTGAATTTAAATAACTTTCTCAGTTCAAAAACGGATAAACGGTTAATAAATTATTATTTTTTCAATAAGACGATTTGAAACCCAACCCGTTTTAAAAAAAAAATCGGCTCTGATACCAAATCTGTAACACCCCCAAATATTTCCTTGAAAGTATTACCGCCAGTGACCTCAGATTCCACATCCGAAGCCACCCAAGGCTTAACCATTCATACAAATCATAAAATACACTGATAAAACGAAATATCATAATCTTTATTTAAACCAAAGTCTCGGAATTACATCCGTAAATCCCAAATACAACAGAAATACAGAATATGTTTAATACAGCGGAAGTCTTTTAAATAAATAACATAAGGGTCTTGATCGAAGCGATCACCCGCCTAGGATCTTCAACCTGGATAAAACTCTTAAAAACTCCATCTGCCTTCATCGTCGGTTCTAGCCTTCATGGAACGGAAGTTTACCTGATGTGTCGTATGAGACGGATGACACCAGCCAACCATGCAAGGAAAAATAACCGGTTGGTTAGTCTAATGAAAGACTATGCAAGGGTAAAACAGAAAGGTTCTAAGTAGTCGTATTAGGCTAGACTCATCGCTTTTCGAATAAAAGCCGATGACGATAGTAAACCTCAATACTTCTACGGAAGGATACGAAATAGAATGATCAAGAGAAGACTCCTAAAGATCGAGTCTTATCGGAGATGTATGAAGAGAAGACTCCAAGAGATTGAGTCTTATCGGAAGGTATGACAAGTGTTCGAGAATATTATAATTTCACACAAGTGTTTAAAAAGACTTGACCATTTGGGTCCATGACCAACCTCACCGCGTAATGCGAATTCGGATTTGGAAGGAGGACTTACTTTAATTGAAGTCCAGACGAGGTTCCAAGTTGTACTTCTCGCCCAAGGTTCATTAATTATGTGCATATCGGCACTTATCTTGTTTTAGTGACAAAGCGTACATTTACGTTACAAGCTTTTAAAATATATCATCTCATCGCGAGAGATATCGAAGGGAATAAATTCCGAGTAAGGGTACAGTCATGACCAGAGAAAGTACTAGGGAAAAATCCTCCTAGTACCAGTTATAAAGAAACGACTAGACCTCGCAAGGTACATAGCGTTCCTACGAATACTCGTTCTAGCTAAACAGTTAAAATCACACAATAGTCCACATCAATACCATCATGGCAATAATATATATATAATAGCGTTGTTTTTAGCAGTATATACAACCTATTATAATATCACTTTTTAATCGTATCATTTATAAAATCCGTTCCCAAACGAAAACAATAGTTCATCCCAATTTAATTAATAATTAAACAATTGATAATTAATGGAAACATGGAATGATAAGCAAGAGCGAACCGCCACTTGCCTTGGTCTAATGAACGATTGAACGACGACGGGTTTCTGGGTCCGGAATGGGAACGGAAGACGGATTACAGATTCCTACGACGATGACCCATAACGAAACCCTATGTTAGATTCGACAATAAAATGATATGAATCTAAGAAGGAACAAACGAAATCGAAAGAACGAAGGTCCCGACCGAGACCGGCATGCCCAAGGCCACGATCGCGATTGCCAGAGCAATCCGCGGTCGTGGCAGGGATTCTACGGTCGTGGCCGTCGAGGACAAGGCCACCGCGAGTGTCATGACAGTGGCCGCGGACGCGGCCGACCTTGTCACTGCCGCGGTCGCGGCAGTTCATGTCTGCGGTCGCGGCCATGAACTCCGACGACTCCGAAGGGAGAAAACTCATCGGCGACGTTGCGAGAGGGCTTGGTTCGCGAGGGCTTCGACTCCAGCCTTCCTTGCGCCTCCAATGAACCACTCCAAGGCTGCTACTACTCCCGGTGAGGCCTCCGGCGACACTTAGAAGATTTCCGGTGAGAGCTCGAAACTCCGGCGACTTTGGAAAACGAGAGAGAGAGTGAGAGGGATCTCAGATTTGGGTGCCCCTAAACCTCCCAAATCAACCTCCTTTTATAGCCCAAAGGAGGAGCCCTCCCTGCCCAGATCAACGGCGAGTCAGACGATCAACGGCGGCACAGACGACGAGACTCTACAGACGATGCGACGTTGGCGTGTTGGAGTTTTCCGCGGTCGTGGAACCATTTCCGCGGTCGCGGAATATTCCTGTGCCCAGCTCTTCTGAGAGCCATTTTTCCGCGGTCGCGGAATTGCCCTTTCCGCGTCTGTTTGCTCGGGGAAAGGCTTGGCATGGGTTTAAACCCCGGAAATTATATATTTGTACCCAAACAAATATTCTAAGCCTTGAAAATACGTCGAATGTAATTTATACAACTCAGGGAAAAATTACAGAGATCAAACACGTTATAGAAAATCCGAACTTCTCTGAAAGCGACACGATTACAGAACGAGGGTTGAGGAAATTACCCAAATACCCTTACTAAAGATTGAGGGGTATTACATCACTTCCCCCTAAAAAGAAGTTTCGACCCCGAAACTTGGCCGAAAACCAAAAAAAAGTGAGGCGTTACATCACTACCCCCTTAAAAAGGTTTCGACCCCAAAACTAGGCCAAAAACAGATCGGGAAAGCGACTAAGCATATCCTCTTCAGTCTCCTAGGTTTTCCAAGTAACCTCTTCAGATCCAGCCTTGGACCAAAGAATCCGTACTAATGGTACTACCTTGTTCCGCAATTGCTTCTCGCGACGCTCGAGAATACCCACATGTATCTCTTCGTAGGTACCATTTGCCTGAATCTCGATGTCTTCAAAACTCAGCACATGAGACGCATCTGGCACGTACTTTATCAACAAGGACACGTGGAACACGTTATGCACCGGATGTGCCGATGGCGGCAATGCCAAACGATACGCTAGAGACCCCACCCTGTCAAGGATCTCAAACGGTCCCACGTAGCGAGGGTTAAGCTTCCCACGCTTGTTGAACCTAAACACTCCTTTGGATGGCGACACCCTGACAAACACCTCGTCACCAACCTCGAATTCGACATTCCTGCGCTTCAGATCTGCGTAGGACTTCTGTCGACTATGAGCTGTCAACATCCTCTGTCTGATTAACGCAATGTCCGAGGCAGTCCTTTCGACTAACTCCGGTCTGTGCAGAACCTTGTCAGCATTCTCATCCCAACAAATTGGAGATCTGCACCTTCGACCATACAAAGCCTCGAATGGAGCCATATTAATGGTAGCATGCCAGCTATTGTTGTACGTGAACTCAATTAGACTTAGGCTGTTCTCCCAGCTAGTCGGACGATCAAGTACACAAGCTCTCAGCATATCTTCCAATGTCTGGATGGTCCTCTCAGACTGTCCATCCGTCTGAGGATGAAACGCAGTACTGAACCTCAACTCGGTTCCCATGGCCTTGTGGAGTTCCTTCCAGAATCTCGACATGAATCGACCATCACGATCCGATACAATGGTATTTGGTGTACCATGCAAACGGGCAATCTCGTGTAGGAACACTTCCGATAGCTTCTGGGTTCCCCATGTTGACTTGATAGCCACGAAGTGAGCACTCTTCGTGAGCCTGTCAATGATTACCCATATCGCATCCTTTTGACTCTGAGTCTTTGGCAACCCTGTGACGAAATCCATAGCGATATCCTCCCATTTCCACTCTGGCACTGGAAGAGGTAGTAATTCACCACCTGGTCTACGGTGTTCTATCTTGACTTTCTGACAGGTCAAGCATTTCGCCACAAATTCCGCTACATCCCACTTCATGTTGGGCCACCAGAATTTCTTCCTGAGGTCCTTGTACATCTTGCTAGAGCCTGGATGTACAGAAAAAAGTTGACGAATGGGCCTCCTTCATCACCAACTGGCGAAGACCATCAACGTCAGGCACACAAATCCGGTCTTGGAACCAGAGTGATCCATCCTCCTGAATCACGAATCCGGGAGCTTTCCCATCCATCACTTCACTGCTTAGCTTTACCAAGACCACATCGTCAACTTGCTTCTCCCTGATTTGATCAAGTAGCGTAGCTTGAATCTCTAGCATACTCAGGTATCCTCGACGTTGATCGTACAAGACTTCAATCTCGCACAACCCTTGGTTCAGCTTGGTCTGAGCAGTGAGTAGAGCCACTACTTTCTCGTGCGGCGTCTTCCGGCTCAATGCATCAGCTACTACATTAGCCTTGCCCGGATGATACAGCAACTCGGTGTCGTAGTCTTTGAGTAGCTCTAACCAGCGACGTTGTCTCATATTCAGCTCCTTCTGAGTGAACACGTACTTGAGACTCTTATGATCGATGAAGACTTGACACCTTACACCATAGAGATAGTGCCTCCAAATCTTCAACGCAAATACTACAGCTGCTAACTCCAGATCATGCGTCGGATAGTTTGCCTCATAGGTTTTCAATTGTCGAGAAGCGTACGCAATAACTTTTCCTTTATGCATCAGTACGCACCCTAACCCATTCTTTGAAGCATCACTATAGACCACGTAACCATCAGTTCCTTCCGATAGCGCTAACACTGGTGCGGAGGTCAGACACTTCTTCAGTTTTTGAAAACTGGCTTCGCACTTGTCATCCCAGACAACTTCTTGTGGACTTTGCGGAGCAAACCGGTCATAGGTAGAGCGATCTTAGAAAATCCCTCCACGAACCGTCTATAATATCCCGCGAGTCCTAAGAAACTGCGCACCTCCTTCACATTCTGAGGCCGCTTCCAGTCGGCTACCGCTTCAATCTTCTGGGGATCAACCATAACCCCATCCTCATTGATCACATGGCCTAGGAAAGCCACTTCTTTGATCCAGAAGTCACACTTATACAACTTTGCGTACAACTCATTCTGTCTAAGGACTGACAAGGTGATCCGAAGATGTTCCTCGTGAGCCTCCTCACTCGAGAAATAAATCAAAATATCGTCGATGAAGACCACCACGAACTTATCCAGGTATTGGTGGAAACATCGATGCGTCAGATCCATGAAGACCGCCGGAACATTGGTAAGGCCAAATGGCATGACTATGAACTCATAGTGGCCATACCTCATCCGGAACGCAGTCCTCATAATGTCTTCCTCACGAATCCTGAGCTGATGGTAACCAGATCTCAGATCGATCTTGGAAAAGACTTTTGCTCCCTGCAATTGATCCAACAGATCATCAATCCTCGGCAACGGATACTTATTCTTGATCGTGACTTTATTCAACTCTCGATAGTCGATACAAAGTCGGAACGATCCATCCTTCTTTTTGACGTACAAAACCAGAGCGCCCCAAGGTGATACACTCGGCCTTATATATTCTTTCTCAAGAAGGTCCTCGAGTTGTTTCTTCAACTCTTGCATCTCAGCTGGAGCCATCTGGTACGGTGTCTTGGAGATTGGCGCGGTACCGGGCTCGAGATCAATGGTAAACTCCACGTTACGATTCGGGGGTAAATCGTGAATCTCCGTCGGAAAGACATCCGGAAATTCGCGAATGACCAGAATATCAAGAACTGAAGGCTCATCTCTCTTGGGCTTATCCAGATAGCACAGGTACCCGACACAACCTTGTCGAAGTAGCTTACACGCAGCCATCGCATTGATGAGCTTGCCGTTATCAGCGTCGTTATGACCCTTGAATTTGCATACGAACTGGCCCCCAGATGACACCCGCACAGTCCTTGAGCTAAAATCGATCACCACCCCATTACGCGTCAGCTAATCCATACCAATAATAATGTCGTATGGAGCCATGGCTATACAGATCAAATATGCTTCGAACTTTATACCCTGAATAGTAATAGGAAATTCCGACAGACGCTTGGATCCTACTAAATGTTCACCATTGGGAAGATTGACTACGAAAGGCTCACAAGCCTCAGTGCATACTAAAGCTAGCTTACTTACGCAACTTTCTGAGATGAAAGAATGGGTAGCACCCGAATCAAAAAGTATACACATAGAAGTAGAATGGAGGTATAGAGTACCTTGAGCAGTAGGAGCATTTGGTCCATCAGCCTCACGCATCTCATAGAGTCGCTGACATTGACCTCCTGAAGCAGCAAGGCCTTTTCCCTTGTTCTGAGCAGTTGTCTGCGTTGAAGGGCTAGGAGCCTCCACTGATCTGAATCTAGGTCGGTTGTTATGACTAACGGACCCTTGCTGTGACTCAGCTCCCTTCTGCCTCCTCTGCGGACAAAACATCTGCAAGTGCCCCTCCTTCCCGCAGCCAAAACACGTCTTCCTCTCCTTCGGACACTCATTGCTCTTGTGTCCGAGTGTACCACAGTTGTAGCACTGGATCGGATTCTTGCCCTGGCCCGAACGTTACGTAGACCCTCCGTGAGTCATCTCCGTTCTAGCTCGGCCAGACTTGGCAAAGTTTGACGGTGGCGCGGGTCACTTGAACCCACTTGCTTGAGGCTGGCTCTGTGCCGGTCTCTGGCGATTGCGCTTCTTAGCCGACTCTTCCAGAGTCACCTCCAACTTATACGCTGTATCCACGTACTGCTCCAGAGTAGAGAATCTGTGACGTACCATCAGTGGCTTGATGTCTGGATTCATCCACTCGTGGAAATGCCAGATTTTCTGCTCATCACTGGACACTTCTGGTCCAGCGTACTGCAACAGGTGATTGAACTTGGCCGTAAGCTCAGTCACTTTCAATCCATCCGTCCTCGGATAGAGAAACTCCTTATTCTTCTCTTCCCTCATAGCTCGGGAAAAGAATTGATCAGTCATTTTCGCCTTAAACATTCCCCAGTTCAACCCAGGGTGATCAGCTAGACCGGTGCTTTCCCACCATTCACTAGCCACATCCTTCAATTGAAGGGAAGCAATGTGCACATTCTCAGCTTATGTGCACTCGACGTTTCTGAACAGTCGTTCCATGTGCGAGAACCAATACGCTACTCTGAGTGGCTCTCCTTTCCCATCATAGCTGTCAGGCCTCATAGAGATAATGGCCTTCAGTGCTCGACCATAATTGCCTCTGTTCCTGACCGCATCCTCATGGGGTACATGGACAGCTGGCTCCTCGAATCTAGGAACCCCAGGAGGAATTGGCACACCTTGTGCCTGAGGCGTGATTGGTCGCATAATATCAGTGACTGCTTGCATCACAATCCCCCGAATAGCCTCAATTGTCGCAGCATCGAAAATAACTGGAGCGTCGACCGAAACTTGGTCATTGCCCATAGGATTGTTGTGAGAAACAGACTCGTTCTCATCCACTGGGTTCACGGTATTCCCTAAATCCAGTCTGGGGTTGTTGCTTGGCCTAGCACTAGCATGAATGGTGTTCCTTGTGTTCACCATCTATTTACCGATCAAATTCCAAGTATTTTGCAACATTAATATCATTTCACATGTACAACGTATAAAATCGACTTAGAATAGACCAAACTTGGTAAACTTTCATTGATGAACTGAAACTGAGTTTGATAGGGGCTATATCGGAAATTCTTCCAAGCGACAAGGCAAAATTGCTTGGAGAATACAATGCTATCAAAACAAAACAACCGGAATACTAGAAAAGAAGACTGCTAATCTTAACACTGGCCCCCATCATGGTGCCCTGAAAAGCTTCCTATAATCAGGAACTCTCATGCACTGCTTTTTCGCACGTGGTCTATCATCGGGGTCTTGTGTCGGACTTCTGGACCTACTCGGCCCTGGAGCACACGGCTCACCTCTCGGCCTTGGTGCCCTCGGCCTTTCCCTAGGCGTGAGAACACTTGGTCTAGCCCCATCAGATTCCGGTGGGTAGCAAAACTCCTCCAGAAATCCTGGTTGGAAGTCTGCCCTGTTCACCTCGTACAAAGGGTCAAGTAGCAATCTTGCTTGGCGGATATACTCCTGGAGTTCGCAGACGTCCACAAGCATTCGGGAGAGACCGAGCTCAGCCTCGTATGTCCTCTCCTCCATGTCGTCTAGGGCGTTCGACCACTCCTCCAGTCGCTCCTCCAGCATTTGGAGCCTTGGCCTGGCCTGTTGGGTTGGGACCACCCTCGGTGTACCCATCGATTCCCACGGCCTTGCCCTCCTACGAGCATTCTCAACCGCTTCGTCCACCAGGCGACGCGCTTCAGAGGAAGCCATCTGACTCTGGCGAAATACCTGTCGCGAGTCAGGACTCATCACTGGCCTCCTCCTCCGGGCGGTACTTTCACCACTAAGTGCCTCCTAAGTGGCAGGGGACAATGGTGAATACTCCCGCTCAAGTGGCGACGCCGGACTCGGGAAGATAAATTCCATCTCCGAATCCTCCTCCGGATCTTCTTTCGGGTCTTCTTCAGGATCCTCCTTCGGATCTTCTTCTGGGTCTTCTTCAGGATCCTCCTCCATTTCGAAGTCGTCGTCGTAGTACCCTCCAAGGTAATGCGTCGACTCCTCCTCTTTCTTTGTGTCTTCCCTTGGGTCCGCTTCAGGCTCCACCTCGGGAACCTCGGCCCTGTCGGACACTAACACCACCGACTCCTTGAGTACGGTCTTCACCTCCTCGGGTGGACTATTGGGCTCCCCGACCTCAAAGCACGGCGGGGGAACCGGGAACTCAAGCCTAACTGGAGATGGCGGGGCCACCTCGGCTTCCTTCGGGTTCCTCCGATGAGAGATGATTGCGCACATAATCTGCGGGGCGACGAGAAAAGAATCAGTCTTTCTAAATATAGAAGTGAACTTACTATATCAGACTGGAAAGAAGGCACGACTAGAACGGCAGAGATTTCAAAACAACACATTTTCTAGTCAAGTATGGTTTTATTCGGAAATTCAAAAAAATTGAATTTAAACAACTTTCTCAGTTCAAAAACGGATAAACGGTTAATAAAATCTGTTTTTCAGTAAGACGATTTGAAACCCAACCCGTTTTTAAAAAAAAATCGACTCTGATACCAAATCTGTAACACCCCCAAATATTTCCTTGAAAGTATTACCGCCAGTGACCTCATATTCCACATCCGAAGCCACCCAAGGATTAACCATTCATACAAATCATAAAATACACTGATAAAACGAAATATCATAATCTTTATTTAAACCAAAGTCTGGGAATTACATCGGTAAATCCCAAATACAACAGAAATATAGAATATGTTTAATACAGCGGAAGTCTTTTAAATAGATAACATAAGGGTCTTGATCGAAGCGATCACCCGCCTAGGATCTTCAACCTGGATAAAACTCTTAAAAACTTCATCTTCCTTCATCGTCGGTTCTAGCCTTCATGGAACGGAAGTTTACCTGATGTGTCGTATGAGACGGATGACACCATCCAACCATACAAGGGAAAATAACCGGTTGGTTAGTCTAATTAAAGACTATGCAAGGGTAAAACAGAAAGGTTCTAAGTAGTCGTATTAGGCTAGACTCATCGCTTCTCGAATAAAAGTCGATGACGATAGTAAACCTCAATACTTATACGGATGGATACGAAATAGAATGATCAAGAGAAGACTCCTAAAGATCGAGTCTTATCGGAGACGTATGAAGAGAAGACTCCAAGAGATTGAGTCTTATCGGAAGGTATGACAAGTGTTTGGGAACATTATAATTTCACACAAGCGTTTAAAAAGACTTGACCATTTGGGTCCACGACCAACCTCACCGCGTAATGCGAATTCAGATTTGGAAGGAGGACTTACTCTAATCGAAGTCCATACGAGGTTCCAAGTTGTACTTCTCGCCCAAGGTTCATTAATTATGTGCATATCGGCACTTATCTTGTTTTAGTGACAAAGCGTACATTTACGTTACAAGCTTTTAAGATATATCATCTCATCGCGAGAGATATCGAAGGGAATAAATCCTGAATGGCGGCATCAGCTGTGTGCACCTACCCTGAGTAAGGGTACAGTCATGACCAGAGAAAGTACTAGGGAAAAATCCTCCTAGTACCAGTTATAAAGAAACGACTAGACCTCGCAAAGTACATAGCGTTCCTACGAATACTCGTTCTAACTAAACATTTAAAATCACACAATAGTCCACATCAATACCATCATGGAAATAATATATATATAATAGCGTTGTTTCTAGCAGTATATACAACCTATTATAATATCACTTTTTAATCGTATTATTTATAAAATCTGTTCCCAAACGAAAATAATATTCATCCCAATTTAATTAACAATTAAACAATTGATAATTAATGGAAACATGGAATGATAAGCATGAACGATTGAATGACGACGGGTTTCTGGGTCCGGAACAGGAACGGAAGATGAATTACAGATTCCTACGACGACGACCCATAACGAAACCCTAGATTAGATTCGACAATAAAATGATACGAATCTAAGAAGGAACGAACGAAATCGAAAGAATGAAGGTCCCGACCGAGACCGGCATGCCCAAGGCCACGATCGCGATTGCCAGAGCAATCCGCGGTCGCGGCAGGGATTCCGCGGTCACGGCCGTCGAGGACAAGGTCACCGTGAGTGTCATGACAGTGGCTGCGGACGCGGCCGACCTTGTCACTGCCGTGGTCGCGGCAGTTCATGTCCGCGGTCGCGGCCATGAACTCCGGCGACTCCGAAGGGAGAAAACTCACCGGTGACGATGCGAGAGGGCTTGGTTCGTGAGGGCTTCGACTACAGCCTTCCGTGCGCCTCCAATGCATCACTCCAAGGCTGCTACTACTCCCGGCGAGGCCTCTGGCGACACTTCGAAGATTTCCGGCGAGAGCTCGAAACTCCGGCGACTATGGAAAACGAGAGAGAGAGTGAGAGGGATCTCAGATTTGGGTGCCCCTAAACCTCCCAAATCGACCTCCTTTTATAGCCCAAAGTAGGATCCCTCCCCGACCAGATCAACGGCAAGTCAAACGATCAACGGCGGCATGGACGACGAGACTCTGCAGACGACGCGACGTTGGCGTGTTGGAGTTTTCCGCGGTCACGGAACCATTTCTGCGGTCGCGGAATATTCTTGTACCCAGCTCTTCTGAGAGCCATTTTTCCACGGTCGCGGAATTGCCCTTTCCGCGTCTGTTTGCCCGGGGAAAGGCTTGGCATGGGTTTAAACCCCGGAAATTATATATTTGTCGCCAAACAAATGTTCTAAGCCTCGAAAATACGTTGAATGTAATTTATACCACTCAGGAAAAAATTACAGAGATCAAACACGTTACAGAAAATCCAAACTTCTCTGAAAGCGACACGATTACAGAATGAGGGTTGAGGAAATTACTCAAATACCCTTACTAAAGATTGAGGGGTATTACATCGGTTACTATGTCAATCCCCGAAGGCTACCTGGACATGACGATGTGGTTCAAGACTTGTTTTGGGCTCACCCTCATTCCGTTCATCTGCTGAGCTTTTTCCCTTACGTCGTCATCATGGATTCGACATACAAGACAAACAAGTTAGTAGTTCTGACATTATAAATGTTGAGCAGTTTTACTCATTACTGTAGCATGGTTAGAGTCGTTTTAATACTTTCTTATAAAATGATTATAGGTACAAGTTGCCCCTAGTTGAGATCGTCGGCTTTACGTGCACGCTACATACCTTCAACATTGCCTATTCGTTCATGCGGATGACGATAATGGAGAATACGTAAGTGTCAACTTCAGCGCTTATCATATCCATTTTTTAATACTTGTCTTAATATTTTATTTATGCACCTCGTTTTAATTTTATTTAAACCTTTATGTTACAGAAAAAAATGCTTAAGGGCGCTGACACGGTCAAAGGCCCTAGAATTTTGGAATGAGCTAATCGCGACGGATAACGAAGCAGAGTGGTATAGGTTGGCAGCTCGCAGCGGCCTCCTTGGACTTTTGAATCTAAAGTACAAGGGGATGAACAGTGCACTCATTTTAGCTTTCGTGGAGCGATGGCACCCGGAAATAAACAGTTTTCACTTTCCATGGGGTGAAATTACCATTACACTCCACGATGTCTTTCAGATCCTGAAAATGCCAATCCAGGGTCGTGCTGTACATACACCATTGGATGATGTCGAAGTAATTATGGATATCAACTCAAGGATGAACATTCCATTACAAGAGGTCAAAACTGCAAAGACGTCATCTGGTTTTAATTGCAAATGGTTGAATGGCATTTTGACGACGACGGGGAAATCCGACAGTGTTATAGCCTCTGGGTTTTTGGCCATTTTGCTTGGTAGCACGTTGTTTCCCGACAAGTCGGGGAACAAAATCAAGCTACAATTATTTCAGCTGCTATGGGATCACGATGTCACAGGGCAATACGCATGGGGTGCAGCTACGCTTGCCTACTTGTATAGACAGCTCGGTATGGCAAGCCGTGCAAATGCCGCTCAAATTTCTGGTTGTCTTTTGATCCTTCATGTAAGGATCCAAAACTCTTTCGTTTATTGTCATCTCAAATAATTATTTCTCGAAGTTTACTTGCCTAAAGTTTGCTTATTTTCGTGTAGGACTGGATTTGGAGCTACTTTCCTAAGTTTAGGGTCCACTTAAATGTGTCTCAAAACGACCCGAGAAATGAGGGCCCATGGGCGGCCCACATCGATCCTCGATCGCCGAAAGAAGATTATAGCAACAGGGTCAAGGAAATGAGGCTTTCACTGGACTTATTACGACCTGACGAGGTACTACAATTTCTCTAACGAGAAGATAATTTCATTATTCATTTTACATTAATTAATTTTCATTTAAATTTATGCAACACATGCTCAAACTCTTATGTATACATGTCGTATGGATGCCGTGGGACAATGTTCAACAACGACGCTACCGCACATCAACGTACAGAGGAACTCTGAAGTGCATGAAATTCAGTGAACCTTACATGCCTGATCGATTGATGATAAGCACTATTTTGTAGGGCTTAAGTAAGAGTCATTAGAGGTTTTATTGGTGCCATTCGGGTAGATTTAGACACATTCATGTGTATGGCGTCTGGGGGCGAAGTTGGTGTATTTGGAGGTGTTTGAGCGGTTTTGGATATCATATGAGACACTGAGGAAGAAACCACATGAGAAGACGAGGAAGAGGAGTGCACTGAAGAGTAGAAGAACAATGTGCTGAATTCAATTGGTTCGTTATCTCTGATCCGATGTCCAAATGGAGTGATTCAAATTCGAGGAGTTAGATCTTGAAGTCTACTGAAAGTCCTCAAAATATGAGCGCAATACGAGTTGGGAATCAAAAGTTATGGAATTTTTACGGAAGTGTCGCAGGAGCTGAACCGAAGAACGGCGACCGCCGTACAAAGACGGCGACCGCTGTAATTACGGCGCCCGCCGTGAACCTTACGGCGCCCGCCGCATTTGGCTTTCCACCGACCTTGGCTACGAAGTGATTACGGCGACCGCCGTTTAATTGCGGCGCCCGCCGCATTTACGGCGATCGCCGTGGGAGATGCGGCGATCGCCGTGGGAGATGCGGCGATCGCCGCCGATGTCAGAAGCCCGCCGAACGTGTTTTCCATATTTGTTTTATTTGGATTATTTTTATTACGGTTTTATTATTTCGTTTTAGGTTAACTTAGCTTTATTTTCCTTTAGTATTTAAGGGTTGAGAAAAGGCTTGTTTGCCAATCTTGGATAATCTTTCATGATCTTTTTCTTTGAACCCTAATTTTCTCTCTACGTATTCGTTATGAAGAACTAAGCCTCCCTGGCTTAGTCAGACGCTGAAGATTTCGTTTGGATTAAGTTGTGAGATTCTTGTTCTTAATCTATTGCATGGTTTTTATCTTTCTCTTGCTTAAGTTGTTTATGATTGATATTGATAATCTCTATTTGGACGCAACTAGGGTTTGTCGTTATTTATCTATTGCTAGATCTAGATTGTTACTGGTTGAGCATATCTATTTCAGAGTAGCAACTGCATCGTATTAGTAACTGGTTGTTCTAGTCTTATACAGAAGAGAATTGATTTACATTCTAGGATAATATCTGGTTGTGTTATGCTAGAATTGTATCCAACTATATTCCTATCCGTAAGGCTGCTGTTAAACTGAATCTTGATAGTTTCAGGGTTGTTTAATTAGTTAGTGCTAATAGTATCTGGTTGTGCTATTAGTTATATTTGAAAAGGAATTGGAATTACCATTGCATGAGATTTTGACTGAGTATCTATGATCAACTTGGCATACGAATAGTGGATGTTGTTTGACTAAGTGCTTTTCCCCATTACTGAATTCATTCATCTTTAGTTTATTCTTGCCTTTGCATGCTTAGATTAATTAAACAAACAAAACCCCCATTTGGTTACTTTAGTTTGACATATAAATTGTATATTAAGATTGAATTCGCCTCCTTGTGGATTCGACCTTTACTTACCTAGGACTACGGTTTAAGGTTTGTTTGGATATTTTGCATAGCAGTTTTTCACACGACAAAAACCTGTTATCAAATTGGCGCCGTTGCCGGGGAGGCAATAATCTTTTTTGTGTGTGTGATTTGTGTGCCAATCTTGGTGTGAACCTATCTTATGGTTCACACCCGTGCTACTAATAATCTACCTCTAGTTTTTGATCCAGAAATCGAAAGAACTTTTCTTCAGGCTCGCAGGGCTGCGAATTTACTACTTCAGGAAGCTGATACAATGGCAGCTCGTGTTACTCTGGAGTCCCTGACAGCTCCTAACTTGGAGCAACCTACTCGTGCTGTGCAATTCCCTGCTCTGGGTGAAGGGGTTAAATTTGAGCTCAAGACAGGAGTAGTCCATTTACTCCCGAAATTCAATGGAACCCCGCTTGAGGATCCTATTCAGCACCTGGATGAGTTCCTTGAGGTCTGCACCAGTATGAGGCCGTCTGATATTACTGAAGATCAGATGAGGTTGAGAGTATTTTCCTTTTCTCTGAAGGATTCAGCGAAGGACTGGTATCATTCTTTACCGCCAGGAAGCATCACTACTTGGGTAAATTTGAAGAAGGTGTTTCTTGACAAATACTTTCCAGCTATCAAGTCTAATCAGCTCAAGAAGAAGATCTGCAACATAGAGCAACTGTCTAATGAGTCTCTCTATGAATATTATGAGCGCTTCAAGAAACTGGTGAAGAGTTGTCCCTACCATGGTTACGAAAAGCATGATCTGATTCTCTATTTACATGGAGGACTCCGTGAAGATGATCGTCGAATGGTGAACTCTTCATGTGGTGGAAATATTCTGAAGGGGACTTATGAAGAGGCCCTAGAGATATTTTCTACTCTGGCAGATGACTCTAGGCAGTACAGTGGGAGAGGTTCCCAGAGCTTGGTCGTTGCTAGTTCTCAGTCTAAGATTGATCAGGCTGATTTTGATGTGTTGAAAGAGGAGGTGAGGCGTCTGAAGCTGAAAGGTACGCCTCAGCAGGCTAAGGCCTGTGAGATTTGTCATGACGATTTGCACCCTACTGATTCGTGTCCTACTCTACAAGAGGAGGTGAATGCAGTGGGAGATTATCAACAGCGGCCCAGGCATGATCCTTACTCTAGTACGTATAATCCTGGCTGGAGAGATCATCCCAATTTCAGATGGAGAGACCCAGAGCAAAACCAACAGCAGGGTAATCCTCAACAGCCTAGACAGCCATATGTGTCAAGACCACAGGGGCAGAGTTCGAATCCTTCATCGTCTGTGGAGGATATGATGAAGATGATGATGCAGTGCAACATGAACCTTAGTGAGAATGTTGCCAAGTTGACCAAGAGCCACATACAGTTCCAGGAAAGTACACAAGCTAGCATTCAGAACCTGGAAAGACAATTTGGTCAAATCTCTCAAGTGGTGAATAACTGGACGCAAAGGATTCCGATAAACTTCCATCTCAAACGGAAGTGAACCCGAACATAAGGAATGTCAGTGCTATGACTCTGAGGAGCGGGAAGAAGTTTGAGGAAGATAAGCTTGAGTGCAACGAGAAAGAACACGAGAATTTGGAGCAGAACAGTGACGGTGACCACCGTGAAAATGGCGACCGCCGCGAGACACACGGCGACCGCCGTTTAATGGAAGTTGCTCTCGACCTGGAGAAAGAAAATCACGGCGACCGCCGCGAAAATTACGGCGACCGCCGTGACGGTGATAATATTCTCGGAAATTCTGATGACAATCACGGCGACCGCCGCGAACCACACGGCGCCCGCCGCCCCTCGGATAGCGAAGTTGAAGCTGAGAAAGAGTATGTACCGCCAATTTTTCCTGAGTGGAAACCCGTTGCACCATTCCCATCTGCATTGAAGCGTACTAAGCCACTCGCGCAAGACAAGGACATGTTTGAGATGTTCAGAAACGTTGAGGTCAACATGCCTCTCCTAAATTTGATCAAGTCTGTCCCTCGTTATGCCAAGTTCCTGAAGCAGATGTGCACCACAAAGAGGAATCAAGACAGGAACAGCAAGAAGAAGGTCAAGGTAAGCGAGCATGTATCTGCTATTTTTCAAAAGCGCTTACCTAAGAAGTGTGGCGACCCAAGTATGTTTACCATCCCAGTCACTATTGGAAGCACCAAGTTTCCCAAAGCTATGTTAGATTTGGGTGCTTCCATTAATGTCTTACCGTCATCTCTTTGTGAATCCTTAGGATTAGGACCCATGCATGCGACCAATATTTCCATTCAGTTAGCTGATAGATCTAGTGTGCGTCCTATAGGGATTGTGGAGGATGTCTTGGTTAGGGTTGGTGATCTTACTTTTCCTGCGGACTTCTATGTGCTTGATATGGAACATGATATGCATGTAGCCCCTATTCTGTTAGGGAGACCCTTCTTGAAAACTGCAAACACTAAGATCAACGTGAGTACTGGTTCCTTGACTATGGATTTTGATGGCCAAACCATTAATTATAACATCTATGAAGCCATGAAATCCCCTGCTGATGCCCATTCTTTGTGTACAATTGATATCCCTGAGCCTGTGGTGCAAGATGTTTTTGATGAGGACCACCTAGATGACACACCACCTATTGTTGATTCTAGCTTGGATATTGCTATATTTACTAACTTGCAGGAAGGTGTGGATGAGTGGGACGCTTTCTATAAGCGCCCTCCGGAGCTTCCAGGTAAATCACCTTTGCTGCTAACTCCGAGCGAGAAGCTCGCTCCCTCTTTGGTGAAGGTCCATGAAGTTAAGGTTAAACACCCCCCGGATCGATCTAAGCATGGGGTAGACGCGACCAAGAAGGTCAGGATGGAGAAGCCAAGGAAGAAGAAACATGGTCTAAGGTTCAAACATTTCCATGATTGGTTCAGAAAGGAGGTATGGATTAAGAAGGTTCCCAAGGAACCTGACGATATGGATTGAAGTTGTTCGAGTAGTATGTCGAGCCACGACATTAACTAAGGCGTTGTTCGGGAGGCAACCCGATGTTAGGTAGTCTATTTTCTTTCCCTTAGTCTTTATTCAGTTGTTTTTCTTTTTGTTTTTCCCTTCTGTGTTGAACTATTCTGCAGGAAGAGTGAAAAAACAAAGATGGAGTTCACGGCGACCGCCGCACCCCTTACGGCGACCGCCGCAAATGCCTCGCCAAGCAAGTTGGCTACGACCTAAAAATGGCGACCGCCGTTTAATTACGGCGACCGCCGCAAATACGGCGACCGCCGCACCCCTCACGGCGACCGCCGCATTTTCTCAGGTAAAAAAAATTTAAAAAAAAAAAAAAAAATTTAAAATCGAAAAAAATGGGCCCCGAAAAAACCTTAAACGGGGAGCAAAAGACGAAAATAAGATACCCCGAAAAGACCTTAAACGGGGAGAAAAAGTCAAAAAAAAAAAAAAAAAAAGTTTTACCCAGCTGTCCAGATTCTCCACGGAGAGGTGCGCATCATGTTGCTAACGGAAGATTACATTCACCCTACTTTTACTTGACAACGATGATGGCCCTAGAGTCGACAGCTGGAGAGGAGGTACACCAGGGCCCAACCACGATGACATCTAGGCCCATTTTTGAAGGCCATGCAACCCCGTTCCCTTGATTGACCACTATTCACGAGAGTGGTTCCTTTTGGTTGCATGGTACAAGTTGATGGAGTTGAAGGCCATGCAGCCCTGATTTCCTACATCACCACCACACCCTACAGTGGTTTCTTATGGTTGCACGGTAGATAAAGATAATGGCGTTGATGCCAGACATCCAGGACATGAGCTTTTATGACTACACCGCCAGCAACAAGGAAGTGTCCAAGTCAACTCGGTAACGTTGTGAGTTATTTTTTGCTTTTCCCTGTGCTTTATTCTTTTGTCTTTCATTACATTGAGGACAATGCAATGTTTAAGCATGGGGTGGGGTTTTATACTTGCTACGTTGCTGAGGAGAAAAATAAATATAAAGAGAAAAAGCCAAAAATTTGAAAAAAGGCTAAAATTGAAATCCTGGGATAGGTCGAAAACCCGAAAGGGCGGCCTAGGCAATAAGCAGGTGGCTTGGACTAGCATTAGGCTGGGGTAATATGAGGTCAAGAGTGACGTGAGCTTATGTGAGCACATCTATTGGAAAATGAAATGAGTGGCTTGATGAAAACCCGAAAGGGCGCCTTGACAAAATGAGCGAAAAGAAGAAGAGTGATTTTAGGATTTCTCACTATTCTTGGCGAGGCGTCATAAGAAGAGGAGTCAAAGAAGGATTGTCGGGTAGGTCACTCTGGGAGACATAAGGAGCAATAGATGAAGGCTAGGATTAGAGGTTACTCACACTATTGGATGTCCAGGTTAGCTTGGGGGAAGTACTCTGCTTGCCTCTTAAGCTTGTTGAGTTATGGATGTGTTGTGAATGAGATTGGTGCCAGGAGCTTGGTATGGGTTAGGTGACTCTTAGTTGGAGGATATGCTTCCTGAGACCTTGGATGCTACATTGGAGGAGTAGACTCTTTATTAGTTTACTCGAGGACGAGCAAAGGTCTAAGCATGGGGTGGTTTGATAAGCACTATTTTGTAGGGCTTAAGTAAGAGTCATTAGAGGTTTTATTAGTGCCATTCGGGTAGATTTAGACACATTCATGTGTATGGCGTCTGGGGGCAAAGTTGGTGTATTTGGAGGTGTTTGAGCGGTTTTGGATATCATATGAGACACTGAGGAAGAAACCACATGAGAAGACGAGGAAGAGGAGTGCACTGAAGAGTAGAAGAACAATGTGCTGAATTCAATTGGTTCGTTCTCTCTGCTCCGATGTCCAACTGGAGTGATTCTAATTCGAGGAGTTAGATCTTGAAGTCTACTGAAAGTCCTCAAAATATGAGCGCAATACGAGTTGGGAATCAAACGTTATGGCGTTTTTACGGAAGTGTCGCAGGAGCTGAACCGAAGAACGGCGACCGCCGTACAAAGACGGCGACCGCCGTAATTACGGCGCCCGCCGTGAATCTTACGGCGCCCGCCGCATTTGGCTTTCCACCGACCTTGGCTATGAAGTGATTACGGCGACCGCCGTTTAATTGCGGCGCCCGCCGCATTTACGGCGATCGTCGTGGGAGATGCGGCGATCGCCGCCGATGTCAGAAGCCCGCCGAACGTGTTTTCCATATTTGTTTTATTTGGATTATTTTTATTACGGTTTTATTATTTCGTTTTAGGTTAACTTAGATTTATTTTCCTTTAGTATTTAAGGGTTGAGAAAAGGTTTGTTTGCCAATCTTGGATAATCTTTCATGATCTTTTTCTTTGAACCCTAATTTTCTCTCTATGTATTCGTTATGAAGAACTAAGCCTCCCTGGCTTAGTCAGACGCTGAAGATTTCGTTTGGATTAAGTTGTGAGATTCTTGTTCTTAATCTATTGCATGGTTTTTATCTTTCTCTTGCTTAAGTTGTTTATGATTGATATTGATAATCTCTATTTGGACGCAACTAGGGTTTGTCGTTATTTATCTATTGCTAGATCTAGATTGTTACTGGTTGAGCATATCTATTTCAGAGTAGCAACTGCATCGTATTAGTAACTGGTTGTTCTAGTCTTATGCAGAAGAGAATTGATTTACATTCTAGGATAATATCTGGTTGTGTTATGCTAGAATTGTATCCAACTATATTCCTATCCGTAAGGCTGCTGTTAAACTGAATCTTGATAGTTTCAGGGTTGTTTAATTAGTTAGTGCTAATAGTATCTGGTTGTGCTATTAGTTATATTTGAAAAGGAATTGGAATTACCATTGCATGAGATTTTGACTGAGTATCTATGATCAACTTGTCATACGAATAGTGGATGTTATTTGACTAAGTGTTTTTCCCCATTACTGAATTCATTCATCTTTAGTTTATTCTTGCCTTTGCATGCTTAGATTAATTAAACAAACAAAACCCCCCATTTGGTTACTTTAGTTTGACATATAAATTGCATATTAAGATAGAATTCGCCTCCCTGTGGATTCGACCTTTACTTACCTAGGACTACGGTTTAAGGTTTGTTTGGATATTTTGCATAGCAGTTTTTCACACGACAAAAACTTGTTATCAAGTGACTCGTCAGTTCGGTAAGGTTCAACCGATTCCCATTGACCCGATTCGCCCCAAGAGTAGAACCAGAAAGCTGACGCTCAAGAGTTATGAGGCAGTGTTCTTTCCCACGGACGACCATAGGGATGAATTGCCCAACTACCAATCCCTGATTCTGAGGCTACCCAATTGTACCACAAGCACACAAACGGTGGATGGCTACGTTTCATGGTTGCAACGTCTTTCCCATCCTTACATGTATGTGGATTCCAAGAGTGTGATGGAAAACGAACGTCCCATGCCCGCATACATAGAATTTGTTATCAAAATTAACCATATACAAGGGATAGTCAACGAGACCCTGCGCCAGTTGGATACAATGCCGGACTTGCATATCACAAAAGCGGCGCTTCAACGGATCCATGCGCTTGTGAATGTCCAACCGGTTGAAGCTCCGGTTGCAGAGGCTGCTGAACCAGAAGGATATGTCCAAGTTCGCGAAACACAATACGAGGAGCACGGGACATAATATGGGTCATCCACAGGTCCAAGTACAGGTGAAGGGTATCAAGGTCCATACTTCGGCCAAGGATTTGGGCAAGGATACCAAGTCCCACCGTCGGCTGGAGGTCCAAGCTTTGGGCAAGCATTCCAAGGCCCACCGTTCGCACCGGCGACAGGAGGTCCAAGTTATGGGCAAGCATTCCAAGGCCCACCATTCGCACCAGCTACAGGAGGTCCAAGCTATGGGCAAGGACACCAAGGGCCACCGTTCGGAGTGGCGACAGGGTTCGGGGGGCAGTACGGGGGAACGAGTGGATTCATGAATTTACTTGGGTCTGTCCAAGAGTACCGACAGTACGGGGAAGGGTATCATCTATCGTACGGGACAGGTTATGGGCAAGGGTATGAGGGGCCGTACGAGAGAGGAAATGAGGGGAACAATTAAAAATATCTTTTGTATTACCTTAATCAAAATTTTATTGACTTTAGTTCAATTAATATTTTTTTATGATTTAAATTAATTTGATATGTTAGTATATAAATAGAAAATTTAACTCCAACGCTCATACAAAACCGCTAATCTTTTTATCGATATAATTTATATTTAAAAATTTAGCTGCATAAATTTCATTATATTTTTCAAAAAATCACACGAACACTCATAAAAATAATGCCCAAAATTATAATTTGAATTATTTTACATACAAAATTAACGAAACTCAAAACCATTGCTTTTTAATTAAAAAAAAAATCAAGCCAACGGTGTTACTCACCGTTGGTATTAAAAAAAAGGCAACGGTGTTACTCACCGTTGCTTGATTTTGTTTTGTTTTTTGGTTTTTTAATTGCCATTTAAAAAAATAAAGCCAACGGTGTCTATCACCGTTTCTATAATTAAAAAAAAACACAACGGTGTCTCTCACCGTTCGAATCAACATATGGACACAATTTCCAACCCGGTGGAAGTAGTAATCGCCGTTTTGGATGGGGTGAGCCAGGCCCGAGCAATAGTACAATGCTTGGGCGACGCGCAAAAGCCCAAGATAGCAAGCTATCTTATTTGAGCCTTTCCCATTAAAAAATAAATTTAATATCAAAGTAGAACAATGGTCCACGTATCAGATATTAAACTGATAAGAACAGATACTACACTTGATCTTAGCCAAAAGGCCGAGAAAGGTATGATTTTCCTAGTCTTTCTTTTCCCCATTTATATCCCTTTCTAAGCTTGCTCCATCCTTTGACAACCGATGTGGGATGCATCCTCTGATTTTTCAACTGGAGCTTAGCTGATCTTCACCAGATACAAAATCAAATTAAAAAGGAACTAAAACACTGCAAATTAGACCTTCAGAATACCAACGATCCTCTCATATCAAGGACTCAATGCGCCAAATTTTGCGCAACAACAACTTGATCAGACCTTCAAATTGTTTCTAAGGCAAATCAACAATACCTCCAGCTCATAGATAGTTAACAAGCTCGGAAATGATACTATCTGGACTGTTCAACCGAAAGATGCAGATTGTTGGGGATGGAAATCTCTCCTTAATACTAGAGATGACCTCCTTACTAGAGGTGGGCCTGCACAGCTTCTTGATTTAATGTCAACTGAAGGCAACTTTTCCATAGGGAGCACCTACGATCTCCTGTGCCATATAGGACACTTGAAGTTGTAGGGAAATATGATCTGGCAGGGGGTCAACACACCTACATGTGCTTTTATTTGCTGGTTAGCAATTCAGAATAGGTTGCCTACACGGGATCGTATTCAGAGATGGCTCAATATTGACGACACTTCATGTGCCTTGTGTGGAGCTGCTCAGGAAACTAGTAGTCATTTATGGGGACAGTGCAACTTTGTGGCTGATGTTCTGAGGGAACTCATCAATTGGCTAGCAATCAATCCTCGTCCGTACAACCTTATGCAATGGATTGACTGGCTTGCGACAAGACCGAATCGGAAAGGTATGATGCACAAAATCTGGGTGCTTTGCTTCACCACTTTTGCCTATTTTATCTGGACTTACAGAAATGAGAGGATCTTTAGAGACATATTGCCCGACTCATCTGTCTGCTTTCAACGCATAATTAATCATGTGAAGGGAAGTGTCATGGCGAGGTGCAAGAAGGTCGACAACATCAGTAAAACTTGGCTTATTCATAGAGGCATTTTTGTATAATCTATCTCTCTGCCCATTTTGCTATCGGACTTGTCTGTGCCTTGGGGTTATTTTTTATTTATTTATTTTTTGATAAGGAAAGAATTCGAAGATCAAAGTCACACCTGACAAAGATCCTCGAGAGGCCGTAAAAATGGCATTCGGAACAAACCGGCTAAGAAGAACAAAGTAACAACATACATTCGAAGAGAAAACAAACAAAACCAAAATGAGCAAGAAAATAGGCAGACGGAAGAGAAGGGTGCAAACAAGGGTTGGAAGAAACCAACACAACGAAGCAGCAGCCGAAAAGCATATTAGAAGACACACTCTGGAAGTGCAACTGTAACACCTGAATCACGCTCCGTTTCTAGAAGCCATCAGGAATCACACAACCACGTCCTCGATCTCTTGCTGAAACAACAATCTCAAACCAACCTATCATCAGCAACACATCAGCAGAGAATGTTTCTCAAGATGTTAAAGTTTCACATTTCTAGACTTAGTCATAAAGTTATCAGTATCTCAAGAATCGAGCAGCAAGGATCAGACTGGTTCCTTTTTCGTATTTGCTTGAAAAACAAGCAGCAAGTTCAACAAATAAAAGAAAAAAAATGTATCTGAAAATAATTATTGAGGTGAAGAGATTGTACAAGAGCCTCAAAGAGTGAATCGTTGCCACCACTCTCAGAGAAATTTGTTTAGAGACATTGTTCACTTGTTCATGAAAGATGGTCACATTAAGATCAGTCAAAGGATGAAATTCAATAATGTTCAAATTGATCAGTTTGTGCATGTAGGTTTTAATCTCCTATGGAAGGAAGAATCACCTCCCTAAAAAATTCAGGATCAAATTCATATTCATTCTAATACTCAAAACAAGATATTAGCATGATCATAGAAAAAGTTCATAGTAGTGGAAATAGTCATGGTCAGAAAACTCAAATCAACACTGTACATCCAAACAAGGAGATGGATACAAGAGCCAAGATCACAAACAAAACACTACCAAGTTCAACATCAGGACCAAACAAACAAAACAATTCGTTCTGGCCGAGAACAAAGTCATCTATCATCATGGTCTTAAACCAAATATCCACTTAGAGGGTATTGATTCGAGCATCCATAGAGAAGGTTAGAGGGATCAAGCACAGGGAGTCGATGACGCAATATCCAAAATCAGATTCATAGTACAGGTAAACAAGATCAGAAAAAAGATTCAGCAAGAATGAAGTCAGATCTGGTTCAAGGGTTTGACAAAATTTCAAGGAAGATTTTAAACTCAAAAGACCAACAAGGGCGAATCAGTAGCTTTGTTAATAAGTTGTACACAACAAGAGTTAAAAGGTTCTATCAAGATTCAAGAGTCGAAGAGGCATCACCTCTTCAATGTCAGATCTACAATGTAAGGAGAGAGCAACAACAAGGAGTCCTCGACGTCGCTGGTGGTGTCGGTGGTCTTGTGGTGGTGGAGAGTCTTTTCCAGTCGGAAGCAGGTTTGTCAGGTATGTCGTGCTCGCCAGGGTCCGGGACAGCGCGGTGGTCGCTCTCCCCTACCTCCACGTCTTCAGGTGTAGCCGCGGCTGCGGTTTTCAGAGGTTGGTCGTAATCGGTGACGCCGCGGAGTCAATGTCGGAGTAGAAAATTGATTTGGTTGAGAGACAATGGCGGAGTTGGGGTCGGGAGGGGGGAGCGGCGGCGGTGTCGTTTTCATTTTTAGGGATTTTGGGAGCGTTTCGGGGTCTTAGATTAACTTTTTTACTTGCACTTTAACTCATGCCTTGGGGTTATTTTGTATATTGCTTAGATGGCAAAACTCTGTATATCCTTCTTGTTTGCTTTAATTTCATTAACAAATTTCCAAAAAAAAAAAAACAATACCTCCAGCTCTACTGTTATGAAAACCAGATGCAATAGCCAATAGGTACATTATAACTTTTCGGATAGTAGTTGATTATTTTGTGGCCAAGGCATTTCTTTTGCTTGGAATCTAATTCAAACAATAAACTGGTGAACTTGCCGTGGACTTGTACTTTGAAATGCTATGGAGAAGGATGAGTATATTGCAACTAAACGATCATTATATAAGCTAGCATTGAAGTTTTAAGGTATTGAATTTAGTACTATGGTATAGTATAATGGTAAGAAGGGCAATGACCAAATATCCTGCTTTACAACTGTCCTGAACTCACTAACCAGGCAAGTCAATAAGAACTAAAATGATCGATTTGCTGCTCAAGCAGTTGATATATCAACTAAAAAGGAACTAAAACACTGCAAATTAGAAAACACCAAACAAACTACCACATTGCAACCTTTCAAAAAAAAACTACCACATTGCAAACTGAAAAACATACACAAATAGTATGAGTAAGCAGAGATGCTGTGGAAAAGATTGATGGATTGATTTAATGGAGTTAGAAGCTATTATATAGTGAAGAAAGGAAATAACGGATGCAGCAAATTAAGTGGCACTAACAAGATATTCCTAGCCACTAAACAAGATATCAGGAGAAGATCCTTGACTAATTCTCCTAATAATTTGCACACTAACGGTACAGTTTGTTACCCCCCGGCAAGCTCAAGAGCGGTACGAACTTGGAGCTTGGATCGCAACTGGGCTATACGATCCTTGCTGAGCGGCTTTGTGAAGATGTCCGCCAACTGATCCACAGACGAAACATGACTGATATGAAGATCTCCGGCTTCAATTTGCTCCCTGACGAAGTGAAAGTCAAGAGCAATATGTTTGGAACGAGTACTGATCACTGGATTGGTGGACATGAATGTAGCTCCTACATTGTCACATAACAATGTTGGCGGATCAGGAACGTGAACATGAAGGTCGCGCAGCAGCTGCTTGATCCACAGAAGTTTAGCAGAAGTATAGGCCAGAGCACGGTATTCAGCCTCGGTGCTAGATCGGGCAACAACCTCTTGCTTTCTTGACGTCCATCTGATGAGATTGTGACCATGGAAGATGGCAAATCCGTACTGAGATCGACTATCATCCGAGTCAGAAATCCAGCAAGCGTTTGAGTATGCAAGGAGAGAGGTAGCTCTGGTTGGGCGGAAGTGAAGATGGTGAGAATCGGTGCCCTTAAGATACCGCAAAATCCGCTTCACAGCCTGCCAATGCGAAGTAGTTGGGGCGTGCATATATTGACAGACCCTATTGACGGCATATGCGATGTCGGGGCGAGTGATCGTTGCATATTGTAGAGAACCAACAATTTGATGGTACAACTTCGGATCAGAGAAGGCTTCACCCTGTAATTTCAGCCTGGAAGACGAATCTGCAGGAGTAGATATAGGCTTGGCATCGTTCATTTGACAGCGGCTTAGAACATCAGCGATGTAACCCTCCTGAGACAAGATGATGCCAGAAGAAGATTGTTGAATCTGGATGCCAAGGAAGAAATTCAAACCCCCAAGATCCTTAAGTGCAAACACATGATGGAGATCAGTGATGAACTGCTGAACAAGGGATGGATCGCTGCCGGTAACGACCAAGTCGTCGACATATACAAGGACATAGATGTTGATAGCAGTAGTGCAGCGGACGAAAAGAGAAGTGTCAGACTGACAAGCATGAAACCCTCGTGAGACAAGGTGAGTTTTGAGCTTGGTGAACCAGGCCCGGGGCGCCTGCTTAAGCCCATAAAGAGCTTTGTGTAACATGCAGACATGGGTGGGCCGAGATGTGTCTTCAAAACCACGAGGTTGGGCCATATAGACAACCTCCGATAAATCACCGTTTAAGAATGCATTATTAATATCCAATTGACGAACAAACCAACCACGAGAGAGAGCAATGGATAGCACCAATCGGATAGTGGTAGGTTTAATAACGGGACTGAATGTTTCGAAGAAATCAAGGCGGCCTCTTGACTGAATCCTTGCGCCACTAAACGAGCTTTGTAATGCTCGATCAAACCGTCCGAGTTCCGCTTAATCCTGAAAATCCACTTAGAGCTCACAACATTAGCATTACAAGGAGGAATAACAAGTGACCAAGTTCTATTTCTCATTAATGCATCAAATTCCGCTTTCATCGCGGTTTGCCAACAAGGAATTTGGAGGGCTTGAGCAACAATTTTGGGTTCTTTTTGTGGGTCAGTGGAGACGGATGAAGCGAGGGCTTTGGGTTTGAGTGAGTTAGTGCTGGCTCTAGTGATCATGGTGTGCTGATTGTTGTCAGCGGGTCGATAATGGCGAGGATAGGATTGTCGGGCCTGTGAGCTAATTGTAGGGTGCTGGTACCTTGGGTTGGGTGAGCAGGTGGGCGCTGCAGGTGGTGTAGGGAGAGATGGAGTTGTAGGTTCTGAAGGAGAGGAAGGCAAGGAGGCAGGGGATGTAGTAGGCTGGCAAGGCAAGGAGTTGGCAGCCCCAAGTAGAGAGGTGGCAATGGACTCCTGGGCAGCAGCAGGCGATGGCGGTGGCGGCACACGTTGATCAATGGCATATGGAAACACCTCCTCATTGAAGACAACAAATCTAGATATATATAACCTAGACGTAGGCTTATGATAGAAAAGATACCCTTTGTGGGATGTGCTATACCCAAGGAACGTACAAGGGAGGGATCGAAAGTCCATTTTTGTGGAGTTATATGGGCGAAGGAAGGGGTAACAAAGACAACCAAAAGTCTTAAGGAATGTGTAGTCGGGATCTTTGTTGTAGAGAATGGAGTATGGTGATGTGTAGGTAAGGGTTGGGGTGATTTTACGATTGTGTAAGTATGTAACGGTTTTGAAAGCATGCTCCCAAAATTCATGTGGAAGGGAGGAGTGAGCTGAGAGTGCTAAGCCTTTTTCAACGATGATGCGGTTTCGACGTTCGACGGCACCATTTTGTTCGGGTGTGTATGGACAAGAGATGCGGTGTTCAATCCCACAAGATTTTAGAAAAGTGGATACATTTCGATACTCGCCTCCCCAATCCGTTTGTAGGCTTTTCATATCGCATTCGAATTGTGTTTTGATCATGGATCAAAATTGTATAAATGTGGACAGCACTTGTGATTTGTGAGAGAGAAAATATATCCAAACAAATTTCTAACAATCATCAATAAACAAAACAAAGTAGCGATTTCCATTAATGGAAAACAAAGGTGACGGACCCCAAACGTCGGAGTACACCAGATCAAAAGGCTTAGTGGAAGAAATATGGGAATGAGGAAGAGGCAATCTGTGGCTCTTCCCTAATTGACATGGCTCGCAAACAGTAGGTGATTTATTTGAAGAAATAGGAAGATTAAATGAGGAAACTAGGCGCCGCAGTAGTTGGTCATGGGGATGAGCCAATCTATTGTGCCAGTCAGACAAGGAAGTACGGACACCAGTCAAGGCCAAGGATGTCGTCTTCTTATTTGGAGGTGCCGAGAATGTGTAGAGGCCATGATCAATGCGTCCTTGGAGTATGATCTTGCCCTGAAAATCCTTAACACAACAAGAATGAGGCCAAAACTCCATATAAACATTATTATCCTTTGTTAATCTGGACACTGAGAGCAAGTTTTTGGTTAGGTTGGGAACAATAAGAATAGTTGGCAAACATAGATTAGGCAAAGAAGAAGATCCAAAATGAGAGATAGATAATTGATTACCGTTACCAACTTGCAGCTTGTCGGAACCGGAGTAAGGCTCGGTGATTGTCAACTTCCCGAGGTCAGGTGAGACATGGTCAGTTGCTCCAGAATCAAAGTACCATGAGTGATCCATGGCAGACGGACTGTTGAAGTTTGCGGTGTTGGCCTGACGGGGCGGAGCACGAGGATTAGGGCGGCGAGAGGGATAATCAGTGAGATTTCCCCGCTGCCAACAATCAATCGCCTCGTGTCCTTGACGACCACATAGTTGGCATTGAAGACGACGCCGCCTCGGATCATTGCCACGAGAGCCAGAGGACGAAGAGCCTTGATTCTGGGCTTGTGGAGGAGCAGCTTGAGTCTGAGAATTTGAAGAAGGGCGATTGAAGTTGTGAGCCGCAGTGTTGGCAGACAGAGGCGTCGAAGGAGTTGGGAGAATAGCAGTAGCATGGCTCGCAGTCTTCTGCTCCAAACGGGCTTCTTCCTGAAGCAAAAGACCAACAAGGTCATCAACAGAGGAACCATCAGAATTGATCATGAACGCGGAGATGAAGGAGCTGTAGGAGGAGTCCATTTCGGCAAGGATATGGCTAATCAGATCTTCATCCAAGATTGGGTGAAGATTTTCGGCAAGAGAATCAGCGATGCAGCGCTTCTTCTCAATATACTCCAGCATTGACAAAGCCCCTTTGGTAAGAGACTGAATTTGAGTCTTCATAGCCATCCGACGGGCTCTTGTTTGCGCCTGAAAAGACCGATCAAGCGCCAGCCATGCGGAGTGAGAGGAGGTCGAGCGAGCAACGATTGAGAGGGCTCATTCAGATAGTGTTGATTTTATCCAGAGCAGGACAAAACGATCACATTTCTTCCATGTGATGAATTCAGGATTAGGATCGGTGGCCACAGCACCATCTGGATCGGGTAGAAATTCAGGAGGTGGATTTGGTGAGAGGACAAAGGACTCGAGATCGAAGGTCTCGAGAGCAGAAACAATGGTGGTACGCCATAGAGAGTAGGGCTGTTCATAATCGGATATCCGATCCGATCCGGCTTATCGGATCGGATATCCGCAGACACGATTTTTCAAAACTATGATCCGTATCCGATCTGAAACGTTTCGGATATCCGAGCCGAAAGTCCCGGATCAGACCGGATATCCGAAACGGATATCCTAAATATCCGATTAGTACATAAACATCATATATTAAGGAAAAATACATATTTTAACATGATAAAATAATATATAAATACTTCATATTTTAATTTTTAATTTAAAATAATATATAAATACATCATATATTAAGGCAAAATACATATTTTAACACAAATGTCTATTAGCAAAATACATATTTTTATTTTTAATTTAAAATATTAATAATAGCAAGCTACCCCCGGATATCCGGCGGATACCAAACCCCGATCCGTATCCGATCCGTTGATCCGGAAAAATTTCCCGGATCGGATCGGATTCGGATAATTATTCATCGGATACGGATTTTTTCGGATCGGATCGGCGGATCAACGGATCGGATCATGCGGATCAGATATTTTTGAACAGCCCTAATAGAGAGTGATTGTCACGATCCAATTTGATGGAGATTGTAGGGATCTGAAAATTGAATTGAGAAGTAGCCATGTTTGCGACTGCAAGGTGTTGTGTTGTGGGAGGATTGGCCATGGAAAAAAAATTGTAAGGCTCTGATACCATATGAGTAAGCAGAGATGCTGTGGAAAAGATTGCTCGATTGATTTAATGGAGTTACAAGCTATTATATAGTGAAGAAAGGAAATAACGGATGCTGCAAATTAAGCGGCACTAACAAGATATTCCTAGCCACTAAACAAGATATCAGGAGAAGATCCTTGACTAATTCTCCTAATAATTTGCACACTAACGGTACAGTTTGTTAAATAGGATATAAAGTAAAATCAGCTCTTTACTCATTACTGAAACCAACCGAAAAAACAAACTACCACATCGCACTATAATAAGCTTCTTATAACATGTATATATAAGGACACAACGATAGGCAAAGCCACAATTACGACCGAAGCATACAAGAACAACAGATGCGGACACTAGTGAGTAGCGATTAATGATGGCCATTCCAGTTGCTTTTCAGCTGTCAATATCCTATGAAAAGTTTAAACAAGCTACTACTCTCAATCATCCCAACTGCAACTACCATCAAAACTTCAATTTCTACCTACATATCGACTTTAAAATTCTGAACCTACAACATAAACCCCGAGAGCCATTTACAACTCTGCTCTCACCAATTTCTGCATTTTGTCGAGATTGCTGGTGGTTTTTGGTGACTGCCTTGATAGTGTACTAGTTGGGTGAAGCGCACACCTCAACCCTAGATTGTGTTGCTGCTACTTTTCGGGGTCTCCGCCTTCTTCGCTGAATTATCCTGCTTTGCACTGGTCAAAGAAATTTCGTTTTTTGTCACTCATCTGAAATTTATAATGCATGGCAATTGAAGAGCACAAGAACAGAACGAAAGATTAGAAATTCAATTGTCTTGTCCAATCACACTACTCAATGATTTTGTAGAGCTATTGTAAAGCAATAACCAAAACACATGAGGGATGCAATTACTTTCGATTTCTAAGTAAACCACAGCATGCAATTGGAGGAGAGTATTCATTACCGCTCAGACGACGGATGTGGCTTGGATCCTGTTCTGAGCTGCTACAAGTATACATCGAAATGTGTTGCGACTTTAAAAACCAATAACATATGATCGGGACAAAGGGGAAACGGACAAGCCAGATTCGTGAAATAACTTACACCATTAACCAGGTCTTTGTCATCAATGAACTCAAAGGTTTCTTTTGCAAGGTTCAGAATTTCCACATCCCCATCTACATAATTCACCTGCATTATGAATGAAAGAAGATTTACGGGTCATGACTTGGAGAAGAAAAATAAAAAGAGAAACCAAGTTATTTGATTTCAGATACAGAGAAAGAGGTCAACGGTTTCTCTTTTAGGAACTAGAGCAAGAGAAAAAGTTTAATAGAACAATTGTAGCTCCAGCATACACAGACTAAACTGAGAAAAAATCAGATTGGTTCAGTTCAATTAGCAACATAGAACAGTAGAAACACTTCTACAAACCACTACAAATTTGTGGACCCTGACCCAACTTCTGTATGTCCATCCCGAACAGTAACACTAACACGATTGACATGAATACATAAATGCAGTCGAACTATATATGCAGCCAGCGTAACATGGCAATATCTAGTGTTACTGATGACAGAAAGAAGTGAAGAAAATGCGAACATGATTAAACATCTTACCTGGTGTTTCATAGTTGCTGGGTCATATGACGCAACACGGCCTTCATAAAACCTATATAATAGATAAAATGATAGATATAAAAAAAAAAAAAAAAACTTTAATCAACCACAAGCCAATAAAGACAGCAACAGAAAAGTCACTGAATGAACCAAGTATAGATTGGACTCATAACGAAGGATTGCGTCAAATATTATATAAATTATTTCGTAATGTCAAAGAGTCGATTAGTCAAATAACTCATGTATTCAACAAGCACAAGGCTTTATTGAAGAACAATATCAGGAGATCATGATAAAGGAACATTTAACTCAAGATTCTTAATTGAAAAGCACCCACCCCTATTCAGTGTTCAGCAAAGAATGGTAGAATTTCAGAACCACACTAAGAGTAAACAAATGGTTTTCCCTGTCTTACTAAAAGGTATAGTTACAATAAAGAAGTAGCTACCTCCAGCCTGTGCAGGGACTATGTATCTAACATCGTTATATGTTAGCAACCATTCTGTCCCCATAACAACCTTTTTAAGCCTTAATCAGTTCTATACCTCCTATTTTTCGTTTGAATATCTATACTCATTCAAAGGACTTCTCCACCCGCAGAATTAATAATAGCAGCATTATTAGATGACACTTGCTAATTGTTGAACAAATATTACTCCATCTCCTATCATTTTTATGTACTCAACTGAATTTGCATCCCCACTCCTCACATAACTATACCTTCATACAAAATCTAGAAACAAATTCTGAAATGAAACATATTATGCAAGGTACTTTAGGCTGAACGCATGAGACTTCAGGTGAAAATACGAATATTGAGCACTGCAAGTATCAGAAGCTATACTAAAGCATCAAGTTGATTAGCATCAGTGGAAATGGAGAGATAAACTACACTACGAGCCATAATAAGTCTGTAAGAAGAAGTACTAACTAACATACTCTTTATCCTTGGGCCACCAAATTTTCAGTCTGCAACCAACAATGTCCTCCTTATACTTCTTCTTACCAAATGGTGTTTCAAATACCTGCAAAAACACATTTATGTAGTGTAAAGACTGTAGGCAAATCTAATATCAAATGGCCAAGTGACAAAATAGAGGTACATTAGATGTAACATATGCTCTAGATAAAGAGTCTGTAGAGAAGATGTAAAGATGAACAATAGGAAGAGGTAAGGGAGAGATAAAATTCATTGAGACCTGAGATCTTGAATTTATATCTAAGGTTGTGATAAAAACAGCCCATTTCTCACCCTAAATAGCACTTGGTGGCTATTTAGCCTAAGGCCCTAAACATACATATGTGAAGATAAAGGGTGCAGATTTTGAAGTGGCCTCCAAAACTGACCGCCACCCCCACACACATAGCCCACTAAAATGGAGCCGAAAATAGTATTAATAACTTATGAACTCAAAACCAAAAATATGGAGGTGAAATAAGAGAGAAACTTATGAAATTGTAACAATTTGTCTTTGGGATAGATAATATAAATGCTAAATTTACTAAATGAAGCCAAAACTAGTATCAACAAGACATAAGTTGCTTCAGGAGTATGATGTTGTATTCTCCAATACAGTATGTGAAGAAGCCTGCCTAAACTCTAAACCATAACATACAATTATTCTGAAAATCAAGACCTTAAAATTCAACTCCTACAAAAAAAGTGTCAAGCCTCATATACTGAAGATTGCAGTAAAGAATAGGTCATGCTGAAAAATATTGAAGACAAAAGAAGCCACATTTTTATGCAACAAATGTGAAATGCACCACATAGCTAAAAATGAGTGACGTTTTAGTGGAAATACAAAAATGAAACTATAAATCGTGTGAACGTTAATGTCCTATTTTTGCTCTTTACCTGTTCTTTTATTCATAAACAACAGCATATCATCCAAATATGAGTAAGATTATATAATATTCATAGTTTCATACAAGATAAACAAGAAAGATCCTCCTGAAGTTTTTAGAGGTTCAAAAGATGAAAACATAACAAGGGTCATGATTAAATTCCCCCAATCCTTTTATGGGACAATTAGTAACGGCTACAAGTTCTAAACACCATTAAAACAAGTTCTAGACAGATTACTAATTTACTAATATGAATGAAGTTTGAACATTTACCTCTTCCTCCATCTGATCCCGCTTTCTTCTCTTCTTTGTCATTTCATCCGTCCCATTCTTCTCTTCCAACTTTGTGGATGATCCCTATAGATTCCAGAAAAATAGAAAATATGAAATTATAAATAGATGATTATTGGAGAAGGTATAAGGGACCAAAAATGTCATCAAGATACCATGTTGCTAGATCCTCCAGTGGCGTCTTTCCTGGGCCTACCCAACTTCTTGCCGCTATGATTTGACTTAGCTGATGCTTCCTTATGATTCTTTTCTTCAACATCAGTAAGTGCTTCATTTTCCTTACTTGGAAGAACTTCTACAGAAGGCGTCTTCCCTGAGGAAGACAAAATTTTCTTTGGGCGTCCTCGTGGACGTTTTATTAATTCCTTTGAGGGGGTTTCATCTCCTTTATTTGGAGAACTTTTCTCATTTTCTTTCTGAGCTTCAGGTTTCGAATCAGCATTATCGGGAGTCTTACTCTGTTTACAATGTTCTAATATCCTTATTGAATTTTGGTTAACACTAGAATCTTGGTCTGCCATCTCAGTTTCAAGGCTCAAGGCAGCCTTAGCAGCATTATCACCTGATTTAACAGCATCTCCAGGGCTAGAAGCATCGTCTGCAGGCTCTTTAGGCACCTAATGAGCAATGAGAGCATAATTGCAATTAACTTGTCAAACAAATTACAACCAGTTGAAAAAGAGAAGTTAATGTAAAACGTCTATCTCAAAATCAAACAAAATGCAATAGCAAACTAAGAATAAAAAAGATCTCTTTCCTTTATGTTTGTACTATTTTCTGGTATATTCTAGCATGCTTGTTCTTTATCAAGAGCACTAGAACACAAACCACTCGCAAATCCCTTTAGCTGAAACAGAACTAATTATTTAAACATCTTGATTCATAACAAAAAACAAGACGCTTATTGATAACAAGTCATCCATATATTAAATACCATACCACTTGCTCAGCAGAATCAGAAACACGGTTATGCTCCATATTTTCTGATTCACTGTGGAACACTGAATCAACTAACAGATAATCATCCTCTCTGACATTCCCAGATTTAATAGCATCTCGAAGATATGGTTTAAGCTTCTGAGATGTTCTTTCAATAACTTTTGCACCTAACCGCCACGACATAGGTGAAGTATTCTGCATAATTCCAAGTAAAAAGAGGATTACAACGCTTGAGAGAACCACATGTGATAAATAAGAAAAACATACAAATAATACAGTTAACTACCTCCTTTTCCTTGCGAACACAATCTAGGAGGACTTTAAGCAGTTCTAATGGTATATCTTCACTCTCCTCAATGATAAGGGACATGATTTCCTCCATTGCAAAGAACACTTTATGTGGATGGTCAGACCTGATGTTTTGTAAATATGCGTCACAACTGTTCAAAAATTATGTCAAAATAATCTTGATAGCAGATGACAAAGGGGGTCGTTTATACCACTCGGAAATCTACTGGATCACTATTTTTTCTCCTCATAAGCTTTAAACAAGTTTCAAACACAAAATGATAAACTACTACATGAGAGTTCACCACGCCATTACCAATGCAAATCTACAAAAAAATCACTTAAAATATGTTCCCGAATCTTCTCATAGAAAAAAAAAAGTTCCATGCACAAGCTTTAAACACGTTTCACACAAAATGCAAAAAACTACGTGAGACTTCACAACGCCACAGCCCAAGAAAATCTACAAACAAACCCTAAACAGATGTTCCTGAAAATTTTAAAATCCTAAGCATTTGTACCAATCATATCATGATCAATTTTATAAGGTAAGAGCTAAGAGAGTAAGAATGCATGTGTTTTTAATAGTGTCCTGTCTTAAAACTTAACAGAAGATGCAAAAGAAATCTCCAAACTTCTATAAAAGTCGAATCATACCCATTGATCTGGACTAAGATTTAAAGGATGGCCATAATTCATAAAAGTTTGCAACAGAAAGTGAATCTCTAACACAAATCCACTAGTTTTCGGAAAAAACCAGTAGGTACAAGCCATGGGGAACCAATACACGGGATTTGTTTAACTAGTAAAATATATATATATATATAAAAACATGCCATGGTGACAACTCCCAATGTTACACTGAACAAACTTCTATGGAGTACCAATGCTACAAACAAAACAAAAATATAATTATCTCAGCTGGGTATCGGTGGAATTACAAGCTCCACATGCAATACAAAAATTGTCAACTAAAAACTAACATGCAATATCATAACCAAAGCACAACAAGTTTTTTGCTAATGGGAGTTAAAGGTGGACTTTTCTGCATTTTTTCTCTAAGATTAGACTGATTAGTGCATCCGAGAATATATATCATCAGAAGCTGGAAAATTTATATGGAAGGAATTTGATAAGTATCATCAAAAAAGAAAAAAGGGACACATAAAGAAACAGAATCAAGTAATTCCTCTTACCTAAGATGCTTCTTGAACTGCTCAAACATTTCAATTATGAGATTGTTGCACTCAAGGTCCAGCATCATCACACAGGATCTAACCTTTGCCATGTTGTCAATTATTGCGAGAGCCTTAGAATAAGAGTGCCCAGAGGAGAGAGATAATTTATCAAAGGAAGCAACAAGCAATTCAAAAATTTCCTGTATAAAATGGGCCATGTAAAAAATGTAGAATATATCAGAATGTACACAACACAAGCAATGCAAACTACACATGAATTAAGTAAAGATATTTCTTTTATAAAAAAATAAAGCAAGAAGAAGAGGTCAAACCGTAAAGCTCTCAAAGGAGAAATAACCCCACCTTCATTCTGCAGTCATCATATGGCGAATCAGGTGCCGTTATTCTCATAATTTCATTAAAACAGACGGCAACATTGATCTTGACGTCGGAGTCTGAATTCTTTAGTACATGGTCAGATATCAGTGCCTTCATTGATGGTAAGAGCGCCTCTTGTATTATATTGGAAGGGGACTGTTCCACCTTAGATAAGATGAGCTCTAATTCCTAAGTTATAGAGTTGAAACATCAGAAAAGTTTCCAAGAAGATGGATTTCATACAGAGAGTAAAAATGTCACTCAGCTATAAAATGAACCCAATGTCTCAAAACAGACTGGAAAAAAATGAAAAAAAATAGATGATGAAAGGAAGAATGATGGAGATGAAGAACTAAATTTAATTGAAAATATGGTAAATCTACAGAAAAACAAAAAGAAAAGAATTCACAAACATCATATTACAAATTCAATAGGTAGAAGAAGAAAAATAGTATTTAGGAGTTTCTCCATTGTCCACTATGAAGATTTAACCACCTGTCAAGAGAGCACAGAATTCCCGAACATCACAGTATGGATAATTCTTTTTACTCAACCAGAAAACAGCATGACCAGAAAAATATGACACAATAAAACCATACACCATGAATGAAAGAATATATAATCATGAAATAAATAAGTTCAATGTAATTAGAATGTGGTTATTTGTGATGAAGAAATTAGAGTTCAAAATAGGCACATATATGTAAGAACGTGAATAGGGAATTCAGTGTCAAGCCATAAACCTCCCGACTCATTCAGAAAGCCTCAAACCACAATGAACTGAAGATCCACCAATGCAAATTCTATGTGCAACTTAAAGCATCTATATATTGCCAGCAACCATCACATGAAGTGCATTAATACTGTGAACCAGAATAATCATATAGAAAGATTTAAAAATGATAACAAATCAGATATCTTTACAAAGCTTATAAGACGATATTCGTCATGAAGCTTCAATGGCGTAATAGAAAGTTAAATTTGGCCTTTGAGACTGCAGCTCCATGATTTGCATTGTTTTGACTTGAATGTTAGAAGTAATTTTCAACTCAAAACAATAGCTCTTAACATTTAAGGCAAAACATTGAAATTTTACAAAATCACAGCAAATTCCGACACAAACCTAGAAACAATGTTTAGCCTTGAAACAGAACATAAACATGGAAGCCACGTAGAGAGGAGTTACGGTAAACGAAGGATGGAGACGAAATCAGAGGCTAAAAAAAAAGCAAATTTGCATCACCTCGAGAGATTTGAGAAGCTGCTCAATTGAAGACGGAGTCTGGAGCAGGCGATTGCCGGCGTCCTTTAGCCGTCCGGCGATCTCTTTCTCTTCCGAAGACATCGCTCTCCACAGCCAAAGACAGACAGACAGAGCTCGGAATCGGCGAGACAGGTCGGGATTTTCTGACGGGGATTTCTGAGCTGAGCGAGTGAGCGCACGGCAACTGAGCAATGGTTAAACTGAAAAGGCCAGTGAAGAGAACACAGGTTAAAATTTGCGAAATAAAAAGGGGAATTTGCTCGCGGTAGCCCCTCGAGTTAGGCAAAATTGAAGCAGTGCCAATAAATTTTATAAAAATTCAAATAAACCATCAGTTCTATCTTTCGTACCCACACATGACCTAAAGGCTGAAACCCGTATCCGCTTATATTGTTTTGTGATTGACAAATCTGCCCGTGTTAGACCGCTAGAGTTAGGACAATATGTATGAAAAGGACAAGTTTTTTTGGTCCCAAAAACAGGGTGTAACACGAGAAGTCACTTATTCTACTACTAATCTCGTACAAATACGCTTAATTTTAGAATTCTAATAATATTTGATGGTGCATTAGTGTTCTATATTAGTACTGGTATGATCGCATCTTATTACATATTATTTCACTTTTTGGATAAATTTTCATTTTGATAATATTAAAAAGTTCATAGGGTAATAAATTTTCATTTAAAGAACATCTAGTCAAGAATAGTAATGAGCGGATTACTCATGCGAGAGGATATCACATGGTTACCTCATTATGTTAAAAGAAAATAAATATTAGAATTAGCAATTATATGGTGGAGCATATGGTATTACAAAAATCAGAAAACGTATTCAAATGACAACCTACAATATGATATTATCAAAGATTTGACAAAATACATACAAAATCTAATAGTCACTTAGAATAGAACGAAAGAATTGGAATTATGATTGCACCATTGTAAACAATAACAAAATTCAAGAGGGGAGCATGATAGCTCCGTGATTCCCTCGATGACGGCGACGGACGAAGATGAAGCAATGAAGGTGCGTTCGAATGGCCCGGTGACAAGAGCTCGCGCACGGGCAATGGAGTGAGCGACACAATCATTAGTCTTGCGGGCGCAAGCAAGTGACGCGGTTCATCTAGTCCTAAATGGGTCCTTCTCTTGACCTATGAAGGGTTAGGTGAGGCCCCGCCTTAGTCGATCCCGCCAAGAAGAGCCAGCCGAAGGAGCAACAAAAATGGCTCTACGAAGGTTTTCCGCGACCGCGGCAGACGCCGCCGCGACCGCGGAAATATAGACAAGCAGGTCGAGAGCTTTAGGCCATTTTTCGCGGTCGCGGAACGTTGTTGCTTTTCTCGGAAATTTGTGTTGCCTCTTCGCGATCGCGGCGGTATTTTCCGCGGTCGCGGATTTGCCTCGACTTTTTATTTCCAAACATTTTCCGCGATCGCGGATGTATTTCCGCGACCGCGGAAACGAGCCCGAGCGCTCGGTTTCTCGACTTTATTTCCGAACTCCTTTTAAGTTATTATTTTCTTTTGTCGCTATTTAAGACTTGAAACCCTAGTTTATAATTTTTACGTTGAATTTGAGTAGTAAAGTTGAGTACGCTCCTTCCCTTGAGTTCTAACGTCAATTCTTCGATCCCACGGATCGTTTATCCCGTAGCTCGTCGCTTCGAGCAATTGTTCATCGTATCTTCGATGTTTGTGATCATCTCTTTGATCTCTCTGTCATCTCTTTGACACGTTTGAAGGCTATCTCTTTAGCCCTAGGAAAGCCATCACTTTGGCTACGAAAGAGAAGAATCGAATCCACGCTTGAGGAATCAAAGATCCTGCGTTACAGACAACACTTCAGGGGTTGTTCGCATCAACTGGCATCAGAGCATATCCAAGCTAAGTTTGTTATTCTCTCTTATTGTGTTTCCTTGCAATTTTCCGCTTGCAAAAACCCGGAATTTTTTTTTCTCTCCCCAATCGCCGGAATCACTACCACCCCACCACTACCTTTCGCCACCACCACCACCGTCCACCACCCTCCACTTCTCTCTCACGGTTGAACCCTAGTTTCCCTTAGGTTTTGGTCCCTTTTCCAACAACCCTAAAATCTATCCTCTAGCAACTCTTGTTTCCTTACTTGCATATTTGATTTCCTTGTTTCTTGTTGATTAAGTCTTGCTTCATCTTTGGATTAATTGCTAGATTAGTTGTTTGATTTTATTCCCTCATAGTTGTTTTGTCTCTTCTTTTTTTTCCTACACTTGCTTGTGTGGTTCTTTCTTGCTTGCTTCAACATCATAGCAACACAAAAACAACAAAACAGTGTGACCGTATAAACAAAAACAAACATACCATTCTCACCTTCCATCAAACGAAACAAAAGGTTTGGGAAGACGGAAGCCTCAAAAACACAAAAGCAAAAAAAAAAATAGGCAGAGAACGCACCATACGGTCATACTCCATCTTCTCGTCTTTCATGTCTCTATGCAACTCTCATTGAAAAGGGCAAAGTTTTCAACTCTCTTGTGCTTAATTCTGATAAACTTGATTTGATCTGCTTGCACTTGGAAACTTGTGTGTTGTTTGGGACTTGAATTGCTAGTTCTTGCTTTGTTGCCTTACGTCAAGCCTCTCCCTCCTCACGAGCAACCCAAATTAGTATGCCCAACGGAAAATTTCTTGGGTCACTTTTGAGACAAGGACTTGACTTGGACTTGTTCTCTTGCTTGGTGCAACTTACTTCTAGTGTTGCATGCTTCGTATAGGTACTATGGATGTCCCTACCTCGAGCGTCTCTCCTTCTACGGGCCACCGCAGCCCCAGACACATGGACTCCGCCTATGAGAAAATTGACCAACTTTAGGCTTCAAATGACGAGAAAGACCGCCTTATTACCGAGCAGGCTGCTGAGCTTGCGCACTTTCGTCGGGCCATGAGTAACATGAAGTTGCCCACGGCTGACCCCTTGTTGAACCCTACGGCCTCCACAAGCCAACCACTGGACCGCAAGGGTAAGGGCGCCTTGTCTACTCCACAAGATCGCCTTCGCTCTCAAATTGAAGGCTACCCTCCTAAGCGTGGCGATTCTCGCGTCCGGTACAATCCCACCTTTGCTCCGAGAGTTGAGGATTACACTTCGGATCGCTCCCGCCGTAGTGTCCGTGCCTCCAAGGATCCCCTACCGTATGTCAACACCATGGACCGTCGGGTACGAGCTCGACAGCATACGTGGTATGACGATTCCGAGTCCGAGCGCGATGATGATGCTGACCGTGCCTCAGACCACTCCTAGGACAGATTTGATGACGAGGATGCGTATGAGATGGAATGCCTCGAGGAGTTGCGCCCCATTCATCACGGTTACCGCCGACACTCGCGGGAACGACGCCGCCCGAGCCCCGGGCGCCATGGACCGCGTCGCCCTGACATCAAGGTAAAACTACCGAACTTTTTGGGTGAATTTGATCCTCTTAAATTTCTTGATTGGCAGCAGTCCATAGAGTATGTTTTGAACCACTATCACTACCCGAAAGAAGAACGGGTTACAACCGCCGCTTTGCACTTCGACGGCGCCGCCAAGGCTTGGTGGCATCGTTTCTGCGCTGACCGTGAGTATCACCGCGAGTGTCTAGTACAACCTCAACCGGCGCCATGCACGATGGGTAGAGTTCATGGAGACCTTCCCCTATGTGGTCAAATACAAGAAAGGTAAGGAGAATGTGGTCGTTGATGCCCTTTCTCGCAGGTATGTGTAACTTACCCACCTTGATGCTTCTATCTTAGGCTTCTCCTTGATTAAAGATGTGTATATGCATGATGATGACTTTGCTGCAATTTTTAAAACATGCATGGAAACAGGGGAATCTAATGGATTCTATGTTGATAATGGCTACCTATTTAAGGGCGGGAAACTTTGTATCCCAAAGACTTCTATACGTAGGTTGCTAATTCAGGAAGCTCATGAGGGTAGAGGTCATTTTGGTATTCCTAAGACCTTGGTTGCATTAAAGGAACATTTCTATTGGCCTAAAATGTTGCATCATGTTACACGTTTTTGCAAGGCTTGTGTTACTTGTGTACATGCTAAGTCTAGGTCGAGTCCCCAAGGATTGTATACCCCTTTGCCGATTCCGGATGTCCCGTGGGAAGATATTAGTATGGATTTTATCACTGGTTTACCCATGTCTAAGAAGGGGAGGGACTCGATATTTGTAGTAGTTGATAGGTTCTCTAAGATAGCTCACTTCATTGCATGCAAGACTACTAACAATGCTTATGAGATTGCTTCAATATTTGTTTAGCATGTTGTTAAGCTGCATGGTATCCCTAGGAGTATAGTGTCCGATCGTGATGCTAAATTTGTGAGTTATTTCTGGAAATCCTTGTGGGTCAAACTGGGGACTAAGTTGTTGTTCTCTACTAGCTATCACCCCCAGACAGATGGCCAAACGGAGGTTACTAATAGGACTTTGGGTGCTTTATTGCGTACTATGTTAAAGTCTAACCTCCGCAAGTGGGAAAAGTGCTTGCCTTTTGTTGAATTTGCATATAACAGGTCCATACACTCGGTGATGCAGCAGACTCCCTTCCAGGTGGTCTATGGCCTCAATCCGCTCACCCCTTTGGATCTGGTACCACGGCCTATGAAGGACAAGGAAAGCATTAAGGGAGTGGAGCGTGCGGACCAGGTCAAGGCTCTGCATGAGAGGACGCGACAACAGCTGGAGCGGAGGTCCGAGCAAGTGGCCGCGCAACGCAACAAAAACCACCGCCCGGTGGCATATGAGGTCGGCGACTTGGTGGGGCTGCACTTGCGTAAGGAACGCTTTCCATTAAAGATGCGCCATAAGCTCGACGTGCGAGGGGATGGTCCTTTCCAGGTGCTACAACGCCTTGGGGCCAATGCCTACCGCTTGGAGTTACCATATGACTATGGTGCGCATCCGACTTTCAATGTCGTTGACCTTTCTCCTTATACGCCGCCTGCTTTTGACGACGAGGACGAAGCGGGGATGCTTCGCTGCCAAGAAGGGGAGACTGATAGCTCCGTGATTCCCTCGATGACGGCGACGGACGAAGAGGAAGCAATGAAGGTGCGTTCGAATGGCCCGGTGACAAGAGCTCGCGCACGGGCAATGGAGCGAGCGACACAATCATTAGTCTTGCGGGCGCAAGCAAGTGACGCGGGTTCATCTAGTCCTAAATGGGTCCTTCTCTTGACCTATGAAGGGTTAGGTGAGGCCCCGCCTTAGTCGATCCCACCAAGAAGAGCCAGCCGAAGGAGCAGCAAAAATGGCTCTACGAAGGTTTTCCACGACCGCGGCAGACGCCGCCGCGACCGCGGAAATATAGACAAGCGGGTCGAGAGCTTCAGGCCATTTTCTGCGGTCGCGGAACGTTGTTGCTTTTCTCGGAAATTTGTGTTGCCTCTCCGCGATCGCGGCGGTATTTTCTGCGATCGCGGATTTGCCTTGACTTTTTATTTCCAAACATTTTCCGCGATCGCGGATGAGTTTCCACGACCGTGGAAACGAGCCCGAGCGCTCGGTTTCTCGACTTTATTTCTGAACTCCTTTTAAGTTATTATTTTCGTTTGTCGCTATTTAAGACTTGAAACCCTAGTTTGTAATTTTTACGTTGAATTTGAGTAGTAAAATTGAGTACGCTCCTTCCCTTGAGTTCTAACGTCAACTCTTCGATCCCACGGATCGTCTATCCCGTAGCTCGTCGCTTAGAGCAATTGTTCATCGTATCTTCGGTGTTTGTGATCATCTCTTTGACGCGTTTGAAGGCTATCTCTTTAGCCCTAAGAAAGCCATCACTTTGGCTACGGAAGAGAAGAATCGAATCCACGCTTGAGGAATCAAAGATCATGCGTTGCAGACAACACTTCAGGGGTTGTTCGCATCAGAGCATATAAGACAAAATGAAAAAATCTAAGATTGAAAAAACCACTAGATAAGGTTATCAAAATTAACGTTAATGGATCTACTAAAATCAAAGGTGATTCTTCATTTGGTTTCATTTTAAAAAATGACAAAGCATAACTTATCTTAATACATGTTAATAAATGTGGAAAAATCAGCTACACTAAGAACAAAGGCTTTGGAATTCTGCAATGTCATCCTAAAAGCAAAAGAAATGAATCGGGATAATACTGAAATCGAAATGGACAACTTAACAATTGTTAGTGTTGTCAAAGGAATTTGGGTTTGTTTATGAGAGATCGAGATTATCATCTCTGATATCCTCTTGTTGTTACAATCTTTTGTAATAGCCCATATTAGTCACATAGTGAAATTAACTTAGTGACATATCTTATTGCAAACCTTAGCCACTTTAATTCATTGGAAGATTCCACGACCAATACAAAACTTTTAGTTCTCATCCGTAAGGATGTTATAAGTTGGTTTTCAAGTTGATCTTGATATCAGTCTAATTTTTACCTTATTAAAAAAAGAACAAACTCATTTCCCTCATAAACACGATATATAACATAGGTTTGTTTGAGAGATATATTTATAAAGACTTTTTTTTTTTAAATATAAAATTCAAAATTTATGTAATATGGGAAATTGTGAGGGTTGAAAAAAGTATTTTCTGTTATGAAGTGATTAAGGCAAGATCACTTAAACCTTTATAAAGAAACACTTAAAACAACTTTAAGTATTAGAAGAGAGGGAGATAGATCAAGAATTTTAGAGAGATATTCTTGCTCTTTGTTGGTGTATCTTACACAATGGTTAAGGCCTCTATTTATAGGCCAATGGTAGCATACAATTCTTGACTAATATCAAGGTAAAGAAGGTGAATAATTCAACATTATTATTTACCTTCAATAATCTACCTAAATTGTCAAACTTATACAACACTTGTGTTCATACTTAATTAAACATATGTAACATAACATGCATGTTCATAACAACATGTCATAACACTCCCCCTTGAATATTCACCTTCGAACCGTTGTGGGATATGGATGTACGTTGCCTCGTTAAAAACCTTGTCAGAAAAAACCCAGTGGGATAAAAACCTGATCGAAGGGAAAAAAAGTGCAACTATGAATCTCATTATATGTCGTTGATGTTGCCTCATTAAAAACCTTGTCAGGCAAAACCCAGTGGGATAAAAGCTTGATCGAAGGGAAAAAGAGTGCAGCACGTATGATGCTCCCCCTGAGATCAATGTATGTCTCGGAGTCTGCACATTCCAATCTTAGACACCAGCTCTGCAAATTTCTTAGGAGCCAATGACTTTGTGAACATATCTGCCAAGTTGTCGTTTGACCGAATTTGTTGGATATCAACTTTCCCAGCTTCTTCCAGTTCATGAGTAGAGAAGAATTTAGGCAATATATGTTTTGTGCGGTATCCCTTGATGTAGCCTTTCTTCATCTGAGCAACACATGCTGAGTTGTCTTCATACAACAATGTTGGGTCGTCAGTGATAGGCCTCATTCCACATTCTTTCTGTATGAATTTGATCATTGCTCGTAGTGCCACACATTCTCTTCCTGCTTCATACAAAGCAATCAACTCTGCTTGATTTGATGATGTGGCAGTCACAGTTTGCTTTGTTGATCTCTATGAAACAATTGTGCCTCCATATGTGAATACATATCCATTTTGTGACTTGGTTTTATGTGGGTCTGATAAGTACCATGCATCTGCATATCCGACCAAGGTAGCGTCTCTTTGGTTACAATAGAATAGCCCAAGATCATGCGTGTCGCGGAGGTAGTGAAATATATGTTTGATCTTGTTCCAATGCCTCCTTGTAGACGCATAACTAAACCTGGACAATAGATTCACAGCAAAAACAATATCCGGTCTTGTATTATTAGTTAAATACATAAGAGCACCTATTGCACTTAGATATGGTACTTCTGGACCAAGAACATCTACGTCCTCTTCTCGAGGACGAAATTGATCTCTTTCTACGTTGAGAGATCGAACTTCCATGGGAGAGCTCAAAGGATGAGCCTTGTCCATATTAAACCTTTTTCAATACTTTCTCAGTATAATTAGACTGATGGATAAAAATCACATCCTTAAGATGCTCAATTTGTAAGCCAAGACAAAGCTTAGTTTTACCAAGATCTTTCATCTCGAATTCTTTCATCAAATATTTCGCAGTCTCTTGAAGTTCATGAGAAGTTTCGACGATGTTCAAATCGTCTACATAGACCGCAATAATAGCAAATCCATTCTTGGATCGCTTGATGAAAACACATGGGCATGTGGCATTATTCTTATATCCTTCTTTCATAAGATATTCACTAAGACGGTTATACCACATATGTCCTGATTGTTTCAATCCATACAATGACCTCCTCAATTTTATAGAAAACATTTCTCGAGGTTCAGAGTTGTTGGACTCAGGCAGTTTTAGTCCTTCTGGGACTCTCATGTAGATGTCTGTATCAAGTGACCCATATAAGTATGCAGTCACGACATCCATAAGGCGCATATGTAGTTTTTCAAACACATTCATGCCAATTAGAAACCTCAACGTAGTTGCATCAACTACCGGAGAGTATGTTTCTTCATAATCAATTCCAGGGATTTGAGAAAAAACTTGGGCTACAAGTCTAGCCTTATATCTGACAATTTCATTTTTCTCATTTCGTTTTCGGACGAATACCCATTTGTATCCGACTGGTTTTGCACCCTTTGGTGTATGGACTACAGGTCCAAAGACTTCTCGCTTTTCAAGCGATTTTAATTTTGCCTGAATGGCCTCTTTCCATCTCGGCCAATCTTTCCTTCGACGACATTCATCAACTGATTTTGGCTCAATGTCATCATCCTCAGCCACAATATCTATTGCCACTGAGTAGGCAAATATATCACCATTCATCAACAATGATTGTAACACCCCAGATTTGTAATATTTTATAAGGATTAGAGTGCTACACATGTCAACAAGAGCTCTTTCTTTTCAGGATTCAAGTGAGGACAAAGAACTCTAAAGTTAAACGTGTTAGGGCGGGAGTAGTACCAGGATGGGTGACCTCTTGGGAAGTTCCCGGGTTGGCATGGGCTAGCGCTTCTAAAGCCTCGGGCCTTACAATTATGGTATCAGAGCAATGGTTTTAAGATTCTTGGCCTATTGTTAGGTTTGAGAATTTTTAAAATTATTTTGAAAATATTTTATTCTATTTTAATACATGTATATAGTTCTTGGTTTTTAAGTATTTAATTCAAAGATTTTTAAATAGGCTAAAATTTAGAAAATGATAAAATTTGTGGGTTAGTTATTAAAAGACTTATATTAATTATAAAAGTTGTTTTATATAAGAGTGTTCTAAAGAGTTGAATTCTAAATTGAATTAACGGTTTTAAGGTTATGGTTTCGAAAGTAGTGAGAGTTTATAATTATAAAACTAGTAGTTTTATTATTTAAGAACTAATATTAATTTATATACTTTGGTTTATATAATGATAGTGTTTTAACGAGTAATTTAAAATTCGTCTAATGATTTCAAAGTGTAGTTTTGAAAGTGGTTGTGGATTTAAATAAAAGATAATGTTGGTAGTTTAGTTTTGAAAGGATTAAATTTATAAATAATATGTATCACAAATGATAATGGTGTGGAGAATTAACTTAAAGTGTAATTTAAAGTATTTAAGAGTGTGTTTTGAAACTTCTGCAAGCTTCAATCCGATTACCTATTCTGTAGATTCATTCATAGAAATATTTGTAATCTTGGAATTAATGTCATAAGAGTTATTGACATTTTCATGTCCACATTGATCGCAAGTGAAAGCATAATATTATTCTTCTTGGAAAATAGTTGTGCTTGGGTCAGTCAAATTAATATGAATTATTAATTTGGGTCTATATGTTTTCTATAATATGAGTATTGGTTAATGCGTCATATAATTCAAGTTGGAAAATTCTAAATTGACATTATGGTTCGTCAACAGATGGTGAACACCAAAAACAATAACCGTGAGGCCAATGAAGGTCCAAGTAACGCTTCCCGAATCCAGTTGAGAAGTGCTGCTCAACAAGGAGATGATACGAGATCTGGGTCTTATAATAACAAACCCGCCACCACTAGTCAATGTCAACCAAGACTATGTTAACCCTCAAGTTGAGAGGGGAGTTCCTCCTAATCCACCTCATGTCCCGATTGTGTTGGATGCTACTGTCATAAGACAAATAGTGAGGCAAGTCGTGGAGGCAATGGCAACCCAAGGAGTTCTGCAAACTCAAGCGGCCTCTGCCCCTCAAGCTGCAACTAATTTTGAGGAGCATGATAACATTGTACCTCCGATTCATCCTTTGGGAAATAGAGAGAACTTCAGTCGAGCTCTAAAGACCATCAACTTAATGCACCTGGATAGCTATGATGGAACCGGGGATCTGGTAAAGGTTTCCTATTGGTTTTCTCACATAGAGCGACTATTCCGAAATGTTTTCTGCACCGAGGCTGAAAATGTGCATATAGCTTCGCTGAATCTGATACCAGTTGTTAGGATTCGAACGTAGTAACGAGAGAAAAACGAAGCAAAGAACACGAGAATTGTTTACCTAGTTCGTCAAAGAATTGACAACGTCTGTGGCACTACCAAGCCAGAGTTTTTCAATATTGTGATGACGGTTACAATGAACAATTAGGTTTAAATAGGCAAAAGGGACGAAATCCTAGTTAGGCCCAATACACAAACCCTAATTAGGCCCATCAGGCTCCATAACCCAACAGAACATCGTTCAACACATGATCGGAGGAGACGGAATACTCACCGGAGTCGACTATGGCGTCGGAAAACGCGGACAGCTCTTGAGCTGCTGCGCAGTCTACTTTGAAGAGGTCGTTCGGGGGTCAAACGACGACGGAATTGAGCAAGGTCGGAGGCTACGGCTTCGTATCGTCGAGGGCTATAACTCAGAATAAAGAATTTCTGAAAACGAACACCGTATGAGTCGGGAAACAGCAAGACCAGAGGGCTGCGAAAAAAACAGAGAATGATTGTGTTTGGAGGTGTTTGAATGAGAAATTGAAGGAGGACTTGACTCTCTATTTATAGGAGAGGATGAGGATCCGATTCCCTAACTCATTAGATGATAAGATTGATCAGTTAAGTGGATAATCATAAACAACTCGGATCGAAGTTCTCAAGAGATTGAGTTTTGATAGATTTTCGGAGTTGGTTGAATACCAATAGATTTTCGACTAAATTACTCTAGTAACTTAGGGCTTTAATAATAATCTATCCCATTAACAGATGGAATCTATTACTATATATTAAAACTCTTCATTTTAATCTCTTAGAACGATTCTGGTCCTACAAATGTTACGTGTCATTTTATGATAATTTTTCTTTTTTTAATTTTTTATGCTTCTTTAATTTAGCTAACTTAATTTTAATTTATCACCAAATATCTAAACAAATTATCTTAACTATTTCTAACAAATATATAATTAAATAATTAATAATTAATTATGGATTTTTTAAAATTGTATCAACCCATTTTATTCAACATATAACCCCGATTAAATTGTATCAACCCATGGTGAATTCCGTTTTATTTAACTACTTCTAACGAACTTCTGATGCCAATCTACACCCCTTCCATCCATTATAGAGGTATGCATGCTTGTAGAAGAAGGATATGTCTTGGTGGCGTCTATAGAGCTCATGTTCTTCGTGTATTGTGAAGTTGGTGGGTTGCAGACCTATCCAGTCTCTCCAATCTTCATTCTTTGAAACACCATGAGAGAAACAGATTACCTTTTTTGACGGAATCATGGTGAATTCCGTTACTTTTGGGAGAGTAGCTTGGACATAGGCAACTGTTGGTCCAAAAGTTGTCATGTTTCTTCCTATCAGTAGGAACTTTTCTCCAAATGCATGCAGGGTCTCTTCTATTTTTCCTTCAATATCGGGTTGAAAACTGATACTGTGGATCATTCCTAGGTGGAAGAATTTTAGGATGGGGTCTTTGGGCATGGTGCATGTGTTTAGGAATAAGAGGATTTCAAGAAGTTTGTATGTCATCATTGTTCGTCTGTCATCATTGTTGAGTAAAGAACTCTTTGTTTCTCAAAATGGTGTGTGTTGTTGCATTGTCTAGAAGACATTGCTTATTTCCATCAAGTTTCACTTCAAGTGAGTTTTTCTTTTCTAGATAAAGGGAGAAAGGATGAATCAAGACATTAGTAAGAAAAACTTCAAATATATTACACATAGATAGTTATATTACACAATATTCTTACGAGAGAATGAGAAAACATAGTGCAAGGAAATAGAGGACATTACATAACGTCATGCAACAACAAGTAATATAGATATTTAGAGGTCATTATTTTCATTTAAGCCTCTAAGACAGAGTTATTGTTATTATCAAAATTGAGGAAATTTTCGACATCCAGACTGGTCACGTGTGAATTACTCACACCTTCAATATGATTGGTCTCGGTAGCCTTGTCTTTATTTTTCTCATTTTGGTATAGCTTCACCAAGTGTGGAGCTACACGACATACCCTTGACCAGTGACCAGTCATGTCACATCTGTAGCAAGTGGATTTAGATTTATGGGAGGGTCTTATTTGACCCATATGGACCTTTTGCTTGTCATTCCCTGGTGGCCATAATTACCACGATAATTAATATGGCCCTTGTTGTGGCCACGACCACGACCATAGCCACCACGACCACCACGGTCACGACCACGACCACAACCATTATCGCGTCGTGACTGTTGCCCATATTCGTTGGCATCCTCATCTGGGAACCTTTTATCCACAACATTTGCTTCTAGAATTGATGTGGAGCCAGTAGGCCTTAGATTGTGGTTTCTCATCAAGAGATCATTATGCTTTTCAACAACCAACAAGACTTTCAATAAGTCAGAGTATCTCTTGAAGCCTCTCTCTATATTGTTGTTGTAACACAACATTAGAGGCATGCATAGTGGTGAAAGTTCTCTCCAACATTTCTTGTTGGGTTATCACATGACCACATAGTCTCAATTGAGATGTGATCCTATGTGTAACACTATTGTACTCAGATATGGACTTAAAATCCTGGAACCTTAGATTGTTCCATTCGTACAGTGCTTGTGTGAGCAGGACCTCATTTTGATGTCCATAACATTCATTCAAGCTCTCCCACAATTCTCTTGGATCTTCCACAAACAAGTACTCAGTTTTGAGACTTTTATGTATGTGGTGGCGGATGAATACAATAGCTTTTGCGTTCTCCTGGGGTGTGGTATTATTATTTTCCACAATCGTTCCCTCAAGGCCATTTGCCTTGAGGTGAGCTAAGGCATCAACCCTCCATTCGAGGTATTTCTGGCCTGATAGCTTAAGGATGTCAAATTCCCTCTTTGCGATGCTTGCCATTTAGTTACTAGAAATCAAGAGTTGTATAATATAAATTAATTATGCATGTATGATTTATGAGTCGTGTATGAAACGATATGGCCGAATAATTGTTAAAGTCATGTCATATTATCTTTTCATATAACCATAGGTATGTAGATAGCATGTACATAGACTTTATATAAAGAATGCGTATAGTATGCAATCCGAAGGCGTGAAATAGAATAGTGATCATACTGTATAGACATAATTCAAGTAAGAAATCATACGAAGATAATTTTGGCGGGAACAATTTAAACCCGATCGTTTTCTTTTAGCCTCTTTTATTTATGGCCACCCATTATTACCCTTTTTCACCGGCCTTATCTTCTCATTCTCGTCCCCATTTTCGATCTCCCCTTCCATTTTCTTTCAACCATTTCCATGGCCGACGATGAGATTTTTCGCCGCCTTAGAGCTAGTAATGATCGGTTCTTAATCAAGCTTTTCATTTTCCTTGTTCTTATCATGATTATCAATATCATTCTCATCATATTATTTGCAAAAACTTACTTACGTTTCAAGTGGTGAAATCAATGATTAACAAAGAGAGTTCAAGGCTAGACATCAAAAAAAGGTAAGCAAATCTAGTATTTTGTTTGTACCTTGTATGAATCTAGATATTATGTTTCCATTTTAATAAAAATGTTTTTAGATCTAGGAAGACAAATCGAGTTTCTGATGTAGAGGATCCCGATTTGGGCAACTATAGATCATACTCCTCAAATCGATTTTGTAATAATCTTCTTGTATGATTAAACTAATGTAATGGTAGAGATTTGTACCTTGATGATTCTCGAAGCTCAAGCGGTATTTAGAGACTCGTGATGATAACGTGTTATGAAGTGATTAAGGCAAGATCACTTAAACCTATAAAGAAACACTTAAAACAACTTTAAGTATTAGAAAAGAGGGAGAGAAATCAAGAACTTTAGAGATGTATTCTTGCTCTTTGTTGGAGCATCTTACACAATGGTTAAGGTATCTATTTATAGGTCAATGATAGCATATAATTCTTGACTAATATCAAGGTAAGAGAAAGTGAATAATTCACCATTACTATTTACCTTCAACAATCTACCTAAATTGTCAAACTTATACAACACTTGTGTTCATACTTAATTAAACATGTGTAACATAACATGCATGTTCATTACACTTTCTACATATAAGGTCTTTATAAAGATTAGGCCAAACAAAGCCTATATGAATTCCCAGCCCATTGATATATTTTTGTTATGTATATATCATAATCGAGTTAGGGCATTGGGCCAGCCTAAATGAGCACTAGCCCAGCCCAAAGTATGACCATCCATACTTCATCCAGGAGAAATACTTCTTAATTCTTATCATTTGGAAAAATATGCATAGTACATTGGTACCTCTTGTAAGTTACTAAGTTGCAACTAAATAAGGCCATTGTTTAATGGCTACTCCAAACAGTGACTCATTCCAACGGCTATCATCCTAATCTCTGGGTGAAGAGTTCTAGGCGTCGTTCCCAATCTTCCAAATTCGATCGTACGTTATGACATTAATTAATTCTTCCAAGTTCTCCAAATGTTAGCATCAAACTATTGTACTCGCTTAAGTTGAAAGAGCAAGTGACGGAGCGATTCATATGGATCGGCTATGAAGGAACTTTGTTACTCCGTATTAATTAATCCAAAATAATAATAAAACGTCATCATAGTATAAGTCAAATTAAGGTAAACACTAAACAGTGATTAAATTGTATAATAAAAATTGTACTCCGTATAAGTTATAAAGCTTGCATTTCAAGAAAAGCCGTGACATTGCTTGAAGGGCCATTAATTGTAATAGGTTGCAGGGGACGCATTAGTTCAACAGTACTTCAGCCGATAGACACTGCCTTGTTTTTTTATTGATAGAAAAATTGTGTTTATATTTACTAATAGAAGTTTCCGGGATTTAAGTATTAGTATTGACATTTTCCTTGACAAATGACAATGATGTAGTATATTCTATATTATGTACTGTATATACTAATAAAAAGCGCGGATTGAAGACGTTACTAAATACATTATGACATTATGTCGATCTATTTTGAATTAATTATAGAAAAATAGTTCATAGCCACACCCCAAGTCCGGCAAGTCCTCAAATTTATTATATATCTACTAAGTAATAACATAATTATGTCACATGGCACTCCTTTATGAAAACCGTCGTATGTCATTTTCAGTTTTTAATTTTATTTTTAAATAAATATAATTATAAATTAAAGATTATTATCCTAAATCTATCACTCATTTTTTTTTAATTTAAATACAAATCAAGCACAAAGATTACAAATCCAAAAATTTCAAATTATATACAAATCCAAAATTTTATAATCTACTATATATCTACTAAACTATAATCTAATTACGTCACACGACACTCCCTCACTAAAACCGCCACATGACACTCCCTCATTAAAATCGTCACATGACAGTCCCTCATTAAAACCGCCACATTTCATTTTCTGATTTTTTCAATTTTTTAAAATAATTCTAATTATAAATCAAACCTATCACTCATTTTATTCCTAATTTAAATACAATTCAAGCACAAAGATTACAAATCCAAACTTTTCTAATTATATACAAATCCAATTTTTTTTAATTATATACAAATTCAAAATTTCACAATCTACTATATATCTACTAAACTAGAACCTAATTACGTCACATAACATTCTCTCATTAAAACCGCCACATGATGCTCCCTCATTAAAACCGTCACATGTCATTTTTTGTTTTTTTTTGTTTTTTAAAATAAATCTAATTATAAATCAGAGATTATTATCCTAAACCTATCACTCATTTTTTCCTAATTTAAATACAAATCAAACACACAGGTTACAAATCCAAAATTTTCTAATTATATACAATATTTTCTAATTATATACAAATCCAAAATTTCATAATCTACTATATATCTACTAAACTAGAACCTAATTACGCCACATAGCAGTCCCTCATTAAAACCGTCACATGAGACTCCCTTATTAAAACCGCCACATGGGACTCCCTCATTAAAACCGTCACATGTCATTTTCTGCTTTTTAAAAAAAAAATAGATCTAATTATAAATCAAATATTATTATCATAAGCCTATCACTCATTTTCTCCTAATTTAAATACAAATCAAGAACAAAGATTACAAGTTAATCACAAAGATTACAAATCTAGAATTTCCTAATTATATACAAATTCAAAATTTCCTAATTATATGGATGATTGAGATACAAAATTATGATCTGAAATTGATTTTAATATCAATATTATCTAAATTTATTTTTTAATACATAGATTGATTTTAATAATTATTAATATTTTTGATTCAATATGTATGACGTAAAAATCCGTGTTTGGCACGGGAATTACACTAGTTGGTTTTACTAACATTAAACAAGTACGGAGTATAAGTTATTTGGGATTTGAATGGATATCAAACTTTTGATAAATTATTTGGGATGGCCAATTTATTAATTTTTTCATTTTTCATAAAGGGGTGCATAATGATTCCGTGATATAATCACACTATTATAATAGGAAATGGATTTAAATCGACCACTTTAGATTAGGGCGTCTCCTTTTTTTAATACGATTAAGCTAGCAATAATTAATTAACTAAAATAACAATTTTATAATTATTTTATTGACTAATAACCGTTTGTTGAAATCTACAACAAACATTTGCATGACAAATTCACGAGAGGAGCAACAGAGAGAGGGGAAAAAGAAAGAAACAAAAATGAAAAAGAAGGAAGGTGATAGTAGGAAGTTTAGGAGTTAAGGGAATTTTTGAAGTATTGGAATCATGAAATATTATATGTATAGTCCTTTTCATAATGAATGATGTGTTTGATATTCTATTAATAAACAACTTTTTTTCTTTAACATTTTTCCATATCACATAAATTTAAAATTTTAAAAACTACTTTTTGTAAAAATGTACATTATAAATAAACAAGTTTTTATAGAGATTTACCAAATAAACCCGATCTAAACTAGCACTCAATTAACGAAGATTAAATATAGCATAAATTACATCAAAGTCAAAGTCTTAATTATTGAGTTGATCTTTGTTAGCGAAAAAGAATCACATATAATATGAGAGAAAATTATGAAATTTTATAAATATAAAAATGTTGAATGTATATGGATGATCACGATGTGTTGGTTAAATTTGTCATGCATTGTTTATGTACGCCTTTTTTTATCCCATTTTTCTTTTTTGAGTGCAATCTTACTCCCTTATTAAACACCTCCAATTGTTTTGATGTGTACGTAATCAACATTATTAACATTTTCAAGACATTAGAACTTGAAAATTATACGTATATGTAATTCAACCATTTAGAGAACAACTCGATCAAAGGTGCTAAATAATACCCAAAAAATATATAACATATGATGAAAAATACAACATTATAAAAATACAAGATGATAACTCTAGATACAAAATCCAAAACTTATTAGCACCACTAAAAACTTATAAAGAACATCACATATAAAGGTACAACTTGTCTAAATTTTGCATAAAAAATAGGGTAAATTATCGAAAACCACCCGTTCAATAGGTCATATTGCCCAAAACCACCCATTTAATTCGATATTATCGAAAATCACCCGTGTATCACATGCCGTTAAACACTCGCCACCCATCATTCACTTCCGTTTAAATTTCGTTTAATCTGAAGGAAAAAAAAAATTAATCAAACCCCTCTTCTTCTCCGGTAATATCAAACAACCACCGTCGCCGGACAATCAACAACCACCACCGGATCCCTAATTTCCGCCGCCCACCACCCCCACTTCCTCCGCCTGACTCCCCCGCAGCCCCGCAACAACAACAATAACAATTTATCGTCTTCTTCCCACATGAATTTCCAGCCAAATAGGAGCTGGGGGCGAAGCGGTGGAAATGGTGGTTGTACTGCTGCTGTTGAAGATCTGAATCCATGGGGGAGTGAAATTAGCCAACGAAATCGAGCAGAAATTAGTCCAATTTTTGAGCAATTGGATCTGAATTAAACCCGAATTTACACATGAAATTCACTTTCCCCCCATTTCCCGTTGGGTTAGCCCCTGTTGTTTGTGCTTGCAGGGCATCTCTTTCGAATCTGCAAACCGAGAAAGACCCATGGATCCCACGCCACTTCTCCTCGCAATCGCCATGGAGTTTGTGCTTGCAGGGCATCTCTTTTACAACCCTAGCCCCAGATCCCCACTCGACCGAGAAAACTGCGGTCGCTTTCTCCGATCTCTGTCGTCAGCAAGACCTCAATCGACACCTTGGAGGTCGGCGGCCGCCCACATTTTCAAGGTCAAATCCGAACAAAGAGCTCAAGCCTTGAGTAAACAGGTTTATGAGTACGATGCTTTCGCCGTGGGGTAGTGGTTTGGACTCGTCCGTCGGGTCGGATCCGTGGAGCCCGAACATGAATGGTAAGAACAAAGAGAGATCTATGTTTCAGGAACCTGTGAGCCTCTAAAAAATTGCACGGATTTGTGACTGACTCATGTAGCGACGATGACGACGGACGACCGTCATCGGCCGGTAAAGCCATCCACCGGAGACCGAAATTCGACCGTTATCCCCGGAGCCACCGATAGTACCAGGAAGCAGAGGCACTGGAGCAATGGGGAAGAAGACCCAAATTTAGATTTTTTACTTTTTTTTAATTACTTTTAAATAAAAAAATTCAGAATTAACAGAATTGAAACGGAGTTAGACGTCGGGTGACGAGTGTTTAACGACGTGTGATACACAGATGATTTTCGATAATATCGAATTAAAGGGATGATTTTGGACAATATGACCTATTGAACGGGTGATTTTCGGTAATTAACCCTAAAAAATATGTTAAACCCAATACACAAATACAATTGCTGGTATAAAAGGGAACAAAATGCGCATTTTGTCAAATCCATCGTGTTGAGAATGATGAATATGGGGCCTCTCCATTTCAAATATGTCACCTTCACCTTTATCTGGAAAAAAAAAATCACCCCTAAAGGTAAAATGAAAAGTAAAATAGTGGTTTTTTCATATGAGAATGAAATTTAAGCTCTTCTTTTCGTTCCCTCTCTTTCGCTTTGCTTTTCTTTCCTTTTTGCACGCTTCAAAATCATTTTTCACCGATCCCCGCGAAGAAATTGGACCTTTCCTTTTCTCAAAATTACATCACGTTAATTCGGTTTTTGGATCTATATTCAGGTATATGTTAGAAACTTAATCCATTTATTAAAAAATAAGAGTTATTTTAATTTTTAACATAACTATTAAAAAATACAATTATTAAATTAAAACACTACAAGCTTTTTAAGACATTTACAGTCTTAAAACTGTTTATTTTATTTTTATTTAATAAATATTTTTTTACATAAATTATATCAATCTATACAACTTTGAATAACATACCTCATAATTCACAAATAAATCATTACCTAAAATTTTAAATAACAATTATTTCTTAACAAAATTAAAAATACTAAAACTATATACTTATTTATTAACTGTGGGAGTATTTTAAATAAATAATTATCTTAATAAGAAGAAAATCTAAATTTGAAAAAAAGTAATTTTTTTATTAACTTAATGCTTAAGGGGTAGGTTAAAAAGACCAATCTTAATTTGATTGTATATGTATTCTGTGTATATGAGAATTAAGTGGTTGTATGCTATTGCTGGGGGTGTGAGACTGTGAGAAATGGAAAATTGCATTATTAACTTTTTTTTTGATTAGGTAAAAATTAGACTGGAAATCACTGAAGAGCCGGTTTCTCAGTCTATAGCATCCTTTCAGATGAGAATTACAAGTTCTAGACTAGCTCGAATATCTTCCAAGGAACTCCGCTGGATCGTCTTTGCGATGAAATCGGCCACCACATTCGTTTCTCGGAAGACATGAAAAACATGCACCGAGGAAAACATTTGTAAAACACACAGGATATCAGAAGTTAACATTTCAATATCCCATGAACAGTGCCAGATTTGATTAAGAACATTCACAATGGTAAGGTTATCGCATTCAAGTTGAATGTCAGTAATGCCTAATTCATAGGCTTTACCAGGGCATTTCTTACTGCAAGTTGATGTAACCCAGCCCTCCATGTCAGCTACAGAGGAGGAAGACGCCATGAGACTTCCGCCTACAGGTCCTATCACCCGCGCCAGAGCGAAGAGTGTCCAAGCAGCGACACAATCCTTGGTGACCAGACTTGTAGCCAGCCACAGCCAGATCACTACAGCGTCCGAGCTTCAGTGTCTCGTCAGCTTAGCCGTGACTGACTCCTCTACAGCTGCAGATATCCCGAGCTAGTTTTAGTCAACTTTCTATTTTTAGAATGTCTTTCTATTTCTAGTTCATACTATCTTTATTTAGTACTTTCTACTTACAGCATTTCGTCAGAATTAGTAATTAGAGAGTTTGGCCCATTAAGCCCATTAAGCCAACTCTCTAGTATAAGTAGGAACTCTTGTAATTCATTTCAGACACGTCAATTTCAAGCCTAAGTTCAAGTCGAGTTAAACTTCTTAACCCCGGGCCCCGACGTCATCAATTAACGCGTTTCCAAGTTGAATTATCCTAGCGCGTTAATTATCTATCTTTGCGTTTCTAGTCTAACTATCCTGGCGCATCGATTCGGTTACCTAATTATCCAGTTACTATCCGCAACCTTGCAACAAGAACTACCCTAGTTGTTGCCGCCCCTCCAAACCCTAGTGTCGCCCCATCAACCACCACAAAACCACCACTCCACCGCCCTACTCCACCAGAATTTCGCCGCCCCTTTCCCTGCTTCCGCCGGCTCCAGTCATTGCAGAAGAGATTGTTGCGCCCTAGAACGCGTTCAAGCGATCCTTGACGACAACTTGTAGTCTTCCTTCGGGCAAGGTTACATCAACTGGCATCAGAGCCTTCAAACCGCGTAAGTCGTTTCAACTCTTCTTTCAATCACTCCTTCGCTTCCGTAAATCAATTCTTGCATCAACAAAAAAAACCTAGCTACGAACTGCCTAGGACCCCAGATTTCGTCCAAATATTTTTCGTCCTTTCTGCCATTTTCTTTCATAACCTTGCAGAGATTCTCGATACGAGTCCGGACATATAAAATTCTCCCAAAACGGACATCGTTTGACCCCTCAAAAGGCCAAAATACGAACCCTTCCCTACTGCGCAAACCCTAGCCGCCGGTCGGTTCGGTTCAACTTGGCCTCCAAGCTTTGTTGTTGTGTTACCCAAACCCTAGCCTTGGCCCCCAAACTTGGCCCCCAAACTTTGCCTCCAAGCTTAACCGAACCAATTCACACATACATTCAGCAATTTCTTGTTTTTGCTTGGTTGTTGATTGTGTTTATTGTAGATCTGCTTGCATATAAGCTTAGAAGCATTACTTGCCACTATTTGCCTTGATTTGCACTCCAATCTACATATTCTTAATCTCCTTCTTTTCCACTTGAATCACTGAATTGCTGAAGTGCGCCTACTGTTTGTTGCGTCGTTGTGTTCTTGTGTTGCAGTTGCTTGTTCTGCACTTTTGTTGAAGCAGCCCTAGGATATATATAAAAAAAAACTTGGAGACCACACAAGCCAAAATAAGGCAAGTGCGTCTCTTCGCAGTACACGAAGAGAGATCCCGGTCTTGAATCTGGTACCTTCAATTCAAAAAAAAAAAATCTCGAGGCCACACAAGCCAAAATAAGGCAAGTGCGCCTCTTCGCAAGTGATTCATTTACCGTCTTCTATCTCTTTCACTGTCTAGGCTGCATCTCTTGGTTGACTGTGTTGAGCTTGCTTCTGTGCTTATATCCTTGCATATCTACTCTCGACATTTTCTTTGCTGAGCATTGCCTTGATTTTGTTGATTGTTGTGTGACTTGCTTTAGCTAGCTCGTAACCGCCCACACGGCCAGCCAGATTAGATTCCTCAGTGATTGATTGTTGAGTTCGGTTCTGCTTACCTGTTTGTTGTTCTCTTTTGCCATTGTTGTTCGCTTTGATCCTGTGGTGTGCTACATTTTGTTGTCATGTACCATGTCAGAAGGTGCTACACCCAGCGATACAGGTTCAGAGACTGCTGTACAGAATATGGTACAGGAGTGGCTTGCTGCCAACGCAGTACGAGATGTGCAGATGTCCGAGCTTCTGCGTCAGAATGCAAAGTTTTTATCTCGACAGCAACCGTCTTCTACAGCTACAGTGGGGTCTGATCAGGCGCAGTTACAGGCAGATGAGTTGAGCGCCTGAGCCCTAGCCCTGGCAGCTGCCTACGGGAGTTCCACCCAGTCTGCCGGATATGAGAGTTACGACGACGCCGATGATGATTACGCCGTCGAGATGGACCCGACAACTGTCTATACAGCCGATGCTGATGGTTGTGTGGTTGGTACTTCCGACCACCATGACGACAAGGAATATCACTTGGCCTTGGTTACTCGACGCGTGCTGAGCGTCAAGGAGGGAGACATAACAGAGCAGAGGGAGAACTTGTTTCCTGCTCGGTGCAGACTACAAGACGCATCGCTGAGTGTGATCATTGATGGGGGATCGTGCTGCAACATCATCAATGAGAAGGTTGTGCGCCATTTCAACCTTCCGACTACACCGCACCCCGCTCCCTACGGCCTCCAGTGGATCTCTGATGGGTCAGGTAACATAATTTCTCGCCAGTGTCTTATTTCATTTTCTATTGATCCTTACAGCGACACTGTGCCATGTGATGTTACCGCCATGGACGCAACCCATCTGCTTTTGGGTCGTCCATGGCAATATGATCGTCGCGTGCTTCACGACGGGTATTTGAACACTTACATGTTCAATTACCACGGGAGGCGCGTGACACTCTTACCTATGAGTCTGCATGAGATTTTGCAGGATCAGGCTGAGAGACAGCGACAGTGTAACACCCCCGACTTACGTCGGTAGTGCCACATGCCAGTGACCTCAGACGTTGTTGTCCGATGTCACCCAAGGCTTTAATCGGAACAATTAATCTTAAATAAACATGTTAAACAACGAAGGATTAAACAACGGAAGACATTTTCATATAAACCTCAATACTTTTATTAAAAGATTTCTCCCAATACGAGAGGAGTGTTTTACAACAGAGTGAAATCACAGCGGAAAACTTAGAAATTACACAGCGGAAGACTTTAAGAATAAACCTAATACATGACTAGGTTATAAAAATACATATTAAAGTAATACTTAACGATCTTGAAATACCGGCACTTAAATCTGTGACTGCAAGTCTCTTCTTCAATTTGTTTACTTCGAGTCCTCGGGAACCAACCACTGATGTGCCGTATAGGACGGATGACACCAGCCAACCATGCAAGGAATAAAACCCGATTGGTTAGTCTAATGAAAGACTATGCAAGGGTGAAAACATATGGTTCTAGTGATCGTAACCGTTTACTATCATTGTCCCTCGAATAACAACCGAATGAACGATATATAACCCGAAACTTTCACGGAATGATTAAAGTTTAGACAAGCACTAAAAGAAATGAGCCTTATGGGAAACGTATGAAGAGAAGACTTCAAAAGATTGAGTCTTACGGGAAAGTATGACAAATGTTTGGGAACGTTATAATATCACACAAGCGTTTAAAAGACTTGACCATTTGGGTCCACGACCAACCTCACCGCGTAATGCGAATTCAGATTTGGAAGGAGGACTTACTCTAATCGAAGTCCGGGCGGTTTCCACGTTGTACTCCTCGCCTGAGGGTATATTAATTATGTGCATAATCGCACTTATCTTATTTAATTCCAAAACGCACATTTACGTTATAAGCTTTTATCATATAAATATATCATCTCGAGTAACTACGAAAGTTTACGATATCGAGTAACTACGAAAGTTTACGATCTCGAGTGACTACGAAAGTTTATGATCTCGAGTGACTACGAAAGTTTATGATCTCGAGTGACTACGAAAGTTTACGATCTCGAATGACTACGAAAGTTTACGATCTGGAACGCATTTAGAGACTAGTTCCACTAATACTGAGTTATAAAGAAACGACTAATCCTCATAAGGAATTACCGTTCCTACGAATACTCGTGCTAATCTAGCATTAAAGTTCACATTTAAATCCACACCAATACCATCATGGTAATAACAGATATAATAGCGTTGTTTCTAGCAATATATACAACCTATTATAATAACATATTTTAATCACATTATTTATAAAATCTGTTCCCAAACGAAAACAATAGTTCATCCCAATTTAATTAATAATTAAACAATTGATAATTAATGGAAACATGGAATGATAAGCAAGAGCGAACCGCCACTTGCCTTAGTCTAGACGAACGATTGAGCGACGACGGGTTTCGAGGTCCGAAACGGAAACGAAAATCGGATTACAGATTCCTACGACAATGACCCATAACGAAACCCTAGGTTAGATTCGACAATAAAATAAACGAATCTAAGGAAAATGAACGAAATCGAAAGAACGAAAGTCCCGCCCGAGATCGGATCGTCCAAGGCCACGATCGCGATTGCCAAGGCAATCCGCGGTCGCGACTGGGATTCCGCGGTCGCGGGCGTCGAGGACAGCGTCCGCGACCGACAGGGCAGTGTCTGCAAGCAACAGGACGACGCCCGCGATCGCGGTGTTCATGTCCGCGGTCGCGGACATGAACACGACGACCACAGATCAAAAGGAAACTCACCGACGACGTCTCCTTGTGGCTCGATTCGAGGGGGCTTCGCTCCCGGCCTTCTTTGCGCCCCCACTGCAACACACCAAGGCCACCACGAGAGCTCCGACGACGCTTCGAGGAATTCCGGCGAGGCTCGAACTCCGGCGACAATCGAACGAGAGAGAGAGGTGGGAGAGATCTGGTTTTGGTGCCCCTAAACCCTCTAGAATCACCTCTATATATAGCCAAGGAGGAAGCCCAACCCCGACAAGATCAACGATGGAGCAGGAGATCAACGGCGGGGTGGAAATCGAAGGAGAGCTGGCGTGTTGGAGTTTTCCGCGATCTCGGAACCTACACCGCGGTCGCGGGAAAATTCAAATGTCCCGCCTCGCTGTGCACGATTATTCTGCGGTCGCGGTGGCTCTGCCGCGGTCGCGGGATTCCCTTTTTCGCGCCTAATTACCTGGGGAAAGGTTTGGCATGAGTTTAAACCCCGGATAAATAAATATTTGTACCCAAACAAATATTCTAAGCTTCCAGAATACATCGAATGTATTTTCCAAGGCTCAGGGATTTTTTTTACAGAGGTCATATACGTCACAGAAATTCCGAATTTTGCCAAACGCGTCTTGCTTTCCCAACGAGAGTTGGAAATTTACCCAAATACCCTTACTAAAAATTAGGGGTATTACATCACTACCCCCTTAAAAGAAGTTTCGACCCCGAAACTAGCATTGCTAAACTAATGGGACCTGTTTCACCATAATCTCACTACCTGATCTTAACTTCCTTAATCATTGCATCAAGTACTTGCTCCTGGAAAACGATATGTTTCCTTAACCATACCACTATCTCGCATAGCCTACTTCCACATACTATTCTTGTACTAACTCGTGACCATCCTCAAGGTCATAATTATCTTAGGATAATTGTCTCCTAAAATCATCGCACTAGTCTCGCTATACCTTAAGCATGAGATTATACATATTTCTCTTTCACCTTTCTCTAAACTCCTCCTAAAGTACATGCCTTATGTTCCTTAAGTTGATATCCTTGAATAAATTTGGTTTCCGAAACCTATACCATCAAAAATCGAACTATTTACTCGATCATGATTCCACTTACAACATACTGCCTACATTCCTTACTCTTGCTAGCACAGATGAGATCATTCACACGATTACCATTGTCTTATGATAACAGGAATTTGTCGTGTTAATTACTGCTATGCAAGTTATCCAAACAAACCTAATACGTAGTTCTAGGCAAGTAAGGGTCGAGTCCATAGGGAGACAGAGTCTATCTTTATGTGTAATTTATATGTCAATCCAAAGTAACCAAAAGGGGGGGGGGGGGGGGGGGGGGTTGTATGTTTAAGAATCACTAAGCATGCAAAAGCAAACAAACTAAAGATGATGAATTCAGTAATGGGTAAAATAGCTCAGTCAAACAACATCCACTATTCGTATGACAAGTTGATCCTAGAAAATCATTCAATATCTCATGCAATGGAAATTCCAATTCCTTTTCAAATATAACTAATAGCACAACCAGATACTATTAGCACTAACTAATTAAACAACCATGAAACTATCAAGATTCAGTTTAATAGCAGCGTTAAGAATAGGAATATAGTTGGATACAATTCTAGCATAAAACAACCAGCTTTTATCCTAGAATGTAAATCAGTTCTCTTCTGCATAAGACTAGCACAACCAGATACTAGTACGATGCAGTTGCTACTCTGAAATAGATATGTTCAACCAGTAACAATCTAGATCTAGCAATCAATCAATAGAAACAAACCCTAGTTGCGCAGGCTAGAGATTATCAATATTAATCATAAGCAATCAAGCAAGAGAATAGATAAAATCCATGCAATAGATAAGGAACGAAAAAACTCACAACTGAATCAAAACGAAAGCTTCAACGTCTGACTAAGAAAGGGAGGCTTAGTTCTTCATAGTAAGGTACGTAGAAAGGGAAAAGATGAAATTAGGGTTCGAGAGATAAGGGAGGTCAAGCTCCCTTCTAACCCTAAATACTAGAAAATAATAAGGTCTTCCAAAAAAAGGTCAAAAACGAAATAATAAAAATACTTAATAATAATAAAATAACGAAATAAGGAAATAAAAGCCCGGGTCACTTCTGACGGCGGCGGCGGTCGCCGTAAGCCTGGCGGCGGTCGCCGCTGGGATTTCTTCGGTTCAGTTCCTGCGACACTTCCGTAAAAATGCCATAAGGTTTTATTCCAAACTCAAATTGCGCTCATATTTTGAGGACTTGCAGTAGACTTCAAGAGCTAACTCCTCGAATTGGAATCACTCCATTTGGACATCTCAGTAGAGAGAACAAACCAATTGAATTCAGCACATTGTTCTTCTACTCTCGTGTGGACTCTCTCCTTGGTTCTTCTTCGTCTCCTAAGTGGTCAACTCCTCTTCCTCTGTATATCTTCAATTTGCTTCTCCAGACCACCAAATCCACACTTCTCCTCTCTAACTCCATAATCCACAGTTGTGCACTAAATCCATCCAAATGACACCTCAAACCTGGTAACAACCCCTAGAAATGCACTACAAAATAGTGCCGATCATCTTGCTTAGAGTATCCATTATAATCTCCAGTATAACATCGCTATGTTGCCCTATTCCTCAAAAAGACCTTGATGTCCTCAAATAGAAGAATACAACATTTTTCTACTAACTTTCCTTCGATGATCAGATCCTCAAAGTACATACATAAAATTACACTATACCTCAACTTAGTACCTCTCTTGTCATATAGACCTTACTCCTTACATACACGACTCACCTATTACATTGGTTACTTTACTCACATTTGGCCCTTGTGCCATATATTTAACTCAAAATCTTCACTCCTGTGATCCCACAATTACTCACACCACAGCCTATGTCCGATTACCTCAACATGATTTACTAATCCTCTCCATAGGATTATACTCTCGTCTTACCCAAACATGTCATACGATCACCTTAATAAACGTGGGTCACCTTTTCCTCAAGTCCACTTGATATCATCTACATACTTACTTTATGCCACACTATTGACCTTCAAAACCGTAGCAAACTGTTACCGATCGAGTTTGCTATTCACTCAAAAATCCTTAAGTAACCAGTTGTCCTTGTACGATTTATTATCCCAAATCAAGCACTCTTTTGCTTTACGGATATTTACCATTTATCCAAGATTAACTTAACATATTCCTTATTCAATCTCTAACTTAAACCTTTAAGGTTCCTTAACTTTCTCCAAACATAATCACAATACCTTTATTCATATGTTCCTCAAAATGAATCACATGAGACATTACTCCTATATCCTTAAGGTACCATCCTGATAAATGATTCATTATCAACCGCATCAGTCACTTCTTTCCGGATCCTTTAATAACTTTATACGAGTATCGCATGCTACCTTACTCCTTAGGCGCACATACACAATTCTCTCCACTAAATCCTTTAATTTATCGGAATCATCAACATAATCTATCCATAAACTGTAATCTTTCCATTTAAGTGGCCTCTTCCTAACACGGTAACTTCACAACTTAATGTTCTCCAAAGAATTGCACCAAAAGCCTTATAACTGATATACTCGCATAAAATCCAATATCAAACCTTGCAACCTTACAAGTATCATAACTTATTCCCTGATCGTACAACCTACCAATTTCAATCATTTGGTCCACTTAGATTTGGCTCAGCCGCCCTTTTCCTGACTCACACTTGTTTAACTGACTCAAATAACTTATCTCTAACTTAAGATCCTTGTCACAGCCGCGGTCGTGGCAGTTCATAGCCGCGATCGCGGCTATGAACTCCGGCGACCCAAAATGATAAAAACTCACCGGCGACGACTCGGAAGGGCTCGATTCACGGCGGCTTCCACTCCTGGGCACCTTGCGCCTCCAATGCACTGCTCCTTGGCCACCACCACCTCCGTCGAGGGATCCAGCGACTCCTCAAGAATTTCGGCGAGATCTCGAAGCTCCGGTGACTTTGGAAACGAGAGTGAGAGGGGAGATCTCAGATCTGGGTGCTCAAAACCCTCCATTTCGGCCTCTATTTATAGCCAAGGAGGAGAGCCAGCCCCGACAAGATCAACGGTGGAGCGAGAGATCGACGGCGACGACGAACGCGTGGCTCGCATGCCCGACTGTGCACTCTGCACATTTCCGCGGTCGCGGTGGGTTCTGCCGCGGTCGTGGAAAATTCAAAGCCCAGCTCCTCTGGGAGCTATTATTCCGCAGTCGCGGAAATTCTTCCGCGGTCGCGGAAATTCTTCCGCGGTCGCGGAAATTCTTCCGCGGTCGCGGAAATTCTTCCGCGGTCGCGGAATTGCCCTTTTCGCGTTTGTTTACCCGGGAAAAGGTTTGGCATGGGTTTTAAACCCCGGATCTTAAATATTTATACCCAAACAAATATTCTAAGCCTCGATAATACGTCAAATGTATTTTCCAATGCTCTGGGAATAATACAGAAATCAAACATGATACAGAAAATCCGAACTTCGCCAAACGAGTCTTGCTTTCCCAACGAGAGTTGGAATAATTACCCAAATACCCTTACTAAAAATGAGGGGTATTACATCACTTCCCCCTAAAAAGAAGTTTCGACCCCGAAACTAGCATCGCTAAGCTAAAGGGACCGGTTCCACCATAATCTCCTTATCTGATCTTAACTTCCATAATCATTGCATCCTTGTACTGCTTCCTAGGAAAACGATCTGTTTCCTCAACCATACTACTATCTCGCACAGTCTACTTCCACGTACTATTTTTACTAACTCATGACCATCCTCAAGGTCATAATTATCTTAGGATAATTGTCTCCTAAAATCATCGCACTAGTCTCGCTATACCTTAAGCATGAGATTATACGTATTTCTCTTTCCTCTCTCTCTAAGCTTCCCTCAGAGTATATACCTTCTCTTCCTTAAGTCGATATCCTTGAATAAATTTTGTTTCTGAAACCTGTACTACCAAAAAGTGAACTATTTACTCGATCTTGATTCCACTTACAAGATACTGCCTACATTCCTTACTCTTGCTAGAACAGATGTTGATCATTCACAAGATTACCATTGTCTCGCTCAGAGTATCCAATATAATCTCCAATATAACCTCATTGTTATGACTTATTCCTCCTAAAGACCTTGATGTCCTTAATTGGGAGAATACAACATCTTTCTACTAACTTCCTTTCGACAATCCAATCCTCAAGTACATACATAGAATTCAACTATACCTCAACTTAGTACTTCTCTTGTCATATAGACCTTACTCCTTATATACACGACTCACCTACTACATTGGTTACCTTACTCGTATTTGGCCCTTGTGCCATATCTTTAGCTCAAAAATCTTTACCCATGTGATTCCACCATTAATCACACCACAACCTATGTCCGATTATCTCAACATGATCTAATAATCCATTCCACAAGATTATACTCTAGTTTTACCTCAATGTGTCATACGATCACCTTAATAGACGTAGGTCACCTTTTCCTCAAGTCCACTTGATATCATCTATAAACTTACTTTATGCCACAATATTGACCTTCAAAACCGTAACAACTTTTACCAGTTGAGTTTGCTATTCACCCAAAAATCCTTAAGTAACCAGCTGTCCACATATGATTTATTATCCCAAATCGAGCACTCTTTTGCTTTACGGATATTTACCATTTATCCAAGATTAACTTAACGTATTCCTTATTCAATCTCTAACTTAAACCTTTAAGGTTCCTTAACTTTCTCCAAACATAATCACAATACCTTTATTCCTATGTTCCTCAAAACGAATCACATGAGACATTACTCCTATATCCTTTAAGTGGTCTCTTCCTAACACAGTAACTTCACAACTTAATCTTCTCCAAAGAATTGCACCAAAAGCCTTAACTGACATACTCGCATAAAATCCAATATCAAACCTTGCAACCTTACAAGTATCATAACTCCTTATTCCCTGGTCGTACAACCTACCAATTTCAATCATTTGGTCCACTTAGATTTGGCTCAGCCGCCCTTTTCCTGACTCACATCCCAAAGGTTTGTTTAACTGACTCAAATAACTTATCTCTAACTTAAGATCCTTATACTCCTCACACAATCTACTATCCCAATTAAAGCAACCCCTTTTGCATTACGGATACTTACTATCTCTCCAAGACTTAATCACATTATTTCCTGATGGGCCTCAAAACGAAACTTCGAATAGATCTTCCAAAATAATACCTATGACTTTGTACACTCGGCTTTTCAAAAAGCTTTATCCATCGCTCCTACACTGGTCGTACCCACTTATAAATCTCATAACCATAACTCTGGACTCTAAAGTCTTACTCAAGGTCGTAATAGAGGAAACGAGTTCCCTATGAACTATCCCTCTTATACATTCATTCCCTTCTCAACAATCTATCCATATAGACGACTACAGTATGACCTCATAACGAGGTATTCTGGACTTCGCCTTAGTCCATCCCTACATACTTTTACCAGAGAAAATGTTCAGGACTCAGCTTACGAGATAACGCTCGTCCACTCAACGAATGGAGTAAAATGTCATACCGATGCGACATTACCCCAAGAATAAAGATAGATTCCTAAGAATGGATCTAGGAATAAGTAACAGCTTGAATCTTGCAGAAGTTTGAAAACCACTTAAATCTTATACTTTCAACTTCATACTTTATACCTTTAAATCTTATATAAAAATAGTTATTTATAAAGTTAGTTCCTCAAACTAGTGATATGATCATCACAAAACTTTTCTAAGACCCAAATCATACTTTTAAAGTTACAACCATAAACTTAGTTTAATCGCTTATAACATGACATTTTAATAACCAGTTATAAATAGCTTTTGAAGTTCAAATAGCTAAATCATTAGTTTAAATTAAATTCTAAGAAATAATTAAAACTTTTAAATTTAACATTAAAACTCTCAAATTTATTTCAAATAGAAAATAGGTTGAAAATAGTTTCGAAATGAATTTTCAAAAATTCTCAAACCTAACAATAGGCCAAGAATTTTAAAACCGTTGCTCTGATACCATAATTGTAACACCCCCGACTTACGTCGGTAGTGCCACACGCCAGTGACCTCAGACGTTGCTGTCCGATGTCACCCAAGGCTTTAATCGGAACAATTAATCTTAAATAAACATGTTAAACAACGAAGGATTAAACAACGGAAGACATTTTCATATAAACCTCAATACTTTTATTAAAAGATTTCTCCCAATACGAGAGGATTGTTTTACAACAGAGTGAAATCACAACGGAAAACTTAGAAATTACACAGCGGAAGACTTAAAGAATAAACCTAATACATGACTGGGTTATAAAAATACATATTAAAGTAATACTTAACGATCTTGAAATACCGGCACTTAAATCTGTGACTGCAAGTCTCTTCTTCAATTTGTTTACTTTGAGTCCTCGGGAACCAACCACTGATGTGCCGTATAGGACGGATGACACCAGCCAACCATGCAAGGAATAAAACCCGGTTGGTTAGTCTAATGAAAGACTATGCAAGGGTGAAAACATATGGTTCTAGTGATTGTAACCGTTTACTATCATTGTCCCTCGAATAACAACCGAAGGAACGATATATAACCCGGAACTTTCACGGAAAGATTAAAGTTTAGACAAGCACTAAAAGAAATGAGCCTTATGGGAAACGTATGAAGAGAAGACTCCAAAAGATTGAGTCTTACGGGAAAGTATGACAAATGTTTGGGAACGTTATAATATCACACAAGCGTTTAAAAAGACTTGACCATTTGGGTCCACGACCAACCTCACCGCGTAATGCGAATTCAGATTTGGAAGGAGGACTTACTCTAATTGAAGTCCGGGCGGTTTCCACGTTGTACTCCTCGCCCGAGGGTATATTAATTATGTGCATAATCGCACTTATCTTATTTAATTCCAAAATGCACATTTACGTTATAAGCTTTTATCATATAAATATATCATCTCGAGTAACTACGAAAGTTTACGATATCGAGTAACTACGAAAGTTTACGATCTCGAGTGACTACGAAAGTTTATGATCTCGAGTGACTACGAAAGTTTATGATCTCGAGTGACTACGAAAGTTTACGATCTCGAATGACTACGAAAGTTTACGATCTGGAAAGCATTTAGAGACTGATTCCACTAATACTGAGTTATAAAGAAACGACTAATCCTCATAAGGAATTATCATTCCTACGAATACTCGTGCTAATCTAGCATTAAAGTTCACATTTAAATCCACACCAATACCATCATGGTAATAATAGATATAATAGCGTTGTTTCTAGCAATATATACAACCTATTATAATAACATATTTTAATCACGTTATTTATAAAATCTGTTCCCAAACGAAAACAATAGTTCATCCCAATTTAATTAACAATTAAACAATTGATAATTAATGGAAACATGGAATGATAAGCAAGAGCGAACCGCCACTTGCCTTAGTCTAGACGAACGATTGAGCGACGACGGGTTTCGAGGTCCGGAACGGAAACGAAAATCGGATTACAGATTCCTATGACAATGACCCATAACGAAACCCTAGGTTAGATTCGACAATAAAATAAATGAATCTAAGGAAAATGAACGAAATCGAAAGAACGAAAGTCCCGCCCGAGACCGGATCGTCCAAGGCCACAATCGCGATTGCCAAGGCAATCCGCGGTCGCGACTGGGATTCTGCGGTCGCGGGCATCGAGGACAGCGTCCGCGACCGACAGGGCAGTGTCCGCGAGCAACAGGACGACGCCCGTGATCGCGGTGTTCATGTCCGGGGTCGCAGACATGAACACGACGACCACAGATCGAAAGGAAACTCACCGACGACGTCTCCTTGTGGCTCGATTCGAGGGGGCTTCGCTCCCGGCCTTCTTTGCGCCCCCACTGCAACACACCAAGGCCACCATGAGAGCTCCGGCGACGCTTCGAGGAATTTCGGCGAGGCTCGAACTCCGGAGACAATCGAACGAGAGAGAAGTGGGAGAGATCTGGTTTTGGTGCCCCTAAACCCTCTAGAATCACCTCTATATATAGCCAAGGAGGAAGCCCAGCCCCGACAAGATCAACGATGGGATTTGGGTATACAAATCATAGGGATTCGATATCCCTAAATCACAAACCCTGAATACCCTAAGGTTTGTAAGGTATGAAGAGGGCGTGAACTTGAGAAGTGATGGGCTTGTGACCAGGGCTCATGCCAAGGCCATTGCAAAGGCCAGCCAATCCCTGGTCACGCGCCTAGTGGCCAGCCAAAGCGCACCCGAAGCCGTGCCTGCCCTAAGGCTCCTCGCCACCATACAAGGCCCAGACGATATCCAGCGGGGCACTTCCATGTCTGGCTCGAGCACTTCATTAGAGGGACCCCTAGAAGCCTAAGCCAGGTCAGCGCCGCATTCGCGCCCGAGCACGCTGCCCCAGTGCCTTCGTCGCCGCGTCTGTCGCCGCCGCCGAAGCATCGCAAAGGCCCAAGTGTTGGCATTGGACTACTTTAGGGTTTAGAGGTTTATTTGATGTATTTCTCTTGCATTTTGAACACTTTCCTTATTTAGTACTTTCTAAATTTAGTAGGTCTATTTTTAGTAGTTTTATTTTCGGCGTGTGCCCACTATTGCATAGTGGGCTAGCCCATTGGACGCGTCTCGGCCCATCCGAGGCCACGTCCCTATATAAGCCAAGATTGGCTCTTGTAACAAGGTTACGTCACCTTTGAATCTTAGCCATTGTTGAGAGCCTTTGCCTCCATCCTTAGACCGACGTCACCAAACACTCTCTCTTCTCACCTCCTTCCCCCGCCGCCGACGCTACGGCCACTCACTCGATCCTATCGAGTCTATCCAACCCCGCTACCGATGCTACGACCCACTCGAATCCCATCGAGTCCATCAATCCATCCGTTGTCGATGCTACGACCTCGCTCAACCCATTGAGCCACCAATCGATCCACCAACTCCATCGCTAGATCCACTAGCCTCGCCGTCGCCACCGAACCCACACCCAGTGCCATTGGGTTCACCTTTGCCGACGCCATCGTCCTCGTCAACTCCACCGCGAGACCCATCATCCTCGTCGTCGCCAATGAGCCCACTCACTGTGTCATCGGGTTCGTTCTCGCCACCGCTATCAAACCCGCTCCCAGTGTCGCCGGGTTCGTTCTCGCCGTCGTCCCAAGTTCTACTCGTGTCAGTAAACCTCTAAAGTTACTGTTCACGCCGATGCACATTCGAAGCCATTCGTGCAATTCAACAAGGCAAACGCCAAGGTTTCCACGGCCGGTCTTCGAATCCAAGAGAGCGACTCATATCAAGGTCAAGATCCTTGCCATCACGACACTCGTGCCGACATTCGGAGATATGGACGCATCAGACGCCCTATGGATTACAAGAATTATAAGGTATGAAAATCATAGGGTTTTGAAAAAGCTAAACCCGAAACCATGGTTCCCCTAAGCTTCTAGGGTATGGGATTTAGGGTCCTTCGGGACTCCGAAATAAGACGCATGGACGTCCTATTGACTATAAGAATTATAGGGTATAAAAATCATAGGATTTCAAAAAACCTAAACTCAAAACCTTGCTTACCCTGGGGTTTCTAGGGTATGCGATTAGGGTCCGATATTTGAATAATATGATACTGAAGTTAGGATTACATTACACTTAGTATAACCAATATTAATACGATAATGAAGTTAGAATTACATTATACTTAATATAATCGATATCTGAATGATACAAAATAAAGTAGGGGTGTTCATCCGGTCCGGACCGGACCGGATTTTTGGGCATATATGGACCGAAGACCGGACCGGATAGGTCCGGTCCGGTCTTAATCCGGTCCGGTCCGGTCTTGGACCGGATTGGACCGGATTTAATTTTAAAAAATAAAAAAATTAAATTCTTATTTAAAATCTATAAAAAATATCTAAAAAAATATTTATAAAACATATATACTCCTAACTTATTAAATTTAAAAAAATATCTACAAAAAAATACATATAAATCTCTAAAAAAATATATAAAACATATAAATTACAATTTTTTTTTTTTTTTAAAATTCCGGTCTTCCGGTCCGGACCAGATTTTTTCCGGGTTTGGACCGGACCGGACCGGAAACCGATTTTGGGGAAATGGTGGACCGGAGACCGGACCAGAATTTTACCGGTTCGGTCATTTCCGGTCCGGTCCGGTCCAAAAATCCGGTCCGGTCCACCCATGAACACCCCTAAAATAAAGTTATGATTACATTATACTTAGTATAACCGATATTTAAATAATATGATAACAAAGATATAATTATTTTAAAAAATTATGTAAGATATGTTTTATTATAGAAAATTGACACGGACACATATTACAAAAACAAAAGAATTATTATTTCTTTAAAAAATATTTTTTTATTATAAACTATTTTTTTCATTTCTTATTTTAACAAAGACACGCTCACGTACTATTTTAAAAAAATTGAATACCCATACCAACTATAAAATATCACAAATACACATCACATACATGTAATCATAGGTCACTGATAGGTGTCATTTCATGCACCTTTACTAGCAATTATTATCATTATTTAGAGGAGTTTAGGATGAGATTTGTGGCTAAGTCTGTAATCCAGAAGTTGTGGAGAGAAGTGAAGATATCCAGGGTTTTACAGCTTAGATGGAGATGATGAAGATGGAGAAGGTTCTGCTGGAGTTTAATGAAGAAGACTACCAACACTTGGTAGTAATGAAGAGCAGAAGAGAAGAAGAAGAGGAGCTGAAGAGAGAAGGCGGGCAGCACGGGGCCAGAGCCACCGCGACCCGGCGGTGGTTCTCAGAGAAGATTGAAGGTCGCGCCAGTGGAGAAGCCACCGCCCGCGGTGGGCACGTTACGCCTCGCGACCAGCACATACTTATTTCCTTTTATGCATTTTCGGATTTCTTTATTGCTATTATTTTATTTCCTTTGTTATTTGCATTAGGTTAACTTTATTTTCCAAAACCTATTTAAGACCTCTTTCTAGGTTAAGAGGCAGACACTTTAAGCCAGACACTTTAAGCAGACACTTATTATTATCATCGTTGTTTTTCTTATTAGGGTTTCATTCACCTTTGATGGAGCACTAATTTCCCTTTGTTCTACTAGACGTTTGAAGCAATACAGTTGATGTGTTTGTGAGATTTCTATTCCTTGTTCTTATTCTTATACGCGTTGGTTTGATTCTCTTGGTAATATTGAATACTGATTTATTGTTATTCTTTATAGCCTGATCAACTAGGTTGAGTAATATTTATCAATTGCTAGGGTTTGCATATAGTGGAATACGAGTGCATATCTAGTAGCATACACGATTGTTGCATACAGTGGAATACGAGTGCGCAATCGTGAGTGAGAATCATTTGCATGTTAAATAGTAAGGTTTTCTTCTATCTGCATGTATCCTATATGCTTGTGTGCATTGCTATTGCTTTGTTAGTGGTAAGGTTTTCTTCCATTGATATTGTGATAAGTCTATCAACAACTGTGAGAATTGGTAGTACTTAAGATCAGGGTAGGAACAACCATAGGAATAGTGAAAGAACTTAGATTGAATAGATTTATGTGATCAAATTATATCTTTGTATTGTGGATCTCGTTCTAGTGGAACTACTTTCCCCAATCATATTTTCTCAACAATCAAACTTGTTTGTTTTGCTCTCTTTGATAACTAAAACCCCCCTTTCTGGTTACTTGTCAATCATAATTGCATACTGCATCAGATCTTCCATGTGGGTTCGACCCTTACTTGCTTACTATACATCTGTTTAGTAGGTCTGTTAGGACATTTACTTTGACTAGGCCATTCAACGATATTTGCACTGCATATTTCGGCCACGTCAAATTTGGCGCCGTTGCCGGGGAAGTTTTCTAATTTTTTTGTTGTGTGTTTTTGTGATTGATTTTGGTGGAGACCTATCTTATGGTCGACACCCGTAGTACTGACTCCCCTCTAGCCGCTTTTGATCCAGAAATCGGCAGAACATTCTGTGCGAACCTACGCGATCAAGAAGAAGAAGAAGCATAGGTTGAGATCATTGAGACCGTTGATCCGACTGAGCCAGTTGACATCCCTGCTGTTGCAATGGCCGGAACTCTGAGAGAGCTGACTGAACTGAACATCAGGGCACAACCCCTGGCTGTCATCATCTCCGCGCTTGGCGAAGGGGTGAACTTTGAGCTGAAATCTGGAGTTGTTGCTTATCTCTCGAAATTCCATGGTTTGAGTGGAGAGGACCTGATATCTCATCTGGGTAAATTCCACAATGTCTGCATGACTATGAAGCCAAGGAATGTGACGGAGGATCAAATCAAGATGAGAGCCTTTGGTTTTTCTTTGATGGACTCTGCTAGCGACTGGTATTATCACTTGCCGCCAAGAACCATAGATACCTGGAATAAACTACACAAGGCGTTTCTTGACAAGTACTTCCCAATGAAGAAGGCGAATGCTTTGAAAAAGGCAATTGCTAACATTGAGCAGGGTGGTGATGAGACACTATATGACTACCTTGAGCGATACAAGAGGCTTTGCTCTAGCTGCTCATTCCACGGATACGCCAAGCAGGACCTTGTTCTCTATTTGCACAATGGTCTGCTAGATCAAGAAAGAAGGATGGTTGACGCTGCATGCGGTGTAAGCATTCTAAATCTGACACCGGATGCAGCCATGGAAAGATTCCAGGAGATGAGTGAGAGTACCAAGAGCTTTGGCAAGACTTACCAGAGAAAGGCGGTCAATGCTGTGACCCCTGCAGGATCTAGCCCTGTGTTGAATGAGTTAGCTGAGTTGAAGGAGATGGTGAAGAGAATGGCAAACTAAAACACTCATCAACAAGTCAAAGCATGTGGGATTTGCTATGATCAATTCCACCCTACCGATACTCGTCCTCAGCTGCAGGAGGAAGGTACTGCTGAAGTGAATGTTGTAGGAGGTTACGGACCCCCTAGACCGCAGTTTGGTAGACAACCCAACTATAATCCGAGAGGGCGAGACCATCCAGGTTTCAGATGGAGTGACCCTCAGGGTGGTCAACAGCCAGCACAACAGCAATACCAGCAGAGAGTCCCGTACCAACAGAGGCCTCAAGGCCAAAGCTCTGGTGCTACTACTGAAGAGATGCTAAGGACTCTGACTCAACATTTCGCCACTCATGTTCAGGCTACTGAGTCAAGCATAAAGAATATGGAGAGGCAGATTGGCCAACTGACTGATGTTGTGACCAAGATTGACCAGAGGACATCAAACTCCCTGCCATCTCAGACTACAGTGAATCCAAGGGAGAATGTGTGTGCCATCACCCTCATAAGTGGTAAGCAGCTGGTCGTTCCTCCTATTGCTGAAGAGGAGAACGAATTTGAGAAGGAGAAAATCAGTGACCGCCCCGCGGTGGACTCCACCGCGACCCGGCGGTGAATTGGGTCTGAGACCAGTAAAGAAGAGTGCCAGTCACCGCCCCGCGGTGACACTGACCGCGACCCGGCGGTGAGTCTCAGTAATTCCTCCTCACATCTGACGCCCCGCGGTGGGACCACCGCGACCCGGTCTCCAAACTCCCAGCTCTGCCGATGAAGTCTGTGTTGATAATTATGTTCGTCCGGCTTTTCCCCCTCTTGGTTCCAAGAAGCCACCAGCACCTTTTCCTGAGGCGCTAAAGGCTAGAAGGGTCGCCGACGACAGTGATCTTTTCGAGACATTCTGAAACTGTGAGGTGAACATTCCTCTTCTCAAGCTTATTAAGGTTGTTCCTCGATATGCCAAGTTTTTGAAGGAGTTGTGCACCATTAAGAGGACACAAAAGCTGAAGGTCCAGAAGAAGGTCTCGGTTGGTGATTGGTTTAGCAAATGCTAAACCAATCATGGGCATCTCCATCCAGTATCTGGGGGCGCAAGGACTGGACAAGTAGTTGACATTCTGCAAAAGGATAACATACGGGTGCACAGCGGGGCGTATGCTCATGTATATATCTTTGTTTACCACCAGCTCTTGCCCGATCTCCATGCGAACTCTATAGTACTCACTCTCAGTCCATCCCAATAGTACAACTAGGCTTCGATAACCACAATGTCCATCTGCTACCACATTCTGAGCCATGCTAATGAAGGAAAACAAGAAGCAGTCCACAGTCTCAGCTCCAAATGTAATCCCATAGCGCTCCACTTCTATCTTCGGGAGCTGTGTATCTTCGTTGGTGTCATGGGGCTGACTCCCACTCTCGGTCAACACTCCCTTACTTGACTTGCTACCTCGGGGGCGTCCTCGTGGTCGAGGGGGCTTTTTTCCCTTTAGCGAATCCGAGTACTCGTCCCTGCAATGCTCAACCCTGCTCGGTTCCCTCTTTGTGGAGTATTTGCTGCCGGTGGCTCCCTTCGGCCTACCTTTTGAAACACATTCTTTCGGCTCCTTCAACGTAGATTTCTGCGGGTATTTAAAGTCATAGAACAACGATGAGACTTGCTTTACGTGATCATCAGACAGTACTTCGTCTTTGTAATCCCCGAACATCTCTCTAAAAATCACATGATGCACCGCGACGGGTACCGTGCCATCATCTCTCTCCTCCACAACCACTGTCGAATCTCCTTCCTACTTCACTTGTTTCCAAAAGAGGTGAATCTCACTCGGCATGATCAGAGTGTGTGTAATCATGGCTATTCCGATTTTGTGGATGCACGGAAGCCCATAGCATGTTGTCCACCAATGATCTTTGCAAACTTCCTGGATCTTTTCATCCAGTATAAAATAATACATATCCAAAAGTATCTTCAAGCACTTCTCCGTCACTTTGTAGAATAAAGGGGAAAATAAGGCATGGATGTGGGTTGGCAGGTCATGCACCTCCGTTGGAACTTTTGTACGTGACATTTCCATTGTTTCTCTAACCCTTTCACACTGGAACTACAAGGCATAGTGGATCCTCTCAATAAATGAGTTGAAACCGTATTGAGAAGATTTCAAAACCTCTTTCAAGTTTCTGTGTATACCCTCAACCCTATAAAAACTAAAAAATGTTATAAACTATCTTGTGCAATAGTATCAAACATACAGATTAGAGTAAAAGGTACCTATTTGTGGTTCGGGTGAAGAAATGAAGATGAAGGTTGGTCCAAGCTCTGACTATATTCTCCTTATATGGATTGAGCCACGTCCTTTCCACGTATCCAACAAGGCCATTGTGCCATGATTTTCTCAACTGTTAGAGTCTCATTTCGTACGTTTCCTCTGTGCTTGGCAAAAACAACCCCCAACATTTATTTGCAAAAGCGTCGGCGCTATCCTTGGCCTTGAGGACGGTGAGAGCATATGATTCAATATTGTGTTTAATGTGCACCCAACACAAAAGGTGTTTCACTGTATCTCCGAAAACTTCACCAATTGCAGTGATGAGAGCGATTTCTCGATCAGTCACTATGGCCGTTGGCTTTTCTCCCACATACGTATATATTTTCTCCAGAATTTCCATGATAAAAACGTAATGAGGTATGTCCTCCCTTTTAGTAAATGCATATGCAATGTTGAACGTCTTGCCGGTGGAGGAAAAACCCACAATCTCAACCAAAGCCATGCCATACCTATACATACAACAAGTCTTAATAGGATTGTATAAATAACAAAAAATATAAAATATTAAAATTCATTAAATACGCACCTATTAGTCTCATATGTGTTGTCAACAACAACGACATATGGGAATAGCTTCAACAAGTGCAGTGACTTTGGATTGGCAAATAATAAGATATCCACTTCATCAGTTTGCTTATCCCTCCTATGATACACTTTGTACCCTTGCTTTTCCAAGAATGTTAGCATCCATTGGGTTACCGTCAAATCTCCACGCTCCTCGAATTGAATCTTCCGTCGGAAGTTGCTGATTTGTTTGACGGATGTCGCATTTTCGGGGAATTGATTCCGAAGCTCGGAAATAATACACCTTGGCATCAATTTCATATTTGTCCATCTTCTAACCATGCCCTCCTGGTCTGAGTTCATTCGACCCATATATGCATGCCCAAGGAAACTAGTAGGAAGGTCGTGGTTGTGATGTCCGTTAATGACACTAAGCTCCCCCCATCTTTCTGTCCATGTTTCTGAATCTCTACTCACCCTAAACCCAATCACCATAAATGGACAGTTGCACTTCTTTGTGTTGGTTCTCATCCCCTCAATGTTTTTAGGTTTGTACTTACCGAATTGCTCGCAACTCATCTTCACCCTTTTAAGATTTGAGTTTTGAATGACAATAATCATCATCAATTCCCGACCCTTTTGTTTAACCCATTTAATCATTTCCTCCCGACTATCCCACACTAAGTCTACGGAAAAGTCCTCTGAGTAATCTCTCGTGCGTACCTATTTACAATATGTTTCATTGTTTAGATAAACAATACAATGATTCATCCTTACACTATTAACACTTAATTAAGTACATATATACGTACAAGTCATACCGAAATAGTTATACTAAGTATATCAAAATGAACTACATCATATAATTATAATAGCTACACCGAGTATATACAAATGAACTACATGATATAAGTAATTTAATAGATGCGCTAAGTATATCAAAATAAACTACATAATGTAATAGCTACATAATTTAACAATTGAACTACATAATTTAATAGACGTGCTAAGTATATCAAAATTGAACTACATACTTTAATAATTACACTAAGTCTATCAAAATGATCTACATAATTTAACAATTACACTAATTTAATAGACACACTAAGCTTAATGAAATAAACTACATAATGTAATAGCTACACTAAGTATATGAAAATTAAACTATATAAATTAATATCTACACTAAGTATAGATAATTAAACTTTATAGCAATGATATTGTATTATTTAACTAAATACGAAAAACAAAATAACTTAAATTTTCAAATAATAAATACCTCTTCAATTTCATTATTCTCAACATATTCTCCTTGCAGTGCAAAAACACCATCATTCCTTGATATTTTTTAACTTCCAAATTGCTTTTGAGAAGGTTTAGATGGTGTAAAATTTTGTGATATAAAATTCGGGTTTTATAGACAAAATTTCCAACGGTCGAAAATCCGACCGTTGGAAAACGGACGAAAATCACTAAGACTCTCGCGCTTGCATTGCGTGTGCGTGCACTTTGTCACTTAATTTGACAAAGTGTCTCGCTCCCGCGTCGCGTGAGCGTGTTCTTTTAATACGGATACCCGTTCTGTGGGTCTCGCTTTCGCTTCGCGTCCACGTGTATCCACCCTCCCTCTCGCTTTATGTACGTGTGAATAATTGATTTTATTTAGTAAAAAAATTGAACATAGTTAGCATCTCCCTTAAAATATACCAACTGAAGTTCAATAATAATTAATACCCAGTTTGATTCCAACATGTTTCACCGAACTAGCAAGTTAAATAAATTTGAACCTAATCGCAGGGGCTTTTTGCCCTGTTTCCCACCAAAAAATAAATAAATTTGAACCTTTAACAAACAAAAAACAAGTGAATGAGTGAAGCAGTCAAAAGCATGTAACACTCTCCACTTCATGCCCCTGTCTTGTCATTGTCTAAATGAATCATCACGTATCACCAGCATTAAATATGTAAAGTTATGTTATACTACTACTCCCTACGTCCCATAATATTTGTCTTGTTTTAATCGGGCATATTTATCGATGCAGGTTTTGTATTATTAGTATCTCTAATTATATATTAATAAAAATTATAACTTTTTGATATTATCAAAATAGTCGTTGAGACGAATTAAACAAGACCTCATATAACTATGTTTTTTCTTATATATTGGAAGAAATCTTAAAAATTCTCTTCAACTATGAATAGTGTATAAAAACGAAACAGGACAAATATTATGAGACGGAGGGAGTATAAGCTAAATAATTGTATATTCCTTTCTTTTTTTTTTGGTAGAAAGTATATTCCTTTCTCTATCCAACTGTAATGCAAACTAATCTTATTGTCAATTTTTTATTCTGATTTTCAAAGTTGAATTTATTATAGGTAGATAAATTTCTCAAAATGCTTTTATAAAAATTGTTACTAAAATTAAGTATTAAATTTCAAGAATCATATATCCTAATTCTCAAATCACATATTTTATTTCATCAGCAAATCATAAGTGCTCTCATCATAACATCTAACAAATCATACTAGAAGAAACCATTAACAAATATACTATTCTATGAATATAACATATTAATAAATGTACCCTACATCAAACATTGGACTACTTTATGAAATTCTCTAAAACTTATCTTGGTTATATACAAAATTGAGTATCCTCCATCTTCTTCCTCCTCCTCCCCATATTTCCCCATATTTTCATTTATAAACAGTCTCCTTCGCCATACTTTGAGCTAATAAGCAAAATCAGAACTTGAAAAATCTCATCATGCCTTTTTTGTTCAAGTTCGGCAATTAGAGCAATCAACTTCTCCCTTTTCCTCCTCCTACATCACAATCTATCTGTTTTCATGGTAGTTTTTGTTGACCTTCTGATCAAAACCCCAAAAAATCACATTATTTCAGTACTCAAATTCAAGCAATGCCTTCAAGACCCATTTCGCAAAACCCTAAACCCTCAACTTCAATCCTCAAATCCAAACCATTCTTCATAGCAATCACAGCCTCAGCAACCGCAGTTATAATATGCACCTTAATCTACATCCTCTACCATTTCTGGCAATCCCTCTTTCAGCGCTCAAGAACAAGCCCCTTTGACGAGATCGCCCCTCTAAAGCTCCGCAAATTCACCTTCAAAGAGATCAAATCCGCCACAAACAGCTTCAACCCAGAAAACGCCATTGGAAAGGGCGGCTCTGGAACTGTCTTCAGGGGAGTTCTGAAAGATGGCAAGTCTGTAGCTGTCAAGAAGCTTGACCCATCTGCCAATTTGCAGTTTGAGAAAGAGTTCCAAAACGAGCTCAACATCTTGGGATTGATCAAATCACCCTATATTGTGGCCCTATTGGGCTACTGCATCCATAAAAACAAGAGGATTTTGGTGTATGAGTATATGCCTAACCGCAGCTTGCAGGAATTGCTGTTTTCTGAGGGGAATTTAGGGCTGAATTTGGTGAGTTGGGATAGGAGGTTTCAGTTCATCTTGGACGTGTGCAGGGCGCTTGAGTTCTTGCACAATGAGTGTGACCCTCCTGTGATTCATGGTGATGTCAAGCCTAGCAATGTGTTGCTTGATTGGGATTTCAGGGCTAAGGTTTCGGATTTCGGGTTGTCGAGGCTTAAGCTAGATCATGGAGGGGATCAGTTTGGGGTTGAAATGTTTAGTCAGGAATTGGGTAAGAGTCAGGAGTTGCTGTGGAACATGACTGCCGAGACTCCGGTGAGTGGAGCCCGGACTCCGGTTCTGGCCAAGGAGGTTGGCAAGTTTGATTTTGCTGTTGCCTTACAAGCATCAAGCTCTAAGAATGGTGGGAATGGGTTGAGCTTGATGAGCTCATCAAGCTGCAATGTGGCTAGTGTCAACGTGGTGAAAGAAGGTGATCATTCAAAGTGCATTGCTAGTCCAAAAGGGAAGGAGGTTTTGAGAATTGGAGTGTGTGAAGAGACTGATTTGAGACCTTCTCGGGATGGTGGGCGATTGTCGAATTCGAAGCAATGGGGCAAGGATTGGTGGTGGAAGCAAGATGGTAGTGGGGAGTTATGTAGCAAAGATTATGTTATGGAGTGGATTGGCAGCCAAATTAGCCCGAAAACGACCCAAGAATGGGATGATGATGATGATGTTGATAATGATGATGAGCACAAGGCAGGATTGGACCCTGAGGTGATGACCAATTTGGATAAGCCATCACCAATTCATGTCAATGAAGTGATCAAGAAGACTACCAAATCATCAAGAAATTCAATTACCAAGAATAAGCCCAAGAAAATGGAGGATTGGTGGAAGGAAGAAAACCTTGAGGAGATGAACAACAAGAAGAGGAACATGATAAAGAGGAGCTACAAGCCCCTGCAGCTTCACTTGAGCAGATGCCTTCGCATACCGAAACGAAGAAAACGCTCGAAAACGACCCAGCCCGGGTGTGATCAAGGCGCAGAGTTCAGCTCCAGGAGGATTTGGAGGAAGAAAAAGAAGAGGACTTGCTCAATGAACAGTGAGATGTGGAGTGGAGACTTGTTCAGCAGGGAGCTAAGCAGCACCACCACAAGCATGAGAGGCACACTTTGCTACGTGGCACCGGAGTTTGGTGGGCCCGGATTCGGCTTCCTGATGGAGAAGACGGATATCTACAGCCTCGGCGTGTTGATCCTAGTCATAGTCTCCGGTAGGAGGCCTCTACACGTGCTGAACTCGCCCATGAAGCTGGAGAAGGCGAACCTGATAAGCTGGTGCAGGCAGCTGGCTCAGGCAGGGAGCGTTCTCGAGCTGGTGGACGAGAAGCTTAGAGGATCATACAACAAGGATCAGGCCACATTGTGTGTTAATCTAGCATTGGCTTGCTTGAATAGGATGCCCGAGTTGCGACCCGATGTAGGCGACATTGTGAGGATACTCAAGGGGGAAATGGATCTTCCTCCATTGCCATTTGAGTTCTCTCCATCTCCACCTTGTAAGTTGTCAAGTAGAGTGTGGAGTAAGACTCAGAAGAGCTGTATGGAGTAGTGGTTTGTATGTATGTATTGTCAGTGTACAATGGCCTTGTTTTTTTCTTGGTGGCATGATTTTTGTTACGTTATGGTGTTATATCCTCTTGATAGTGTATACACTTGTTACTTTAAGATTATGTTTGGGTTTCCTTGTAGAATATATTAAAATATATTATTTCTAATGGAAATCCAAATGGACCCTAAGTTTACATGAAACACTAATCTGAATCTTAAAACTTTGAATCTAGGATCACAAAATCAGTTGGATTACATTGATTCAAAATACATGGGGTTTGATCACTTATTATCGTTAAAAATAAGAATGATGCATATATAAGAAAAAACTTAAGCACATACAAGTAAAAACTTATGTACTTTTAAACTCATGTACATATAAGCAAAAATTTATGTATTTTTCGAATGTGCATTTTTTTTTTTATGTGTACAAGTTTTTTACTGCATGAGTTTTAAAAATGCATAAATTTTTACATGTATATGCGTAAGTTTTTGCTTATATGTGCATCATTCTCATTTTACAAGGTAATAATTATTTTCACGTTATCAATGTATAAAATACATTTCATTAGGTGATAATGGATCAATTTTCAAACAACTAACCAATCCATGAAAGACTTGTGCACTTTTCCAGCATCACAAGGCTTAAAATAAAAGATGACACAACAAGAATAACAATCTGAAGTACTAATTCAGAGTTCACATAAGAAAGAATCAAGTGACCAATGAATGCAGCTACAGCCAGAGTACACTGAGCCCTGCCATAGCCAAAACGGAGACAATCCTGGCAACGGGATTGGGTGGAGGCTCGGCTTGTGACGTGGAGGCGTGGGCGGTGGCTTTGGGGTGGGGCGGGGACGGAAGCGTGTGGACGAAAACGGAGACTTTCATGCCGTTGAAGCAGCCGCCGGTGGAGCAGATGAAGTAGTAGCGCTGGGAGTGGTTGAGGAGGATGAAGTCTTTGCCGCTGCTCCAGTTGCCAAACGCACCCTCCGTTGTGCAGTTGTCGTACCCGGTCTTGTTCACTTCAAACACGTTGTACGTGCTCTTTTGGTACCTAAATGCTATTTTAGGGAACATGTTAATCAAAGGAAACCCAATACTTTTGTACTTACGGTTAGTTTTCATCTATTACAAATAACCCAATAGTACCCTCCTCCGGTTGTTATAGTCTTCCAAAGATATGAGATATCGATCCAAAGACATATATCAATCCAAAGATATGAGATATCGAGTATGAATATTAAGACACGGATTTGAGTGATATTAAGGTATTGAACATGGTTATAAATTTTATTGATATTTTTGATATACTCATTCTGTGTCAATCATCAAAATAACACTGTAATATCACCCATATCCACAACATGATATTCATATCCTGATACAAATACCAAACAGGCCCTAAACTGATAAACATGACACCTAGGGTTCATCCAGTTTGGATCAGATTTTTTTTAAAGTGTGGACCGGAGACCAGACCGGTCTTATTCTGTCTGATCCGATTAGATCGGAATTTTTTTTTTAAATATATTTAAACTCCTATTTAATATCTAAAAAACATTTAAACTCCTCACTTATTAATTTAAGGAAAATATCTATAAAAAAAATTACATTAAAAATTCCTAACTTATTATTATTATTTATTTATTTTTTAAATGATTCAACCGGTCCGGACCGGTTTTTTCCGGATTTGGACCGGACCAGAACCGGATTAAGAAAAATATCCGGACCAGAGACCGGATCGTAATTTATCCGGTCCGGGCCACATTTGAACACCCTATTGACACCCCTCTAGTCACGAGTTCGAACCTCAACTCTTATGGAGAAAAAAAAACACAATACATTTCATGAATTAACGCACGAACCCTAGATTCAAAATTCGGATTCCAAGTTCTCAAATTTCTTGAAGAAATTCAATACCTAAAGTTTATTTTCAATATCCTTTGCTATCTATCTAAAAGGTTTTGGATGAGAAAAGCAAAAATGCACGTCAAAATTCCACTTCGGTAAAAGTTAAAAAGTTAAAAACGCAAAGGAAAAGACTGTAAATACAAAAAAGTAGCCAAATTTGTGAGGCGTGGTGAGGAAAGAGTACATACAGATGAAGTCGCCGACGTAGAAGGTGTGGTTGTTGGCCCAGAGGGTGTAGTTGATCCCGGGGTTCCATCCCCTGTTTGCCCCCACAATGTGGTCAGTCGCCGTCGCCGGCTGGAAAGTGAAGATGAGGAGGGCGGCGATCACGGCGCCGGCGGTTCCGGAGGAGATAAGGTGAGGTGAGGTGGTGGTGGGACTCATTATTATTGATTCTGCAGATTTGAGAGTAGCTACAAAGGTGGTGTTGGTTTGGTGGTTGTATATCACTGGCTACTGATAAAATTGAAAATGGCCAGCCTGGCAATTACTCACTATATGGGGCCCTATCTTCTTGGAACATGCCCCACTAAACATTTTTATATACAAGTGAAGTGCATTAGGTTTGAGTTTGAGTATGGTTATAGTGAAATTGAACTTCACTTCTTGAGTAGATTTTTGTTTCAGATCAAGTGTGTTAGAGGTGGTTTTCATTCATGTTGAGGTAAATGTAGGTTTAAGTCCATATTTTTGGTATCAAAAGTTATGAGATTAGGGACACACGACACAAAACAAGGCGACAAGACTAATTAGATAATAGAGCAAGGCAACGGCTCCAAAGAAGATTCCGATGAGGAGTGGGAGACAAAATTGTTGAATGTGTGTATTGTACTTGTATAAAACAATATCCATTTTTTTACGGGGCCACTATATACGCGACAAATTTCTGTTTTTCGCGCGACAAACTGTACGCCCTCATAGGACGTACGCCTTTACCTGACGTACGTATTAAAATATAGCAAAAAACAAGTCAAAAGTGGCAAATAAAAAAAAGAAATACAAATACGTATTTTTTTGTACGTCCTCATACGGCGTACAGAAAAATACGTATTTGTATTTCTTTTTTTTAAAAAAAAATAAATTAGTTGGGCTGGGCAACTTGGGCCGGCCCAACTCGGCCCTAGCCTGTACGCCATACCATGGCGTACTATATGGCGTACAGGGTAGGTTAAGAGGCCGCTCTTCTTCTTCTTCTTCTCTTTTCTTCTCTTCTTCTTCCTCCCTACGGCGTGTCGTGGCGTACGCTTTCCGGCGTCTTCTTCCTCCCCTGCGGCTTCTCTTCTTCTCCTCCTCCTCCCTTTCTTTCCTTCTTCTTCTTCTTCTCCTCTTCCTCATCTCCGACGATGGCGAGCAGTGGCGCCGGTGGTGACCCCTCCGGCGAGCCTCGTGGCGGCGCGAATGGCGGGGATGGCTCTCCAGGCGGCGTGGAGAGATTGGCGGCTGGGGGCGGTGTTCTTGTTGCTGCAGAGGTGGCCGGCAGCGGAGAGGTGGCCGGCGTCGGAGATATGGCCGGCGGTGGTCCGGATGGCGATGCAGGACGAGGTTCTTGCCGGACTCGATTTATCCGAGCGCGGGGCAGACGAGGAGGGGGACGCGGACGCGGAGACGATCCTGCGACACCCGGTCAGACTTCTACCTGGGGTAGTCGAGAGGTATGAACGGAATTGAAATTTATTTGAATTAATGAAAATTTAGAATATAATAAATATTAAATTTAGAAATAGGTATTGCATTTAGAAATAGTTTATCTGTATTTAATTATAGATTTATTTAAAAAAATTTATAGTTATATTTGAATAATTTATAGTTATGAATTTTAGAAATTTATTTTAAATTGATGAAAATTTAGAATAAAATAAGTATTGAATTTAGAAATAGATATTGCAACCAAATATTGTTGATATGTAATTAATTCTAGATTTGTTTCAATTAGAAATTAGTGATTTGTAATTAATTATTATTTATGAATTTTAGAAAATATTATTTATGAATGTTAGAAATTTATTTTGAATTGATTAAAATTTAGAATAAAATATGTATTACAATTAGAAATTAGTGATCTGTAATTAATTATTTATGAATTTTAGAAATTTATTGTTGATCTGTAATTAATTCTAGATTTGTTTCAATTAGAAATTAGTGATATGTAATTAATTATTATTTATATTTTAGAAAATATTATTTATGAATTTTAGAAATTTATTTTGAATTGATTAAAATTTAGAATAAAATATGTATTACAATTAGAAATTAGTGATCTGAAATTAATTATAGATTTGTTTAAAATTAATATTTAGATTTGAAATTGTTGATATGTAATTAATTTTAGAAATTTATATTTATGTTATAAAAATTGAATTTGAATTTAGGTATTGAATTTTGGATTTCAGTTATAATAATTTAACTTGAATTTAGAAAAACAAATGTGTATATGAAACTAAAATTTATGATATGAAATTAAAATAAAAATTAAGGAATTTATGTTGTTATTAAATTGTGATTGAATTTAAAGAAATATATTAGCAAATTAAGATGACAAATTAGATCTATATTTTGGCAGATAATGTAGTTGTTTAAAAATTTAAAAATTTGACGAGTTAATATGTTATTAAAAGGCTTTGCAAGCCTCGAGTTAATATGTTATATATGTTATTAAAAATTTGACGGCCCCGACGTGGCTCCCGTCAGCTGGCGCGGAGGAATCCGGTCACAGCATCGGCTCGTCGGGCCGCTTCGGTGGCCGCTTCAGTGGATCTGCTTCCCGTCCTAGACGCGACACAGGACGTCGCGACGGGAGTGCAGGTCGTCCTAGAGGACTTGGGGAGTACAGGTCGCGACACAGGACGTCGCGACGCGACGGGAGTGCAGGTGGGCGTGACCAGGTCTGACCCGTCGCTGTCTCCGTCTTCCTCATCGACCTCGTCCATGGATTTGGAGGAGGAGGCAGTTGTCGTTGCCGACGCGGCCTTCCAGCGCGACTATTATGATGGACCCGCAGAGGACTTGGGGATGGACGAGTCTCCCCAGCAGGCGGATCCGGCTTCTCAGCAGGGGGATCCGTCTCCGCAGCACGTGGATCTGCCTCCGCAGCAGGCGGATCCGCCGACTCAGGAGCAGGCGGATCCGGTTCCCGAGCAGGCGGGTCCCGTGGAGCCTTGGATGCCAGGAGGGCCCCTCGTTCCTCACCTCCTGGGTACGTATACGACCCACGTCGCCAGGGTCGTATGGGACATAACATTGGCGTTGGCACTACCAGAGCCCCCACCACCCGTTGCGCGCGTGGATGATACGGTACCTCTTTGATGTAGTCTAAGATTTGTTAATAAAAATATGAAAATGCTATATATAAATGTATAAGTATAATACTAATTTTGTTATTTATTTTTCAGATGAGGAAGGTTCTGAAGACGTACACCAGGAAGCCGTGGCATTGGGAGATGGACCAGCACATTACAACGGCTCCTGACACCTGGTGGGATTTTGCGCAGCGGAGCCGTATCACCTCTCTGAGGGAGGTGGACTTTAGGAGTGTCGACGACGTGCTTATTTCTGCGTTCGTCGAGCGATGGCATCCGGAGACGAGCTCGTTCCATTTCCCATGGGACGAGATCACTATCACGCTCCACGATGTCGCGCGCATCCTGGCGATTCCCATCGACGGCTTGAGCGTCACCACAGATATGGCGGACTCTGTCGTCAGAGAGCACGTCTGCGCTATTACTGGGGCAAACCAGGAGTTGTTGTCCCTGTGGTTCGGTGGTGGCGGTATTTCGATAGAGTCCCTCTCGCTGAGGTCGATTGAGCAGCTATCCAGTCCAGAGAGGGATGACCGACGCATAGCGTCCATGTACTTGATGACGCTCCTCGGCTGTACCGTTTTCCCGGACAAGTCGACGAACGCCGTCAAGTACAAGTACATGGCGCTAGTCTATGACCACGACCGCAGCGGTTGTTATGCCTGGGGAGTCGGCGTACTGGCTGTCCTGTATCGGAATTTGGGTGAGGCGTCACGGGCCAGGGCGAAGGGCATTGCAGGGTGTACACTTCTTCTGAGGGTAACTATTAATTTATTTTAAATTATTTTTAAAATATATGATATCATATGCTTACGGGTTTTTATATATATGTAGGCTTGGATTTGGGCGTACTTTCCTACTTTCCGAGGTCACGCTGTCCTTGACCTGGAGGCCATGGTGGATACGAGGGCCGCTCGGAGAGACGGGAGGGAGGTTCCTCAGGGACGGAATTCGGAGCGGCTGATGGCTATTCGCCGCATTTTAGACGCCGTGAGATTTGACGAGGTAATACTTTACTGTTTTATTGCTTTTCGTTTAGGAAATTTATATTATGAATTTACGCTTTGAATTTAGGTAATTAAAATTATAAATATACGTTTTGAATTTAGGTATATAGTGGCCTCGAAAAAAAATTAAAAACATGAAATATAAATTTTAGGTTGCCTGGACACCGTGGGGTCCGTTAGACTTTACGACCCGTCAGTATGCTCCTTCTTTGTATCGAGGCATTATTCAGTGCCTCGATATACAGGAGCCGTACATGCCGGACCGAGTCCTCCGACAGTTCGGTTACAGGCAGGGGGTTCCAGAGGATCCACCAGCGCCACGCGAGGTGAAGAGGCGGGTCGACTTGAGGGCATATGATCTTCAGTACGCCGACGAGCTGTGCACATGGGATGCCGACCCTAGACCGATGATCGAGCTTCAGGACAGGCTCCATACCACCTTCGCTTGGGACACTGACGATGCGTACATCGATTGGCTGGAGCAGATGTCACATCCTTATGTGGACGCACGGTCTCCTAGACAGGATCGTCCAGGTCTGGCTCCTGTCGTCCCTCCAGCTCCACCGGTGTCTACTCTCATGGTATGATACATTTTATTTATCGCTTATCATTTTTTACGTGCTTAAAATCAGTTCAATTGTAATGGAAATCATTGTCGTGTATTCAGAGGACCCAGATTATCGCCGGTCGGATGCAGCGTTTTTTAGAGGAGAGGGACGAGCTTCCACCAGATGTTACTGCTACGATTATTTCGTGGATTCATGATTTGATAGGTCACGAGGCGCCTGCGACTGATCCCTTACCGCGTGCTTCTCAGAGATTTACTGATTCACAGCACGAGAGAGGAGAGGGTAGCGGTAGAGTCCCCGATGATGACTAGATTGTAGGATCATGTATTTATGTGGATTAGACACTTGTGTTTTGGATCATGTGTATATATGTTTTGGTTGTTTTGGTTAAATTGCATGTTATTATATAACGAAATACTATACTATATAAGTGTAACGAAATGAAATATAACGAAATACTATACTATATAAGTATAATTACATAAAATATAACCGAATACTATACTATATAAGTGTAACGGAATGAAATATAACGAAATACTATAGTTATAAGTGTAACGGAATGAAATATAACGAAATACTATAGTGTATACATGAAATATAACCAAATACTATAGTGTATAAGTATAATTACATAAAATATAACCAAATACTATAGTATATACATGAAATATAACCAAATACTATAGTGTATAAGTATAATGACATGAAATATAATCAAATACTATAATATATAAGTATAATTACATAAAATATAACCAAATACTATAGTATATACATGAAATATAACCAAATACTATAGTGTATAAGTATAATTACATAAAATATAACCAAATACTATAGTATATACATGAAATATAACCAAATACTATAGTATATACATGAAATATAACCAAATACTATAGTATATAAGTATAATTACATGAAATATAACCAAATACTATAGTGTATAAGTATAATTACATGAAATATAACCAAATACTATAGTATATAAGTATAATTACATAAAATATAACCAAATACTATAGTGTATAAGTATAATTACATGAAATATAACCAAATATTATAGTATATACATGAAATATAACCAAATACTATAGTGTATACATGAAATATAATCGAAATACTATACTATACAAGTATAATTACATAATCCTCCATACTGGGTCTATTTGGGCTCAATTTCTCATTTTTTAGTTTTTCACCCATTTCTTCTTCAATCCTTCATATTGGGCCTATTTGGGCCCAATTTCTCATTTTTTCACACTTTTCTTCTACAATCCTCCATATTGGGTCTATTTGGGCCCAATTTCTCATTTTTTCATTTTTCACCCATTTCTTTTACAATCCTCCATATTGGGCCTATTTGGGCCGAATTTCTCATTTTTTCAATTTTTCACACTTTTCTTCTACAATCCTCCATATTGGGCCTATTTGGGCCGAATTTCTCAATTTCTCAATTTTTCACACTTTTCTTCTACAATCCTCCATATTGGGCCTATTTGGGTCCAATTTCTCATTTTTTCATTTTTCACCCATTTCTTCTACAATCCTCCATATTGGGCCTATTTGGGCCCAATTTCTCATTTTCTCAATTTTTCACACTTTTCTTCTACAATCCTCCATATTGGGCCTATTTGGGCCCAATTTCTCATTTTTTAATTTTTCACCCATTTCTTCTACAATCTTATGCACAATCTGAGTGTTTTACAACTGTATCATCAGTGTGATACAGCTCTCTCATAGCTGTTATGCACAATCTGAGTGTTTTACAGCTGTGTGCTAGCTGTTATGCACAACTCTTCTCTTGTATAAATAGTGTTATCCCTAGAGTTACTGCGTTATCACCATTGCAACTGAAGCTCTGGGTGGATCATCACCATTATTCGGTAAGGTTCTCCTCTCAACTTAGATCTTGTTTGAGTTTTATGTTTATGAAACATTCAGTAATGGATTTATCATATTCATAGGAAAATCAAGCACTACATCGCATAATGGCCTCTTCATCGTCAACAAACGTTGACCGGCTATGCTATTGTAAGAGATCTGCAATTATCTGTGAGTGGCATATGCCGTTCAACTATAGAAGGAGGTATTGGGGATGTCCGACTATGGAAGGGGGGTGTGACTTCAAGAAGTGGCTTGATCCACCCTACGATGAGAGGACACAAAGGGTTATAGCACAACTGTGGAGCGAAAAACAACAACTTGCTAACCGAGAGGAAGAGCTTTGTAACAAAAATGAAGAACTTGTTAAGGAAAATGCAGAACTTGTTCAATTGATCCCCCTTCACACAAGGGTGCTGCGCCGTATGGAAAAAGATCCTTTTAATGTGAGGGGCAAAGCGTTGTATGAACATAAATTAAGAGAGATACAAGGCCGTAAATGAGTTCATGTAATGTTTGTATCGCTGTTGTAATTTGTGTTGGATTTTATGTAAGTTAATAAAATAGATATATTATCAGCATTTTCAAATTGAGATTACACAAGTAAATCAGACACAAATGTGAAGTTCATATGCTCTTCAAATTTAGATTACACAAGTAAATCTACTTCTTCAACTAATCTACATCTTAAACTACACCGGAGGATCTGGAGGACGGCTATATCTAATGCGATAATCCCGAAATTGTTGAATCCTCGACTGAAATTGATAGTCCCAACCATCGACACTTGGGTGTTTGAATCGACGCCAAGCGTACGGAGGGGGAGGTAGTGGACAACCATCCTTCAACGACACCTACATAGAAAACACAAAATATGATCGAGCTTTGTGTTTTAGGGTAAGCACAAATATTACTAGCTATTTAAAAACAATAATTATACCGGTACAAAGTGGTTTCGGTTTCCTACGAGAGCCATCGTCAATATCCGTGTTGGAGGGCCGAGGCTTTCGTAAGAGGCCCTCATTGGTAAGCACAAGCACGAGCCATCCCAAGATAATAGGACAAGAGCAACTTGGTATAGCGTGGCAAACACTAAACCAATCATCGGCATGTCGAGCCAGTACTCCTCGCTGCAAGGACTGATGACATAGTTGACCCGAAATATAAGGTCCTCGTAAGTGATCCCCGGGTGTAGTACGAGCAAGATGGGCATGTACAGATCTCTGTTGTCAAACAACTCGCCCGCCATCTGCATTCGAACCATAGGATATGCAGTCTCTTCTGATCCCATCAATACAGCCAGTGTCCGATATCCACAATGCCCGTCTGGAGATATATCTCTGGCCCCGTTAATGTATGGAAACCAAAAGTAATCCACATTCTTAACCCCAAAGTTCACCACCATATAAATCACGGGTTGTTCAGGGAGCTTCTGCGATCTTGTCCCTTCAGATTGGCTCCCTTGGGTCCCAATGCCCGGCGAAGCTCCTCTTGGTCCCTTCTTGCCACGACCCCGACCTCTACCTTGGCTTCTACTGGCCTTGTTCTTCTCAATCTCATCTAACTCAGCCCTTCGATGCTCAAACAAGCTCGGCTCCCTCTTGGTGTCGTACTTTGTCAAACCCTTTGGCCTTCCTTTTGAAATGATTCCTGTGGGCTCCTGCATCAAAGTTTCATGCGGGTGCTGCGTGTTCCAGAACACGTCGGTGATTTGCTCTACTTGGTCCTTGCTCAATGTTTTAGCGTGCCACATTTGATCCATTTCCTTCCATATCAACTCTTGAACAGACATCTATTTTGTGTCATCAACTGGCTCTTCTTCTGTGTAAACCCTATCCCATTGCAATTGCTTCCAGAAGCGGTGTATCTCACTCGGCATGATCGGCGTCTTATCAATTATGGCATTTGCGATTCTGTGGACACATGGCAGGCCGAAGCAGTCTCTCATGCAGTGATCATCACACTCATCAGGGAAATCATCCGTCAATATCTGCTTATATAGATCAAACAACATTTCCAAGCACCTATCCGACACTTTGAAAAATAGCCTTGAAAACAACACTCTTATTTCTGGCGGCATACCATCAAACATCGTTGGTGTTTTGGTCCGTGACATCTCCATGGTCGCACGCACCTGCCCAATTTGACCCTCGATCGCATGGTGTATCCTTACTACCATTCTATTAAAACCACCAACGCTAGAATTCAGAATTTGCTTCAACACGTGATGCATACCCTCAATCCTATCAAAAAACATGAAAAGCATTGCGTTACTCCCACATTGAGCCATGAACAAGCAAACTACTGAACATCGTACAAGGGTTACCTGTTTGAAGTCCTCGTGAAGAAGTGAAGATGATGATCAGTCCACGCTCTCACTATGCTTTCCTTGTGAGGATTCGTCCACGTCTTCTCAATGTATTGAACGAGGCCACTCTTCCACGATGTCCTCAATTGCACAAGCCTTTCTTCGTAGATTTCCTCCGTGGTTGAACACCATAGTGCCCAACATTGGCCGCAAAACCTTTTCACTTATTTTTTATCCTTCAATATTGGGAGAGCATATGCTTCTATGTTGTGCTTAATATGCACCCAACACAAAAGGTGTTTTACTTCATCTTTGAAAACTAACCGAATTGCATTAATGAGGGCCTTCTCTCGATCAGTCATGATGGCGGCCGACATAACACCCAAATCTTTAAACAAGCACAAAAGTTTCTCCATTATGAACTTGTAATGCCCAACTTCTTCTTGTCGTGTAAATGCATACGCAATGTTGAAGGTCTTGTGCGTGGAAGTGAAACCGACAATCTCCACCAATGGCATTTGATACCTATGGATGAATGTAGGAAAACAAATGAATGTAAGAAGTCATAGAATGTATCATATAATTCATATCAATGCTATAAATCACTACTATTATATTGTGTTGAAAATGTAACACAAATCCAGCACGTACCTATTTGTCTTGTATGTGGCATCAATAATTACCACGTATGGGAACATCTTCAATAGGTGGAGCGAGTCCGGGTGAGCAAAAAATAGGATATCAGTCTCTTTCGTAGACACCTTTGTAAGAGGAAATACCCGGTAACTATTTTCTTTCAAAAAGTTCAGAGTCCATTGTGTAACCGTCAATTCCCCTTGATCTTCATAACGCACCTTCTGCAGAAAGTTGGAAACTTGTTTCATGGATGTAACATTTCCGGGGAATAACTTCTTCAACTTCCCAACAATAGTCCTAGGCGTCACGAACGTTTCGCCCAAAGCTTTGGCAATGCGCTCCTCATCCGGGGTCATTCTGCCCATGTATGGATGCCCAAGAAAGCTAGTCGGAAGCTTATGGTTATGGCATCCATCTATCACATTTAGGATCCATTTCTGAGTCACTTCCCCTGGCTTCTTCTTCAATCTAACACCACACAACTCAAATGTGCATCCGGACTTCTTCGAATGAGATTTACGAATTACCTCAACTTCCTCTTCTGAGTCACTACCTTTCTTTCTCCCCGATCTAAACTCACCAAAATTCTCGCACGTCAAACTAACACTTCTGACATTTGACTTCTCAATGACTAAAACCATCATCAAATCTTTGCCCATATTCCTAACCCACTTAACCAATTCCTCTCGGCTATCCCAGCTCAGATTGGTACAAAATTCATCTCCATAATCTTTCCCCTATACATGTTTACATCATCAATAATGTTACAATATATGGATTGCAATTGTAATATATAACTAAACTGTAATTGTAATACATAACTAAACAATAATGTTATAATATATGGATTGGATTTTGTTAAATTTAGATGTTTGTAGCTAACCAATATTAACTATAAAATACAACTATAATTGTAATACAAAACTAAACTAAAGACGAAAACAAATTGATAGCTTATCTCACTAAACATAAGACTTTTAACATATATCAAATTCACAACAATAATCAACTTCTCCACTACTATTAATCACTAATCTTTTAACATATATCAAAATAAATATAGGCCTCTACCGCTAAATCATCATCATCTTGTCCAGTACAACTACATATTAATCTATCTTTTAACATAATAAAATTTAGGCATCTACCGCAACACCATAATCATCTTGTCCACTACAACTAAATACTAATCTATCTTTGAACATAATAAATATAGGCCTCTACGTACTTAAGCTATATTAATTATAACTAATTTCAATCTTAATCATTCCATACACACTAACCTCGAAATTGCCATCGTCGAAATCTTGATCGACATAATCTTCAGCATCTTCATCGTCGAAATCTTGATCGACATAATCTTCAGCATCTTCATCGTCGAAATCTTCATCATCTTCTCCACTACTACTCCAATATGACATTTTTTGTAAAATTTGTTGTTTCGATCTTACCATTTGTCAACTTCAAAAGCTATTTTATAGGCACAAATATGGCCGTTGGAATAACGGGTAGTTCTGTACGCCTCCATAGGGCGTACGCCGTACCATGGCGTACAGGCCAAATTCTAACGGCTATTTTCCTGTACGCTGTATCTTAGCGTACGCTAGAATACAGCATACAGGAAAATAATACAACAATTCATTAAAATTCAAAACACCAACAAAAATATAATAAAATAAGTTGTACGCCATTTCAGGACATACGCCCTCATAGGGCGTACAGATTGTAGCGCGCAAAACAAAAAAATATAGCACATATAGTATCAACCTTTTTTAAACGTATGTCAAGAAAATATTATAATTAAAATTTTACAGATTCTTTTCAAATTTGGATTTTCGAAACTATATTATATGAAATTGGTGGGTGAATTGCTTATTTTTATGATGGAGTTGGATTTCTCGAGGACACAAAGGCCCCAGTCCAATTTGTAGCACATCCTGCTTTTGAGGCCCCTATTATAGGGCTTTTTCCCCTGTCAAAAATTTGAATATGAAATGTAATATTTCATCCCTCTAATTGATTCATTAATTCAAACAAAGAGTTGTATGTCTGTCTTGCTAAGTCTTGTTTGGCCTAACACTACTTTTTGATTATAAAGATTTTTTTTCTAAAAAATACTCTTATAAATTTCAAAAAACGTATAATAAATTTATTTTAATTTTTTATGATTACAGACATTTTTTTATACCTATGAAAAAAACATATGACTACTACGAAAGAAACTCTTACCCCTTGTTCGATTCAATGTGAAAAATTAACTTCCTGGTAAGTTGATCAGCTTAGTTTCAAGCAATCTTACTATATCGATAGTGGTAAGTTGATCAATTTGAATGGCATGGTAATCAAAATTAGTTTAATCGGCTGATCTGGGTCACTTTTTTTAAAACTTTGGTCTTCTGATATTAGACTAAGCATCCTTTTACACTTCTTTTACACTGAGGCTTATTAGCGATAACTCAGATTAAAATTCATTGTTGCACAAATTTTCAAGGAATGCAACTTTGACATCAAAGAGATAAACAGAAAACTTCAAGTATGAAAATATATATACTGTCAAATGAATGGCAACCAAAAACACATCGTATCCCATCATGTGTTTGCATATTCCTATAGCTGCAATTACTGAGTGAATCAAGCATTCAAATCTATGAATCTGAAGGCCATTTTTTCCTGGTGAAGCTCAACATGATGGGAGCATAAAAATATTATTCCACCATGTTGATCCATTCACCTTACAACGGCATTAGCCTTTTGTACTTGAAGAACCACAGAAACGAGCAGAATATGATAAGCCCACAGACTCCTGTGATTAATAGGACCCAATTGAAAGCAGATGCGTAATCAAACAGCGTTATCGGGAAGTTCATACCAAATACCCCTGCCACGACTCCAAATATTGCAACTACAAAGGTTGCTGTCGTCAGTAAGAGCTCAAACTGTATCAACTGGTTTCGAACCGTATCCTGCAAGCAATAAGTATAGGGGATTAATCAAACTCCTTGGGGGCATTGCATTGGTATCAAGCTCAAACCTCATATGGCCAAAAAAGTGTTTAGCCATGAAAACTCTAATCTCATGTCATTCAAGTGACCTGAGATTAGAGATTTTGTTTCAATTTAAGTAACATAGCCTAACAAGTAATGCCACAGGTTTATAGTAAGAGACCTTAGACCGTAAGAGGCCATTTGATGAGCAGAAAACTCATCACACAGCATAGCATGACACTTATAAACTCGGTTTCTGTTTCATCCTCCTTGTGTATTTAACAGGCTTCACAACGACATTCATTCATTCTTACGCAACATATAAGCATCAAACATAAAGTCAGGAAAAGCAGCATAGTGCATAACACATAGTTTTCACCTTTCATCCCACTTTTCACCCCGGCTCCCAAAGCATAAAAGAAAAAAGAGGATGGAATCGAGTTCCCATCTGGAATACAGCATTGTTGTCAAGTTCTGGTAATACAAGTACTAAAACACATGCAGAGGATTGATTAAATTCATATTTTGTCAACTTCTGTTAATACAAGTTCTGGTAATTCAACTGTTATCAGATTTCATCATGTGGTATCTTCGTATTTTATTTAAATTCATAAATTTATTTGACCTCTATGCTTGGAGAAATTAAAATATTTAATCCATACCAGGGTGCATGTATACGCAGAAGCAATCTAGAACCAATAAAATATCATCACAAATTATAAGCCAACCTTCATTATTTATTTTGTTTCTTTGTAGATTGGTTTACTACTTACCATTACTGGATCATTAAAATATCTAGTATTTCAGTTGCTGATAAACCAGATAATCTTATTTTTTGGCGTTTTTTTATGGTTATTGTTCACGCATCTTCAACTTTCCTACAAAAAAATGTGTCAAAGATACACAGCATTCAATTGATGAAAACTAAATACACATAAAAATGTCATAAAGATACATGACAACAATCCATTGATCAGTTTTAATACAGATTAGAGATGATTCAGATATTGCAACATACCAGTTGAATGTTGATAAAATCTTCTGTGTCTTCAATGTACTCCTTCAGCTGGAAACAAAAGGGTAAGTGGCTCAATAACTGTTCTAAACTCATTCATATATATAAGAAGAAGAAAAGCAATTTACCGATGTTAATTTGTTGAGTGTGCTATCAATCACCACAAAATAGGCTTCCAACAACATTTCTAACTCTTCTATGCTCTCGTTAGCACTCTCTGAACTCATCATGCCATCATGGCGGCTTTTAGCCATGCTTAAGCTCTTATCAAGCCTCCTTGAATCTGGAGGAGAAGAAACAGGAGAAACAGGTGCAGAAATAGACTGTCCACCATCAATTGATCTGAAACCCGACAAAGATTGTTCACCATCAAATGACAGTTCAATTTGTCTCTTCTTCTCAGTAAGATACATCTCCGCCATATCACCATCATCATCCATTAGCTGCTCAATCTCATCCCTAACCTATTAAGTCAAAATTGGAGGAAAGTTACATATGTAATTACTACTGTTGAAGACCGAAATTTAAATGAATAAGTTGAAGCACTAAGCTATCATAAGCAAAAATACCTTTTGAACTCTTCTAGTCAATGCAAGAAGTCTGCTCTTCAATCGTCGAACACGTTCCAAATTTGTGGTACTGATCTTTGATGTCAGCTCATCAAGCAGGGGATAGGCTTCCATTTCCAACTCAGATGCCTGTACAAAAATTCATAACGTTAAAGAAATACTATAATATCAACTTATAGTAAAAAGGTCCTTCACTTGCTAATCCATACTAAACCACTAAATTTAGTTTATCAAGTTTAAAGATCCTTTCAGTTAGGATGTCAGCCTAAAGGGTTAGCCATATTGCAGATATGCTACCTCAACAATTTAATATCATATTATAATACAATGTAATCCTCCTTGTTTGACTTCTTTGGACCTCAAGTTGCACCCAAATTACTGATAAGTGATAACTATTTATGCATTTTACTAATTAGTCTTTGCATGCAAGAGGTACATATAAAGTTCACGTTGCTGACAAAAGTTTCTCCTCAAAAGGTCACATATTTTACTATGAAATATTCTTTATTAAAAAAATACTTTGAAAAATAGTCAAAGTGTTGGTGTCCTCTTCAGTTTTCTGTGGAGAACATCATTGGTTGATGATAGTTTACTGGTATTAAATGCATAACAAGTTACACCAATATTCTTCTATCTAAAATTCCTTTTCTAAACATATGAAAACATTATAGCTTGAAGCTATCATAATATATTAGGAATATACATCTTAAACATAAATAACATACTCTTTAGCAAGAGAACTAATGAACTATCCATTGTATAATTTTTTGTTAACCAACTTCCATTATTTTTTTATTTGAAGACAGAGGAAGAATCATAAACCTGTGAATCAAGATATGTACAAGCAGCCTCTAAAGCAATTTCCAATGCCTTGAACTCAAAAGGCAAATAATCAGGAGAAGAACTGTCAAAGTTTCTACTCCCTCTCCTTCGAAGCATCTTTGTGTCTTCTGGTTGCCATGCCTCACTTGCAGCTGAAGTCTTCAATCGTCTCTGAAGCTCTGAAACATATTGGAAGACATAGCCGTCAAGGGAGTTTAACAACAAGACCTCGTCTGCCGTAATTATGCACCGAATCTGCTCCAGATTTACAACTATAGCCTTCTCTCTGCCAAGAATAGTTGATGGGTAGACAAAGAGTGGATCAAGCAAGCGTAGATCACGTGCAGGAAGATCACAGCGGCGCATTATGGTGAACTTATCAACTTCTATGACCCCTGAGTTACCAGATGTATCAACTCGAATCCATGAGCGAGTACTCTGACCACGCTTCTTCAAGCCCAGAAAGTCCATGCCCTGAAAGGGTGCACGGCCAGGGCCCCATAGATTAGGAGTAGCAATTTCTGCAAGATTTGCACATGATGCTGGTTTTCTTGAAAGGAGTGGTTCTTTGAGGTCTGCCATTGCTGGGAGGTCCAAACATAGCAAAAAAAAGAAGTAAGTAACAAAGCATTTCAAGAAGAAGCCTCCAAACCGAGGGAAAAGAAAGGATCTGCTCACAGAATTGTCACAACAAAAGCTTATAGTTTGATAAGTTAAAAAATGGTCCAAGACCTTTCTTGTTGAAATAAATGCACTCTTATAATGCTAGAGCATAGTACTAATATCTACCTTACAACAAATGACTAGTATCAACAAATCAAACATCTTCAGCAGTGTCGACATTAAGAATGCATTTCAAATATCATGTGTGAGTTTCACCCCGAAATATCACATATCATAGTCTACTATCCTGTCAGAATTGATTCAGTTCGAAGATGTAGTTACTTCTGTAATATGTATCCAAAATGATTCAACGACAATGAACAAAATAAGAAGAATTATTGTTAGACAAAGGAAAGGAAAGTTGGCTTCCAACTCAGTACCACAATTAACCAGATATTCTATTAACCCAGCAAACAAAGCTAACTACATAAATAAGCATACCAAATCACCCTAACCTTTCTATGGTGCTAACTGTTTTTGGTGTCAATGAGCATACAGGTGGTTTACTGCTCACAATGATATTGGATGGTCCTACCTAATTCCGCTTATAAAGAGTAATTAGTGTAAAACGCCCAACATTGGGGGTTGGTATAATTTAGGCAATAAAATTATTCCAAAAGCATATCAAGTCATCTTGAACATGAACGAATGAAATTATATATTTAAACCATAATATTACAAAAGAGACAATGAAATCAGATACTCTGCACATAGATGAGACATGTATCGTGGATTCGTGGCTGACAACATCAAGCCTCCACACTCGTATAAGCGATGACTCAGATAGCTCCAATAAAAAAAAACGTGGAATCAGAATCAAACAATGTCAACAGAAGCAAACACGTGAATAAGACTCGCAACTAAATTATTACTGACAATAATTACTATGATAATTGAATGTGCGTGTACAGACAGATTGCTAAAGTTTCCAACCTTAATGGTAACGTTCCAGGAGAAGCCGTGTGTTTATCAATCTACCCCAATCTTGAAAACAGAACTTAATAACAAGATTGGAAAATACGTTATCTGTTTCGTTCAACATTACAATCCCGAAATTAGTAGGACAATGAAACCCTAAAACCCAGTACAAAAATTTATTGCAAGAGATTGAAGAATTAAACGTCAAATTTCAGCGCCGAACAGCGTGCAGTACAATTTTCCTACAGTGTGACGAAGCATCTGATTCCAAATACGTTCCCGAGAAAACAGGAAAGAAGAAAGTGAAAAAGTGAGAGGAATTTGCATACCTCAAATACGAAGTAGAGATCAAACAGGAAGATAACTGGATCAGGAGCTACATCCGTAAGAAGGTCGGATCATCAGTGAGCTGCAATAGCCAAGAACCTAAAAGCTCTACACGGATATCAGCAATCATGAGTTCCGCGTCTGCTGATAACAGAAGACAGTGATCGGCGATGGATAGAGAAACAGGCGCAGACGCCGGTTTGGGCGCGTGAAGAATTAAATGCTAAGAGGAATGGAGAAGAGTGAGTGTACGCCGGTTTGGGATCCAGATTTTTTTATCTGGTGTCATTGGTATGAATTGTGATGAGAGAGGCGAATTCTGGGGTGGTGCTGTCTGGGTTGGGTCGAACGTGGGCTGGGCTCGAAGAGTAAATAAATGGAGTTTCTAGAAATCATTTATTATTAATTAACTCTTTTAACTTCATCTAATTTAATGACTCTTACTGTATCATTTAGGGAGTAGATTTTTTTATGTATTTATAAAAAAATCATTGTGTCTGGGTTTATATGTGTCGGGCTAGTTTGCAAGTCCCGTCAGGGTCCAAATTTTCAGATGACACAATAGATCGGGTTCTACTTGAAGAATTCGAGTCAGAGTCTATCAATCAACCATCACCTTTCGGGTCATCAATTTTGGAATCTATCCCAAATCATATCATTTTCGGGTCACATATATATAGATTCATGTCAATTTTGTTTGTGTGTATATAGATTGGGTTAGGTTATTATGGTCTGTCAGTCAACCATCACCTTTCGGGTCATCATTTTTAGAATCTATCACAAATCGTGTCATTTTTTGGGTCACATATATATAGATTCATGGCAATTTTGTTTGTGCGCATATGGATTGAGTTAGGCTATTAGGGTCTATCCCTATTCATCATATATTTCTTCATGCCACTTGTGATTTCATATCGGGTCGATTGAGGGTCTATCACCCTTTAGAGTGATCATCATATGGTCATGTACTTTTGTTTGTGTTTTTCAGAGCGGGCGAGGTCTTATACCAAAACCATTACTCGTATGGGTCAAATTCAGTCACATGTCACTTTTGTTTGATATTGAGTCACATTATCTACCATTCACGTTTTAGAACAATGTTCGAGTCATGTTCTATTTCAATTTTGGGTCAGGTTTTATCCCCTAACCATTCACCTTTTTGGTCAATCATATCCAACATTCATGTCGTGTGCATTATTTATGCATTTTCGGGACGATGGACTTTTGCTTGTGCTCTTCGAGGTCGGGTTGAGGATATAGTCCTAACCATTTTCATCACCTTTATGTTTAATCATATCTAGCGGTCATGTGTGTTGTCATTGTCGTTCCTTTTTGGGACGATGCATTGTTTATCCCCAATCATCACCCTTTTAGGTCATGCACATTTGCTTTTTGCTTTTTGGGGCGGGTTGGGTCTATCGATAACCAATAATGGGGTATTTGGTATTCATCTCAACCACCATTTCGAGATCATATAGGGTCATATTATAAGGCTCAAGCCTTAGAAGCGTCAATCCATGCCAACACGAGGACTTCCTAGGAGGTCATCCATCTTAGTACTACTATCGTCATAGCACACTTAACCTTAGAGTTCTTTGTCCTCACTTGAACCCTGAAAAGGAAGACTCTTTATTGACATGGATAACACTACAGTCCTTATAAACCAATATCAATTATGGGGTGTTAAAAACTCCTTGACTTGAACCCTTGACGTCCTCGTCAAGGCCCAAACACCATCATCTTAGTCGAGTGAACGTCTTTCAGGCCAAGCACACTTATAACCTTGAGTCGGTTCTTATACCATTTTTAAGGCACAAGCCTTGGAAGCGTCAGCCCATGCCAACACGAGAACTTTTTATGAAGTCACCCATCATGGTACTACTCTCGCCCTAGCACACTTAACCTCAAAGCTCTTTATTCTTACTTGAACCCTGAAAAGGAGGAACTCTTGTTGATATGAGTATCACTTCAATCCTTATAAATCAATCTTAAATATGAGGTGTTATACATATGACCAACTTTCGTTTGATTTCGGGTCGGATCTTGTCTTCTAGGTTCTATGTGTGCTTTTCAAGTTCGGGTTAGGTCTTCATACCATTCGTGTCATGGTAAACTTTTGTTTATGCCTCATACTTTTCAAGGCGTGTGTCGGTTGTCTCTATATCCCAAACCATTCACCCTTTCAAGATCATATCGAGTCATATGGCCAACTTTTATTTGGCTTAATTGAGGCAACTCATGGTCCACACCCCCTATTTTGTTTAATATTGGGTCGAGTCTTTCGGGTTTTCTTTGAGTTCGTACTAGGTGAGGTCATTCACTTTTCGATATCAAATGTCGGCCATGGGTCTGAAAGTTCTAATCCCCAAGGTTTTTCTATCCCTAACCATCACACTTTTTCGGGCCATGCATATTTTTTGGGGGATGTCTATAGTCCCAACCATGCACTTTTTTGTTTGATTTCGGGTGTGGTTAGGCACACCATCACCCGCTCGTTTCGGGTCATGTACTCTTTTGTTTGATTTTGGGTGGGGTCGAATGACATTGTGCGTTTCATGTCACGTTGTTTTTAATGGGGTTGGTCGATTCAAGGTCTATATGCCCAACCATTCACTATTCGGTCCATGTATGTTTTTGTTTTTACTTTTTCATGACATGTTGACTTGGGGACCTAATCCCTAACCATTCTCAATTTTCGAGCCATGTACTTTTTTTTGGGACAGGTCGAATCGGGGTCCCAGACACCATTCACTTTCTCCAGTCATTCTCAACTTCGGGCCATGTACAACACTTCTATTTTTGTTTTTTTCTCGGGACGGGTTGACTTAGGGTCTTATCCCCCCCAACTTAGGGATGGCAACGAGGTGATAATTCATTATTCACGTGGGTGTTTCCCCACCACGAGACCGAGGGGTGAAGAGTTTAAACATGCACGAGGAGCGAGGCGGGGATAGAGGTCCCCACCCTGCCCCCGTCCTCGGCGGAAATTCCCGCGGAGACCCTTGCCAAATATATCATTATTCTTATTTTTAACCCTAAACTTCAAATTGTATATCTCCAATACTTCAATCTTATATCCTCGATACTTTAAACCTCAAAACCCTAAACCTTAATATATATATATATGGACATTAAAACAAACTTAATTTTTTGTTTATGGGTAAATCGGGGATGGTGATATCCGATGGAAAATGAGACTCAGAGGGGACACTAGAATATTTTATTCCCCGTTCGGCGACAAGGACAAGGAATAGGGCGGTAAACGGGGAGGGTACTCCCCGCCCCAAACCTGCCACGTGTCATCCTTACCCCAATCATTCACTTTCTAAGACATGCACTTTTGTTTTATGCGCTTTCTTTGGGCAGGTCAAGGGTCTATCTCCAACCATTGCCTTTTAGAGTCATATTGATTCTTGTTGGGACGAATATTGAAGTTTCCGACACCATTCACATTTTTCAAGCCATGTACTTTTTTGGGACGGGGTCGTCTCGGGGCCCCTGACACCATTCACTTGTCCAACCATTCTCAACTTCAGGCCATGTCAACACTTCTATCTGTGCTTCTTTTTTTTCTGAGACAAGTCGACTCATGGTCTTATCCCTCCAAGGGTCATTCACTTTTCGGGACATGCCCTTGTGTTTGTGTGCTTTCTTTGGGTTGGTCGAGGGTCTATCCCCAATTATTGCCTTTTAGAGTCATATTTACTCTTGTCGGGTCGAACATTGAAGTTTCCGACACCAATCCTACTTTCCGAGTCATTTACTTTTTTCCCGACACCATTCATATTTTCCCGACCATTCTCAACTTCGAGCCATGTACAACATTTCTATTTGTGCATTTTTTTCAAGGCGAGTTGACTCAGGTTCTTATCTCCCAATCATTCACTTTCCAGGACATGAACTTTGTTTGTGTGCTTTCTTTGAATGGGCAGTGAGTCTAACCCCAACAATCACCTTTTAGAGTCATACTGATTCTTATCGGACGAACATTGAAATTTCCGATACCACTCACACTTTTCAAGCCATGTGCTTTCCTGAGAGGAGGATTGGGTCGACTCCTGGTCTTATCTCTCGTTTTTTTAGGGGTGGGTCGACTTGGGATCTTATCAAGTTATCCCTCAAACCATTCATTTTCCACGATTTGCTTTTTTTTGGGATGGGTCGACTTGGGATCTTATCAAGTTATCCCTCAAACCATTCATTTTCCACGACTTACACTTTTGTTTGTGTGGTTTCTTTGGACGTATTGGGGTCTATCCCTAACCATTGTCTTTTAGTTTTAGAGTTTTAGAGTCATACTGATTTTTATCGAAGTTTTCGTGGAACATACTCCCTCTGTCTAATATTACATGTTTTTTTAGACTTTTGACACAATATTTAAGAATTTAAAAATTAATCTGAAATACCCCTATTAAATTGTTAAAAAATAACTATGATTTTTTGAGTGAATAAATCACATTAATAAATATGGATAAAGTTGAAAAAAAAAAGGCTAAAATAGATTACAAGACAACAATTTTTAGACAAAATATTAATACTAGAAACTAAAAAGACATGTAATATTAGATGGAGGGACTATAAACCGTTCTCTGATGCATCATCTGATGGTCGATGGTCGAATCGGTGAACTTCCGACCAGACTCACAAACCTCGAATACTAGCATGGGCCGTACTTAATTAAACGAACAAGAGTAAAATCCATTTCGGCCCAGGCCCATTCGATCGCTTAATGAGACATTTCCCCGCATCTGGGAGTACGTACTGAAGATCGTTGATTACCGTCAAACTTGTAAAATATAATTCATTCCGGTTTTCCACATACCGATGAACTTTGATATTGATACAAAAACATAAAATATACCCGTATGTAGTTTGAACTTTGAAGTTATCACAGATGAAGAGAACACTTAACCATGGAGATAATTAAACTTGAAGAGAATAATATAGTAAGACAACGAATCATAAACTAATTGGAGCAGAAACTGCATTATTCTTATGTACAGTTGGTGGATATGAAAAAACAAGATAGTTTCTTGAGCATGTACAAATCAACCTCATTGGGTTGGTGGATTGGCTAGAACACTATGAAACAGTGCCAATACCATAACATAATTCAGTGAAAAAACTCTTCAGATGTATGGATTGATATGAGATGAATAATCACGGATCCCTGCTCCTTCCCAGCCCATCCATTCGTCCCACAAATCCCAATCTTCTTCATTCATCCCCCTGAACGCCTCGTCTGTTTCCGATCCATAAGAGTTCTCAACTATCAGCTCGTCTCTGAATCTTTCCATTATAGCCTGTAAAATAAAACACCAGAATCAGAGCACATTAGATACTGAATTTCAATATTTTCCATCCAGAATCAGAAATCAATTTAGGAAATCGAGTCCAAATTTTACTGTCACAACACACATCCCAGCAATTTCTAAAACATAGGCATAATAGTTTTTCCCTGCTTAGAAACAAATTGTTCTCTACATAAAAACTCAACCTAGATGTCCTATATCAAAACTAGACCAGATTAAATTAGAGATGTACCCAAAACAAAATCAGATTTTTTTTTTGACAAGGAAAGAATGTCAACAGAATCAAATCTGAATGTCAACAGAAGAGATGGAACGTACATCATAAGCTTCATTGATCTGGTGAAATTGAATCCCGCAGTTGTCCCCTTTGCACACATCCGGATGATGCTGTAAAAAAATCGCGACGTACAATTAGTTTCGAGATCAGAAGATCTATATATTTTATACAAGGAAAAAAAACGAAAAACATCGAATTGTTGACGGAAATTGAAGCTTACCTTCAAAGCGAGTTGCCTGAAAGCTTTCTTGACATCGGATTCTGAAGCGCTGCGTCCGATCTGGAGAATCTCGTAGGGATCCGCCGTCCTGGAAGGTGCGGAAGCCATTGCCACAGAAACGCGGCCGCTCCTCGACGATTTCCGCCAGTCCGTTCGGCGTCCAAACGACGCCGTTGCAGATGAACTCCGGCCGCCGATCATTCCCACGGTAGCTGCCATAACTAAACTTGAATCTCTCAAAAAACACGGAGCTGAAACTCAAAAACACCTCTTCTAGGGTTGTACAACGGCAGATTTGGCTTGGTGTTGCGTAAAAGGAAATAGAATAATTGGGGTAGGTAAAGGGAAGTTTCAATGGGTTTATATAGAAACAGGATTGGGTGTTAATTTGAAAAAGAGAAAAGGAAATTATATTAGTGGCTTTGAATGGGGATGCTCAGAACACGGGGCAAGAAAAGCAACGTCTTTTCTCGTTCTTATCCACTTTTTTTATTCGATAAGCATAAGTGCTGAGTCATTACTCACGTGACAAACCCGAATCTGCAACTTCTTGGAACTCGAAAGGGTTGCATTGCGTAATTATTTTTTATTAATTTACGCGGTGAAGGGGAAATGTCACCGAACGGTTGTGGATTTTATCCTTTCGGGCCCTTTTATCTTATTGAAAATCGACAATAACTAAATGCAGAAACTTATCCTACTGTTTTTTTTTTTTTTTTTTTTTTGAGCGGAACTCATCCTACTGTTATGTAACTTATGTTTTAGATTTTAGGTAAGTTCGAGATTCTATCAAAACCAGAAAAGATAAGATCGAATCATTATCAACTTAAAACCTATACGTTGCAGATTATGTATTCAAATTTGGAAAAATATTTATAACTAGTATAATACCCGTATCTTACACGAAATTTATTTATATTTTTTAAATTAGTAAAAATAATATATTTTAATTATCGATGAGTCATTGGTTCAATATTTATTTGATTAGTTATTTAAATAAAAAATGACTAATCGACAAAAAACATTTAAGATATATAAAAAACTAAATTATATAAAGAGAGACGGCACTTTTCATAACTTTATTAATAATAAAAATTGGCTAAGTAGTCTTTCAAACATGTATAGCCACACCCCTTACATCAATACTACTAAAATCATCAAACATAATAAAAATATTCATATAATACATGAAAAATAAAACGATAAACATAAAATGTGGAACGATGTTCAAAATTGCTACAAATTATCAAAAAATTTCTTGTATACTACATTAGTTGTAGTATTATATCTCTTCTTGTCTTTGTCGCAAATCAATATCTTCAAACCTTTCTTGCTAGTCACCCTTGATGATGCAACATAAAACTGGCCATGACTGAAAACATGGCGTAGAAGATACAAATCGACATTTGCAAGAGATTGGCCCTGGTTTTTGTTTATGGTCATAGCAAAACATACACTCAAGGGAAATTGTCTTCGTTGAAACTTGAAAGGGAATGAAGTGTCTGATGGTGACATTATCATGCGAGGAATCAAAACCGTATGTCCGATATTGTTGCCTGAAATAATTCTCTCTTGTATGACATGACTGCCAAGTTGCGTGGTTATCAATCGCGTCCCAGTGCATAAACCTAAAGATTGATCAATAGTTCGAAGCAGCATAATAGGCACCCCAACCTTTAGTTTGAGTACATGATTTGGCAGACTAGAACATCTAATACTGTTCAAATAATCATACGTATAAATACTTGCATCACTGTCTTTAACAGAACCTGCCTTGCATAGACTATCCGAACTGAGATAGACTTTTTCATCACCAGACAACGAAGACAATATATACTCATTAACTTTATCTACCTCTTCGTGTGTTGGAGCAAGAATTGCTCGTTCTTCAAAGTATGCCGGAGATAACTGATCTTCCATTAGAGAGGGATAAACAGATTTAACAATTGCTGGAATCAAATCTAAGTCATAATCCTTGACCAATAGGTCATCGGGAATTTCTATTTGCGCTTCCCCATCATTGTCAACACCTGCAGTCCCATCTCCGATGTTTAATACCCATTCAGAAAATTCTTTTGCCTCTTCGATCTCAGATTCAGATGTACCTTATTGAATCCTCATGTTTCTTGTCAGCGTAAGAACTTTGCAATGGTCCCTCAAATAAGAGGAATTAATGGTGGCAAAAACAACATCTTGCCTGCTCCCTTTTGAGATCACGGGTAGGATTTGCCTAAAATCTCCACCAAATACTACGACTTTCCCTCCAAAAGGCTGCTCTAAACTAAGGGGATTTGTAGCCCGTAAAATATCTCTTAACGTCCTGTCTAATGCTTCAAAACAGAACCTATTGCCTGTTCCACCATAACCATATAAAAAGAAGACACCTCCGTTATTTGATAAAACAACATTCATGATCTCATCATACACCCCTTTTTGCTCCATTGTAAATCTAGAAAGTAATTGTGAATGTTCCTCGTCTAGACATGCTGTATCATATCGAAGTTCATCTTGTATAAGCTTGTTGAAACCTTCAGATATGAGGCTTGAATCTACAGAAGGCATGGTTTTGTAGTGACTCAAACTACTACCATTTCATCGTAATAACTTGTCAATTTCGGCAAGAGCGTAGTTTTGTAATTGGTCATCTGTAACATGCAAATCTGCATATAAATAGAATGCACATGTCACTATAATTAAATGAGTAAAATATATTCATGAAAAAAGTACATCAAATGCAGTTACGATTATGATCAAGTCAACAACGTTAATGAAATGCATACCCTTAATTCGTAGAATTCTCCTCTGTTTATCGACAATGTCATCTGCTAGAAGTCTCCATGTTCTTCCAAACAAACTCTGGTTTTGCCATGCAATCAGACACCAAAAGAAATACAAATAAACTCCTAATGTAGTTTGCTGATCCCCAAAAACTTGCTTCAGTTATCCCGTCAACATATTCTCTGTCATCATCTAACAACCCAATCCATAGCAAGCTTCTTTAAATGTACTATAAACTGAACCCTCAACAGTCCTTAAATCTTCATAGCATGTTGGCCCTTTTATATGATTCAACAAAATTCTAAGATAGTAATTCTCGCCACTACCAGGAGCTACGTGATAAATCCTTCCAACCGAACCACGCCTGTCACGTTTTTTCCAATGCCTAGATGAAGCTACCCATACAAATTTCTCTGGAAATTTAGAGTATGTCAAATCTTTAGCTTTTGGAAACTTTTTGCTAGACGCCATCCATTGCAGAAACATTGATTTATCACTTTCATGATCATTTAAGACGACATCAATAGGATCACCATCATCAAATAAAACGCTTTCCTCATTGGGAATGTGCAAATTCAAACGTTGAACAGCAGGAGTCTTGTAATGAATATCAAATGCGAAAATCCTCCAAGCTGCTTCACACGCCGATATATAGCGGCAGGTGTAGTAGTTTTTTATTTCGTCAATGCCATTATCACCGACATTGTTTGCATCAGAGCTTGATATTATAACAGTGACGCGATCATGCCCTTTATTTATGTACTTGAACAGATACTTGATAGAGCCCGATCGGTTGCACCATTCAACATTTATATGTGCATTGTATTTTAGGAGAAGAAATGCATTGTAAGGAACCACATACCGATTATCAAGGGGAACTCTACTCTTTTCTATCGTTCTACCATCGTCACGTCTTCTGTAAACATGGTACCCATCTTCATCAACAAAAGTCTGTTCAACAAATTGTTTTGGAAAGTACTTTCTACACTTTCCATCAGCCATACACGGAGACGATGGTTTAGAAGCTCCGCATGGACCATGCATCATGAAATTTGTCACCACGTTGTATAAATCAACATCCTTATTTGGGTGTGGAATTTCATCCGAGATGACCGTATCGATATCTGTAGTAGTTGGCAACTTAGATTCCTTATCCAGAAACAATAAAATATGTGCATGAGACAGACCACGCTTCTGGAATTCGATTGTGTAAATAACTGCAAAACATCCAAAAGTCCAAGTTATATGTTCAAATTATTTAATACCGTTTTAAAAATCTGAAACTGATACATAAATAGACTTTAAACATGTGAGGGAAATAATATATTTTATTAATAAGAAACAATAACTAAAGTGAGGACAGTAAAAGAGACGTTACATGAATTAACCTTGCCAAATATTTTATTTACTTTGAAATCTTTGATCATGGACTCTAATTTCATGTGGAATACTCTACATATAATGTCTAGCCGATCCTCTGGATGTAGAACCCTTTCTTCGCAAAACTTTACAATTTCAGGACATTTTGAATTGTATGTGAATGTTATGAATAGATCTGGATAACCATGGTGTTTGCATATTGCCATTGCATCTTGATAGTTCTGCTGCATATATCTAGGACCGCCTGTAAATGAAGATGGCAACACTATTCGCTTTCCAGATGATGCCGGTGCTGTATGACCCTTGATCGTTGTTGCGGTAAGATTTTTATATAAATCAGCCCGTATGTTCTTCTGATGAGTTCGATGGTAGTTCAACCTTTCTGATTCAATCATTGTATAAACATCAACCAAAAATTATTGAAACAACTTTCTAGATGACCTTAGAATCCCAGCTTCGCCTCGACGCTCGTAGATTCGAAACAGACAGAATTCTTTTAGCGTAACCCTTGACCTCTTCCTTGCAGAAGTGTTGCACCTTTCACTTAAAGCAATGTCAGGTCTGTACCCGTCCTCACCATAAGGGAATGCCAACAGATATTGAAGTGCAAGGTACGAAGGATGAAATTCGTGAATCCGTTGTAACTGACCAGACCTTGTATGAAGTATAATGTCCCTGGGCGAGAGATTTGTATCAATATCACCAAGAATAAGAGCAGCAACCTCTGAACTCGTTGGGAGATTATATCTCCGACCATCAGTGCTTCTTTTGCTAACCAGTCGCAACTTCAGATCTGTTACACCTTCATCCTTAAATCGATCTCTGTCCATTCTAAATGCTTTTGCATGGGGGTTGTGTTGATCTATCATCTTTCTCAACTCAATCACAAGCGAATCATCAACTTTTTTGACTCTAGAGCTGTCATAAGTAAAGATCAAAGTAATGTCTTAATAATAAAGAATACTGTTATATAATTATAAGTAGTAACAAACAAAATATAAATATACGTAATTGACATACCTTATCGCATTGATTCTGTTTGAATCCTCGTTTTTAGTATCATATATATAGACTTGCGAAAACTTTGGAGTTGTCCCCGACACTGGTAACAAACTCCCTATTCTGTGAAAATTCTGTCCATGCATTCGGTAACTATAAGTTCCACGACCTTTCGTGATGGGTGAGACCTTTCCTCCCAAAGAGGTGAAAGCAAACATCATATTGTAAGCTATAATGTTCTCACAAAACTGTTTGCTTTTTGGATGCTTATTTGTCAAAAGATTATTCAACAACGGCGGTGGCTCTTGTAACAATGGGAGCTCAATTTTTCCTTTCATGCAACATAAGGAATATATATGACATATATCTTTGCTTGAAGGGTCTTGTGTATTTAATCTTTCAGCATGTCATAGCAATGCCCCACAATGCAGACATTCATACACTGTTTCACCGTGATCGAGGTATTGCACTATAACATATTAATAAACGTTAAACAATAAACAAACAAATGATACAAATTGAGCAAATAATACAACAGAATTACCTGGTTTACCAGTATGATTTCTTGTTGTTCTATTCATTTCTGCGACAGGATCTGTACAATATACTATTATTATAAACGAATTAAAGGTTGAACAAATAAATTGTAACAAATATTAAATATGCTAAAAGGTTCTTATTTTAACATATATTATGGACATTACAACATGTTAAACAATCTTAATGTAATGGAAAACAAGATCCTATTATGGATACAAATAAAAAATTGATATTAATTATAACATTACCGATATTTGGTAATGTAGATGAACACCCTGCCAACGCAGATGAATTAGTAGTTCCTGAAATTTAAATATGTAAGTGATCATATATTTTGAACAATGTTGGAATGTATACCATGTATGCATATCCAATTAGATGAGAGCGTAAATTTCATTAATGATTTACCTTAAAATTAAGCGATTTTTGCTAACCTGATTCAATTAGTGGTGTTCCATGCCTCTTATGCCTAATCACATTCATTCTCAACATCCTCTTACGTCGAGCTAATTTGTCAATGGAAAACAATTACAAATATTGAAATGCAATAAATCACTCAATTAATATTTATTGATTACCATTGTACCTTTTTCAACATTTGTTATGTCAACTTCATTAGTAAGACTTGCATTGTGTAAAGGAGTTGCAAATAAATACATATATCATACTACACATAGTGATGTAAGACAAAAAATAATATAGCGATTTGATCCGCTATTGGTAAATGTAAATCCGTCAGCGTAACATTAGCGGACACTACATAAATACACAGATATTAATTTTTTTTTCTTATACACATACACATAATAAAAGATTATAAAATAACAACTACGCTTAGTACAGTTATAAATACAGTCGAATAATACCATTACTTATTTGTGGTAGAAAAGATGAACATCCTGGCAATATACATGAATTCCTTGTACCTTCACATTTAAGTATTAAATGATTATTCGTTTTGAAAACCTCAAACTTAAGACAATGCATGCATAGAAGTATATTAAATAATATATTTCATTAATAACTAATTATTAACCGTAATAGATAATGATGTAGATTGGGTAAGTACAGAGTTGCTAATATTTCCAAGTACATTGCCTGCACAAAGTTTGGTAAAGCAAAATATACATTACTTATTAATTTAAACTAATAAAGGTTTTTTTTTGCTAACCTGATTCGTTTAGTGATGTTCCATGTCGCTTATGTCGTATGACATTCATTCTCAACTTCCTCCTATGCCGAGCTATGTTGTGCATGAAAACAAATATCAATTATTATAAATAAAAAAATCACTCATTTCATATAAATTTTACGAATAACATACCTTGTTCAACATTTTGCAAATCAATTTGTTTTGTAAGCATTGAATTGTGCAATTCAACTGTAAACATAAAGGTATAATATTATAATCAACTTATGAGTATAACCAAACATAAATTTTGACACTTAGTAAAATGATTATTACCATCACTTATTTGTGGTACATTATTTGAACCTCCTGTCAATGCAGATGAATTTCTTGTACCTGAACATTAAAGTATTAAATATTGATACATAAAATATAACCTCAAACTTAAGACCATAAACTATAATAGATAATGGTGTAGCTTGGATAAATATAGAGTTGCTACTATTTCCAAATATATTGATTGCATTGATTTTGGTTAAGAAAAAACTACATTAATTTAAAATTGTAATTAAATATGATATATTTGGTTCTAACCTGATTCGATTAGCGATGTTTCATCCCGCTTATGCCTTATCACATTCATTCTCAATTTCCTCCTTTGTCGAGCTAATTTGTGCATGAAAATAAAATTCAAATATTATAAATACATAAATCACTTATTTCATACCACTTTTAAGAATACCATACCTTGTTCGACATTGTGCATATGATTTTGTTCTGTACGCATGACATTATGCAATTGAACTACAAATAAATAGTTATATCATAATCTACTTATTATAGATAATAAAACAAAATAAATTTTGATACTTAATTAAACGGATAGTAAGACCAAAAAAATTATACCGTAGTTTTCTTGCTCTGGAACACTTATAGATAAAAATGAATTATGAACGTTTTGATCACTTCAGGGTACATGCAAAGTCGACGGTGTAATATTTTGGTGTACTACATAAATAAATGGATATGTGTTACAAATTTTAAGCATAAGCAAAAATTTCTAAACAACAATTATATGTTTTCATAGTTATAAAATAGTTAAATTTTGTTTCTTTTTTTATAGAATCATTAAAATAAAGATATATTTTATTATAGAAAATCAAACACTTATTACAATATAGATGGTCGAATCGAATTAAATGAAGACTTTATCGAATAACATTACTAACCATTTGAAATGTCGGACATGGGGATACAACCACTAACAAATGAATTGGGACTAACTCCAGGAATACATCCTGCATAATGACTATTTATATTCAAGTTCATATTTCAATTTATGAGGAAAAAATGTGAAAGAATTGAATGCAATTTATTTACCTGATCCATTTGAAATTGTCCGTTGTCGTTTATCTCTAATAACAGCCAATGTCATCACTCTGTTATGTCGAGTTATTTCGTCCATAACAAAATCACCCTACAAAATCATACATATATTCAAATTAAAACATATATATTTATTCCAGTGTAATCAGATGTAATACGCAAATTGAATAAAATATATTTATGAAAATTTTAAAAAAATTATGTAAATACTTAATGAGATGTTTATATTTTTTTGTTACATGGGCTTATAGGCCCAAAACATAGATCGTTGGCATGGTTTCAGATTATAGGCCTAATACATACCAAAATAGAGATTATGTACTTATTAAAAATATAATAAATAAACATAATATAATTTCTTTGTATTATTAAATTATAATACAAAATTATAAATAATCAATGGACATATGGGCCCAAATTATATATTTTATAGGTTGTAACTTTTTCATGCAACATTAAATAGGTTTATGGGCATATAGGCCCAAGTATAAAAAATAAGGAAGTGAAATAGAGGGCCAATTCCAAAAGCTCGATTTATGTAACAATATATTATTTGTATTAAATTAAATTTATTCATTGTCGTTTATCTATAATAGCAACTAATCTCAACATTATATTATGTTGGGTTACAACCGAAATAACACAATCACTGTCAAATTTTATATATTCCTAATAAATTAACAAAATTACCAAAATAATCAATTAATTTAATATCATAATCTACTATATAACACATGTAAATACTTATTAAAGTTTTTCAAAATAAAATTAATAAATGTACATATTAATTCTTTATTTTTCAAAATAAAATAAAATGATGGGCCTAACATTTAAGCTGCTTTTAGTATGATATAACCCGACTTACGACTAAAGGAGATGGGCCGTTTCTGTGATTGGTACCAAACGGCCCAATGAAGCCCAATCAGAACGAAGACAAAATCTTCGGCTTTGCTAACCCTACCACATTTCCACTTTGGGATCATTTTGCCGTTTACATTCTCTCTCTCTTCATCTATCTCTCTCGAAACACTTCATCTCCATTTCTCTCATTTTCCAGATCTATGGCATTTTTGATTTCCTAATTCAAGCTTCGTCGCTCTATTTCCTTTCCTCTCTTAATCTAGATCAACCTTTTTAATTCTTTTTTCCAAAATATGAGATCGAAAATATTTCTTTCAAGATCTAGTTTAGATCTATACCACCCACAACCTTTCTGTTTCAGATCCAGAACAATAATCGCTTCTTCTCCAAAGTTTACATGCAAATCTGACAACACACTGTTTATGAGAAGATAATCGCAAAGATGAGCAGATCTGGAAGACAGAGGTTCTGGAGAGCTCTATATTTCAGAAACGTAAGATCTCTCTCTCTCTAACTCTCTCTGTCTCTCTTTATCTCTTTCTCTGGATTTCCCTTTCGATTGAAATGCTAGGTTGCCTTGATTTGAACAAAACTTCTCTGTCAAACTCTAGCATGAATCATCAAGAATTTGTTTCAATGCTTTGTTTCAATGCTTTATATACCTTAAGCTATATGTTATGTGTGTGTCTCTCTCGCTCTCTCTGGCTTACCCTGTATGTCTGTTTATCTCTTTCTATCTTTCTCTGAAGATATCTTTAGTTTCAAACCCTAAAATCCTTCGAGTCAATAAAACATGTTATTAACCTGTAGTACTAATCGTTTTCTTGTTGTTCACTGCTTGGTTGGTTTGGAAAATAATCCAATTTCAGCTATAGCAAACCATAAGAACATAACATAATCCAGATCTGTTTGCTTCTTTGTTTTTTTTGGGTTTAAGTGTGAAAAGTATTAAACATCTAGACTCTTCTTGACGAAGAATCGTTTCATCTAATGTTCTTCGTTTATTATATGATATATATATATTATAATGTGTTAAAATGTAAATAATATTCATAGTATATGAAACTGGATCGAATTTATGATAAATATAAAATGTTACAGTTAAGATTATGAAATAGGTTATTTATTTGACTTAGTAATTAAAATATTTTATTATTTAATATCATTAATACTAAAATTCGTATAAAAACAACATCAGTTACTGGGCTTATAAATTATAATTTTTTTTGGCCTTATTGCTTTATGTAATACACCAAACTCATTATCGATAGTTGTAAATATCGACTTTTTAATGGGCTTCATTTAGGCCCAAAAAAATGTAACTTGCTTTTTTGTACCAAGTAAATTAGTATCGACATCTATAAATGGGCTTAATGGGCTTCATTGGTTTAATCTGGCTTATTGGGCTTCATTAAACTTAATGAGACTGCAACACTTTAATGGGTTGATTTTGGGCTTTAAGGCCTAAATTCTAAATTGAAGGCCCAAATTCAAAATTTAATAAATCTGTATTTTTGGGAAAATAAAATCGAATAATATTTTAAAATCCTATATGGACTGATGGGCCCAAATAATAATTCTAAAGCCCATAAAATATTCATGTACAAAGTATTTCCTTAATTAGCTTATGGGCCCAATATGAAAATTGCCCAAGTAGGGCCACAAGCCCGCTTTCTGTATTTAGGTTAGAGATTTCCAGATGCATGTACCGTAACCCTATGTATTTTAATTTTGTACTTTTGCCGACAACACGTTCTATCTCTCCTTATCTGCGACGTTTGAAATTACTCAACATTTCCAGATTCTTCTTAAACCTTCGCCTTCGCCGATTGACTTTTTCTTTCTGTAAACACCGGCGAACAATTTAGCTTTCCTTCTTCAACGTTCTAAAATAAATTAGTTTGAATACATGAGTTTACAGATGTAATTTTTTTGTTCAACTTCTTTGTCTTCAAGGGTTAAACCAAAATCGATTAAGTCCACCGCAAGAGGATCTAGATCCAACGACATGCAGAAGAATATCTACAGCTGTGACTCTACGTCTTCATTTAACATGCAAAGCCACAAACCGGTTTATGAGAAGATTATGGTATGATAGACTGAAGATTAACCTAAACCCTAACGCAACCATGTGTAAGTTCCTCTCTCTCTCTCTCTCTCTCTCTCTCTCTCTCTCTCTCTCTCTCTCTCTCTCTCTCTCTCTCTCTCTCTCTCTCTCTCTCTCTCTCTAGTTCTCTGCATATACCTTAAGCTATATATTCTATGTGTCTCTCTCGCTCTCTCTGGCTCACCATGGATCTGTATTTTTATGTCTTTCTCTCTTTCTCTGGAGATACCTTTAGTTTCAAACCCTTAAATCTTTCGATTGAATAAACGTGTTATTAACCTCTTGTACTAATCGTTTTCTATTGTTCACTGCTTGGTTGGTTTGGAAAATAATCCAATTTCAGCTATAGCAACCCATAAGAACATAACATAATATCAAATCTCTTTGTTTATTTGGTTTTTTTTGGGTTTAAGTGTGAAAAGTATTACTCATCTAGACTCTTCTTGACGAAGACTATTTTCATCTATTGTTTTTCGTTTATTATATGATATATATATATATTATAATGTGTTAAAATGTAAATAATATATTGATATTATATGAAACAGGATCGAATTTATGATAAAATGTACTTAATAGCCCATTACAACTTACATATATGAATACTCTGATGGACTTATTGGGCCAAAACAATTATTACACGTATTTATGAACTTGCATACATTATAATGAGCTTATTTATGATCATTACTGGGCTTATTGGTCCATTCAATTAAACCATTAAATATACACGAATGAAGTTATTTATACACCTGATAACCTTTAATGGGCATTTAGGCCCATATCATTTTTATATGTGCCACACATTTCCATTTAATAGGGCTATAACCTGATAACCAATTAACCTTTTTATAAACCCTTAACCTCTAGTTATGTATAATGTTGTATCTAAACTAAGTAAATTAATGGGCTTAAATATTAAAGTTAAACATACATTTTAGTTAATGGGCTTATAGGCCCAGTGTAAAAAAAATGTAGCCGGTTTTTTAAATTCTTTTATTGAAAATTTTGGGTTTATGGACTTACATATTGGGTTAATTGTATTATGGGCCTATTTGACAACAAATGCCGGATTAGCTATTTTGGCCCAATTGCCAAGCCTCGAACTTCATAAATAATCTTTCTGAATCGGTCTAGAGGATTCGATTGATATTCCCAAAATAAAAAATTAATTAAGTCTCACATTTACCGATGCTCTCTCTTTATCTTTGTCTGTCTCTGAAACCTTTCAGATTCAACTCTCTCTACTTCTCTATGTCCTCTCTCTATTTCTCTTTCTCTTTCTCTTTCTTTGTCTCTGTATCCTATATGAAGCTTATAGATCCAGATCCAAAACCTAAAGATCTATATCCCACCACCCACATTCTATGCTTAAAATATTTCTCTCAGAATTTTATCTTTCGTTGTCTCTGTATACTCTATCACGCTTATAGATGCAGATGCAAAACATAAAGATCTATATCCAACCACACATATTCTGTTTCAAAGTGAACTAATGCTTATCTTTCTATTTTTTATCATTCGAACCACAACAACGCCGGGTTTCGAATGCATGGAGGATGTTCTATGTAGCTCCAAAGTAGATAAATATAAGCTCTCTCTCTCTCTCTCTCTCTCTCTCTCTCTCTCTCTCTCTCTCTCTCTCTCTCTCTCTCTCTCTCTCTCTCTCTCTCTCTCTCTCTCTCTCTCTCTCTCTCTCTCTCTCTCTCTCTCTCTCTCTCTCTCTCTCTCTCTCTCTCTCTCTCTATTTAACATTTATGTAATCACTATATATCTCTATCTTTCTAGAACTCTCTCTATTTATCTCAGTTTATCTCTCTTTGTATGAGATTTGCAGATATCTTAATTTTTTTAACTTATTTCTCTGCCAGGGTTTAAACCAAATACACTTTCCACCAATGAAGGTCTTCAAATAACAAATACACTCTTGCCATCAAGGAGGAAGTTATGGAAGACTCACTACCAAACGTAAGTGTTTAAATTCTTTCTTCCATGACGATTAGTCTCACATTGAAATGCATCATTCATTCTGCATAGATATAAAAATGTTTATTTGTATGATTCTTGTTTGCTGTAAGTATGATATATGTTTTTGGCATGATTTTGTACAAGTGTTTAATTGAAGGATGTTGAATCGAAGACGAACTAAACACTAAACAAACTACAAAACACTTAGCCTAAAAACAAAAAAAGTAATACAAACTGATGTGCACAGGTTATATTGAAATTAATATTCTTCTAATATATACAGAACAATAGTATACATGTAACAATAGCATATGGAATAACAGATGTAACTAACCTTTGAAAATGCTTTTGTATTTATGATTGCAAGTGACACTCCAAGTGTAACTGATAAGAGCAGTGCATTTTAAATTGGGAACTTAAACTTCAATCATTTGATATTCTAAAAGGTAAAACTTTTCATACTGCCAAATCTATAGTTTACACATTTTTTACAGATTATAACTCCTATTCTAATTACATAATATCTGATTCTTTTGCATGCATTCAATTCAACATAAAAGCTCTAATGTAGATGCTTCTGAAAGGAATCTAGACCTGATATCATGTTTAACCTAAGGATGAAACAACTGTAAATGTATGTGTACTACTGACTTATAATTTACTAATATTACACTTAATAACTTGTGAATATAGTAATTACTGACATGGCCCTATTTAATTTTTTCAATTATAGGTGTTATATACAAAACCATGATATCAGGTTCTGAACTAAAGAAGTCAGATTTCCATGTTATACTATTCAATCAGGTCATCCTTATCTGCTTGATACATTATTATTTAATTTCTAACAATTGCATAAATATTTTACAAACTAACTTATTTATTCTTGTTATAGTAATGCATGATGGACACGGACAAAATTCCATTTGTTAAAAAAAAATTTGAAAGAGGACTAAAGGTATGACTACTATACTACTATTTACATATTTGGATACTTTCATTCAATTGTAATAATCATTAAATGTAATATTTCTTCCATTACAGGTTGCACCATCAAATTTGTACTATACATCTCCTAAACTGATTCAAGCTTTACTATCAGGTCATGGTTTCATCAATTGACTTTTTATACTTAACTGATTTACATCTTTTGCTTGTACTTACTTACTATAGTAGATGTTATAGGAATCATTTGGAAGCTCATGCTGAACTAAAAAATGAATATAGATTTGTTAATATGTTCAGTACTAATATAGCTTTGTATATTCTTCGTATATGAGAGCTCGGATTGGACTCATAATAAACATTGGGAACAAACTTTATGTTATATAAAATGAGACATACAAGTACGGCCAATATCTTTAGATTTAGATATATTCAGAGTTTGTAATGATGTTTTGCATGTAGTAATTAGTATTATAGTTGTATCACAAATAAATGAACACATCTAGATCTAGTTCTAAATGAATATAATGAAACATAATCAATTGAACATTATTCATTGCAAATACATTTAGTCCTCTTTCAATGCGTAGAAGCTGTAAATCATACATTGATTAAACAATTCATGTTCAAAATTTTCCATAACTCATGTTCACAAATTAGAATAACCTAAAGCATATTACAAAAGGTCGAAGTTATTTAGATCTACATAAACACAATAGATATTTTATAATCCAACGACATAAACATAAAAATACCTTTAAGTTTCAATAACTTTGAGCAGTTCTCTGTGATTCTAGTTCACAAAACTCCACAATACCTCCGACTATTTGATTACAACTTCTTAGTTTATTCTTTTAAAACCACATACATAACTCTTTGTGCCATCTACTAGGATATAAAGAAGTTATGATTATTGCGACTATAATTCTAAGATAAAATAGGTTAATAACTGATCTTCAAAATATTTCCATATACCGGATCTGTTAGGATATATGGAAGTTTCATATACTCTCCTTGTACACGTTTTCAAATATTTAATTAGTGAAATATATGTGCAATCATATAAACTTACAAATATATGAAACATATTTAGTTTTTTCTACTTTAGACTTGTATCAATCTATTATTTCCTTACACATATTCACATCTATAAGTAATCAAACAATTAAAATCCTGTTTTGCAGTTTAACAACATAAGCAAACTAATCATAAGAACAATATCTTTTCCTTTAAACGCTTTTTTATGTTTTGTATGATGTCTATAAATAAATTAAATAATGTACTTGCATAATTTATTTTATCATCTGAATTACTTCAGATTTTATTGTAAGTAATCACTTTTTTTACTTCAAAATATAATAATAATCTTTTGTATTTTCCTTCTCGGTTTATGTTTGATACAACTCTACACTCTTTTATGTCCTATAAACTATTCATTTATCATTTATTTCTCTTAACAAATATCAAAAACTATAATAGTCATGTCAAATAGGCAATAACCAAACCAATATCGAATTCAAATACTATTATTAAGTTAAAGAAATAAGTGAAACATCATCATAAAAATAATAATGTTGTTTTACCTAAATGAAAATTAAATATAACTCACTTCGTAAAAAACAAATATAACTCACTTTCTAACAAAACTTCAAATTTTTATTAAAATCTGTCTTAATTAGTATCTTATTCTTCATCATCTTCTTCAAACGGTTCTTCTTCGTCTTCTTCATTGTCTTCTTCTTCATCTTCTTCATTATCTTCATTAAGAATATCTCCCTCTTCATCGGATAAAATTAACACACACTGTCTGTTATGTAAGTGTTGCCACGGTAGACAATTAAGCTTTGCAAAGTCGTCCAAAATACTCCACAGTTGTAGTCCCGATATTTCATTTCCCATTTCATAAATACATGAAAGTTGTCATGCTTCCACACACCTACTATTAAATTTCAAAATATAATCACTTCCTTCACCATCAATCCATATATTCACCTCACTGCTGCGCCATGAGATATAATTGTGTTCTTCATTGTACAATGAATCAATACGTAAATAGCGATCATGCCCATATTGTAGAAACATTTGTTCAATAAGTGTTTCGTCCAATTCAGCATGTGTAAGCATAACAATCATAGGATTATAGGATGTGAACGTGGAATGAAAGGCTGCCAGTTGAGTTGAACCAAATAATCCTACGGCATTTCCAACTGCATAGTTCAATTGAATATTTGGGAATAGAATATGATCCCTCTCATATATGAATGGACGATACTTTATATTCATTTCGTCCAAGGCATTTTGAAACCTGTACATAACAAATATAATAATCAATCAACAATGAATATATTGTACCAAATAATAGGAACAAAATTGTGTTCGGAAAAATTGATAAAAAAATGATAACATTATTCTACATTCTACTAAATTGCACGTCACAAAATATATACTAGAACATAATATAACAATAAAACCTGTATAATTAAAATATACCTTTGCGTTGCATTCGCAAGTTCACTCGACATTGTAATTGAACATTTCATGTAATGAACATCATCGGATAAATCAATTGGTAACGAAAGTCTAATGTAAAAACTGTTGGCAATACGTGGAAACCAAAAGAAATGGCTTACGGGCTTAATATCAGAAAGTAACAATACTTCCGTGTGTATTGAGACATCATGAGGTATAGGGTGAACCATTCTGATTGTTTTAGAATCAACGTTGTATAACAATTAATCTTACAATATTCACTTATATAGAGTGTAGGTGGTTAATTTTGGCATATTAAATGAAAACATAATATCGACTAAATATACACATAATCTTTTATTAAGTGAAATCGGTGTAATTGGTGGTACATACGATCTATTACTGAAATGCTAGTAAATAAAGTAAGGAAATAGTATATAAATAAAGTTCATATGTTTCCATATTCTGTAAATAGTATAATTCTGTAACTTTCTAAATAAGCTACTATATAATATATATTATGGAACTATATAAATTATATATATGCTAATCTTTGGATTCAAACAACCGTGTGTTACATTATTGTATTAACCGAACTAAAAAATGTAAACCCTAAACACCAAACCTAAACCCTAAGCCCTAAGACCTAAACCCTATAACCCTAAACCCAAAACCCAAAAACCTTAAACATAACACACAAACCCTAAATACTATATATAAAACATAATACTAAACACTATATATTAAGTATAAAACTTAAAATTTAACCTAAACCCTAAATACTAAAAAACAAACCTAATATATAAATTTAAACCTTATTCCCTCAACCCTAAACCCTAAAACACAACCCCTAAATACTAAGTATAAAACCTAATATTAAACCCTATATGTATACAACTTATTATAAATCCTAAGCACTAAACCCTAAACCCTAAGCTTTAAGCCCTAAGCCATAAACCATACACCCTAACCCTAAACCCTAAAACACAACCCCTAAATACTTAGTATAAAACCTAATATTAAACCCTATATATTAAGTATAAAACTTAATATAAGACCTAAACCCTACATACTAAAACAGAAACCTAATATATAAATTTAAACCCTAAGCCATAAGCCCTAAATCCTAACCCCTAAACCCTAAAGCCTCAACTAAAAAAGTGTACATTTATAATATTAAATTAATGATACTAAATTATCATAATCAAATTTTATTTACTGAATCTGTGTTATTATAGTTTAGTAAATATCATAACTCATTGTTAATAATTAAATTGTAAAAAAATCAAAACTGATTGTTAATAATCAAATTAAAGATATGATTCATAAAAACCATAACATAAATAAAGTGTTCATTTATAATATTATATATAAACACTCTTCTTCATATAAACTGTCTCGGGGCACGTGCTGTGCAACCGAAATAACAGTTTGATTTTTTTATAAGTGTTCTTCACATAAAAGGATAGATTGAAGACGAACTAAACACTAAACCTAATACTAAACCCTTAACTTATAAATTCCTCCATAAAACAAACTGATGTGCACATGATATATTGAAATAAAAATTATTCTAATATATACAAAACAATAGTAAAAATTATTCCATGTTACACTATTCAATCAGGTCATCCTTATCTGCTTAATACATTATTATTTAATTTCTAACAATTGCATAAATATTTTAGAAACTAACTTATTTATTATTGTTACAGTAATGCATGATGGACATTGCGATGGACACATACAAAATTCACATTTGTTAAGAATTTTTTTGAAAGAGGATTAAAGGTATGACTACTATACTACTATTTACATATTTAGATACTTTCATTCAATTGTAATAATCATTAAATGTAATATTTCTTCCATTACAAGTTGCACCATCAAATCTGTAATATACATCTCCTAAACTGATTCAAGCTTTACTATCAGGTCATGGTTTCATCAATTGACTTTTTATACTTAACTGATTTACATCTTTTTCTTGTACTTACTTACTATAGTAGATGTTATAGGAATCATTTGGAAGCTCATGCTGAACTAAAAAATGAATATAGATTTGTTAATATGTTCAGTACTAACATAGCTTTGTATATTCTTCGTATATGAGAGCTCGGATTGGACTCATAATAAACATTGGGGACAAACTTTATGTTATATAAAATGAGACATACAAGTACGGCCAGTATCTTTAGATTTAGATATATTCAGAGTTTCTAATGATGTTTTGCATGTAGTAATTAGTATTATAGTTGTATCACAAATAAATGAACACATCTAGATCTAGTTCTAAATGAATATAATGAAACAAAATCAATTGAACATTATTCATTGCAAATACATTTAGTCCTCTTTCAATGCGTAGAAGCTGTAAATCATACATTGATTAAACAATTCATGTTCAAAATTTTCCACAACTCATGTTCACAAATTAGAATAACCTAAAGCATATTACAAAAGGTCGAAGTTATTTATATCTACATAAACACAATAGATATTTTATAATCCAACGTCATAAACATAAAAATACCTTTAAGTTTCAATAACTTTGAGCAGTTCTCTGTGATTCTAGTTCACAAAACTCCACAATATCTCCGACTATTTGATTACAACTTCTTAGTTTATTCTTTTAAAACCACATACATAACTCTTTGTGCCATCTACTAGGATATAAAGAAGTTATGATTATTGCGACTATAATTCTAAGATAAAATAGGTTAATAACTGATCTTGAAAATATTTCCATATACCGGATCTGTTAGGATATATGGAAGTTTTATATACTCTCCTTGTACACGTTTTCAAATATTTAATTAGTGAAATATATGTGCAATCATATAAACTTACAAATATATGAAACATATTTAGTTTTTTCTACTTTAGACTTGTATCAATCTATTATTTCCTTACGCAGATTCACATCTATAAGTAATCAAACAATTAAAATCCTGTTTTTCCGTTTAACAACATAAGCAAACTAATCATAAGAACAATATCTTTTCCTTTAAACGTTTTTTTATGTTTTGTATGATTTCTATAAATAAATTAAATAATGTACTTGCATAATTTATTTTATCATCTGAATTACTTTAGATTTTATTGTAAGTAATCACTTTTTTTACTTCAAAATATAATAATAATCTTTTGTATTTTCCTTCTCGATTTATGTTTGATACAACTCTACACTCTTTTATGTGCTATAAACTATTAATTTATCGTTTATTTCTCTTAACAAATATCAAAAACTATAATAGTCATGTCAAATAGGCAATAACCAAACCGATATCGAATTCAAATACTATTATTAAGTTAAAGAAATAAGTGAAACATCATCATAAAAATAATAATGTTGTTTTACCTAAATGAAAATTAAATATAACTCACTTCGTAAAAAAACAAATATAACTCACTTTCTAACAAAACTTCAAATTTTTATTAAAATTTGTCTTAATTAGTATCTTATTCTTCATCATCTTCTTCAAACGGTTCTTCTTCGTCTTCTTCATTGTCTTCTTCTTCATCTTCTTCATTATCTTCATTAAGAATATCTCCCTCTTCATCGGATAAAATTAACACACACTGTCTGTTATGTAAGTGTTGCCACGGTAGACAATTAAGCTTTGCAAAGTCGTCCAAAATACTCCACAGTTGTAGTCCTGATATTTCATTTCCCATTTCATAAATACATGAAAGTTGCCATGCTTCCACACACCTACTATTAAATTTCAAAATATAATCACTTCCTTCACCATCAATCCATATATTCACCTCACTGCTGCGCCATGAGATATAATTGTGTTCTTCATTGTACAATGAATCAATACGTAAATAGCGATCATGCCCATATTGTAGAAACATTTGTTCAATAAGTGTTTCGTCCAATTCAGCATGTGTAAGCATAACAATCATAGGATTATAGGATGTGAACGTGGAATGAAAGGCTGCCAGTTGAGTTGAACCAAATAATCCTACGACATTTCCAGCTGCACAGTTCAATTGAATATTTGGGAATAGAATATGATCCCTCTCATATATGAATGGACGATACTTTATATTCATTTCGTCCAAGGCATTTTGAAACCTGTACATAACAAATATAATAATCAATCAACAATGAATATATTGTACCAAATAATAGGAACAAAATTGTGTTCGGACAAAATTGATAAAAATTGATAACATTATTCTACATTCTACTAAATTGCACGTCACAAAATATATACTGGAACATAATATAACAATAAAACCTGTATAATTAAAAAATACCTTTGCGTTGCATTCGCAAGTTCACTCGGCATTGTAATTGAACATTTCATGTAATGAACATCATCAGATAGATCAATTGGTAACGAAAGTCTAATGTAAAAACTGTTGGCAATACGTGAAAACCTAAAGAAATGGCTTCCGGGCTTAATATCAGAAAGTAACAACACTTCCGTGTGTATTGAGACATCATGAGGTATAGGGTGAACCATTCTGATTGTTTTAGAATCAACGTTGTATAACAATTAATCTTACAATATTCACTTATATAGAGTGTAGGTGGTTATTTTTGAAATACCCCAAAGGTTAGAAATGGCAAAATGGTAAATAAAATTTTTTGGACATCTTTAAAATCAGATTTGGGGAAGAAAAATCAGAAAAGGGGTAAAATTGAGGATCGACCCTCGTCTTCGTCTCCTGTGAGCCTTCCAGCGGAGCAGCTCGCGTCTCCTTCTCCAACTCCCTTCCGTGTTCAGCCATTCATCCCGCCGGCGAGCTCGACCCGGCCACCGCTATCGCCACCGCTCCCTTTCCCTGAGGCGAGAAGAGCCAGTTGATGTGCGAACTAGCTACGATGCGAATCGCTGTTGAAGATCGAGCCACTGCTGCTGTAGACCGGACCGCTGCTGCTGTTGCTGCTAGTGGACTGATTTTCCGACGAACGGGAAGCTCAAACCGGTGGCGAGTTCAGCAGATGACAAGGTATTGTTGGTGGGAAGGGTTTTCTTTCCTTCGATCTGAATTTTTGGGGCAACAGAGTGCTACTGGACCTTCGTGTGTGCAGATTTGGCTGAATTGCAGGGGTATTGGACAACACTTATAATTGTTTGATTGAGTTTTTGTTGAATCTGTGCAGCCCACACTTTGTTTGGAGCAATTGGGTTGATTTTGGTGGGGGTTTGCTGAATTGAATTTTAAAGGTATGATTTTAAGGTTTGAAATTGGGGGTTTATTAGTTGTGACTCGATATGAGTAATTAATGCCAGGGATTTGCTCGGATTGATTTCGCAGGTTCGTTCGAGTTGGTTGGAGGTCTCTGAGGTCGTGGTTGTCGAGTTTAAGGCAAGATGATTCTTGCTAACCCTTCGTATATTTTTTATAAAATTACTTTTGCATCTTATCTTGTTCAGTAATTGATTTTACTCTTGTCTGAGTATGTTAATTTGGATTATCGATTGTGGAGTTACTTGGTTGAATGTGTGTGTGTTAGTATTTGTCTCGTGTTGTGTTTGATTACATGTTGACGTGGTAGTCAATCGTGACTAATGGTGATTAATTGTGATTGTTTGAAAGTGTGTGAATATGTGTGTGCATGTGTGTGTGCGTGTGTTAGTATTTGTTTCGGGTTGTGTCTGATTAAATGTTGACGTGGTAGTCAATTGTGACTAATTGTGATTGGTTGTTGATTAACTTGATGGTGAAATTCTGTTATATGATATTAGTTATCGTGTGTTGTGTTTGATTGCGGGTTGATCGTGATAGGTGGTGGGTTGTTGGTGGATTGGTGATGGTTGGTTATGGAGCCGGGGTGAGGGTGTGACCTCATCCGACCGCGTGAGGGTGTGACCTCCGTTGGTTAAGGCTAGGTTGGATGGTTGAAAGTCCCATCCGGTGGTGGGTGGTTGGTGGATTGGTGATGGTTGGTTATGGAGCCGGGGTGAGGGTGTGACCTCATCCGACCGCGTGAGGGTGTGACCTCCGTTGGTTAAGGCTAGGTTGAATGGTTGAAAGTCCCATCCGGTGGTGGGTGGTTGGTGGATTGGTGATGGTTGGTTATGGAGCCGGGGTGAGGGTGTGACCTTATCCGACCGCGTGAGGGTGTGACCTCCGTTGGTTAAGGCTAGGTTGGATGGTTGAAAGTCCCATCCGGTGGTGGGTTGGATTGGAGGTAGGTTCGGAGTTTGGATCGGGTGTTGGATTGTGTGTGTTGCCAATTATGTGTATTGACAGTTGTGTGTGTTAGACTGTGGGTGTTGACATGTGTGTGTGTGTGTGTGTGTGTGCAGTTGTGTGTGTTGACACTTGTGTGTGTTGGTAGTTGTGTGTTGGATTATGTGTGTGGACATGTTTGTGTGTTGACATTTGTGTGTGTTGGCAGTTATGTGTTGGATTGTGTGTGTGGGTGGTTGTGTGCTCGGTTATGGGTTGTGTGCTTGATTATTGGTTGCGTGCTTGATTATTGGTTGTGTGCTTAGTTAATGGTTTTGTTTGCGGATATTGGTGGGGTGTTTGATTATTGGTTTTGTGTTAGACTTTGGTTGTCGGTTGGTTGTAGTTAGTAGTCGTTTGTTGATTATTGTTAGTGGTGGTTGTGGGCTATTGTTGTCCATTGGTAGTGGTTGTTGGATCTTGGTGTGAATTGTTTGAGAAGGTTGGTTATGTTGATTGATTAGGAAGGTTGGTTTCCCATCTTGAGGGTGTGGGTCAATATGGGTTGGGTTGAGGTGTATGGGTTGCGGCCCATGTTAACGAACATGCGGCACCGGAAGGATGGCTGGCCTGGATCGTTATATTTGTATAAGGTAATGATTGTCTCGTTGGTGCTTATGTGTTCGGTGATGCGAAGGTTGGTTGGTTGTGTTAGTAAGTTGGATTGATGAGGTTAGCATAGTGAAGAGTTGGATAAGAGTGGGTAATGAATGGTTATGTGATAGTGTGTGTTTATGCTTTGATGTGTGGTCGTTATTGGTTGGTTGATATGATAGTGGTATAATAATGATATATATATATATGTATATATATTGTGTGGCATGTTGTCGTTTGGTATTAATTGGTTGTTGTGTTAAATCTCTGGATTTTAAATTGTTTTGGCTTGAGGAGTCTTGCCAGTCTTGATGGAAGACTGACCAACTTCGGTTTACGTGCCACGGTTGGCTGGGATATCGGGTCCCCTAGTCAATTTGGCTTTACAGGTTTGCAGCAACAAGCGAGTTCTGGATCACATATGTGTCTTCACAGTTAAAGATTTAGTTTTACTGCGGATTTGAAAAAGGTTGTATTAACTATTCGTTGTTTTGGAATTAAACTGATGCATTGAGTTGGAAGAAGTGTTTAAGTGTAGTTTCAAACTTGAGCAGAGAATTTTAATGTTGTTAACTTTATGTATTGGGAAGAGTTTTGGATTTCTTTTCTTTTAAAAAGCCGCCTTATAGTCATTCGGGACTATGGCACTGTAGCACCTCTGGCCCGGGGTGTTACAATTTTTGGCATATTAAATGAAAACATAATATCGACTAAATATACACATAATCTTTTATTAAGTGAAATCGGTGTAATTGGTGGTACATACGATCTATTACTGAAATGCTAGTAAATAAAGTAAGGAAATAGTATATAAATAAAGTTCATATGTTTCCATATTCTGTAAATAGTATAATTCTGTAACTTTCTAAATAAGCTACTATATAATATATATTATGGAACTATATAAATTATATATATGCTAATCTATGGATTCAAACAACCGTGTGTTACATTATTGTATTAACCGAACTAAAAAATGTAAACCCTAAACACCAAACCTAAACCCTAAACCCTAAGACCTAAACCCTATAACCCAAAACCCCAAAACCCTTAAACATAACACACAAACCCTAAATACTATGTATAAAACATAATACTAAACACTATATATTAAGTATAAAACTTAAAATTTAACCTAAACCCTAAATACTAAAAAGCAAACCTAATATATAAATTTAAACCCTAAACCCTATTCCCTCAACCCTAAACCCTAAAACACAACCCCTAAATACTAAGTATAAAACCTAATATTAAACCCTATATATTAAGTATACAACTTATTATAAACCCTAAGCACTAAACCCTAAACCCTAAGCTTTAAGCCTTAAGCCATAAATCATACACCCTAACCCTAAACCCTAAAACACAACCCCTAAATACTTAGTATAAAACCTAATATTAAACCCTATATATTAAGTATAAAACTTAATATAAGACCTAAACCCTACATACTAAAACAGAAACCTAATATATAAATTTAAACCCTAAGCCATAAGCCCTAAATCCTAACCCCTAAATCCTAAAGCCTCAACTAAAAAAGTGTACATTTATAATATTAAATTAATGATACTAAATTATCATAATCAAATTTTATTTACTGAATCTATGTTATTATAGTTTAGTAAATATCATAACTCATTGTTAATAATTAAATTGTAAAAAAATCAGAACTGATTGTTAATAATCAAATTAAAGATATGATTCATAAAAACCATAACATAAATAAAGTGTTCATTTATAATATTATATATAAACACTCTTCTTCATATAAACTATCTCGGGGCACGTGCTGTGCAACCGAAATAACAGTTTGATTTTTTTATAAGGTTCTTCACATAAAATGATAGATTGAAGACGAACTAAACACTAAACCTAATACTAAACCCTTAACTTATAAATTCCTCCATAAAACAAACTGATGTGCACATGATATATTGAAATAAAAATTATTCTAATATATACAGAACAATAGTAAAAATTATTCCATGTTATACTATTCAATCAGGTCATCCTTATCTGCTTAATACATTATTATTTAATTTCTAACAATTGCATAAATATTTTAGAAACTAAATTATTTATTGTTGTTACAGTAATGCATGATGGACATTGCGATGGACACATACAAAATTCACATTTGTTAAGAATTTTTTTGAAAGAGGATTAAAGGTATGACTACTATACTACTGTTTACATATTTGGATACTTTCATTCAATTGTAATAATCATTAAATGTAATATTTCTTCCATTATAGGTTGCACCATCAAATCTGTAATATACATCTCCTAAACTGATTCAAGCTTTACTATCATGTCATGGTTTCATAAATTGACTTTTTATACTTAACTGATTTACATCTTTTGCTTGTACTTACTTAATGTAGTAGATGATATATGAATCATTTGGAAGCTCATGCTGAACTCAAAAATGAATATAGATTTGTTAATATGTTCAGTACTAATATAGATTTATATATTCTTCGTATAGGAGAGCTCGAATTGGACTCATAATAAACATTGGGGACAAACTTTATGTTATATAAAATGAGACATACAGGTACGCCCAGTATCTTTTGATTTAGATATGTTCAGAGTTTATAATGAAGTTTTGCATGTAGTAATTAGTACTATAGTTGTATCACAAATAAATGAACACATCTAGATATAGTTCTAAATGAATATAATGAAACATAATCAATTGACCATTATTCATTGCAAATACATTACATGTTTCTTTATATGACTTTAAAACTGATTTGTCTCAAGCTTTGTCTCACAAGTTAAAACCTATGTCCTTCACAACAACGATTCTATCAATACATAATAGTATTTAACATATTAGTTTGTAATGATATTTTACTTGTAGTATTTACTATTATAGTTATATCACAAACATCGAGTAACCCTAAATCAAAACACTAAACACATCTAGATCTAGTTCTAAATGAATATAATGACTAACATAGTGTATTAAGTAGTTTAGATGTAAACTAAATCGTTTGATTTCTAAGTAAATGATTCAGTTCTAAACAAAATCATATATAATGACTGTAAACAATGCGTAGAAGCTGTAAATCATACATTGATTAAACAATTGATGTTCATAATTTTCCACAACTCATGTTCACAAATCAGAATAACCTAAAGCATATTACATAAGGTCGAAGTTTTTAGATCTACATAAACACAATAGATATTTTATAATCCAATGACATAAACATAAAAAATACCTAGAAAACACCAACATTTCATTGAATATCTAAAACACACTGAAACAAATCATAAACTTACTCAACAAATATATGAAATAGCAGAGTACTTGAATTGTCTAATAGAGAAAAAATGTTTATGAAACCATCATCTCATTTAGTCAAACTTCTCCTTCTTCACTTTCTTAAGAGTTACGCTCTTCTTGGAAGTTGAGTTATCACCACGACACAATATAGGAAGATCTTCAAATTTTGTACTCTCCTCTTCATCAGATTTACAATGTTCCTCTTCATCAATGTTTATAAACTCACGCTTTCGCGGTGTTAGTATTTCATTTGAAGAAACCTTTGACACCACATCATTCTCTAGGTTGCATGATTCCATGTTATCCTATTCACAAAGTAAATTGCACAAATATGTAAGTAATAATAATTTATAAAGTGACAAAAAAAACAATTCAAAATACTGGAATGCATACCTTAGATTCTATAGTAGATTGCTCAAACTTTTCAATTAAACTCGAATCATCGGTCATATTCGTCACTGTATATGCTGAAGGAGAAGGAAGTCTACTAATGTTGTATTGTGAAATTAGAACCCTAAACAACATTTTTTTGTTTAACAAAACATTTAAATCACTTGGGATGGTAGTAATGTCCTGATCCTGAAAAAAAAAAGAATGAAAACATCAGTATAATTAAATCAGAAAGTTTGTGGCAAAAATATTAATTTAAATGATATATACAGAATGTACAAAAATAATTAACCTTTTCTGTCGACTCAATTATATTTGTAACAGATTTCTTCAAATATTGGGTAACTTCCCTATCAAATATAGTAAATTGAGCAGTTCCTGTTCCATCAATGACATTTACTTGCACACAGAATCTAGGGGTGTTCATCGGTCCAGAACCGAACCGAACCGAACAAAACCGAAACCGAAATCATGAAAAATCTGAACCGAAAACCGAACCGATTAAAATAGGTTCGGTTCGGGTTCGGTTTCGGTTAAAACCGAACAAACCGAACATTGAAAAATATGTGAACCGAAAACCGAATAGACCGAAAAACCGAACAAAAACCGAATAAACCGAACCGTTTTACTTGGCTGAAAATGAAATGCTGAATACAGAATACCTGACCACTTGCTCAGCAAGTATACTGTGTTTGCTTACTTTGCCAAAATCACAACCAATGAACCAAATATAAGAATCAAACACTAACAGTGTCAAAACAATTAAACAAATACAAAGCTTGGTTCATGTCCTCAGTCCTCACAAGATGAATCATGACCATACAAAACCATTAATCGATCAAAACATAATTGAAGTCTTCAATGATCAACAATCACTTCACATTCACATGTCTCCACTCTCCATCATAAGATCCAAAACCTAAAAAATTAACAAAGATTATATAGAATTAGAACTTTGCAAGATATACTTAAAAGTTAAAAGGCCAATTCATTTAGCATAATATGAATTCATTAATAATACAAACCATTAACTATTAACTAATAACTATACCTTTTTCACATTTTTGCTTGTAACTGAATCCTTTCTCTTGCATCATGACTTCAAACATTCAAGCAGTTCATATCTAACAAACATATCAAGCCATTGAAAGTTTTTACCCCAAAAAATTAACAATTTGCAAAAACATAAGCAATGAAAATATACTCAATATAAGATATATAATATGACTATAGTACTATACCTTCTACAGCCTTCTGTGACTCCATATATTGATTGAGTTCATCCCATTCATTTTCCTTCTTGTCACGAGACCTTATATCTGCACGGATCCAGTCTTGTGTGCAAAGAAGTGTTTGAACCATCTAATCACAATAAGAAAGTAAATGGTTGATATTTGTTACATAAAAATACAAATGTAACTAAATTTACATTACAAAGAGTTAAAGACTTCACCTCAGGGGACAATCTGCTTTGAAATTGATCAATAGTATGCCCTCCTGCACTAAAGGCTGATTTAGATGGAACTGTAGTGACGGGAATTGCTAACACATCACGAGCCATTCTAGTAAGAATTGGATATCGAATCCCATTCATTCTCCACCATGTCAAGACATCATAATCATTACAAATCATCTCATCTAAGAAGCGATCAAACTCAGATGTTTGCAGCGCACCAGCAGATACATCCTCATTAATCACATCAGAAGTGACACCCTTCATAAACTCAGTATCAATAGGTGTAGACAAATCAACTCTCTGTCTCATCATACTAGACCCAACATCAGAACTCAAACCCGGAGGAGCATACATGATTCTGTACTCATCAAATATCTCTCTTGCTGTACCCTTTAGATGTAAGGCCAACACCAAACCTTTCTCTTCACCATATAAGCGTTGAAGTGCACATTTCAATGTTTTGAACTTAAACGAAGGATCAAGTAAAATCCCAACAAAAACGAACACATTCATCTTCTCAATGTCACCCCAATACTTGTCACATTTCTTCTTCATTTGGGCAGCCATAGAACGACAAACTGAATCAATATCTTCCACTTTTCGATTCAATAAATGGACAATTGATCCAATGTGAAAATACAGATTATTCACTGTAACAGTAGCAGACCCATACACTGAGTTTGTGAAATTATAGAAGTCTTTCAAAAAATTCACAATGACGTCAACCTTAGTCCACTCCTCTGCAGAAATGTGTCCTATATGCCGACCATCATCATCTTTTGGAGTTTCTAACCGAGGAAAAACCTGTTTAAACTTCAATGCAACATCTAACATAACATAAGTATAATTCCATCTAGTAGGAACATCAGATACCAATGTGCACTTGCTATCAATTTTTAGCTTTTGAGCTTCTTCTTTAAACCTTCGCATTCTACTTGGAGAGCTCCTAACAAACTTGACAACAGTTCTAACCTTATCAATACAATCAATTTGCTCCTTTAAACCCTCCTTCACAATAAGATTAGCAATATGAGCAGCACACCTCATATGCAGATTCTTCCCACCATTTATGCTACTACCACTAGCTGAGACCATCTCTTGCAATTTCACACAAGCTAAATCATTAGCACTCACATTGTCTACGGTCACTGTAAATATCTTATCATTTAAATCCCACGACCTTAGACAATCCTCAACATCTCTAGCAATTTCATCCGCCTTATGTCCACTAATTGGACAAAAATTTAGAATTCTCTTCTGCAAATTCCACTCATTATCAATAAAATGAGCAGTTAAAATCATATAATTCATTGTCTGAATAGAAGTCCAAGTATCGGTTGTCAAACAAACTCTTTGACAGCTCTGCTGAAAAATCAGTTTCAACTTCTCCCGTCCCTCTGCATACATCTTACAAGCATCACGAGTGACAGTAGAACGTGATGGCACAGTAAAGGTAGGGCATGCATATGTCATCATGTCTCTAAAAAGAAACTTTTGCACAAAATTAAATGGCATCTCTTCTCCAATAACCAATCTGCATAATTTTGTTCTCAACACCTCTAGATCTAGAACACTACTTGTCACCATGCAATTTCCAGCAGCATCCATTTGTTGTAAATTAAGAGTAGTTTGAGTAGTACCTTTGGACTGGTTGTCGGGATTCTGTTCACAAGTCTTCCAATGCTTATTCAGATTGGTGGTACCATTATTTTTCGAATGGGCTGCAAAAGTAACTTTGCAAAATATGCATTCAACTCTTACTGTTTCTCCTTTACTGTCCATGATTTCCTTGAAGGATTTCCAAAACAGAGCCCTTTTTCGCATCTTCATCTTCTTGCCTTTCTTGGGCTTCAACTTAGAGTTTGAAGGAGCTCCCACTTCATCTTCTGCATTCTCAGCTGAGGGTGGTGGAGGGTCCTCAGCATCAATATCCTCGTCAGGATCATAATCATCATCAATGGGAATAATGGGATCAAGCTCTGGTGAATTTTCAGATGCATGTGAAAGTAGCAATTCCCGTGACTCTTGTTGAGTGCTAGATGAGGGCCTTGACTTTGACGCTGTATTTAGGCACTTTCTTTTGGATTGAGAGCTCAACATCTGCATTAATAAAACACAAAAAATTGGTTTAACACTTTAACTGGCCAACAAATTATTTTTCAAAATAAATACTTAATGAACAATAAGAGTTTTAAGTACTCACATTGGATGAATGTCTATCCGTGATTTCGTAATTAATAATAGACTGAGGAATGAGAATTCATTCAAAATAAAATCAATCAGCAGCCTGTACTCCTGCAGCCAACAAATAATGAGATTCCATACAAAATTACAAATTCAACTATTCAAGATTTCAAGCCCTCAGGCAGTCAGGCCTCAGCAGCTACTACATTGAGTCATTGACAGGATCATAATCTCTAATTAATAAAATGATGATGCATTGAGTCAATCTCTAATTAATAATTAGACTTACTACATTCGTAAGTCTAAATTCAGTAATTCACCAGCAAATTCAATAAAACCAATGTAGTATCCACGCTTGACTTAGGGGATGATGCATTGAGTCATTCCATACAAAATTACAAATTCAACTATTCTTACTTTCTCAGTTTCTCACCCTAAATCCCCTAATTCGTAAGTCTAAATTCAGTAATTCACTAGCAAAATTTGCAAATAATGAGATTCCAGTATTCCACAAGATTGTGTTCAGTGTTCTCACCCTAATCCGTACGCCGGACGGAGAGCAGTAGTCGCCGAAAATAGCAGCAGTAGTCGCCGGAGCAGGAGCAGAAATCTCCGGCAGGAGCAGGAGCAGCAGTCGCCGGCCGGAGCAGGAGCACTGGAGCAGCAGTCGTGAGTCGCCGGTCGGACGAAGTGACGAACTGAGTGAGGAGGCTGGAAGAAGAGGCGCCGCCGCCGCTAGGGTTTTCTGAAGAAGGGATTGGGGAATGGGGACGAACCGACGAAGTGAGTGTGGAGGACTGGAGGCGGGAGGGAAGAGAAGAATGGAAGATCGAATGATCGATCATCGATGGGAAATTTTTAAGGGGAAAATGGGGGTAAACAGTAGTAAGTTTAGTTTAGGGTTCAACAGTCAGCACTTCAGCGAGCGGTTCAGTTTTTTTTATTATTATTATTTTTCTATTGATAAAAATCTTTTTTTTTTAAATCGGTTTAAATCGAACAAAACCGAACCCAAACCGAACCGAACCGAACCGAAATGTAATATTTTCAAAACCGAAAACCGAACCGAATTAAATCGGTTCGGTTTATTCGGTTCGGTTCGGTCCAAAACCGAAAAAACTGAAACCGATGAACATCCCTAACAGAATCTGCACAAATATTAATATTTAGAAATTTCTCATTCAAGTTTCAAATCATTTGACTTCAGTAATTACAATTACCTTGGTATAGCAAAGTTCACCAATGTATCACATTTCTTGCACTAAAATTGGCCTTCTTGTGGTTGTACTTTGCTTTTACACCTTTTGCAAGAATTGTAGTACCAACCAAATGAATCTTCTATATGATCAATGGTTGCAAGTGTAACAGCTTGGAGAACCTTTATAAGTTTAAAAAAAAATTGAATAGTAACATACTAACATGAAAACAAAACCATATCCAATTTGTAAATTAAAAAACTAACCGTTTTATGATCTTGAAGATGTTCGTAAAGATCGTCCAATGTTTTTCTAGAATTCACATCTAAAAAAAATTATGCACGATTGTATGACGGCTCACTTGATAGTTGTACAAAACTATGCCCACTTTTTGAAACCTCATTTTTTGATATGTTGTAATTTAAGAAAAAATAGGAAGAAGACTACTCGAAATTTATATAAACTGTAATATTACTAACATTTTAAGAATATACCTTTGTTTGAAATCATGAATGTCAATAATTCTCTCATCATCAAAATAAATCCTTGTGCCATAATAACCATTTGAGATATTTGGTGCATTATTCCATTTCCCAAGCTTGGCAAACTGAACTATCACAACTACCCTCTTCTGAGTTGAAGTGCCAATAAATGGACGACATATTTCAGCATAGTCATCCCATAGGGTACAATTGATTACATTATCCCTAAAATAATTAGACAATATTAAACAGTACAATTATACATAAGTTTTAATAAATAGTAAATTAAGTATACAAAATTACATAAAGCTTGCAATAAAAAGGTAAATATTTAATACATGGCATCCATTAATTGAAGATTAATCCTTTTACCATCTTTCCCGTTGCGATTAGTAAAAGAGACAATTTTATCTCATATTCGAATCAATTGACCAATAAAATCTACACAAACAAATACAATGTTTGAAACAAATTTAATATACATAGGCAAACAATAATAATAGTTAACATAATTGTATATGAAAAACAAAAAATTAACTAACCGTAAAGATATCCTTGATCCAATGACTCGTCAAGGACTTTTTCAAATTCAGTAAATTTGAATCCATGAATTGGAACAGAAATGGACAAACATGGCTTAATTGTAGTGTTGCGATAGAATATGACCTTGTACTTATGATTAGTGAATTTAAAAGGTATATCATAAAGGGCAACACCAAAATTTGACATAAAATATGCACCTCATTCATTTAAATTTGATAAGTTAACCATAAAGCCTTCTTTAATCACTGCATGGATTTTATCTCCCTGAAACACAATATTAAACAATTGAAATCAATACATTTAATTTGACGGGAAATATTAAGCACATCATTTTGCAAATACTAAAACAAAATGTTGCATAAAATAATAATTCAATACCTTTTCATCCATTAATATTAATTCAGTGGTACTGTATTGGGTAGGGTCCTCTTTCTTTGGAACTTTAAATAATCGAATTTTTAGCCAAATGTTAAGAAATATTATTGAAACAAACGAACAAGAGTCCAAAGGATTACACAACACCTCTCTCAAAACACACCCTATAGTCAAACCCCACAAAAGAAAGCTACTGCAAACACAAGACGAAAACAGACAATCAAAGGCCTAACCTCCTCCTCATAGCTCTTCCTCTCCTACCACTCAAGGATAGCTTGTCAAAAATTCTGAACTTACATGCTTGGATGATTTTTGTAGCTACAACTTCCTCATCCACATTGACTCCTCTGAAAATTACCTCATTTCTCAGCTGCCAGGTAAAGTAGACAACAACCATGAGAGCTAACAGCTTAGACAAGTAGATATTATTCCCCTTTTTATCACAAGCTGCAAACCAATCCCACCATTCAATAAGATTCTGTTTCCTAGTATGAATACCCTGCCATTCCAGGACTTTTGTAATGTTGGCAACAACAGAACAACCAAACCAGAGGTGATCCTCATCTTCATCACCTCTCAAGCATAAATAGCAGCCCAGATTCCTGACCAGTCCCCATCTGTGCAGTTTAGCTGCTGTAGGAAGCCTCTTTAGAGTAGCCAGCCAATAGATAAAACTCCATTTCCTAGCATGAATTCCTTTCCATATCACACCACACCAGGGAATAAGGTGCTCTCTAGGCCTTAGCAAAGAGTAAAGACCAGCAATGTTAAGCTTACCATTGCTCTTTGTGATTAGGGGCACTATCATAGGTTGATTTAGTTGCATAACCTGATCCCTAATCTTCATAAAGTTTCTCCACAGCCAAGAGCAAGTATAAGGTAGCTCAACTGTCCAGATATCACCTCTCTTTGTAATATTCTGCTTGACCCACAAGGTCTACAAATTATGCTTCTCCCAGTGCAGATCAAAGACAAGCCTGAATAGCATAGTTTTATTCCAAGAGAGGAGCTCTTTAAAGTTAAGCCCTCTATTTCCAAACTCCTGGCACACCTTTCTCCAGGCCACCAAGTTTCTACCACTACCAAAATTCCCTGACCACAGGTAGGATCTGCATAAACTCTCAATCCTTCTAATCACTTTCTTAGGAATAAGAATAATCTGCATCCAAAAGGAAATGACTCCCTCAAGCACAGCTCTGATCACTTGTGCCCTGCCTGCATAAGAGATATTCCTTGCACACCTATAATTGATCACTTGCTTCAGTCTGTCATACAAGGATCCATATTCATCAACCTTGAGCTTCTTTGAGTGTAGAGGGATGCCAAGATACTTCACTGGAAAAGATCCCTGAGCAAATCCAAGAACAACAGCACATTCCTCTCTTCTTGCTGCACTAATGCCCCCAAAAAATACCTTAGATTTTGCACTGTTAGCAATCAATCCAGACTCTTGAGCAAATTTTGACAGGCATCCTTGAATAATCTTTAAGGAAAATAAGGTGGGTTTACAAAAGATCATAAGATCATCTGCAAAGGCAATGCTAATGAGCTGTAATTGTTTGCACTTTGGATGATAACCAAAACCTCTTCTTTGACTGGCTTTACAAAGTTTTCTAGCAAACATTTCCATCACAATGACAAAAAGGAAAGGGGAAAGAGGATCTCCTTGCCTAAGTCCTCTTCCTCCTTTAAAGAATCATTTTGCCTCTCCATTGATCATGATTGAATAGGAAGGTGTAGTGACACATTCCATAATCCAACCCACCAGCTGTCTAGGAAAGTTCAGAAAAAACAAGAGCTTCTTCAAGGTAAGTCAAGCTAACACAATCATAAGCCTTCTGGAGATCAACTTGGAGCAATCATCTAGGAGAAATATTTTTGCTATCATATCCCCTCATAAGCTCTTGAGCCACAACAATATTATGAACAATTGATCTACCTGGGATAAATTCCCCTTGGTTGATAGTAACAATCTCATCAATGAGAGGGCTCATTCTCATCACAAGGATTTTAGAGATGATTTTCAGCATAGTGTTGCAGCAAGAAGTAGGCCTAAATTCCTTAATCTGAAAAGGGACATCAACTTTAGGAATGAGGCTCACAAAAGTAACATTAGTTTCTATCAGAATTCTTCCTCTTCTAAAGAATTCTTGGACTGCAGCAATCACATCATTACCCACTATTCCCGAACCATTTTTGAAAAACAGACTTCCAAATCCATCTGGCCCAGGAGATTTAAGATTTCCTATATCAAAAGTAGCATCTCTTATCTCTTCTCCCCTTGGCAAGGAGCAGATAGCTAAGTAACTAACAGAATCAACCTTAGCTCCCCTATAATCTTCAAAGTTGGCTGGGACTATCACACCTTCTGAACCAAAAAGATTGACATAAAACTGCATAATCTCTGTTTCAATAGCAGAATCTGTATCTAGCACCTGACCATTAGCATCCTTGAGTGCAAAAATACTACATTTAGCCTTTCTGACTTTAATTCCATTGTAAAAGATGGGAGAGGTTTCTTCTCCAAGTTTGATCCAGTCCACCTTGGCTCTCTGAGCAATGAAGCTTTGAAGCTGACATATTCTTAAATTTAACTTCTCTTTTGCCTCAGTAACAACATGTTGTTTAGCTGTACATGAAAAATCATATTAGAGTGCTTCATTAGCACTCTTTAGTCTATCAACACACTCCTCCACCATCATCTCAAGATGTCTAAATCTCCCATTCTGCCATCCCTTCAGAGCAATCTTAGTTCTTTTCAATTTAGAAGCCAGTACAAATTGAGCATTCCCATTCAAAGTACCTTGCCAAGCACTTTGTAGCAACTCTGTATAGTCTAACTCTTCAGTCCAGAAATTATGAAATTTGAATGGAATTCTTTTAAAACAAGGGTTAGGATTCACATTCAAGATAGCAGGAGAGTGATCAGACATATTTGGATCAGCAAAGAATACTCTGGAGACTGGAAAACAAGTTTCCCAAGCTTGGTTGACTAATACACGATCAAGTTTGCAGGCTATTCTGTCTCTCCCCTCCTGCTGATTACTCCAAGTATAATGAGCCCCCGAGAAAACATGGTCACTCAATCGAGTCTGATCAAGAACCTGAACCAACTCATCAGTGCAGTGGAACACATTACCCTTAAAGGAAAGCTTCTCTGTAGATTGTAACAAACAATTAAAATCCCCTAAGATAGCCCAAGGCTCACTGATCCCCTTAGCAAGAGTATACAACTCATCCCATAGAGTACTTCTTTCAAGCTTGGCATTGAAAGCATAGACAAATGTAGCATAGAAACTATATTGACCATCTTTACTATCAACCTTGTAGTGCACCATTTGAGGAGAAGAGGCAAGAGGAACAACATTAAGCACCATAGGGTCCCAAGTAACCCAAATCTTGCCTCTATGAGTCAAAGAACTATTAGTAACAAACTTCCATTATTTCATCAGAATTTTAGACAGATCCTCCTCTTTCTCAAGAGGTATCTTTGTTTCAAGCAATCCTACCAGCTTCAATTTATTTCTGTGCACAAAGTCCCTCACAATGTGAGGCCTAGGGGAGGTGTAACATCCCCTAGTATTCCAGCTGTCAATGACAAGATCAATCATTCTCCTGTTGAGAAGAGTTGCCACAACTCTTGTGAGTAGTAGTTTGACCTCCCAGGGATGAATGATGCTTCCCCTTTTTGCTTGGAGAAATATGTACCCTACTTGTCTGGCCAGTAGGCAACTCAATAGTCTGATCAGCTGTATCATCAAGGACAACAATCTTTGATAAGCCTTTCCCATTACTACAAGGCTTCTCAACTGGCTTGATCTGCTTATCCTTTCCATCCCTATTCTCAGGCAAATGTTGCTTAGCAACCCACACATACTTCTTGTCAGTGGTTCCCTTGTTGCTCTCCTTAGTCCGCTGACTGGATATTTTCTTATTAGAATCACAGACCCTTGTTGAATGCCCAAACACACCACAACTAGAACATGCCCAGGGCAACCATTCATACCAAATACGAATCCTATAAACTGTACCATCAGGTCCAATAAGCTTAATCTCAGGCTTCATAGTGTCTTCCACACTAACTAGAACCAAGAGTCTAGCATAAGAGATTTGAGTTCTGGTTGCAGTAAAATGATCCATACAAATTGGAACCCCAATCATACTTCCAATGATGCTCAACATTCTTTCTGAGCAAAGAATAGGATCAATGTTACGCAACTGGATCTAGGATGGTACCTTCTCAAAGCTAGACCATGCCATTGGAGTTCTAGACTTCCACTCCTTCAATGCCAGAGGTTTAGAATCTTGTATAAGCCAAGGTCCCTGTTCCATCACCCAATTCATATGTTCACGATCTTGAAATCGGAAAGTCCATATTCCATTTGCTCGAACATCGATTTCAGGGGCCTCAATTTCCCAATTCTGACTAACAAAATCAGTCATAACCTCAGTCGTGACATTCGGACCCAGAACTCCTCCAATCAGAGTAAATTCCCATTTAGTCATCTCAGATCGGACATCACTCAACTGAAATTCGTAAGTTTCTCTGTTAGGAATATCAATGAGTTCAAGTCTGTTTCCTATATGCTTTGATCTAGATTTGGGACCATCGACAACAGTTAATGTGGGAGAATTGTTTTTAGGAAGATCAGAAATCGTTACCGCCATTACCGATTCAGATTCAGAATCCTTACTACTCATCACCATAGTCGGAATCGGAATCCTCTTAGCCTTATTCGCAACATCCGCCGTCGGAAAAACTTATTGTCCCTCGCAATCCCGATCGATCGTCTTATCCGAAGATTTGTTCGTCACAATTAGAACTCTCGAATCCTTTTGTGCAACAGAGATACCAGATTTGCCTTGCTTCTTTGTCTGCCTGGTTGTCACGCCCCCTCCCGGACGTGCCGGAGAAGCCATCAGCGACGAGTTCCAACTTGGTCGGTAAAGACTTGGGAAGGAAGAAATCGCCAGCCAAAGAGAGCGGAATATTCCAACTCTTAACTTTAAATAATCGAATTACTTGAATCTTAAGCTCATAATTTCCTCGGACACCTGTAATGTCGTTTATTTCTTGTATAGATTTTGACATAACTACAAAACACATTATTAAAGTTAGAAAACTGTACAAAATATATAAGCATTCTCATATCAATGAGAGGACAGTAGTAGGTGCAATGTATGCTCGTATAGGTTGTTAGAATGACCGACATACTCTTCTAATACCCTGTCCGAGCATATTCTGCACCGACTTGTTCAGCCTACTCGTTTTGTGGGAATACGTATGTAAAGTAACATTAAAATTCATATCTCATATAGGGGTATTTAGATATTGGATTGGACTTGGCGACAAATATGAATTACCCTACATAGCAATTAATGATATTTAGGGTGTGTTTAGATTACGTAATATAATGTAAAAAACTGACATTCTAATGCCAAAAACAACATTATAATGCCTGTTTTTGGCATTATAATGCGAGATGATAAGCACTACTTTGTAGGGCTTAACTAAGAGTCATTAGAGGATTTATTGGTGCCATTCGGGTAGATTTAGACACATTCATGTGTATGGTGTTTGGGGGCGAAGTTGGTGTTTCTGGAGCTGTTTGAGCGGTTTTGGAGATCATATGAGACACTGAGGAGGAAGCCACCAGTAGTAGACACCAAGGGAGTGCAATGAAGAGTAGAAGAACGGTAGGCTTAATTCAATTGGTTCGTTCTCTCTACTCAGATGTCCAAATGGAGTGATTCTAATTCTAGGAGTTAGTTCTTGAAGTCTACTGCAAGTCCTCAAAATATGAGCGCAATCCGAGTTGGGAATCAAAAGTTATGGCGTTTCTACGGAAGTATCGCAGGAGCTGAACCGAAGAACAACGACGGCGCCCGCCGTGTACATTGCGGCGCCCGCCGCCAATTCCCATCCAGGAACCTTTGCTACGACATTGGAACGGCGCCCGCCGTGGAAAGACGGCGCCCGCCGCGATTACGGCGCCCGCCGTGAAGGTTGCAGCGCCCGCCGCCGCTGTTGGATGCACCGCCGAGTCGTTTTCCTTATTTGCTTATTTTGCATTATTTTATTACGTTTTTATTATTTTGTTTTAGGTTAACTTAGCTTTATTTCCCTTTAGTATTTAAGGGTAGAGAAAGGTTGTTTTATCATAGCCAATCTCTCTCAAAACCCTAATTTCATTCTACGTATTCGCTATGAAGAACTAAGCCTCCCTTGGCTTAGTCAGACGCTGAAGCTTTCGTTTTGATTCAGTTGTGAGACTCTTGTTCTTAATCTATTGCATGGTTTTTATCTATTCTCTTGCTTGTTTGCTTATGATTGATATTGATAATCTCTATCTTGGATGCAACTAGGGTTTATCGTTATTGATCTATTGCTAGATTTAGATTGTTACTGGTTGAGCATATCTATTTCAGAGTAGCAACTGTATCGTACTAGTATCTGGTTGTGCTAGTCTTATGCAGAAGAGAACTGATTTACATTCTAGGATAAAAGCTGGTTGTTTTATGCTAGAATTGTATCCAACTATATTCCTATCCGTAACGCTGCTGTTAGACTAAATCTTGATAGTTTCAGGGTTGTTTAATTAGTTAGTGCTAATAGTATCTGGTTGTGCTATTAGTTATATCTAAAAAGGAATTGGAATTTCCATTGCATGAGATTTTGAATGAGTATCTAGGATCAACTTGTCATACGAATAGTGCATGCTGTTTGACTAAGTGCTTTTCCCATCACTGATTTCACAACTCTTTCGCTTGTTTACCTTTGCATGTTTAGAACTTACAAAACAAACAAAACCCCCTTTTGATTACTTTGCTTTGACACATAATTTGCATACATAGACATAATTCGCCTCCCTGTGGGTTCGACCTTTACTTACCTAGGACTACGGTTTAGGGTTTGTTTGGATATTTTGCATAGCAGTTTTTACACGACGAAAACCTGTTATCAAATTGGCGCCGTTGCCGGGGAGGCAATAATCTATTTTGTGTGTGTGATTTGTGTGCCAATCTTGGTGTGAACCTATCTTATGGTTCACACCCGTGTTACTAATAATCTACCTCTAGTTTTTGATCCAGAAATCGAAAGAACTTTCCTTCAAGCTCACAGGGCTGCGAATTTGCTACTTCAGGAAGCTGATACAATGGCAGCCCGTGTTACTCTGGAATCTTTGACAGCTCCTAACTTGGAGCAACCAACTCGTGATGTGCAATTCCCTACCCTGGGTGATGGGGTTAAATTTGAGCTCAAGACAGGAGTAGTCCATTTACTCCCGAAATTCAGTGGAACCCCGCTTGAGGATCCTATTTAGCACCTGGATGAGTTCCTTGAGGTCTGCACCAGTATGAGGCCATCTGAGATTACTGAAGATCAGATGAGGTTGATAGTCTTTTCCTTTTCTCTGAAGGATTCTGCTAAAGACTGGTATCATTCTTTACCACCAGGGAGCATCACTACTTGGGTGAATTTGAAGAAGGTGTTTCTTGATAAATACTTTCCGGCAATCAAGTCCAATCAGCTCAAGAAGAAGATCTGCAACGTAGAGCAACTGTCTAATGAGTCTCTCTATGACTACTATGAACGCTTCAAGAAACTGGTGAAGAGTTGCCCCTACCATGGTTATGCTAATCATGATCTGATTCTTTATCTGCATGGAGGACTCCATGAAGATGATCGTCGGATGGTAAATTCTGCATGTGGTGGGAATATTCTGAAGAGGACTTATGAAGAGGCTCAAGAGATATTTGCTACTCTGGCTGATGACTCTAGACAGTACAGTGGGAGAGGTTCCCAAAGCTTGGTAGTTGCTAGTTCTCAGTCAAAGATTGATCAGGCTAATTTTGATGTGCTAAGAGAGGAGGTGAGGCGCCTAAAGCTGAAAGGTACGCCTCAGCAGGCTAAGGCCTGTGAGATCTGTCATGACGACTTGCATCCTACTGATTCATGTCCTACTCTACAAGAGGAAGTGAATCATGTAGGAGGATATCAGCAGAGGCCCATGCATGACCCTTATTCTAATACATACAATCCTGGTTGGAGGGATCATCCCAACTTCAGATGGAGAGACCCAGAGCAAAATCAACCATAAGGTAATCCTCAACAGCCTAGGCAACCATTTGTGCCACAACCTCAAGGGCAGAGCTCGAATCCTTCGTCGTCTATGGAGGACATGATGAAGATGCTGATGCAGAGCAACGCCAATCTCAATGACAATATTGCTAAGTTGACTAAGAACCAATTGCAATTCCAAGAGACTACACAAGCTAGCATTCAGAACCTGGAAAGGCAATTTGGCCAGATCTCTCAAGTGGTGAGCAAGCTCGACGCAAAGGTTTCTGGTAAACTTCCATCTCAAACGGAAGTAAACCCGAACATTAGGAATGTCAGTGCTGTAACTCTGAGGAGTGGAAAAAGGCTTGAAGGAAGCAATACTGAAGCAGTTGAGGAAGAAACCTCGGATCTGGAGCAGAACAGCGACGACGACCGTCGTGAAGACTGCGGCGCCCGCCGTGAAGGTGATTATGCTCTCGACTTTTCTGATGAAACTTACGGCGCCCGCCGTGACGGTGAACCTGCTCTCGACTTTTCTGATGAAAAAGACGGCGCCCGCCGTGATTCTTCCGGCGACCGCCGTGAAGCTGAAGTCGATACCGAGGCTGAGAAGGAGTCTGCACCTCCGATTTTTCCTGAGTGGAAGCCTGTTGCACCATTTCCGTCTGCTTTGAAGCGTACCAAGCCACTTGTGCAGGACAAGGACATGTTTGAGATGTTCAAAAACGTTGAGGTCAATATCCCTCTCCTAAATTTGATCAAGTCTGTCCCTCGTTATGCGAAGTTCTTGAAGCAGATGTGCACCACAAAGAGGAATCAGGACAGAAACAGCAAGAAGAAGGTGAAGGTAAGCAAACATGTTTCTGCTGTGTTTCAGAAGCGCTTACCCAAGAAGTGTGGCGACCCAGGTATGTTCACCATTCCCGTCACTATTGGAGGTACCAAGTTCAATAAAGCTATGTTAGATTTGGGTGCTTCCATTAATGTTTTGCCTTCATCTCTTTGTGAATCCTTACGATTAGGACCCATGCATGCGACCAAAATTTCCATTCAGTTAGCTGATAGATCTAGTGTGCATCCTATAGGGATAGTGGAGGATGTTTTGGTTAGGGTTGGTGATCTTACCTTTCCTGCTGACTTCTATGTGCTTGATATGAAACATGATATGCATGCAGCCCCTATTCTGTTAGGGAGACCCTTCTTGAAAACTGCCAACACTAAGATCAACGTGAGTACTGGTTCCTTGACTATGGAATTTGATGGCCAAACTATGAACTACAATATCTATGACGCCATGAAATCTCCTTCGGATGATCATTCTTTGTGTGCAATTGATGTACTTGAGCCTGTGGTGCACGATGCTTCTGATGATGAGCACCTAGATGACATACAATCTATTGTTGATTCTAGTTTGGATTTTACTCTATCTACTGAGTTGCAGGAAGGTGTCAATGAGTCGGACGCTTACTATAAGCTTCCTCCAGAGCTACCAGGCAAATCGCCTTTACTGCTGACCCCGAGCGAGAAGCTCGTTCCTTCTTTGGTGCAGGTCCCTGAAGTTGAAGCTAAACACCCCCCTGATCGATCTAAGTATGGGGGAGACGCGACTAAGAAGGTCAAGATGGAGGATCCGCTGAAGAAGAAGAATGGTCTAAGGTTCAAACCTTTCCATAATTGGTTCAGGAAGGAGGTATGGATTGAGAAGGTTCCTAAAGAGCCTGATGATATGGATTGAGGTTATTCGAGTAGTATGTCGAGCCACGACATTAACTAAGGCGCTGATCGGGAGACAACCCGATGTTAGGTATTTTATTTTCTTTCCCTTAGTCATTTTCTTTTGTTTTTCCTTTTAGTTTTTTTTTTTCCTTTCTGTGTCGAACTAACCTGCAGAAAGCGTTTCCAAGTGAAGAAGGAGTTCACGGCGCCCGCCGCCGACCTTACGGCGCCCGCCGTTTTCACCTCCTCCGACACTTCGCTTGCGGCAAATGACGGCGACCGCCGTTTAATTACGGCGATCGCCGCCATTTTCAGGTTCGTTTTCTTTCGCTTATCTATAAAAAAAAATACCCCGAAAAAACCTTAAACAGGGAGAACAAAAAAAAAAAAAGTTTTACCGGGCTGTCCAGATTTCCCACGAGAGGTGCGCATCATGTTGCTAACGGAGGAATACATTCACCCTACATTCATTTGGCAACGATGATGGCCCTACAGTCGACAGCTGGAGAGGAGATACACCAGGGCCCAACCACGATGACATCTGGGCCCATTTTTTAAGGCCATGCAACCCCGTTCCCTTGACCGACCACTCATTCCCCATAGTGGTTCATTATGGTTGCATGGTAGGAGCTGATGGAGTTGAAGGCCGTGCAGCCCTGCTTTCCTACATAACCACCACACCCCACGGTGGATCCCTATGGTTGCACGGTAGATGAAGATTATAGCGTTGATGCCGACACCCGTGACATGGACGTTTATTGAGAAGACCGCCAGCGACACCTTCCGTGTCCAAGCCAGCTCGGCAACGTTGTGAGTTAATTTTTTGCTTTTCCCTGTACTTCTATTCTTTTTGTCTTTCATTACATTGAGGACAATGCAATGTTTAAGCATGGGGGAGAGTTCTATACTTGCCACGTCGTTGAGGAAAAGAAAAAAATGAAAAAGAGCCAAAAATTTGATAAAAGGCTGAAATTGAAATCCTGGGATAGGCCGAAAACCCGAAAGGGCGGCCTAGGTAATAAGCAGGTGGCTTGGACCAACATTAGGCTGGGGTAATATGTGGTCAAGAGTGACGTGAGCTTATGTGAGTACATCTATTGGAAAATGAAATGAGTGGCTTGGTGAAAACCCGAAAGGGCGCCTTGGCAAAACGAGTGAAAAAGAAGAAGAGTGATTTTAATATTTCTCATTATTCTTGGCGAGGCTTCATAAGAAGAGGAGTTAAAGAAGGATTGTCGGGTAGGTCACTCTGGGAGACATAAGGAGCAATAGATGGAGGCTAGGATTAGAGGTTACTCACACTATTGGATGTCCGGGTTTAGCTTGAGGGAAGTACTCTGCTTGCCCCTTAAGCTGTTGAGTTGTTGATGTGTTGTAAATGAGATTGGTGCCAGGAGCTTGGCATGGGTTAGGTGACTCTTAGTTGGAGGATATGCTTCCTGACACCTTGGATGCTGAATTGGAGGAGTAGACTCTCTATTAGTTTACTCGTGGACGAGCAAAGGTCTAAGCATGGAGGAGTTTGATAAGCACTACTTTGTAGGGCTTAACTAAGAGTCATTAGAGGATTTATTGGTGCCATTCGGGTAGATTTAGACACATTCATGTGTATGGTGTTTGGGGGTGAAGTTAGTGTTTCTGGAGGTGTTTGAGTGGTTTTGGAGATCATATGAGACACTGAGGAGGAAGCCACCAGTAGTAGACGCCAAGGGAGTGCAATGAAGAGTAGAAGAACGGTAGGCTGAATTCAATTGGTTCGTTATCTCTACTCAGATGTCCAAATAGAGTGATTCCAATACGAGGAGTTAGATCTTGAAGTCTACTGCAAGTCCTAAAAATATGAGCGCAATCCGAGTTGGGAATCAAAAGTTATGGCGTTTCTACGGAAGTGTCGCAGGAGCTGAACCGAAGAACAGCGACGGCGCCCACCGTGCACATTGCGGCGCCCGCCGTGCACATTGCGGCGCCCGCCGCCAATTCCCATCCAGGAACCTTTGCTATGACATTGGAACGGCGCCCGCCGTGGAAAGACGGCGCCCGCCGTGAAGGTTGCAGCGCCCGCCGCCGCTGTTGGATGCACCGCCGAGTCGTTTTCCTTATTTGCTTATTTTGCATTATTTTATTACGTTTTTATTATTTCATTTTAGGTTAACTTAGCTTTATTTCCCTTTAGTATTTAAGGGTAGAGAAAGGTTGTTTTATCATAGCCAATCTCTCTCAAAACCCTAATTTCATTCTACGTATTCGCTATGAAGAACTAAGCCTCCCTTGGCTTAGTCAGACACTGAAGCTTTCGTTTTGATTCAGTTGTGAGACTCTTGTTCTTAATCTATTGCATGGTTTTTATCTATTCTCTTGCTTGTTTGCTTATGATTGATATTGATAATCTCTATCTTGGACGCAACTAGGGTTTGTCGTTATTGATCTATTGCTAGATTTAGATTGTTACTGGTTGAGCATATCTATTTCAGAGTAGCAACTGCATCGTACTAGTATCTGGTTGTGCTAGTCATATGCAGAAGATAACTGATTTACATTCTAGGATAAAAGCTGGTTGTTTTATGCTAGAATTGTATCCAACTATATTCCTATCCGTAACGCTGCTGTTAGACTAAATCTTGATAGTTTCAGGGTTGTTTAATTAGTTAGTGCTAATAGTATCTGGTTGTGCTATTAGTTATATCTGAAAAGGAATTGGAATTTCCATTGCATGAGATTTTGAATGAGTATCTAGGATCAACTTGTCATACGAATAATGGATGCTGTTTGACTAAGTGCTTTTCCCATCAATGATTTCACAACTCTTTCGCTTGTTTACCTTTGCATGTTTAGAACTTACAAAACAAACAAAACCCCCCTTTTGGTTACTTTGCTTTGACACATAATTTGCATACATAGACAGAATTCGCCTCCCTGTGGGTTCGACCTTTACTTACCTAGGACTACGATTTAGGGTTTGTTTGGATATTTTGCATAGTAGTTTTTACACGACGAAAACCTGTTATCACGAGATAATGCGTAATCCAAACACACCCTTAATCTTTTGCTACAGGTTTGAAGATATAATCTGCAAAATGCATCTCTTATTCTGTATTGAAGCCATACATTCAAGTGATGATTCTATCAATTCATATTAAATTCATTATATTTTAATTGATTTTACCATATAATAATTAGGTCTTCATTTATTGCTGTTGTAGGAATGCGTGTGGGAAATCGGACTGGAGCCTCAAACAACTCATGGGATTCCAAGATCTAAAAATGAAAACCTAAAGGTACGGATACTTTACTAACATTGAGATGAACATGACAAATATATATTCAATGTTGCATATAGTAGAGTGAATGAAAGGATGAAAAATAGATATTCGATGTTGCATATAGGTTTCGAATTATTACCTTGTAACTGAGCTCTGGATTTCCTGAATAAAACTAAAACAAAGAAAATAAATCAATATCAGTTCTGTTTGAAATGTTAAATCTGAATCCCTACAAAACAGACACTGAAGTTCTGTTTGAAATGATATAAGCATTACAAATGATATAAGCATTACCTCTTAAATATCTGTATTCTGTTGTAGTTTATCTACTGAAAATAACTGAGAAGCTCTAGATTTATAGACGAATATGTGAAAGAGATGTAGTCTTGTATTACAAGTTTCGGTAGAACAAATCATGTTTATTTTTAAAATTTTGGAATGCACAGATTTTTCAATATCATATCTTCGTAGTAATCTTTTTAATTTTGTACATAAACTATTATGTACGGCTGATAATGATTCTATATTATATTTTGACTTTTTTGTTCAGATCTTGTAATCAGTTTTGCTTTTTATGGATATTATGATTTGCAGAATTTCTGACACGGGGAAACAGAGAAAGCACAATTTTTTGTTTCAGTATTTATGCAATTTTGTAATTTATATACAGATTTTAAAAGTTTTGTGCAATATTTTCTGTAATGCTTATGTAACTTTTGTATGCTTCATATTTAGGTTCATGTGTGTGTTTGCGGTTTTGTAATATATATGCAGGTTTTGTGCATTGTTTTGTCATATTTGTGGTTGGTTTTGTGTTTAAGTTTTGTGCATGCTTTGTCATAAATATTTTTTCGGTATGTTGTAGGGTATTTTGAATGCAAAAGTTATTGTATTACAGGTTTGATACATCATTTACAGAAAAATATTTTTTTTTGTTTGATTCTCAATTATTGGATTTTATTCAATTAAAACGTAGCTCAGAATTTTATCTGCTTCTTTTTTTGGAAAGATTAAGCATAGCAAAAAAAACGTACAAAGATATTCTCTGCAAAATTAGGTCAGAATCATAGAGTTTTTTAAAAAATAACAACATTAACTGGACGGGTGACACGTGTGCAAAATAATTCCGCGGTGACACGTGACAGCGACAAAAGCGGGATCAATCTCGGGGCGCGTGCTGTGCAGCCGTCATTCTGCTTTAGTTATTATATAGTAGATTTATTTAGAAAGGTGGACCAGACAAACTGATAACTAATCTATGTGAGTAATTGTGCTTTGATTGATAAACTATTTAAAGATCAAATTCTTAATCATCTCACTCTAAGATAGTTTATTAGGTGTTTTAATTTTTTTTATTAAAGTGTTCTTAATATTTCTATATATTGCATTTTGGATATTTTTTTAGTTTTATAGTTACTTTTTTAGTTATTTTTATATTACATATTTTCGTATATAAAAATATAAATTTATATGGTTACTACATGTTTTTTAATAAAAAAATTACAAGTGTTATAGCACATTCATTTATTTCACCCGATCCATCTGAAAACCCGACGAATGATGATGGGTTAGATGCAGGTGATAAGTTTCACGAGTGACGAATAGGTTGAAAAGAGCAATTATTTCATGGGTTGAATGATGAAAGAGGGTTCACCCATCCATCACCCCATCCATCTTCTTCCCTATTGATGATTGATCCAATCAGAGCCACCGTGCTTTAATTGATAAACTATTTTAAGATCAAATTCTTAGTCATCTCATATGAAATACTCCGTAATACTCTAAGGTAGTTTATTAAGGGGGTTCGGTTTTACACCGTTTCTTTTTTATTTCGCACCAAGTTTTAAACGCAACCTGGTAGCGTTTATTTATTTTTTATTTTTTTCTTAAACGCCACAATGTGGCGTTTAATTGTTTTTAAGAGATAATGAGATTTAACCAAAAAATAAATCGGTTCGATTAAATCAGGTCCATTTTAAACGCTATTGCATAGCGTTTAAAATGAACCCGGTTTAATCGAACATATAGGAATTGTAAACGCTACTACGTAGCGTTTACAATTCAAACGGTAACTTTAAACGCCACGTAGTAGCGTTTACAATTCAAACGGTTACAATTCAAATGGAAAAATGCCCGTTACAACACTTTTAAACGCTACGACGTAGCGTTTAAAAGTGTTGTAACGGTCACTTTTCCAACGACTCTATTTCACCCTATAAATACAAACAATTTCACCATAACCTTTTGCATACTTCTCCTATCTTATTTTGTTTTAATTCTCCAAAAGTTTGTATGACTTCGTCGTCGAGAAATGCGATAGTAATCAGCGATGACTCAAATTCCTTTGTTGTCGAAGAAGACAACAGCTACACATCGTACGGTACCGGAGATGATGATGATGTTGGAGATGTTTCAAATTTAGCATTAGAAAGAGCCGAAGCTATGCTACGTGATCCTCAGAAGAGTTTTATTGTTGTACTGAATCAAACCAATGTCTACCTAGAATATCGGCCGGTAGGCACCGCATCCTTTATAATGTAAATTTATGATTCGGATTACTTCATAATATCAACTTTAAATGCACTTACTGATATGCAGAGTGTCCCGAGGGAGCATGGATTGAAATTCTTGAGTTCTGCAAGCACAACTGAAGTCACCCTAGATTGTGGTATTATTACTTTGCCTGTGTCTATCGCAACGAGTGGGGATCGCTATAGATTTGGCAATGGCTGGCGGAATTTTGTTCAATACCATAGATTGGAAATCAATGACGCATTAGTGTTTGAAATAATAGGTCGGCGTCCCCAAGTTATATACAAGGTTACCATATTCAAAGCTTAGGGATATTATGTTTATTTTGGTATGTATGTATTTTTCGGATGACATGTACTAGTACGCATTTAATATTATATTCATTTTTCGGATGACATGAAATGACCCAAAATCATGAAAAATGCATAATGAGATTTAACCCAAAAAAAAAAAATCGATTCGATTAAACCGGTTTAAGCAAACCTATGGGAATTGTAAACGCTACTACGTAGCGTTTACAATTCAAACGGTAACTTGTAAACGCTACAACGTACTGTTTGAATTCCAACGATAACTTGTAAACGCTACGTAGTAGCGTTTACAATTCCCCCCTTTTCCAACGGTCGAATTCCTCACACTTGTATATATTTGTTTCTTCCATATGCCTTCTTTACATGTACAAAATTTCAAAGCACAATAGTAAGAGAGAGAATGTCGTTCTCAAGCGTAGTTGATGGGCCCGGTCTTGAATCGATTAGTGAAAATAATGTACTGGTATGTATACTATGGATTTAATATTATTATGTTAGTGTAGTAGTTGTACATTATATTTTGTAGATATTATATGTATGTTAGTGCACATTATTAGTGATAAGTTATATCTTAACATATTCTTATTAGTAATAATTCTATGCCAGAGATATTGTATGTATATTAGTATAGAATATGATAAATTATATTAGTATAGAATGTGATATATTCTTATATTTCAAAGCACAAATTAAGTTATATGTTAACATATTATTATATTGACTATGTTATTTACATTAGAACATCATGTTAATGTAGAAATGTGATTCGAAGATGCTCCTCGTGGGCCTCCTCGCTCGGGGAATAGATCAGAATATCGTCGATGAGGACCACCACGAACTTGTCCAAATATTGGTGGAAACATCTATGCATCAGATCCATGAAGACTGCCAGAGCATTATTAAGCCCAAATGGCATGACTACAAACTCGTAGTGCCCATACCTCGTCCGGAATACAGTCCTCGGAATATCTTCCTCACGAATCCTGAGCTGATGGTAACTGTTTTGGGGCGAAAAGATCGGACGACCTAAATCGCCTTAGACGGGGTAACTAGTCGATCGGACGATGGGAAATAATCCAAACCAAGCAAATAATAGGTAAACAAGAAATAAATATATAATAGCAAGATGATTTTATTAGATATCGTGTGAATCGGATTAGATCGCAATACAACTTATCGTAATAAAATCAGAGATCGAGTGGGACTCGACCGGTGACTTGTGAGTGGCGACCGGTAGGGGTCAGGTGTAGGCAGCCATTTGGAGAGCTAGATGGAGAGCGAGAGTGCTATTCTGGTGAGTTTGCTAAGTGAGAATGCGTGTGTTTTGCGTAGTTGTGAGTTCCCTGATCTTATCTTCTTCGTCGTTCCAAATATGGTAAGTCCCTTTACTCATGTGGCCGTTGCACCGTTTTTTATGTTTTTATCTTCAATACCGAGTGTAATGGCAAGGATTTCGCCGTTGAATTACTGGCAATTAAGGTGTTTGAACGTTGCAGATGTTGCATGATCTGAGCATTAAATGCATGGCGAGATCTTCGTGATCTTGTCGGATGACTCTTGACTGGAGAGGTTTTGTCGGGTGTCGCTCGACCAGAGAAGCCTTGTCGACTCTTCTGAACTCGTCTGCCATTCTCCCGATTTGCAGTGGGCTTGGGCTCGGTCCTCTCGATCTGTCTTCTCTGGAGAATCCAGGCCCAACAATAGCCCCAAGTTGCTATGGGCTTACGGTTTAGGCAAGTAGACCGGGATCCATGGCAACTTCCTTGGACACGATCTTCACCGTCCTTTTTGGCGCGGTTGCACAGGTCGACGTGGCGCGCGATTAGGGCACGATGCGACGTCTTCTGCAGATCATGATTTCCTTCTATAAATTCTGAGCAGAGGGAGCGATTAGTCTTCATCTCCTTCCTTTGCAAGTTTCTGGTAAGCCTTTCGGTCTCTCTTGCCATTTGCTTTATGATTTTCTTAGCCATAGCTCTCCAATTTCCTCCCCTCTCTATTCTCGACATGGTCTCTCTCGAGGCTTCTGAGTCGTCGAAGACTCTTTCCGATGCCGGAGAGGGCGATACTTCTCCTCATTTCCTCCTAACGGAGTCGGACGCGCTGGTTAGCAATTTGTCGGAGGCAGAGCTGGTCCAAGTCCTCGAAGTCGGGGGCTTTCCTCTGGAGACGATTGCTACGCTGCCTGAGTCGGACGAGAGGGCTGACGCGCGCTACGAAGGGTGGATTTGCTTCTATGTGTACCCGTTTAGGATAGGGCATAAGTTCCCATTCTCTCCTCTTGTTAGAGATTTTCTAGCTACCTTGGCGTTAGCGCCGTGTCAAGTGATGCCTCAAGCTTGGAGAGTCCTTAGGGTTTTAGACTTAGTGAATGAGCAAACTGGTGCTGGTTTTGATTTCGACGCCTTGTGGTATAATTACTTCATCGGGTCGAAGAGTTCTTCCCGTGTGCAACTGCGTGCCCGACGAGGTCGGAAGCCTTTGGTGCAAACTCCCGATGTGAACGACCGTGGATGGGGGTCGAAATACTTTTTGTCAAACGATCTTCTCTGGAGAAGGAAGGAGAATGTCCTTTTCTGTTGTCGGAGTGGCGGATCGACAGTATGTACTTTGTTTTCTCTTTCACGCGTTTATGCATTTTTAACACTCTGTTTTTAACTTTCCCTTTTTGTAGTCCCTAAACCGGAAGAATTGGAAGTTAGCAGCCGATCGGAGGCTTTGTCAAAGATTGTGCTTGAAGTTCCTGCGTCTGAGAGCAAATTCGTCAACGTCAATTTGATGGCGCCAACTCCTCCCCCACATGAAGATATGTCGAATGTTTCTTCATCCCGTGCGAAAGGTAGACTTTCGGCTTTAGGAATATTTTTGTTATTTTTCGCTTTGTCGTGTATTTTAGGATTTCTCCCTTTTTGATGCTCTGTCGTGTCAGGTTCCCCTGGTGGTCGGTCGAGTGCTCGACTGAGAGTGGCATCTGAAAAAGGTTTGATCGAGAAAAGGAAAGCTGCAGCTAAGGCGGCGTCGAGTAAGCCGGTCCTGACTGACCTGTCGACTGCGATGAAAGCTGGCTCTAAGAGAAAAATGAGCGCTCGTTCCGACGATGCTAAGGTGGAGGACATCCCTAAGAAGAAAGGCGTGACTGCCGAGGGAGTTGACAAGATTGGTGTCGCTGGGCCATCGATCGTTGATCTCTTCCGTGCTCAAGATCCGACTTTGAAGTCGGAGGTTAAGGATGTTTCTCCCCTGGACTGCATTGGCGAAGCAGGCAGTTCCGCGTGGAGGGTACGTTGGCCCTTGTCTTGTGCGTTTTTGTATTTCTTTTGTTTCGACTTCGCTTTCTGAGTTGTGTATTTGCGTTGTCGTATGCCTTTTTGTCAGGCTTTTCAGTATTTCTTGGGAGCTTATTCCGGTATCCAAGCAATGCTTGCTAAGACTGAGGACAGGGCTGCTAGGTCAGAGTCCGACCTCGCCTCTTTAAGGACCAAGCTGGAGGGAGCTGAGAGTCGCTGTCGAGAGACAGAGCGTCGTCTCACCAGGGAGCTGAAGAGCTGCCAAGGGGAGCTGTCTGCATGTCAGAGGGAGTTTGAGGAGTGCAGGGCAAGCATTGAGGAGGAAGTGAAGCGAGTTAGGATTGCCGACGGTCAGATTGCTAGCGATGTGGGGGCCTTCTATGCTGTGAAGTCGCGCATTGAGATGATTGAAGAATTCAATGAGGGCAAGCATGAGCTCTGGGACCTGAAGGCGGAGAGGGAGACTTTGGACTCCATGTTCCCAAAAGGCGACCCTGGTCAAGAGCTGTTCTGCTTAGCCGGCGTCGGAGAGGAGGCGGTGGATGAAGGTGTCGATGAGGACGAAGCTCATTCTGACGATGCTAAGCCGGCCGACAAGACAACCCCATTGGAGCCAGCCCCCGTCGAAGATAATGTTGGTGTGTCTGATGCTTGACTTATTTGTCCCCTTTGTGTTGGGTTTTTAAACATTTGGTGTCTGTATGTTTTGGCGACCCGTCCACCATCGCGGGTCGCAAGATGTTTCTGTTTGATGAAGTCCTACAGATGTGTAGGCAGACAATTATGGTTTGGCGACCCGTCCACCATCGCGGGTCGCGTATTTATAGAAAATGCTTCTTATTTCGATGCAAAAATGTGTTTTTACACGTAGAATTGTATACTAGCGTGTTTCGTACATGTTTGCGATAGATAGCAAGTTGTCGATGACGTTTAGTATGTCGTGTATGTCGGTTTCGCCCGTGTGCTCCGTCGAGTGGGGTTTCACCGTATGTATGTATGTATAGCAGGCCTACGATGTGTTTGTGTATGTGTTAGTCATGACGTTATGCCGGGGAGGTAAGCAATATATAATAAGGTGTTTGTTCCTTATGTTTAATTGCGTGAATGTAATAAGGTGTTATACCTTATGTTTTGTATAAGGCAGGCGGTGTACCGACGTGCATGTGTTGTCATCTCCTCGTAATCCGATCGATCGTGTAATGTAAGCGCTATATGCGGATGACAGGATCCATTTGCGAACGACTGGGTCCAATGTAAATGCTGTTCTGCATTTGTATTTTTGTAAGGAGGAAGTCCTCGCTTGGTGTCAAGGCGATGATATATAAAGGAAAGTGGCGATGTATATGCGATAGCATGCGATACATATGCGATAGATGGCAAAGTACATGCGATAACATGCGGTATGTATGCGACATATGGCAATGTACATGCGATAACATGCGATATGTATGCGACAGGTGGCAATATACATGCGATAGCGTGCGATATGTATGCGACATGTGGCAATGTACATGCGATAACATGCGATATGTATGCGATGCATAGAGTTTTGTGTGATGTTTTTACCTTATTGGTTCAGAAATGGTAGAGCTTAAGATGTGCTGCGTTCCAACTCCTCGGGATTGGTTGTCCGTCTTTGTCTTCCAGTTGATATGCTCCTTGTCCGACCACTTCGGTGATCAAGTAAGGTCCTTCCCATTGTGGTGCTAGCTTTCCGTCGGATGGGTTCTTGGTGTTCTGGAATGTCTTCCTTAGGACCCAGTCTCCGACCTTGAATGCCTTGATCTGGACGTTCTTGTTGTAGCTCCTCGCGACTTGTTGTTGGAACTTGACCATTCTGATTCGAGCTTTCTCCCTGATTTCGTCCATAGTGTCGAGATTATGTGCTAGTTCGATGTCGTTTTGTTCGTTTGTTTGGAGGTTGCAGCGAGCGGTCGGAACCAGTAGCTCAACCGGGATGACTGCTTCGCTCCCGTAGACGAGAGAGAAAGGCGATTGCCCAGTCGCATTCTTTGGAGTGGTCCTGTCGGACCAGAGAATGAGTGGGAGCTCGTCTGCCCATTTGCCTTTAGCCCCTGTGAGGCGTTTCTTGAGGTTGTTGATAATGATCTTGTTGCTGGATTCGGCCTGTCCGTTGGATTGCGGATACCGAGGTATAGATGTAACCAATTTGATGTTCCATTGGTCGCAAAAGGTTCGAGTCTTATGACTGATGAATTGGGAGCCGTTGTCGCACACGATTTCGGATGGGACGCCAAATCTACACAAGATGTTGCGTTTTATGAATGAAATGACGTGTTGATCTTTTACCTCTCTGTAGGCTTCGGATTCGATCCATTTAGAGAAGTAGTCTGTCATAGCGAGGAAGAAGACTCTTTGACCCGACGCGGGAGGGAGCTTTCCGACGATGTCCATTCCCCATCTCATAAAGGGCCATGGAGCTAGGGTCGGATGGAGGAGCTCCGATGGTTGATGACGTACGGGTGCGTGCCGCTGACAGGCGTCGCACCTCTTGGTGTATTCCATGGCATCTTTGTTCATCGTTGGCCAATAGTACCCGTTTCGTAGGGCCTTTCCCGAGAGGCTTCGTCCGCCGGTGTGGTTGCCACACTCTCCTTCGTGTAATGATTGTAAGATACGTCCGACTTCTGGAGTCTTAAGGCATCGTAGGAGTAGCCCTGTAACATATCTTTTGTACAAGATGTTGTCAATAATATCGTAAGAGAGTGCTTGTACCTTAAGCTTTTTTGCTTCTGTCTTGTCGTCTGGTAAAATACCATCTTTTAGCCACTTGATGTAAGGTAGCATCCAGTCGTCATTGGTGTCGACGATGTCTTCTTCTGGTCGATCGCCTATCTCCATGGCGACGAGTTCTTCAAGTGGTGTTGTCAACTCGACGGATGTCTTTGGGACGGCCGACGTCATAACGTGGGCCAATGGTATGTGTGGAAATTCTTTTGGGTCTAGGACGGATCCCAGATTGGCGAGCGCGTCGGCTTGGGAGTTAAGATCCTTGGGCACCTGTCGGATGTTGAATGTTTGGAATTGTCCGATCAGTTTCTTGGCTACCTCCAGGTAGGCTATCATTCTGGTGTCTTTGGCATTGTACGATCCCTGTATTTGGTTTACGACCAGTAAGGAGTCGCAAACGACTTCGATCTCTTGGACTCCCAGATCGCGAGCCAAGATGAGTCCGAATATGAGTGCTTCGTACTCAGCCTCGTTGTTAGTCGCATCCCACTCACATCTGACAGCCTGGGCTATCTTGTCCCCCTGTGGCAATTTCAGTACGACCCCAAGCCCCGATCCTCTGGCGTTCGATGCCCCATCTGTGTGGAGCTCCCATGTACTTGTCTCGTCTGTCGCGAGTAGTTGATTTGCTTCTTTTGCGGCTTCTTGCTCTAGGGTCGGACTGAAATCGGCCACAAAGTCGGCTAATGCTTGCGACTTGATCGTTGTCCTCGGCTCGTACTCGATGTCGTAACCACTGAGGTGTATGGCCCATTTTGTCATTCTTCCTGTGAACTCGGGTTTCCTCATGATAGCCCTCATGGGATGATTAGTGCGCACAGTGATAGTATGGGATTCAAAGTATGGTTTGAGCTTGTTCGAAGCCATTACTAATGATAATACGAGTTTTTCAAGTGACGAATACCTCGTTTCGGCTGATAATAGCGTCCGACTGATATAGTATATTGGCGACTGTTTGTCATCTTCTTCTCTGACCAGTACACCGCTTACGGCCGATTCCGACACTGCAAGATAAAGAAATAAGGGCTCGTTGCCTTTAGGTTTGGTTAGTAACATATGACTGGCTAGATAGTCCTTGAGGTTCTGAAATGCTGCTTCATGTTTTTCTTGAGCGCGTCGTGGAATGGTTTGCACTTGTCGGATGATTTGGGTATGAACATGTTTAGAGCTGTTATCCGACATGTGAGCTTCTGTACGTCTTTGATGCATCGGGGGGATCGGAGGTTGATGAGAGCCTTGATCTGTTCCGGGCTGGCCTCTATTCCTCTTTGTGTCACCATATATCCTAAGAACTTCCCTGACAACACTCCGAAGGAGCACTTAGTAGGGTTTAGTTTCATATTGTACCTTTTGAGTACCTCGAAGCTGTCGCGTAGGTGGTCGATGTGATCTTCTTTCTTTTTGGACTTGACCAACATGTCGTTGATATAGACTTCCATTGTGTCTCCGATTTGGTCTTTGAACATTTTGTTGACCAATCGTTGGTATGTAGCCCCTGCATTTTTCAGACCAAAGGGCATTACTTTGTAGCAATAGATACCTCGACTGGTGATGAACGCTATTTTTTCTTGATCGTCGGGATCCATAAGGATTTGATTGTAGCCACTGAAGGCGTCCATGAAGGTGAGCATTTCGTGCCCTGCTGTGGCGTCGACCATAGCGTCGATGTGAGGTAGAGGAAATGAATCTTTGGGACAAGCCTTGTTGAGGTCTGTGAAGTCGATGCAGACTCTCCATTTGCCGTTCTTCTTCTGGACCACGACCACGTTGGCCAGCCATTCAGGGTAGTGGACTTCCCTGATTTTTCTGGTTTCCAATAAGCTTTTGACTTCGTTGTCGATTATTTTGTTCCGCTCGGGGGCGAATTTCCTGCGTTTTTTCTTGACAGGGGGATGAGATGGACCCACATTTAATTTATGAGTAATAACGTTGGGAGATATCCCGACCATATCCTCATGTGACCATGCGAAACAGTCGGTATTGGTCCTGAGAAAGTCGAGAAGCTGTTGTCTGGTCGAGTCGTCCAGGTCCGACCCGACCCTTACCGTTTGGTTTGGCTTTGAAGGATCTAGTGCGATCTCGTCGAGTTTCTCCATTTCTGGTTCAACGTATCTACTAGGTTCTTCGCCAATCTGTGGTTGCTATGCGATCTTGTGTTCGACCGCGTTCTTCATGGAAGCGACATAGCATTCCTTTGCGGTCCTTTGATCCCCTTTGATTTCTTGGACTCCCCACTCGGTGGGGAATTTGATGACTTGATGATATGTTGAAGGTACTGCCTTCATAGCGTGTATCCACGGCCTGCCAAGAATACAATTGTAGGGAGACAGACAGTCTAGAACTAAGAATTTAACCTGTCGGTTGATTCCTCCAGCGTATGTGGTCAGAATGATTTCGCCAGTTGTGTGCTTAACCTCACCGCTGAACCCGACCAGTGAGGTCGATTTCTTGATTAGGTCGTTCTCAGTCAGACCCATTTCTTTGAGAGCGTCGAGGGTCAAGAGGTTTGTCGAACTTCCTGTATCGATTAGTACTCTCCGGATTAAGCAATTACCAATGGACAAAGAGATTACCAGACCATCATGGTGACTATCCGACCCGTCGGAGTCGGATACGTCGAATGTGACCGTCGGAAGGTTATATGCCCTCCTTGGTTTGAATTCCGATGCTTCGGGCTTGTCGCCTTTGCTTTCCTTGGCGTGTCGCTTAGCCATGGAGTACGTGTTCCCGCATATGTCGGATCCACCTGAAATGGTATTGACAACTTTCGTATGGATAGGAGATGGGGGTTTGTTCTGTTTTACCTGATCTCGGCGTTCCATGGTGGCTTTTGCCCGTTCCGAGATGACGTCGCGTAACAGCCCCTGTGATAGCAGCCTAGCGACCTCCTTTCGTAGGGCGATGCACTCGTCGGTCGAATGACCATGGTCGCCGTGGAATTCACACCATCGACTCATGTCCTTCTTGACGTCCGGTCGGTCACTCTTTCGGGGCCATCTTACGTCTTTTCCATACTTGTCGAAACTCTTGACGAGCTCCGACATGGAAACGATGAAGTTATAAGACTGGACCCTAGGAGGCAACACAGAACCATCTCTCCATTCTTGTGACCTGTCTTGGAAAGAATTTACCTGTTTTGCTTCGTTTCGATTACGAGAATAGGGATGTGGACGTCTGTCCCGACGATTGTCGGAGGAATGTTTGCGATCGGATGGATCGGGTCCGCACGAGGCTTTACGCGACTCACCGTCCTCTTCCAGCCTTACCTCGGCCATAGTTTTGGCCTGAACATCTTCGAAACTTTTGCAGGGATACTTGGTAATCTCGTCGTAGAGATTGTTGTCTTTGACCAGGCCTTGTCGGAATGCTTCGATAGACGTTGTGACGTCACAGTGGGGAATTCCCACTTTCTCTTTGTTGTACCTGTTAAGATAATTTCGGAGAGGTTCATTGTAACTTTGTGTGACTCGGTAGAGGTCACTCGATTGTTTCTCATGCTTCCGACTGCTGGCGAACTGGCTCTTAAAAGAGTTGACCAGATCCGCAAATGATGTGATCGTTCCCTGAGGCAAACGCATAAACCAAGTTAGTGCGGGGCCCGCGAGGGTCGTGCCAAAGCTTTTTCACATGACAGCCTCGCGACTCTCCCTTGAAACAGATGCAGCCATTAGTTTTTGTTTATAGAGAGAGATATGGTCATCTGGATCGGTGGTGCCGTCGAATGTCGCCATGTTGGGGAGATGGAACTTCTTGGGGATCTCGACCCTTGCGATTTCTTCGACGAACGGGGATTCTTCGAATCCGCCGGACGCTTCTCTCTCGATCGGTTACGGGACTCCTGGGAGCCTATTGAAACGATCGTCGATTGCCTTCACGTGTCGGTCGAGCATTTGCTGAAAAAGGGCCATGACATCTGGCGGATTGGCAACCTGTGTTTCGTCGATTCGGGCCCTAACAGACCCGATCGGTGTAGGAAAGGTGACATGGTTAGTCGAGAATGGACTAGCGAAAGGAGTTCGAGACGTACCCTCAGTATGTCCGGGACGTCGTATGCTGGGAGGCGTTGGCTCGATATTGTCCATGTCGAGGCGCGTTCGGGCACCGCCACGGACGTGCGCGTTCCGAGATCCTGAGGCCACTGATTGTATCTGCGACTTAAGAGACTCGTTCTCACGGGTTAGTTGCGCGATCTCGGCTTCGGATTGGGTTGACAAAGCGGCTAGGGCTTCGGTTTTCTGACGTTGCTGGGCTAGTTCCTCTTGAAGGGCGGCCATTTTTTGAGAGAGTTCTTGGAACTGGGTTGGAGTAGGATTTTCGATTGGGTTTTCTGTGGTTTGGGTTTCGTCTTCGAGACGTGGTTCTTGGTTATCAATAGGGGGATCAATAGCCATGGTTGGAAGATTCCGGAAAGGTGATCGGCAAGTTGCCCCACGGTGGGCGCCAAATTGTTTTGGGGCGAAAAGATCGGACGATCTAAATCGCCTTAGACGGGGTAACTAGTCGATCGGACGATGGGAAATAATCCAAACCAAGCAAATAATAGGTAAACAATAAATAAATATATAATAGCAAGATGATTTTATTAGATATCGTGTGAATCGGATTAGATCACAATACAACTTATCGTAATAAAATCAGAGATCGAGTGGGACTCGACCGGTGACTTGTGAGTGGCGACCGGCAGGGGTCAGGCGTAGGCAGCCGTTTGGAGAGCTAGATGGAGAGCGAGAGTGCTATTCTGGTGAGTTTGCTAAGTGAGAATGCGTGTGTTTTGCGTAGTTGTGAGTTCCCTGATCTTATCTTCTTCGTCGTTCCAAATATGGTAAGTCCCTTTACTCCTGTGGCCGTTGCACCATTTTTATGTTTTTATCTTCAATACCGAGTGTAATGGCAAGGATTTCGCCGTTGAATTACTGGCAATTAAGGTGTTTGAACGTTGCAGATGTTGCATGATCTGAGCATTAAATGCATGGCGAGATCTCCGCGATCTTGTCGGATGACTCTTGACTGGAGAGGTTTTGTCGGGTGTCGCTCGACCAGAGAAGCCTTGTCGACTCTTCTGAACTCGTCTGCCATTCTCCCGATTTGCAGTGGGCTTGGGCTCGGTCCTCTCGATCTGTCTTCTCTGGAGAATCCAGGCCCAACAGTAACCAAATCTCAGATCGATCTTGGAAAAGACTTTTGCTCCCTACAGTTGATCCAACAGATCATCAATCCTAGGCAACGGATACTTATTCTTGATCGTGACCTTGTTTAACTCTCGATAGTCGATACAAAGTCGTCGATACATAGTCGGAACGAACCACCCTTCTTCTTGACAAACAAGACCGGAGCGCCCCAAGGCGATGCACTCAGCCTTATATACCATTTCTCAAGAAGGTCCTCGAGTTGCTTCTTCAACTCTTGCATCTCTGCTAGAGCCATCCGATACGGTGCCTTAGAAATCGGCACGGTACCGGGCTCGAGATCAATAGTGAACTACACGTCACGATTCTGGGGTAAACTGGGAATCTCCTCAGGAAAAACATCCGGATACTCACATATTACAGGAACATCAAGAACTGAAGTCTCATCCTTCTTGGGCTTGTCCAGATAGCACAGGTACCCGACACACCCTTGTCGAAGTAGCTTACACGCAACCATCGCATTGATGAGCTTTCCGTTATCAGCGTCATTACGACCCTTGAACTTGCATACAAACTGACCCCCAGATGAAACTGTCACCATCCTTGAGCTAAAATCGATTACCGCCCCATGACGCGTCAGCCAATCCATCCCAAGAATAATGTCGTATGGAGCCATGGCTATACAAATCAAATCCGCTTTGAACTTCTGACCTTGAATGGTAATCGGAAATTCCGACAGACGCTTGGTTCCAACCAACTGTTCACTATTTGGAAGGTTCACCACAAAAGGCTCACAAGTCTCATTGCACACTAAGCCTAGCTTACTCACACAGTTCTCCGAAATAAAAGAATGAGTGGCACCCGAATCAAACAATATGCATACAGAAGTAGAATGGAGGTATAGAGTGATAGACCAATGACCCCCTCGATGACGGCGAAGGAAGAAGAGGAAGGAATGGGAGTGCGCTCGAAGAGAGCCAGACGTAGAGTAGCAGAATAGGAGCGTTTCCGCGACCGCGGAGGACATGGCCGCGACCGCGGAATACATGGCCGCAACCGCGGAAAGATAGCTGAGTTACGAGAGTTTACAGGAACTTTTCCGCGATCGCGGAGGTATTTCCGCGACTGTAGAAACAACGCTGAATTCCTAAATCCTTCATAGACACATTTGGGTCTATGAAGGAATTGACACGGCCGATCATTCGTTACAGAAACTTTTCCGCGATCGCGGCAGTATTGTTCGCGACCGCGGAATTGCCGCGGCTTTTCCGCGATCGCGGAAGTATTTTCTGCGACCGCGGAATTGACGCAAACAATCGTTCCTTCACAAACACTTTTCCGCGATCGCGGAGGTATTTTCCGCAACCTTGGAAATGGACCCGAGCGTTCGCTTTGTCGTCGTTATTTCCGAAAACTTATTATTATTTTTATTATTTCTTTTTTGACGATACTTAAGACCAGAAACCCTAGTTTGTAATTTTCATGTTGATTTGAGTAGTAAAGTTGAGTACACTCCTTCCTTGAATCCCAACATCAAACCCTTCGATCCCACGGATCAAACTATCCCGTAGCTCGTCGCTTCGAGCAATTCAACACCGTCTCTTCGGTGTCTCGCGATCATCACTTTGATCTCTTTGTTCATCTCTTTGAACAAGTTTGAAGGCTATCTCTTAGCCCTAGGAAAGCCATCACTTTGGCTACGGAAGAGAAGGATTCGACTACAAGCTTGAGGAACCAAAGATCCTGCGTTGCAAACGACACTTCAGGGGTTGTTCGCTTCATAGAGTACCTTGAGCAATCAGAGCATTCGGTCTGTCAGCCTCACGCATCTCATATAGCCGCTGACCCTGACCTCCAGAAGCAGCTGGGGCTTTCCCCTTATTTTGAGCAGTCGTCTGCGTCAAAGGACTAGGAGTCTCTACAGGCCTAAATCGGGGTCGGTTGTTATGACTAACAGACCCTTGCTGCGACTCAACTCCCTTTTGCCTCCTTTGCGGACAAAACGTCTGCAAGTGTCCCTCCTTACCGCACGCAAAACACGTCCTCTTGTCCTTCGGACATTCATTGCTCTTATGCCCTGGCGTTCCACAATTATAACACTGAATCAGGTTCTTGCCCTGGCCCGAGCGTTGCGTAGAACCTGCCTATGTCGCCTCCGTTCTAGCCCGACCAGACTTGGCAAAATGCGACGGTGGCACGGGTCGTTTAAACCCACTAGCCTGAGGCTGGCTCTACGCCGGTCTCTGGCGATTGCGCTTCTTCTCCGACTCCTCCAGAGTCACTTCAAGCTTGTAAGCGGCGTCCACATACTGCTCCAGAGTAGAACATCCGTGGCGCACCATCAATGGCTTGATGTTTGGGTTCATCCACTCGTGGAAATGCCAGATCTTCTGCTCCTCACTGGACACTTCCGGACCAGCATATTGCAACAGGTGATTAAACTTAGCTGCAAGCTAAGTCACCTTCAACCCATCCGTCTTCGGGTAGAGGAACTCCTTATGCTTCTCCTTCCTCATAGCACGGGAAAATAAACGGTCGGTCATTTTCGTCTTAAACATTCCCCAGTTTAACCCGGGATGATCAGCTAATCCGGTGCTCTCTCACCATTCGCTAGCCACATCCTTCAGTTGAAGGGAAGCAATGTGCACTTTCTCAGCTTCAGTGTAGTCGACGTTTCTAAAAACCTTTCCATGTGCGAGAACCAATACGCCACTTTGACTGGTTCTCCAGTACCGTCATAGTTGTCAGGCCTCATTGAGCTAATGGCCTTCAAAGCTCGACCATAATTCCCTCTGTTCCTGGCGGCATCAACCTGAGGTATAAGAACCGTTGGCTCCTCATATTCAGGGATAACCTGAGGAACCGGAACACCCTGTACTTGTGGTGCAACCGACAGCATTATATCGGTGACCGCTTGCATAACGATCCCCCGAATAACCTCTATAGCCGCAGCGTCGAATACAACTTGAGGATTAGCCGAAACTTGGCCACTGCCCAGAGGGTTATTGTGAGAGACAGACTCACTCTCATCCGCTTGATTAACGACATTCCACAGATTCAGCCAGGGGTTGTTGCTCGGCCCAGCACCAGCACAAATAGTGTTTCTTGTGTTCACCATCTGTTTACCGACCAATTTCCCAAGTACTTCACAACATTAATATCATATTTTAAAATGCACAACGCATAGAATTGACTCAGAATAGATCAAACTGGTAAACTTTTATTGATGCAGTACACTGAAACTAAGTTGATGAATTTGTACAAAAGCCCTCCTAGACGAAAAGACAAAATTGCTAGGAGGCTACAACTCTAACAAAACAAAACAACTAGAAACGGGAATCACTAAGATATGCCACTGTCCTTCCTCACGGTGCCATGAAGAGTTTCTTATATCCATCAGACCTCTTACATCTTCTCTTCGGAGGTGAACCATCTTCGGGTTCCGGTGTCGGCCTCCTCGACCTACTAGGACCCGGAGCACACGACTCTTCCCTAGGCCTCGGAATACCTGGTTCCTCACCGGGCACAGGAACATTCGGTCCTTCCCTGGGAACAGGAACACTCGGTCCCTCCCCAGGTACCGGTAGGTAGCAAAACTCATCAAGAAACCCTGGATGAAAATCCGCCCTGTTCACCTCGTAACGAGGGTTGAGTAGCAGTCTGGCCTGCCTGATGTTCTCCTGGAGCTCGCGGACGTCCTCCAGCATATGGGAGAGACCAAGTTCAGTCTCGTAAGTCCTCTCCTCTATATCGTACAAGGTATTCGTCCACTCCTCCATGCGCTCTACTAGCACTCGGGGCCTAGGCCTGGCCTGTTGGGTCGGAACCTCCCTCGGAGCATTCATCGCTTCCCACGGCCTTGCCTGCATACGAGCCCGCTCAGCCATCTCCTCCACCCGACGATGAGCCTCGGAGGAACCCATCTCGCTTGGATGAAGCACGCGTCGAGAAGCAGTGCTCACCACCGACCCTCTCGGGGTAGGGATAAGTTGTGGGTCCACTGGTGCATCTAGCGGCCCATACCTCCTCCTGTCGATACCCGAAATCCCAAGCGCCTCCCAAGCAGCAGGGGACAAGGGCGTATACTCCCCATAAGACGACAATTCTGGACTCGGGAAAATGAACTGCATTCCCGGGTCCTCACTGTCCTCAAGCAGGTGCTCTAGACCCATGTCAGGGTCGTACCCCTCGAGATCCTCTTCGGGGTCCTCTTCCTCGGGATCTTCTTCTTCTTCCGGGTCTTCCTTTGGATCCTCCTCGGGGTCCACCTCCTCGAAGTCATCGCCGAAGTACCCTCCATGATACTCCTCCAACTCCTCCTCCGTGTCCTCCCTCGGGTCCGCTTCGGGCTCCACCTCGGGACCCATTGCCCCATCGGACACCAGTACTACCGACTCCTCGAGTACAGTCTTCACCTCCTCGGGTGGACAATTTGGCTCCCCGACCTCAGTGCATCTAGGGGGAACCAAAAACTCAAGCCCAACTGGAGGTGACAGAACCACCTCGGCTTCCTTCCTACTCCTGAGTTGCGATACGAACGCGCCCATATCCTGCGAGGCGACGAGAAAGGGTTTGTCTTTCTAAATATAGAAGCGAACTTACTATATCAGACCAGAAAAGAAGGCACGACTTGAATGGCAGAGATTTTAAAATATCACATTTCACTTGAAGTATAACTTCGTTCAAAATTTTTTGACTTTGGAACTAACCAACAAATCTCTCAACACGAACGGGAAACGGTTTATAAAAACTTTTGTTTTAGGTAAAACGATTTGAAAACCCAACCCGTTTAAAAACTTTTGGCTCTGATACCAAATCTGTAACACCCCCAAATTCTCCCTTGAAAGTATTACCGCCAGTGACATCAGAATACACGTCTGGGGTCACCAAAGGCTAAATCATTTTATAACAACCATATAATAATACACACTTTATTAAGCATCATAAAAATTACCAAATATTATTCAACCCAATGTCATGGTTTTACAACTGTTCTCCATCAAATACATAACCAAATACAGAATTATTTAACACGGCGGAAGTCTTTAAAAATTAATAAGCGCCATAAGGGTTTTGATCTGAGCGAACTCACGCCTAGGATCTTCAACCTTGGAAAAACACTTAAACCATCATCTGCCCTTATCATCGTATTCTGGCCTTCACGGAAAGGGGCGTTTACCTGATGTGCCGTATGAGACGGATGACACCAGCCAACCATGCAAAGGAAAAATAACCGGTTGGTTAGTCTAATGAAGGACTATGCAAGGGTAAAAGTAAAGAGGTTCTAAGTAGTCGTGTTAGGTCAGACCATCGTTTCTCGAATAATAGCCGATGACGACAGTGAACCTCAACACTTCTACTGAAACATAAGAAGAGGTATGAACAAGAGAAGACTCTAAAGAAATTGAGTCTTATGGGAAACGTATGAAGAGAAGACTCCAAAGAAGATGAGTCTTTCGAAAAGTATGACAAGTGTTTGGGAACGTTATAGTTTCACTCAAGCTTTTAAAAGGACTTGATCATTTGGGTCAACGACCAACCTCACCGCGCAATGCGAATCCAGATTGGAAAGAAGACTTAGTCTAACCGAAGTCCGGGCGGGTTCCAAGTTGTACTTCTCGCCCGAAGGTTCATTAATTATGTGCATATCCGCACTTATCTTATTTAATTACAAAACATACATTCACGTTAAAGCTTTTAATATATATCATCTCGATACGAGAGATATCTTGGGAATTAATCCCGATTGTTGGCACCAGCTGTGTGCACCTACCCTGAGTAAGGGTACAGTCATGACCAGATAGTACTAGGGCAAAATCCTCCTAATACCAGTTATAAAGAAACGACTAGACCTCACAAGGTACATAGCGTTACTACGAATACTCGTTCTAACTACACATTTAAATTCACACAAAAATTCACACCAATACCATCACGGTAAACACATGTATAATAGCATTGTTTCTAGCAATATATACAACCTATTATAATATCTCATTTTATCACATTCATTTTATAAAATCTGTTCCCAAACGAAAACAACACTTCATCCCATTTTAATTAACAATCAAGTAATTGATAATTAAAGGAAATACAGAATGATAAGCAAGAGCGAACCGCCACTTGCCTTAATTTAGACGAATGGAGATGTCGGGTTTCGGGTATCTTGGAACTGGAATCTGAAACGGATTCTTATGACGATGTCGAGACAAAAGACGGAACCCTAAGTTAGATTCGGTATGAACAAATAAACTATACGAACGTATAAACGATATGAATCGAAGAAACCAAAAGCCTAAGTTGTGACCGTGAATGCCCAAGCCACGATTGCGCTTGCTAAGGCAAGCCGCGGTCGCGGTTTGGACTTCCGCGGTTGCGGAATTCTGGGCAGAGCCGCGGTCGCAGAATTCATCCCCGCGGTCGCGGATCTCCCTTCCGACGACGGCTCCAACTTGGCTTCGAAGCTTACCAACGACGCAAATGACCACTTCTAAATTCGAACGAGGGCTCACTACGACCACCACTACTTCCCAGCCTCCAAGACACTTCCGGCGACACCAAAGCTCCAGCGAAACTCCGACGAAAGCAAGAACTTCGGCGAGGGCACAAAAAAATCGAGAGGAAGAGAGGGATCGAGAGTTGTGGATGATAAACTCCGAGGCTGAAGACCCCTATTTATAGGGTGAGGAGGGCTCAACGTCGGGCAAGCCAACCGCTCGAGCTTCCTCCATCGGCGAAACGCCGAAATCCGAATCGGCAAAAACACGAAAGAATTGAAGGTGACGATGAACAGCATTTCCGCGGTCGCGGAAACACTTCCGCGGTCGCGGAAACACTTCCGCGGTCGCGGAAACACTTCCGCGGTCGCGGAAACACTTCCGCGGTCGCGGAAATGCCGCGAGCGCGTCCTTTGGCCTTTGGTCGCAGATCCACTCGCGGTCTAAAGCTAGATCTTATTTTTAGATTACAGAGGTTATAGAAATTGCACGGGTTGTTATCAAAAGTTAGATCTTATTTTTAGATTACACCAAAGACCCAATATATATATTAAACGTATATTAATACATTCAAAAGATCATTACATAGATTATAGAGGTTATAGAAATTGCCCATTATGTCCTTCCTACAAAATGACAGATCGGGACTTTTAGGTGTTATTACAGGATCGAAAAGTGATACTATCATGTGAGAAGTTTGGATCATACAGACCGGTGAAGAAGAAGGCGGTCGAAGGTTGTGAGCCAACCCCTAAATCAAACCGGTCAACGAGGACAAAGAAGAGCGAGTGTCCGTTTCAGATGCACGGGTTGTTATCAAAAGCGAGTAAGTGGAGCTTAAAGGTCATCTGTGGATGGCACACCCATGACATCCCAACATCCTTAATAGGGCATGCTTTTGCTGGACGCCTTGATGTGGATCAAATCGAGGCGGTGAAGTTGTTGTCTGCCACCGGCTTGACGCCGAAGAACATTATTTCTCTTTTTGTCAGAGTAGACCCGAAATGCTTGACATCAAGGAGTCAAGTGTACACTTGCAAGGCTAGGGAGAGGAAGAAATCCAGGGGCCATTTGACGGTGACGCAATTCACGTTGGAATTTCTAAGGTCTAAAGGATATTATACGGACGTTGAAAGGGTTAAGGTTAAGATGAAAGAAAAGGGGAAGTATGTGGTGAAGGAGGTTGTGAGTGATCTTTTATTAGTCACCCCGACTCGAAGCACTTGTTGGGTTTGTTCCTCCACGTCGTCATTATGGATACAACCTACAAGACCAACAGGTAATCTTTAGTTTTAACTTTTCACTACATTTGCACTATATAATTCCATCTTATTTTCATTTTTAATGTACATGTATAGGTACGGTATGCCGTGTTTGGAGTTTGTTGGGTTCACTTGCACAAACCTTAACTACTGTATTGCCATCGTATTCATGCGAAATGAGACAACGGAGCACTACGTATGGGCCCTGCGACGTTTGGAATCCTTGTTCGGTAAAAAGGAACCTACGTCGATCATGTCAAACCGAGATTTGGCCGTTGTGAAGGTTGTACCAATAGTCTTTCCCAATGCACACCATTTGTTGTGTAGGGTCCATGTGAACCGCAATGTTGAAGTAAGGGTCACCGGGAATATGTGTAACAAAAGTGTTAAGTATTTTACGGGGAATATCCGTTGGTTGTTGAGGTCACCCACGGAGGATGTGTACGAGTCACGGCTTAAGTATTTGAGGGACAAGTGGAAGAAAGGTACATTTATGAAGTACGTCGAGGAAGTTTGGCTTAACGAGCACAAAAAGAAGTTAGTTGATGCATGGTCTAATCATATTCTTCATTTCGCCACAAGATCATCAAACATGTAAATTATATAACATATTTTCTCGTTAGATACGTATTATTTTTTATGAAGTATAGCATGAGTATTATTTGTCAGGGTCGAGTCTCAACACTCTATGCTCAAGGACACCCTAAAATCATCTGTTGGAGGGTTTGACACGATCGTAGTACACATCGACAATATGTTCACGGATCAGGTGCGTGTAATCTTTTGGGCTTGTTGTATTATTTTCATTTGTACTAATTTGTGCCTATGGGGAAAATAATATGAATTAGCATTTTATGAATGATCAGATACGTGTCATTAAGGGGTCTATGGAGTAGAGAAGCTTTAAGTTGGCAACTGTCATAAAGGATGGGCCCCAATGGGTGAAGATTTTGTTCAGTCGCCTTGAGTACAAGATATCGGATGAGTGCATAAGATTACTATACAAACAAACTATTCGGGCAAAGGAGGGAAAGATACCTGATGAAGAATGCCGCGATGTATGGTGGAGATCCTCACTTGGGTTGTCTTGCCCACACACGATCAAGAGATATGTAGAGGCTGGTATCCCAATATTGTCAAGTGAAATCCATTTATTTTGGAAACAAATAAAGTGGGAAGGAGTAGGCCAAGAAGATCTCGGAAGTGATGATACTAGGCATATTTCAAGACAAGATGTCGTAATGAAGAAGCTGATCCAAGACTGGGAAGGAAAGGAAATGCCCGACGAGCTATTATGCATTCTCACAACAAGGTACGATGACTTCCATAACCCGAGTACTTCTACCATGGGAGAGCCCCCGTGCACATATACTAGTAAGGGGAGACCTAAGAAGGACTCGACCAAGAGGGACCCCACTTGGTTGGAGCACAAGGAGGATGAGCAAAAGAAGAAGGAACAAAAAAAAGAGGAGGACCAAAAGAAGAAGGACGAGCTTAAGAAGAAGAAGGAGGAGGAAAAAAAGAAGAAGGATGAGGAAAAGAAGAGGAAGAAGGAGGAGGAAAAGAAGAAGAAGGATGAGCAAAAGAATAAGAGGAAGTCAGATAGCATTCAATCGTATGTTGGATCAGAACCTTCTCCGATGCCTGATGGAGACAACAAAAGAGTTTCAAACGGCAAAGAGAGTGACACCAAAAGAGTTTCAAACACCAAAAGAGTTTCCCCGCCCAAAATTGAAGTTGATCCAAGAAACGGGAAAAATGTTTGTCACCTCGACTTTAATTGGGGCGTACGAAATGTTGACCCTTTCATGTTCAACTACATCACCCGAGTGGAAGACGTACAAGGTGACGGTCATTGTGGATACCGTTCCTTGTCTGTACTATTAGGGTTGGGGGAACAGAGTTACGACTACGTGCAACATGAGCTTTCAAAGGAACTACAATTGCATCGAGATCTGTACCGACCAGCGAGTATGGTGACTGACATTGACCATCTCATCAACGGCTTGGGATCATATAGGACCTTGCTGGGAGGATCACTGGATGGAAATGCCGATGGTTGGGTTAGCATTTGCAACCAGATTCCAGGTGGCTCTTGTCTTTCTCTCATGGAGTGGACCTCATACATGTCTCCCCATGTTTGCTCGTCTGGGTGCCCGGCCTCCCACAACGGTGCATACGGTAGCACTAGTAGGAAATCATGATCATATTGTCCCGGTAAGCATACTTATACTCGGAAGCTTTACCATGTGAATTACTATATAATACTCATTTTAGCTCATTTTTTACAGGTTTGGCTAGTTGATGACCGTTGTCGTATCCCACCCCCGCTTGCCATTTGGAACAATTGGAAGCATACTAGTGTTGAAGGGTGAGATGTACCATTTAGGGAAAGGATGAACGGATATCTCGTCAAACATGGAAACCAAGGTTGTGGCGGTTTGGTTATGTAGTTTAGGGAGGGAGATTGGATAAATTAGGATCACATGTGGATAGGGGTGTTCATCCGGTCCGGACAGGACCAAATTTTTTCAAAATGCCGGACCGGTCCTTATTTAAAAAATAATAATTTAAATTCTTATTTAATATCTAAAAAAAATATATAAAAAACATTTATACTCCTAATTTATTAAATTAAGAAAAATATCTATAAAAAAACATTTAAACTCCTAATTTATTTATTTTTATTTTTAAAAAAATCTGGTCCATCGGTCCGGACCGGTTAAAATCCGGGTTTGGACCGGACCGGACCGGACCCGGATTAATGGGAAAACATGGACCGGAGACCGAACCGTAATTTCACCGGTCCGGTCCGGTCCGGTCTTTTCCGGTCCGGTCCGGGTCGTTTTTGAACACCGCTACATGTGGATCCACTCCTTTTCCACTTTGTAATATGAATTAGCAATATATGAATATTCAATTACCCTGGTATTTATATTTGATAAATGTGAATCCATTCAATTGTGTTCAAAAAAGAAACATTTATCCAACACTAAAAAAATAAATAAAAAATAATCATTTATATTCAATGGCGTACACCTTATCGTGCCGAAATAATCATTTATATTAAAAAAAACATTTATATTCATGCACGGTCTGTCACAGACCGTGCACCTTACTGTGTCGAATAACAGAAGCTCTCACCCAGTGATGTTTATCAAACGCCACATTGTGGCGTGTGATAAACGCCACTGTGTAAGGCTTGGGTTTGGGCTACTTTTGGACGCCACTTGATTGCGTGTATGGACCCTAAAATAAACTTGGGGTTTTAGGGTTTAGGGTTAGGGTTATGGTTCAGGGTTTAGGTTATTGAGTTTTAGGGTTTAGGGTTTAGGGTTTTGTTCATCCTAAACCTCAAATCCAAACGTTATATTATTTCGAGGTATGCATGTTTATACATTACTATTACGGTTTAGGGTCTATGTTAAAGCAAGGGTTTAAGGGTTAGGGTGTTTGAGATTTTGGGATCTTTGATAGTATAAGAATTGATATTGTTTAGGGTTAGAATGGGTCTTTCTATTAGTTTAGGGTTTAGGGTTTACGAACAATTTGCAAAGAAATATGACGAACGCAGATTTCAGAAAAAAAGAATTACCATTAGATTTGATCATGAGAGACAAAAGCCACAGGGGATACGTTGAGAGAGAGCTGCGAAGGAATGAAGTTAGCCACTTCTAGGGTTTGGAAGTTGTGATACTATATATTCAGAAATAATAACTGAAAGGGAAAGAGGTAAATAAAATCAATTTAATATATAAAATCAAAGAAATGGACCTTAGCCATTACAACCCTAAACCCTAAACACTAAACCCTACCCTAAACCCTCTCACATAACACTAAACGCTACAGTGTGGCATTTCAGGTTTACACGCCACACTGTAGCGTGTACATTTTACACGCCACATTGTGGCGTTTAATTTGTAAACGCTACAGTGTGGCGTTTAGCCTTTTACAGCTGGTTATTAGCTGTCAAACACATTGCCTATTTTTTTTCACTATATAAGAAGCATTAGGGTTGTTTGTTCACTACAACAATTCCAACACAAGCGGCGCCTACGGATAGACTTTTGGGTAAGCTTCTCCTTCCAGTTTCTATCGATTTAGTAACATTGATTTTTGATATTAATGGATTTATGATATTTGTAGGAAACCAAACACTATAACAAATAATGTCATATTCATCAAAATCATCAACAAACGCAGATAGGCTATGCTACTGTAATTTGAAAGCCGTTGTCCGAACTTGGGATTTGCAATGGAACTACGGAAGGAGGTATTGGGGATGCCCAGAAGTGGGGTGTCGTTTCAGGGAGTGGATTGATCCAATGTATGAGGAGAGGGCACACGCGGTTATTCGACAACAATGGCAGGAAAAACAAGATCTTGTTAAAGATCTTGATAACATTCGTAGGTATAACTTCAATCTACTAAATGATGTACATTGTTTTGGGGCGAAAAGATCGGACGACCTAAATCGCCTTAGACGGGGTAACTAGTCGATCGAATGATAAAAAACAATCCAAACCAAGCAAGCAATAGATAAACAAAGAATAAATATTTAATAGCGTGATGGTTTTATTAGATGTCGTGTTTAATCAGACTGAATCGTGATACAACTTATCGTGATAAAACCAGAGATCGAGTGGGACTCGACTAGTGACTTGTGAGTGGCGACCGGCGGGGGTCAGGCGTAGGAAGCCGTTAGAGAGCTAGATTGAGAGCGAGAGTGCTATTCTGGTGTGTTTTCTGAGTAAGAATGCTCGTCCCCTTTGCGTCATTGTGCGTGTCATTTCTTATCCTCTTTGTCGTCCCGATATGGTAAATCTTTCACCCTTGTTACCGTTTTGCATTTCTTGCCGAATATTTCATCTTCAATGTTGAGAGTAATGGCGAAGATTGCGCCATTGAATCTCTGTGATTACGTTGGTTTTAATGTTATAGCCGTTGCGTGATCTGGGCATTAAATGCGTGGCGAGATTCTTGCGATCCTGTCGGATGATACTCGACCAGAGAAGTCTCGTCGGCTCCTCTGGGCTTTTCCTCTGTTCTTCCGATCTGCAGTGGGCTTGAGTTCGATCCACTTGATCCGTCTTTCTCCTGGGATGCCAGGCCCAACATACATCATAGGTGATTAATGTCGTATCTTTTGTGTAATGTTATTTATGTACTATCAACCTTTGTAGGGAGCAAGCAAATTTAGCAAAACAGAGATATCATATGAAGCGATCGTTCACCAGAGACTACCCTAATTTCTTCAAACGCTAAAGCAGTGTCATATCTTTTCTCTAATTTTTTCTAAGTTTATGATCAATTTGTATTGTTTTCTGTATTGTGTGGACCTCTTCTTATGGCAACTCCTCACGTAACGTGTGGACCATATACAAGTACGAACAAATTCAATACGAAATCGGTGCAAATAGAATATGAGTATGAACAAATATAATACGAAATGTCACTACAAAAGAGATAATAACATCCACTGCAAATGCTCTCTAGCCTAATCATCGTCGCTATCAGAGCCCCTCTCTAGTCTAGACTGCAAATGCTCCGCCATCTCTCGATCACATGCTTCTCGCTCAGCTGCTTCCTGCTCAGCCGCCGACCTGGATGATGAACCCCTCTCGTATATAGATGACACTCTGGGCCGTGGGGCGGCTGATGACTCACCCGTCGAAAACTGGCTCTGGGACTGTCGCTGTGATGCCCGCACCGGTGGATCAGCAATAGGTACCTCGTCGACATCGATAATGTCCGCAATCCTCTGCCAGTCCTCCATTCCGCCACCTCCTCGCATAATAACCTCCCGGACATGCGCCCTCACCATGTTTAATCGTTGTGCTCGTTATCGTATAATGTTAAGGGAATAAACTTTATAAGAAAATTATAAATACGTAATATGATAGATTCTAGAACCTAAACATACCTGAGATGCATCCAAAGCCGGAACAACATGGTGTCTGGGACGATGTATCTCGATCGCGTCGTGTCTGACATATGGATGTGAAATGGGAAGGAACCAATCGAGATACTCCTCATCCATATCATAATCAGCGACAGCCAACGAACTAGCTAAGAGCTCAGCGCAAAGATGATCATCCAAGCGATCCCAACCGTCCTAGTGGGCATCAATCTCCAGCTTGTAAGCATCCTTCCCCTTTAGACTCGCAGGGCGTTCAATTGTATATCCCAATATCGGGTCTAGAGGCCTGCTCTAGACCTGTCCAAATTGGCGTGCCATGCGGTAAGGCATGTACGGCCCTACTATCGTCTGTAAGCGTATCGTGCCTCGATATGTAAAAGCTCTATACCGCGAACCGAAATCCAACTGACCGTGTGGCATCCACCGCACCTACAACCATAAAAACATTAATGTTACGAGTAATCATTATACGCTAATAAAAAAAATAAAATAGAATCATGTACTTACATCCTCACACCGATACTCATCAAGGACGTGGTGGTAACTCCAAATCCGAGATGGATTCCGTGAAGGGGGGCGTAATACCCAATACAATGCCGCTCGTCGGTCATCGTCGGCTCTCCTAACCTGGGGATGCGGATGTCCGGGAAACCAAGGAAAGTACGCCCATATCCACATCTACAATCATCGCAAAATAAATTTAAACCCTAATTTCTTAAATGGTAGTTGTAAAGTTCGGTGCAATATACAAAGATTAAAAGATTAGCGATGTTTTACCTGGAGTAGCAAACAACAACCGGCTATGCTCCTGGCCTTCCCACGTGAAGCCTCACCTAGGTTCCTGTACAGGCAGGCGAGAACTCCGGTTCCCCAGGCCATCCGCTGGGTACGCTCATGATCCATGCACAAGGGCAACAACTGACACTTGAGCTTGTTCGTGGACTTGTTCACGAACAAGCTGGACCCCAGCAAGTGGAATAAATACCCTGTTGCACAAGACATGGGGTCCTCGCCCAGCAAAATCATCCAACGAACGTCGTGCATGAAGTCCCATGCATCAACCCCAACTGTCGCGACCCACTTCCTCACCTCCTTTGGGTCGTAGTAAAAAACCTCATGCCATAAATCGGCCACAGCTGCGTCATCTAGTACCGCACTAACAGCGTATCTGAAATACCCCAAATGGTTTATATATATTTAAATGGGTAAATAAAATTCTGAGACATTATAAAATAAAAAAATGGGCAAATTAAAGGGAAAAACCAGATCTGGAATTTGGGGCAAAAACTCCCTTTGGTCTTCTTCGTTCAGATCGCTGTTGCCTCGTGTTGTTGTTTGTCCCTGCTCCTGCCCATCACTATTGTTGCTAGAGTGCTTGCTGGTGGCTGCTCTTTCCGGTGTCAAAGAGTCGTGCCGAGCTGCTGTGAGGAGCCGCTGTTGGCTGCTGCGCTGAGTGCTGCTGCTGCCGTGTGTTCGCTGCTGTTGAGCTGATGTTCGTTGCAGCGGAGTTCGGCTGAGTTCCGGCGACGGGGAGCTCGACTCGGTGACAAGCTAGCTGACAAAAGAGGTAATCGTGAGGGGCGTGTCTTCCTTCAATTTGATTTTGAACACTGAAGTTGAGTTGTTGAATTTCTGTAGACAGAATTTGCTGAACTGGGCTGATGTTCAAGAATTAATTAATAGTTTTTGGGGTTGATTATGTTGTCTTTGTGCAGCCTTGTTTCGATTGTGCAGCAACTTGTGATTTTGGAGTTTGGGTTAATTTTGTATGGTTTGCTGATTTGGAATTTGAAGGTATGATATTAGGGTTTGAATTGGGGGTTTATTAATTATGACTCGGTATGAGTTAATTAATGTCAGGGATTTGTTCGGATTGTTGTCTCAGGTTCGTTCGAGTTGATTGGAGGTCTCTGAGGTCGTGGTTGTCGAGTTTGAGGCAAGATGATTCTTGCTCATACTTTTACTTATCTCTTTTAAAAATAATTAAGTCCGTATATGACTATTTTCAGAAATGGTATATGTTCATGTCCGTTTAATTGATATAGAATTGTAGGCTTAGAATTTAATGGTTAAATGTGTGGATATTGGTTGTGTTATCGGATATTGGTTGTGTGATTAACTATCGGTTTTGTGTCGGATATTGGTTGTTTGCTTGGTTGTTGGTTTGTTGGCGGACATTGATTGTGTGCTTGGATATTGGTTTCATGTTGAATGTTGATTGTGTGATGGGATATTGGTTTCGTGTTGAATGTTGATTGTGTACTTGGATATTGGTTTTGTGTTAATTGTTGGTTATATGCTTGGTTAGTGGTTTTGTTGGCGGATATTGGTTGGGTGATTGGTTATTGGTTTTGTGTTAGACATTGGTTGTCGGTTGGTTGTAGCTAGTTGTGGATGGTTGGTGATGTTGGCAGATGAAGATGGTGGGTTGTTGGTGGATTGGTGATGGTTGGTTGTGGAAACGGGGTGAGGGTGTGACCTCATCCGACCACGTGAGGGTGTGACCTCCGTTGGTTAAGGCTAGGTCGGGGTGATTAATAGCCTCACCCGACCACGTGAGGGTGTGACCTTACGTTGGTTAATGGCCATGGTTGGATGGTTGAAAGTCCCATCCGAAAAGTGTATGTTGAGTCGGGGTTGAGGGTGTGACCTCACCCGACCACGTGAGGGTGTGACCTCCGTTGGTTAAGGCTATGCCGGGGTGATTGATAGCCTCACCCGACCACGTGAGGGTGTGACCTTACGTTGGTTAATGGCCATGGTTGGATGGTTGAAAGTCCCATCCGGTGGTGGGTTGGATTGGAGGTTGGATCGGAGGTTGGATGATGTGTGTGGGCAATTGTGTGTGATTGGCTGTTGTGTGTGTGTTGACAATTGTGTGTGATTGGCTGTTGTGTGTGTGTTGACAGTTGTGTGTGTTGGCAATTGTGTGTGATTGGCTGTTGTGTGTGTGTTGACAATTGTGTGTGATTGGCTATTGTGTGTGTGTTGACAGTTGTGTGTGTTGGCAATTGTGTGTGATTGGATGTTGTGTGTGTTGGCTGTTGTGTGTGTTGGCAGTTGTGTGTGTTGGTTTTGTGATGAATATTGGTTGTGTACTTAATTAAGTGGTTTTGCGCTGAATGTTGATTGTTGGGTAGTTATTGACTTGTTGTCAAATATTGGTTATTGTAGCTAGTTGTGATGTGAATTTTTGTTAGTGTGATTGTTGGTGGTAGCTAGTTGCGGAAAGATGGTTATGTTGAGTGATTATGAAGGTTGGTTATGTGGATGTTTGTGAAGGTTGGTTATGTGGATGTTTGTGAAGGTTGGCTTCCCATCTTGAGGGTGTGGGCCAATATGGGTTGGGTTGAGGTGTATGGATTGCGGCCCATGTTAACGAACAGGCGACACCGGAAGGGTGGCTGGCCTGGGTCGTTATATTTATATAAAGTGATGATTGTCTTGCTTGTGCTTATGTGTTCGTTGATGCGAAGGTTGGTTGGAATGTGTAGTACAGTAGTGAGTTTGGTATGTTTGGTTAGCCTTGGTTACATGTTCGTAGTAATATATGTATATATGTTTTGTAAAGTTGATAATTGAGGTATTAGTAGTAGAGAGAAAGATGGATTGGATGTATTAGTAAAGTTGGATTGGATCGTCTTATCCGTTTATACTTGTGGGGAGGTTGAGATTGGATTGAATGAGGTTAGCATATCGAAGAGTTGGTCAGAAGTGGTTAAGTAGTAGTTATGATGTTATATATATATTGTGGCATGTTGTTGTTTGGTGTTAGTTGGTTGTTGTGATAAATCTCTATGTTTTAAACTGTTTTTGGCTTGATGATTCTTGCTAGTCTTTCATTAGACTAACCAACCTCAGTTTATGTTCCGTGGTTGGCTGGTGTATCGGGTCCACCAGTCAACTAGTCTTTGCAGGTTGGCAGCAACAAGCAGGTTCTGGATCACAGATTGGTCTTCACAGTTAAAGATTTAGTTTTACATCGGATTTGAAATCGTGGCATTTACTATTTGTTGTTTTGGATACAAACTGATGCACTGAATTGGATGAAATGTTTAAGTGTTGTTTGAAACATGGATTTGATGTTGATAACTTTTGTATATTTGGAAAAAAAAAATTGGGGTTTTCTTTTCTAAAAATCGCCTTATAGTTCTTCGGAACTATGACACTGTGACACCTCTGGCCCGGGGTGTTACAGAAATTGGTATCAGAGCCTTTTGTTCAAAAACGTTTTCCAAAAGTTTGATGTGGAAAAGACCACTCGCTAAAACTGTGAAACAATCGTGTGATCGGAGACCCTTGTTGTTACTTGTAGATAAGTTGTGTTTTAAATTTTATATGTGATGTTTAGTATTGATGAGTAATTGCATGTTGTATGACCCTGGAAGCAGGATGTGATTGAGGTCGAAGGTGTGGGTGTGATAGAGGACGAGGCCTTTGGGCTTATCGTCAAGCGGTATATGCAAGTAGTCTAGTAGCTGATGATTCTGTAAAAAAAATTGACGTATACTACTGTTATTGTTAAGGATAAAAAGGATAGATTAAGCACTTTCATAGATGGTTGTATCCAGAGATGAAATCTTGATGGTGATGCATAGCTGTACGACCCTTGAGCAGTATGTTGAGGAGTGATTGATTATGGAGACTGCTATAGATGATTTTGATCAAACTGTTGATGTTGGATGCAGTAAGAAACATAGGACTCAGTCTGCACTGGAAGAAGTGAGATTTTACAATAATGGGTTCGGCTGAGTTGAGAAGTAGAATGCGCAGGTTACTACAGGTGGATTGTCGCAGGTTACGTAAGGCTAAGAATTTTGAATGGGACGTGAGATGTCAGGAAAGAGTTTCGAAGAACTCAGGAAGTGTTTAACTAATGCGTCAGTGTTGGTTTTATCGCGGGAAACAAAAAGGTTGTCATCTACAGTGATGTGTTTAAGCAATGTATGGGTTGCATTTTAATGCAGAATGGGAAGGTCATTGCATATGCTTCTCGTCAGCTCAAACTGTATAAGAGAGAGTTGAACATGAGACAAAGATGGTGGCTAGAATTGATTAAGGATTATGAAATAGATATCGTTTATCATCCAGAAAGGGGTACTGTGGTAGATGATGCTTTGAGTAGGAAGTCGACTCTCGAGCATATGGTTGCTTGCCTGACAGTTCAGTCGGGATTGCAATAAAAGTTGGTGAAGGGTGAAATTGAAATTGGTTCGGGAAAGAGCGGACACAGCTGAATGCGATGGAATGTTGACTAAGATATGCAGTGAGATTGCTCAGGGAAGAGTGTCGGATTCCTTGTTCATGGGGATGGAATATTGTGATTTCAGAATCGATTATGTGTGTCAGCTGGTAAAGATAATAGAGAATGGATTCTCAAGGAAGGTCATTCCTTTGGTGAAAGTGTTATGGTCTAAGCATGAAACAACATAAGAGACTTGGGAACTAGAGTCAGTCATGCGAGACAGATATCCGAACTTGTTTGATCTTAGTTTCGAGGACGAAACTCCTATAAGGGAGGGGGGAGAATGAAATACCCCAAATGGTTTATATATATTTAAATGGGTAAATAAAATTATGAGACATTATAAAATCAACAAATGGGCAAATTAAAGGGAAAAACCAGATCTGGAATTTGGGGCAAAAACTCCCTTCGGTCTACTTCGTTCAGATCGCTGCTGCCTCGTGTTGCTGTTTGTCCCTGCTCCTGCCCATCGCTGTTGTTGCTGGAGTGCTCGCTGGTGGCAGCTCTTTCCGGCGTCAAGGAGTCGCGCCGAGCTGCTGTGAGGAGCCGCTGCTGGCTGCTGCGCTGAGTGTTGCTGCTGCCGTGTGTTCGCTGCTACTGAGCTGTTGTTCGTTGCAGCGGAGTTCGGTTGAGTTCCGGCGACGGGGAGTGTAACACCCCGGGCCAGAGGTGCTACAGTGTCATAGTCCCGAAGGACTATAAGGCGGGTGAAATAAAAATTTGCAAACATATCCCATACATAATATATACCAAAAGCAGCACAACGGAAAAACCTGTAAAACCTGTCCAAAGTTGAAACCATAATCAACTTAACATACAGAAAGTACTACAATTTACAAACCAGAAACCAACAACCAAAGACCAAAAGCCAAAAGCCAATACAACAAGTTCGACCACTTCAAGGTCCAAAACCAAAACGATACATACAATCAAGTCAAAGTCTCAAACCAAAAGTAGAGTTCTCGACTCCAAAACCGACGGTGATCAGGATCCTCCTTGCTGGCGCTAAATCTGCAAAGCCTGATTGACTGGGGGACCCGATACCCCAGCCAATCACGACACGTAAACCGAGATTGGTCAGTCTTTTGAAAGACTATGGCAAGATTAGCCAAGCCAAAACAGTTCAAACAACATACAATCATATAAGATATATATAACGTCACAAAATCCAGCCAAAACAACCAAGAGAGTACTCAACTCTCAAACGCAAATAACTCCAACATAACTCCAACATAATCCATTCTAACCCAATCAACGATAATCCAAACACCAGACCCATACTCAATCAAACAAACCAACTACCACTCCGACACTCAACAACAATCACATATAACCATCAATAATACACAATCACACCTTAAACCAACTATCCAACCACACGTCAAAACACAAACATAACACGCTATCACATAACCGATCAATTATCCATTCTTATCCAATTCTGCACGATATTAACCTCTTTCCATCCAACCTCAAACTCATCAGTACTCAAGCATAAACGAATAGAAAGATCCAATCCAACTTCCTCTCCAATACTAATACCTCAAACAACAACTCTATGCACATACACATATCTTACTACTGACTTACAACCAAAGCTAACCGATAATACAGAACTCACTACTGTACTAACACAACAAATTCAATTAACCTTCACATCAACAAACACATAGGCATCAACGAAAATAATCATCACATAATACAATCATAACCAAAATAACGATCCAGGCCAGCCACCCTTCTGGTGCCGCCGGTTCGTCAACCTCGACTGCAACTCATACATCAAACTCAACTCGTATTGGCCCACACCCTCAAGATGGAAACCAATCTATACACTCAATCAACACAACCAACATTCATAATCCATCAACTACCAACAATAACCATACCAACATAAATTCACAACCTTGACCAGTTACAATCAACAACTATAACTGATAAGCACTACTTTGTAGGGCTTAAGTAAGAGTTATTAGAGGTTTTATTGGTATCATTCGGGTAGATTTAGACACATTCATGTATATGGTGTTTGGGGGCGGAGTTGGTGTTTTTGGAGGTGTTTGAGCGGTTTTGAAGATCATATGAGACACTGAGGAGGAAGCCACCAGTAGTAGGCGCCAAGGGAGTGCAATGAAGAGTAGAAGAACAATGTGCTAAATTCAATTGGTTAGTTCTCTCTGCTACGATGTCCAAATGGAGTGATTCCAATTCGATGAGTTAGATCTTGAAGTCTATTGCAAGTCCTCAAAATATGAGCGCAATCCGAGTTGGGAATCAAAAGTTATGGCATTTTTACGGAAGTGTCGCAGGAGCTGAACCGAAGAACGGCGACCGCCGTAATTACGGCGCCCGCCGTGAACCTTACGGCGCCCGCCGCATTTGGCTTTCCACCGACCTTGGCTACGAAGTGATTACGGCGACCGTCATTTAATTGCGGCGCCCGCCGCATTTACGGCGATCGCCGTGGGAGATGCGGCGACCGCCGCCGATGTCAGAAGTCCGCCGAACGTGTTTTCCATATTTGTTTTATTTGGATTATTTTTATTACGGTTTTAATATTTCGTATTAGGTTAACTTAGCTTTATTTCCTTTAGTATTTAAGGGTTGAGAAAAGGCTTTTTGCCTATCATCTAATCTTCCATAATCTTTTCTTTGAAACCCTAATTTATTTCTACGTACCTTGTTATGAAGAACTAAGCCTCCCTGGCTTAGTCAGACGCTGAAGCTTTCGTTTGGATTAAGTTGTGAGATTTTTGTTCTTAATCTATTGCATGGTTTTTATCTTTCTCTTGCTTAAGTTGTTTATGATTGATATTGATAATCTCTATTTGGACGCAACTAGGGTTTATTGTTATTGATCTATTGCTAGATCTAGATTGTTACTGGTTGAGCATATCTATTTCAGAGTAGCAACTGTATCGTACTAGTATCTGGTTGTGCTAGTCTTATGCAGAAGAGAATTGATTTACATTCTAGGATAATATCTGGTTGTTTTATGCTAGAATTGTATCCAACTATATTCCTATCCGTAAGGCTGCTGTTAAACTGAATCTTGATAGTTTCAGGGTTGTTTAATTAGTTAGTGCTAATAATATCTGGTTGTGCTATAGGTTATATCTGAAAAGGAATTGGAATTTCCATTGCATGAGATTTTGAATGAGTATCTATGATCAACTTGTCATACGAATAGTGGATGTTGTTTGACTAAGTACTTTTTCCCCATTACTGAATTCATTCATCTTTAGTTTATTCTTGCCTTTGCATGCTTAGATTAATTAAACACACAAAAAAAACCCTTTGGTTACTTTAGTTTGACATACGAATTGCATAATTAGATAGAATTCGTCTCCCTGTGGATTCGACCTTTACTTACCTAGGACTACGGTTTAAGGTTTGTTTGGATATTTTGCATATCAGTTTTTCACACGACAAAAACCTGTTATCAATAACACACGTAAATTCACCACCACAACCAATGGCCAACAATGACCCACAACCACAACTAATAACAATCAACGTCCAACATAAACCAATTATCAAACATACAACCAAATTACCAACCCAATCACTTAATCAAGTACACAATCAACATTCAACACATAACCGACACACACAACCATCAACACCTCCAATCCAACCTCCGTCTCCACTACCACATCACCGGGTGAGACAATCCACAATACCTCCGTCTATACCACCACATCACCGGGTGAGACAATCAACACACACTTTCCGGATGGGACTTTCACCATCCAACCCTTGGCCCTTAACGACGTAGGCGTGCACCCTACGCGGTTTGGTGAGACTATCATCACCTGACCCTTCGACCTTCGGGGGTTCATACCCACCGAGGCCCTCACATATAAGGAATTTCACCATCGAACAACATTCCACCACCACACCGATACCAATCAAATAAAATCATATACGACAATCAATCAAATATCACATACGGCAAAGGTTAACACATATTCACATACACACACTATCCAACACACACACTCACACATTCAATCCAACACACTCATACGATCCACCACACACACACACACACACATATTCAATCCAATACACATACACGTGTCAACAGACACTCACACTCAAGCCAACACACACACACACGTGTCAACAGACACTATCAACAACGATCAATCACATTTAGTCACAATTGACTACCACGTCAACATTTATTCAACACGATACGAGACAAAAATACTAACACACGCACACACACCCATTTTCAACCAAGTATCAATATAGTCAATTAATCCAATTTAAATCGCTCAAGAAATGATAAAATTAATTATGAAACACTAGGCATAAATCAATTTATAAAAATTATATAAAGTTAGCAAGAATCCTCTTGCCTCAAGTCGAACCGCAACGACCCCAGAGGTCTCCAAACCACTCGAACGAACCTGCGAAATCAATCCGAGCAAATCTCTGGCGTTAATTAACCCTTCCACTCCACAACCAACAAACCCCCAAATCAAACCCTAAAATCATACCTTCAATTTCCAAATCAGCAAACAACACAAAATCAACCCAGACTCCAAAATCACAAGTTGCTGCACAATCGAAACAAGGTTGTACAAATACAACATAATCAGCCCCAAAGGTATTCTTAAACAAGATAACAAATCTCAATTCAGTATTAACAAATCCCCAAATTTTCCAACTCTTAATTAATTAGGTCAATCACGCCCAATTTCAACCCCAAATTAATCCCATTGCTCACAATCAATTTGCTGCTCAAAATAAATCCGAACTCAGCCCAATTCTGGCCACCAATTTCCAATTCAATTCAGTCCAAAATCAACAATTTAGACGTTGTTCATTACCCCCAAAATTCAGCAAATTCCCAGCCCTCAACTCACCTTGTCGACGACCACCGCAAGCCACGCCAGTAGCCACCGCCACCAACACCAGCGCAGCTGCGTCTCCAACCACCAGAGGACACCGCATCTCACGCCACGCAGCACGACGACACCAGAGGAGGGCAGAGGAGGACGACTCGGCTGGGCAGCGAGCACAGCATCTCCAGAACAGCAGCTCGCGGGTCCACGTCGGTGGCTCGCCTTCGTCGCCGGACTCACTGCAGCAACACCAGCGAACGAGCAGCCATGACCCAAAAGAACGACGCCAGCAACACCCACAGATCCGACGACACCGCAGCTGGAGGAGTAACACCACGAACAGCAGCGCAGCTGGGCGAGGAGGACGAAGTGGCCCGGTCTGGTTCGCCGGAGAAGAAGGACGACCACGGAGGCAGGCGGGAGAGGGAGCACCGGCTCACGAGAAAGGAACCAAAGGGAGCTTCACGAGGGAGACGAAGACAAGTCGTTCCCTGTTTCCCCTTTTCTGATTTTTTTGTTCCCAATTTCTTATTTTAAGAAATCCCAAAATTTTATTTACCATTTTGCCATTACCAACATCCTTATCTTATTTGGGGTATTTCATTCTCCCCCCCTTATAAGAGTTTCGTCCTCGAAACTAAGATCAAACCGGTTCGGATAACTGCCTCGCATAACTGAACCCAGAATGTTCGGGACTCGCCGAAGAATAACCTTCTTCGAGAATCAATTCTCAAATCTCTTTATCACTTGGCACACACAACCGATCTGAAATCACAATGCTCCATCTTCCTGAACAAAAATCCGAACACCCTTTCCTGAGCAATATCAATGCATATCTTACTTAACTTCCATCGCATTCAGCTGCGTTCGTTCTTTCCTAAACCAATTTCACTTTCATTCATCACCATTCCAGTTGTAATCCGGCAGAACTGTTATACAAGCAACCACATGCTCGAGAGTCGACTTCCTATCCAAAGCACCAGCAATCACGGTAGCCCTTTTTTTTTTGATAAACCATATCTTTTCATAATCCTCAATTAATTCTAACCACCATCTGTATCTCATGATCAATTCTCTCTTATACAATTTGAGCTGACGAAAAGCATATGCAATGACCTTCCCATTCTGCATCAAAACGCAACCCAAAATTTGCTTAGACATATTACTGTAGATAACAACATTTTTGTTCCCTGCGGTATAACCAACACTGACACATTAATCAACACTTCCTGAGTTCTTCGAAACTCTTTCCTGACATATCCTGTCCCATGCAAAATTCTCAGCCATACCCAGATAACCGACATAACCTTTCCTTAACAATTTTATAGTTGTCGCCGCACAACCATTCTGTCAGAGTAATTAGGATCATAACCCTAAAAAACGTGCACTAAACCCTTATCTGTTATTACAATAACTATCGTCTTCCTGCAGTCATACGCGCATTCTGTTCCTCAACTCAGCCGAACCCATTGTCGAAAAATCCTACTTTTTCAGATGCAACTGAGTTCTCTGTTCCTTACTACCTCAAGCATCAATAATCTGATCAGAATCATCTATAACAGTTTTCATAATCAAACACTCATCAACATACTACTCAATGGTCGCACAGCTGAGCCTCACCAATCTCGGAACACAACCATATTTGAAAGTGCTCAATCTGTCATTCTCATTCATGACAATAACAGCAGCATACAACAACTTCATACCGAATCATCACTACTAAACTACCTGCATCAACCTCTTGACGATAAGCCCAACGGCCTCATCCTCTATCATACTCATACCTTTTAAATCTCTAGCATGTCCCACTTACCAGGAAACGCACCATTAAAATTATTCAACAACACAAAACATCACATATGAAATTAATCATCAATACTCAACATCATATATAAAATATATCAAACATTAGAACAAAACATCACAAACAACCAATACTTACCAACACATCTCACTACAGTTGACAGCAAGGATTCCTGATCACCCGATCGTTCACAACAACAACGTATAGAAATTCTCAAGTTGAAAACTCGGAAAGAACACATTTTTGAAAAGAGAGCTCTGATACCAATTCTGTAACACCCCGGGCCAGAGGTGCTACAGTGCCATAGTCCCGAAGGACTATAAGGCGGGTGAAATAAAAATTTGCAAACATATCCCATACATAATATATACCAAAAGCAGCACAACGGAAAAACCTGTAAAACCTGTCCAAAGTTGAAACCATAATCAACTTAACATACAGAAAGTACTACAATTTACAAACCAGAAACCAACAACCAAAGACCAAAAGCCAAAAGCCAATACAACAAGTTTGACCACTTCAAGGTCCAAAACCAAAACGATACATACAATCAAGTCAAAGTCTCAAACCAAAAGTAGAGTTCTCGACTCCAAAACCGACGGTGATCAGGATCCTCCTTGTTGGCGCTAAATCTGCAAAGCCTAATTGACTGGGGGACCCGATACCCCAGCCAACCACGGCACGTAAACCGAGATTGGTCAGTCTTTTGAAAGACTATGGCAAGATTAGCCAAGCCAAAACAGTTCAAACAACATACAATCATATAAGATATATATAACGTCACAAAATCCAGCCAAAACAACCAAGAGAGTACTCAACTCTCAAACGCAAATAACTCCAACATAATCCATTCTAACCCAATCAACGATAATCCAAACACCAGACCCATACTCAATCAAACAAACCAACTACCACTCTGACACTCAACAACAATCACATATAACCATCAATAATACACAATCACACCTAAAATTAACTATCCAACCACATGTCAAAACACAAACATAACACGCTATCACATAACCGATCAATTATCCATTCTTATCCAATTCTGCATGATATTAACCTCTTTCCATCCAACCTCAAACTCATCAGTACTCAAGCATAAACGAATAGAAAGATCCAATCCAACTTCCTCTCCAATACTAATACCTCAAACAACAACTCTATGCACATACACATATCTTACTACTGACTTACAACCAAAGCTAACCGATAATACAGAACTCACTACTGTACTAACACAACAAATTCAATTAACCTTCACATCAACAAACACATAGGCATCAACGAAAATAATTATCACATAATACAATCATAACCAAAATAACGATCCAGGCCAGCCACCCTTCTGGTGCCGCCGGTTCGTCAACCTCGACTGCAACTCATACATCAAACTCAACTCGTATTGGCCCACACCCTCAAGATGGAAACCAATCTATACACTCAAACAACACAACCAACATTCATAATCCATCAACTACCAACAATAACCATACCAACATAAATTCACAACCTTGACCAGTTACAATCAACAACTATAACACACGTAAATTCACCACCACAACCAATGGCCAACAATGACCCACAACCACAACTAATAACAATCAACGTCCAACATAAACCAATTATCAAACATACAACCAAATTACCAACACAACCACTTAATCAAGTACACAATCAACATTCAACACATAACCGACACACACAACCATCAACACCTCCAATCCAACCTCCGTCTCCACCACCACATCACCGAGTGAGACAATCCACAATACCTCCGTCTACACCACCACATCAATGAGTGAGACAATCCACAATACCTCCGTCTACACCACCACATCACCGGGTGAGACAATTAACACACACTTTTCGGATGGGACTTTCACCATCCAACCCTTGGCCCTTAACGACGTAGGCGTGCACCCTACGCGGTTTGGTGAGACTATCATCACCTGACCCTTCGACCTTCGGGGGTTCATACCCACCGAGGCCCTCAAATATAAGGAATTTCACCATCGAACAACATTCCACCACCACACCGATACCAATCAAATAAAATCATATACGACAATCAATCAAATATCACATACGGCAAAGGTTAACACATATTCACATACACACACTATCCAACACACACACTCACACATTCAATCCAACACACTCATACGATCCACCACACACACACACACACACACACACACACACACACACACACACACACACACACACACACACACACACACACACACATATTCAATCCAATACACATACACGTGTCAATAGACACTCACACTCAAGCCAACACACACACACACACGTGTCAACAGACACTATCAACAACAATCAATCACATTTAGTCACAATTGACTACCACGTCAACATTTATTCAACACGATACGAGACAAAAATACTAACACACGTACACACACCCATTTTCAACCAAGTATCAATATAGTCAATTAATCCAATTTAAATCGCTCAAGAAATGATAAAATTAATTATGAAACACTAGGCATAAATCAATTTATAAAAATTATATAAAGTTAGCAAGAATCCTCTTGCCTCAAGTCGAACCGCAACGACCCCAGAGGTCTCCAAACCACTCGAACGAACCTGCGAAATCAATCCGAGCAAATCTCTGGCGTTAATTAACCCTTCCACTCCACAACCAACAAACCCCCAAATCAAACCCTAAAATTATACCTTCAATTTCCAAATCAGCAAACAACACAAAATCAACCCAGACTCCAAAATCACAAGTTGCTGCACAATCGAAACAAGGCTGTACAAATACAACATAATCAGCCCCAAAGGTATTCTTAAACAAGATAACAAATCTCAATTCAGTATTAACAAATCCCCAAATTTTCCAACTCTTAATTAATTAGGTCAATCACACCCAATTTCAACCCCAAATTAATCCCATTGCTCACAATCAATTTGCTGCTCAAAATAAATCCGAACTCAGCCCAATTCTGGCCACCAATTTCCAATTCAATTCAGTCCAAAATCAACAATTTAGACGTTGTTCATTACCCCCAAAATTCAGCAAATTCCCAGCCTCAACTCACCTTGTCGACGACCACCGCAAGCCACGCCAGTAGCCACCGCCACCAACACCAGCGCAGCTGCGTCTCCAACCACCAGAGGACACCGCATCTCACGCCACGCAGCACGACGACACCAGAGGAGGGCAGAGGAGGATGACTCGGCTGGGCAGCGAGCACAGCAGCTCCAGAACAGCAGCTCGCGGCTCCACGTCGGTGGCTCGCCTTCGTCGCCGGACTCACTGCAGCAACACCAGCGGACGAGCAGCCATGACCCAGCAGAACGACGCCAGCAACACCCACAGATCCGATGACACCGCAGCTAGAGGAGTAACACCACGAACAGCAGCGCAGCTGGGCGAGGAGGACGAAGTGGCCCGATCTGGTTCGCCGGAGAAGAAGGACGACCACGGAGGCAGGAGGGAGAGGGAGCACCGGCTCACGAGAAAGGAACCAAAGGGAGCTTCACGAGGGAGACGAAGACAAGTCGTTCCCTGTTTCCCCTTTTCTGATTTTTTTGTTCCCAATTTCTTATTTTAAGAAATCCCAAAATTTTATTTACCATTTTGCCATTACCAACATCCTTATCTTATTTGGGGTATTTCAGGGAGCTCGACTCGGTGACAAGCTAGCTGACAACAGAGGTAATCGTGAGGGGCGTGTCTTCGTTCAATTTGATTTTGAACACTGAAGTTGAGTTGCTTAATTTCTGTAGACAAAATTTGCTGAACTAGGCTGATGTTCAGCAATTAATTAATAGTTTTTGGGGTTGATTATGTTGTCTTTGTGCAGCCTTGTTTCGATTGTGCAACAACTTGTGATTTTGGAGTTTGGGTTAATTTTGTATGGTTTGCTGATTTGGAATTTGAAGGTATGATATTAGGGTTTGAATTAGGGGTTTATTAATTGTGACTCGGTATGAGTTAATTAATGTCAGGGATTTGTTCGGATTGTTGTCTCAGGTTCGTTCGAGTTGATTGGAGGTCTCTGAGGTCGTGGTTGTCGAGTTTGAGGCAAGATGATTCTTGCTCATATTTTTACTTATCTCTTTTAAAAATAATTAAGTCTTTATATGACTATTTTCAGAAATGATATATGTTCATGTCCGTTTAATTGATCTAGAATTGTAGGCTTAGAATTTAATGGTTAAATGTGTGGATATTGGTTGTGTTGTCGGATATTGGTTGTGTGTTTGACTATCGGTTTTGTGTCGGATATTGGTTGTTTTCTTGGTTGTTGGTTTGTTGGCGGACATTGATTATGTGCTTGGATATTGGTTTCATGTTGAATGTTGATTGTGTGATGGGATATTGGTTTCGTGTTGAATGTTGATTGTGTACTTGGATATTGGTTTTGTGTTAATTGTTGGTTGTGTGCTTGGTTAGTGGTTTTGTTGGCGGATGGTGGTTGGGTGATTGGTTATTGGTTTTGTGTTAGACATTGGTTGTCGGTTGGTTGTAGCTAGTTGTGGATGGTTGGTGATGTTAGCAAATGGAGATGGTGGGTTGTTGGTGGATTGGTGATGGTTGGTTGTGGAGCCGGGGTGAGGGTGTGACCTCATCCGACCACGTGAGGGTGTGACCTCCGTTGGTTAAGGCTAGGCCGGGGTGATTGATAGCCTTACCCGACCATGTGAGGGTGTGACCTTACATTGGTTAATGGCCATGGTTGGATGGTTGAAAGTCTCATCCGGAAAGTGTGTTGAGTCGGGGTTGAGGGTGTGACCTCACCCGACCACATGAGGGTGTGACCTCCGTTGGTTAAGGCTAGACCGGGGTGACTGATAGCCTCACCCGACCACGTGAGGGTGTGACCTTACGTTGGTTAATGGCCATGGTTGGATGGTTGAAAGTCCCATCCGATGGTGGGTTGGATTGGAGGTTGGATCGGAGGTTGGATGATGTGTGTGGGCAATTGTGTGTGATTGGATGTTGTGTGTGTGTTGACAATTGTGTGTGATTGGCTGTTGTGTGTGTGTTGACAGTTGTGTGTGTTGACAATTGTGTGTGATTGGCTGTTGTGTGTGTGTTGACAATTGTGTGTGATTGGTTGTTGTGTGTGTGTTGACAGTTGTGTGTGTTGGCAATTGTGTGTGTTGGCAATTGTGTGTGTTGGTTGTTGTGTGTGTTGGCAGTTGTGTGTGTTGGTTTTGTGATGAATATTGGTTGTGTACTTAATTAAGTGGTTTTGCGATGAATGTTGATTGTTGGGTAGTTATTGAGTTGTTGTCAAATATTGGTTATTGTAGCTAGTTGTGATGTGAATTTTTGTTGGTGTGATTGTTGGTGGTAACTTTTGTATATTTGGGAAAAAAATATTTTGGGTTTTCTTTTCTAAAAATCGCCTTATAGTTCTTCGGAACTATGGCATTGTGACACCTCTAGCCCGGGGTGTTACAGTATCCCTCGATAGGCAGCCCCATGATCCTCTCGACGTCATGAAGTGTGACGGTAATCTCGCCCCACGGAAAATGAAAGTTGTTGGTCTCTGGATGCCACCTCTCAACAAAACCAGAAATGAGGACGTGGTCCACACTTCCAAACTGAAGCGCGTGGAGTCCGGTCAGCCCGCTCAGTGAAGCGTAATGCCACCAGCTACCCTCAACCACCTCCCCTCTAGGAATAAGGCGATGCACTCTCCAGAAATCGAGATAGCCTGGACGTGTATGAACACGTAGACGGCGAGGGGCCTCCCTGGGATGATGCCATATCTGATGCGCAATGTGATGCTCGAACGATGACAAAAGCTCAATGTTCCCCACACCGTAAGGAGCTTGGGGACGGACGGGCTGGGGAGCGGGAATGGGGTTGGGAATGGGGTCGGGTATAAGGTCGGGAATGGGGTCGGGTATAAGGTCGGGAATGGGGTCGGGTATAGGGTCGGGAATGGGGTCGGGAATGGTGTCCTGTTGGGGCGGGGATCCTCCATGACAATATCAACGTCCTCCAATCCAGGGACGAGATCATCGCTATGGACGGGACGTCGACGCTTCTTCTTCTTCTTCTGCCCGGAAACATATACCCCCGTTCGCTTGCGGGCAGAAGCATTAACGCTGCGGTGCTCCGTATCCCGTCCATACGAGCCAAACCGTCATCGAAAACCCTCCAATATATCCTATTTAATCAAAATTTACGGGAAATAATTTACTTATTATATATCTAATTTATAAGAAAATTATAAGAAAAATGAGATTTTAATCTTTATAAAGCTAATTTTTAATACATATATTAAAAATGAGATTTTAATTATTCTTACATTTTCTTTAATTAATTTAATAAATCTAATTTATAAGAAAATTAATTTAATAAAGCTAATATTAAAAATTAAGATAAGATAAATTTAGTTATGTTTTTTTAATTAATTTAATAAAGCTAATTTATTCCGCTATTTTAAATCATTATTTAATTATTTTTCTTTGATTTATATATTTTGTTTCATACATTTATTATGAAATTTTAATTATTCTTTTATTTATTTTCTGCTTATTAATATCATTTCTTACATTCATAAGCAATTTATACCTAAAATCCCTCTAATATTTGGACGTCAAATTTTATTTCCCTATTATAATTTAATTACGAGTGCATTTCAATTGATATACAAACAAATAATTAATATATTACAAATATTTAAATGATATATAAATATAAATAATTATTAATTCATAAAATACCTCACAAGTACGTCGTTTCGTCGTCCCTGGAACAAGGTCCTCCGACGTCGTCGTCCTCGCCGTTGCCTCCTCCATCGAAACCTCTGCCGCCGCCTCCATCGGAACCTCTGTCGCCGCCTCCTCCTCCACCACTGTCTCGAATCCCGCCTCCTCCACCACCGTCTCTCCTCCCGCCTCCTCCACCACAGTCTCTCCTCTCGCCTCCGCCACCGCCGTATCTCCTCCCGCCTCCGCCAACAGATCTGGGACCACCTCCATCAGAGCCTCCGCCACCGCCGTCGCCTTCTCTCCTACCACGTCCGCCACATAATCGCCGCCGCCGTTAGACATTTTAGGGTTTCTGGAAATGGGGAAAGGGAAAGGGAAAGAAGGAGGAGGAAGAAGACAAAGCGCGATTAAATAGCGTTTTTTAACGCTATTTTTTTTCCAATTTCACTTTCGTTCCCGGAACAAGGTCCTCCGTGTTAGTTTTGCGTAATTTTATAATTTAAGGGTGGTTAAGGTTCACTAATTCAATGGCAATTTTGTGTATTTATCCTGATTTTTAGATTCAGTGGCATGATTTATTTAAAATTAGATTAGGTGATATTCTTAATATATTAGTATACTTTAAAAAATGTGTACAATCAAATTTATCATAATTTACAAATAGTTTTTAAATAGAGAAACGACATACATAAGGTATTTCATTATTGTTGAATTCTTTAGGTTTTGATGGTAACAAACATTCAACTAATTTGGGTACTAAGTGTTTCAGGAACAAAGACAGTTATCTCAGGGAACCATTACAGCAAAGGATCGCAGAGGGAACAAAGCTCTGTTCATGTGCTTTGTTACCTCTCAAGGAACAATAGTGACGAACAAGATCAAAGCTGCGAATGGAAGGAAGAAATCCAACGTGACGATTGTGGAAACAAATCACGGAGAATCACGCGGTCAAATGATAGGATTTCGGCTGGAAGGATCTCGCCGAAAAGAAGATTTGGAGAGAGAATCCGAATGTGTTATCTTAGGAAAACTTTCCTAAGATAATATATTTGGAGAGAGAAGAATCTTATCTTAATCCGTTAATGTTATCTTAGGAATTATTTCCTTAGATAATATCGGTTGTTAAGATAATATTCTTCAAATCAATTAATATCATCTTGTTACCAAGTTTAGGAAGATAGGATTATCTTGTTATGATTAGGGTTTGGTCGAGTTGTATTTATATGGGAATGTGGGATTCATTTCTATGTAACCACGACGAGGAAAAAGAAGAAATGAGAGCGTTCAGTTGAGAAGAAAAAGAGAGTGAAGTGTTTGTAAGTCTTTGAGGGTTGAGTTCGATTCATCGTTGTAGAAGAGGTTTCAAATCTAGGTGGGAAGTCTAGAGGTTGAAGTCTAGGATACAAGTGTAATCGAACAAGAAATCAATAAGACAAGTAGACGCTTCAAAATCCTCTCAAGCGGAAGCTTGAAGGTAGTGGTTTTTCCTTGAGAAGCTAGTTTTGCCAATCAGGGTTTCCACTATATATCGTGAGTTCGTTCTGTTATCTTTCTTGCTGTTTTTAATCCGTTGTGCCTTCTATGGGAACAAAGCCTTTGTTCCCTCAGACGTAACTCTAACGATCCAACAATTGGTATCAGAGCCTGGTGCTCTAGATTGTTTTTGTTACAGAATTTGCAGGAAAGATGTCGTCGTCAAGCAATGCAATCGGTGATTCATTCTGGAAGCCACCAATTCTGAAGGCCGGTGAGTATGACTGGTGGGTGGAACAAGTTGAGTCTCATATCTGTTCCCTAGATGGACAGATCTGGAGAGTCATTGAATTCGGACCTTTGGATATCAAAAATGAGAAAGATGAGACAAAGCCAAAGCCAAAGGTCGACTACACCGATGATGACTGGAAGAAGTTGGAGAAGAACAACAGGGCTAAGAAGATCCTTCACATGGCTCTTATTCCCTCCGATCTCAAGAAAATCATGAGTTATAAGACTGCAAAGGAGATCTGGGATGCCTTGAAGCGCCTTCATCAAGGAAATGAAGATACAAAGAAAAACAAGATTCTCTCCCTGATGAAGGAGTACGATCAAATTTCTCAAGGAGAGGATGAACACATTCAAGAGTTCTACTCCAGGTTCCAGGGGATCGTTGGTCAGCTTCAGTTCCTTGGTGAAGCAATGCCAGACTGGAAGCTGACTCACCACTTCATGCAAGGCCTCAACTCTCAGTGGGACGCAATTGCTCTCACTCTGTACTCCCAAACTGACGTCAAGTCTCTCACCATGGAAGAGGTTGTTGCCAAGCTTGAAAGCAACGCATCTGTATACAACCACAAGATGAACAAAAAGGGAGAAGAGAAGGCTCAAAGCATTGCCTTGAAGGTTGAACGTGCCTTTGACCTATCTCAAGTTAAAGACGAAGATGAGGACGGTGATGAAGATGCGACTCTCATCACTAGAGCTATAAAGAAAATATGGTCTCAAAATAAGGGCACACAGAGTTCCTCTGAAGGGAACAGAGACATGAAGGATGTCGTTTGTTACCACTGCCAACACAAGGGACATTTTGCCAATAACTGCTTCAAGAAAAAGGCTGGTCACCCTCAGGTTCGTGAAGGGAAGCAAGCAATGGTCGTAACGTGGGGTGATTCCGACTCAAATGATGAAGATTCGTCACGCTCTAGGGATCTCTGCTTGATGGCCATAGAAGACCATGACAAATCAAAAGGCGGCATACAGGGAACTGAGGTAAGTGAATCTGAACTCATCTCAAGCTTGAAAAGTAAATCAAAAGAAAGCTTGATATCTTTTATTAAGAAACTTGTTCATGAGAATAGTCTTTTCAGTGAGCAAATTGAAGAAAAGGATGAATCGATCTCAAGTTTGATCGAAGAAAATCAGGGTTGGGCAGACAAAGTGCTCGAGCTTGAGAAAGGTTTATCTTTTCCTTCAAGTTCATGTGTCGAATGTCCTAAGCTCGCTGAGAAGATTACGTCTCTTGAGTCCTCTGTCTCCTCACTTGAGTCCGAGTCTTTAATGTTAAAACTTGAAAATGCAAAACTGTCTAGTGATCTAACCAAACTCAGTGAGGAACAAAAGGACAAGCCAAAATGTATTGTGTTTGTTGCAGCCAAGAATGAAAAGAAGACTGAGTCAAAGAAAGTACCTCGCTTTGGAATTGGCTATCAACCAAAACTTCCTGTTGATGGCACCAAGCAAAAAGGCTCTAAAGTCAAAGGAAAGCAGTCTGTAAAAGAAAAAGGGGAAAGTTCCCCCGGAGGGAACAAAGGCAAAAACTGTTCAAACTCGACTGAGGAGGGAAAGGCTTGGTACTATGGACAGAAGGCTCATGCCATCTGGTTGAAGCAATCTCAAAGCGGTAAGTCCAAAAATATTGATTTTCATTCAAGGATTGCTAACAAAACAATTTAGCATGGACAGAGCAAGTATGTTGATCTAAAGTGTCAAAGAGTATGTTGGTATTGTGGGCACTCTGGTCACTACAAACAAGAGTGCCTCCTGAAGAAACACAATGAGGAACTTGCTCGAACCACTAGGGAGAAAATGAATGCTAAACCTCCAGAAATCAAATATGTTGCTCCCACACCCAGAAAGCATAAGCTTGTCTGGGTTTGCAAGAACTAACTCTTTCTGTGCAGGATAAAGTGAGGAAAGTTCCCGGTATTTCACTCGTATTAAGTTCAGTTACCTGACAGGGAACAAAACGAGTCTCACCTCACTTCTGCAGGAATGTTTGAGACTCAAAGGCCTGGTGACAAAGGTACCATGTACATCGAGATAAGGCATCACTATGCAGAGAAAGATTGGCATCCAAGGAATTTCGTGGAACAAAGAATAAGAATGCCAATTTTCTCATTAGGGCACTAATTGGGGAACTCTACATTCAGTTTCATACGGAGCCTGGTTTGTTCCCTTAACCTTATGTCTATCGTGTGTTCCCTCGATGATTGGCTAAATTACATGGTAAAGTGTGAAAGGTTAATCATCATGTCTTGATCTGCATTCATTCTCTTGATCATTTGTTGAATGCCTTGCTTAGACTCATGCTAATACTTCACTTATGTGCAAAATCTCATGCATGATTCTCTATGTTATCTTGTTAATACATGATTCAGCTTTCTTTCGGCCTAAAAGAGTCAACTTGATGCATTGATCCCTCATTATAAGCTCAAATGATTGTTGACTCTACAGCTTACCTTAGCCATCATGCTTGATGCTTCCTATGAGCCCCTCTAATCATCCACATCTGGGAGCCTCTCATTCATGATTAAACATTATTAAAAATTCTCGTATATGTTTATGTGTGATGTTCTTTGTACCCTCTCTGGTAACATTACCCCCGCATCACACTCCTCTATTTTTTTCGGAAAGTCGAGAATACGAATTGTCGCCTCTGTGGTTTGTGGCTGGGATTTGACAGGTATGATGTGTAATGATGGCTTGCAACTGCTTGAGAAGTGTTCGTGCATAAAAGGTGATGTGGTGGTTGTGTGATGGTTGTTGCGCTTGAGATTTTGTGGGCTTTGATGGATTTGGACAGAATCTTTTACAAGATCTATTTTTGGAAGATATCTTATTGGTTGTGATCTTGGAAAAAGAAGGAAAGAGGAGGATTTGGAGTAATACCCTTTGCACTTGAAAAGATATGGAGAATGATTCTTGTGGTTACTCCCCTCCTACCTATATGGCGACTTCAACAAAGTTACCTTATCGCTCCCTTGTACTGTTCCAAAAAAAAAAAACTGGAACACTCCAAGGTACACAAAGAGGCGACCAATGGATCCTTCTTCTACTGGAGGCTTGTAACCTACACAAGGAGTAGTTTGTGTTACAAGAAGGTGTTGGTTGGGTCAAGGTTAGACGTGAGATGGAAGCTGGTGTGGAGGAAGAAGAGTCTGAAGGTGCAGACTCTGAGGGGGAACAAAAGGTGGAATCTGATTTGAGGAATGACCGTGAGAAGTTTGTCTCGCGCAATATCTTTGTTGGCAGAACAACAAAGGCGTCTTACGGAGTAAGTGAATGCCTAAATTGCTATTCATATTTCAGCTCCCTCTGCAGGCACCAGTGGTGCTTGATTCGTCTTTCTCTGGCTAACCAATCCCTCTTTTGTTCCGAGCACATCTTCCCCTACTACTTTGCTTTTCTTTGCTTCTGTTTCATGTGTTTGCAATGATTGGCATGTTAATCATATGTGTTACATGTGCTCATTTTGTTGTTGTCTTTACATGCAGTCTATGTTTGTGCGTTTCAATCTAATGCAAAAGGAGTTATTTTGCTTATCCTGCTGTGGTCTTTTTCTCTCTATCTCTTTACTTATGTTTTTGATGATGCCAAAATGGGGAAAATGACAGGTAGCTTTGGTTAAGGGGGAACAGAATATGGTTTCATATGTTGCTGAGTTGAGGGGGAACTAATACTGCCTTAGTGGGAAATCTTTCTCTCCATAACTGTCTTTATCTCATACGTGTATGCTTTATTGTCAAGGGTGTTTGTCACCATCAAAAAGAGGGAATTTTTTGAATTCTTTAGGTTTTGATGGTAACAAACATTCAACTAATCTGGGTACTAAGTGTTTCAGGAACAAAGACAATTATCTCAAGGAACCATTGCAGCAAAGGATCGCAGAGGGAACAAAGCTCTGTTCATGTGCTTTGTTACCTCTCAAGGAACAATAGTGACGAACAAGATCAAAGCTGCGAATGGAAGGAAGAAATCCAACGTGACGATTATGGAAACAAATCACGGAGAATCACGCGGTCAAAGGATAGGATTTCGGCTGGAAGGATCTCGCCGAAAAGCAGATTTGGAGAGAGAATCCGAATGTGTTATCTTAGGAAAACTTTCCTAAGATAATATATTTGGAGAGAGAAGAATCTTATCTTAATCCGTTAATGTTATCTTAGGAATTATTTTCTTAGATAATATCGGTTGTTAAGATAATATTCTTCAAATCAATTAATATCATCTTGTTACCAAGTTTAGGAAGATAGGATTATCTTGTTATGATTAGGGTTTGGTCGAGTTGTATTTATATGGGAATATGGGATTCATTTCTATGTAACCACGACGAGGAAAAAGAAGAACTGAGAGCGTTGAGTTGAGAAGAAAAAGAGAGTGAAGTGTTTGTAAGTCTTTGAGGGTTGAGTTCGATTCATCATTGTAGAAGAGGTTTCAAATCTAGGTGGGAAGTCTAGAGGTTGAAGTCCAGGATACAAGTGTAATCGAACAAGAAATCAATAAGACAAGTAGACGCTTCAAAATCCTCTCAAGCGGAAGCTTGAAGGTAGTGGTTTTTCCTTGAGAAGCTAGTTTTGCCAATCAGGGTTTCCATTATATATCGTGAGTTCGTTCTGTTATCTTTCTTGTTGTTTTTAATCCGTTGTGCCTTCTGTGAGAACAAAGCCTTTGTTCCCTCAGACGTAACTCTAACGATCCAACAATTATACTTTATTACAGAGTAATTACTATGTTATTAATGTAAAATGAGATGAAACAAAACCGCTTTGTGAACTTTAGAACAAAAGTTGTATAATTATAACTCATATCAAATTATTATAGAAGTAGTCTACGCATGTACTAATTAGGTGTTATTTCAAGTGGATACATTGAGCTAATGAAAAATCAAAGTTTAATTTTTTTGATTTATGTTCTCCTTATTTTTCTTGTATGTCGAAGGACATCACTTGGTTTTGATCTCATATATTTTAAAAACGAATAGATAAAAAATTATATTTAAATGTGAGCATTGATAAAGTTGATATTTTATTTTAAACGGATTGGAAAAAGTTTTTCAAAAATTAATTAAAAGTATTTATTAAGATAGAAGATTAGAGAAAATTAAACAAATATTTAAATAAATTGACATTACCCACATACAAATTTGTTATATTACCATTATGAAAAACCGGTTATATGAATAGGGATATATTTTCTGTTGAAATCAAGTCATATCCAAGTCCTCAAAGTCATTGGGGGTAGTTAGTCAAGTATTTAGCATGTTAATAAGGCAAGTTTGAAATCGGAAGTCCAACGTACTCCCTTGAAATATCTTATGCTATGTTCGGTAAATTTAGTTAAAATGGAAGCTGGAGCTAAATGAGTAACTGAAGCTGGAGCTGAGTTTATTAGCTTAATTATTTAAAATATATAGTTGGTGTTCGGTATTACAAGCTGAAATGAGATAAATGTAAATTCCAGCTTGTTTATCTTCAACAATCTAGGGGGTCACATTAAAAAAAATAAAAAAATTAAGTTACATTAATCTACTATAAGCTTTCTAAGCTAGATTAACATTTTTTTATCTAACACTTATTAACTAGATTAAAAAAAATAAACTCCGTTAATCTCAAAAAAAGCTTTGTCGAACGGAGACTTAGTGTGTTGTGTGATAGGAGATACAGAGATAGTGAAGTCTTTATAATGAGTAAGGGGGGTTTCTTAAATTCGGCTCCAAGACCACACCAAAAGTCGGTTTCTTAAATTTGGCCCAACTAGCACCCAAACGACGTCGGATGAGGTCCCATCACGAGGGTTCCTATAGCTATGCTACACATTTTGCTTAATAGCTAACTTCTTTTTATAAGAAAAGTAATCAGGAGGGCTCCATCAAAAATTAGAGGATCATCTTAACGTTTCCCTGCCAATGAGATCACGAAAGATTTAAAATCTAAGCTCTATCTAAAACGCTCCCTCTCAAAGAAACCCTAAAGTGCCGTTGTCACCATGACATGAACCCCCTTCCTCTCTCACCAACCCACATCGAGCTCGATGGCACCCACTCTGAACCACCGAGCTACAGCACACCCATCGACCCACTACGCATCCACTAATCCACATCCATTGGCCCGACGCTTCGCGTCCTACCACCGGCCTGACGCCTCGCCACCAATTACAACCACAAGAAAACTGTTGACGCGGATACCGATAAGGACACAGAAGCGGGGGAGAGCGATCACCGCGGGATCAACGATGTTGTCCCGGACCCTAGCGATCTGGAGCCTTGTTGCTTGCTTTCTCCATTTGTTTGATCTAACAATGAAGAGGGGACGATTTGGCATCGGTGGTTCATCCGGACCACCAGGGATCTGGAGTTTGTGCCGAAACTTCAGATCTTGCATTCCCTTATGCTTGACTAATCTGGACTATTCTGAAATCCGTGGGGTGCTTTTGATTACTGCACTTTTCAATAGGCTCGTTTTTTTTGCCGAGAAAGCTCGATTTGATTCAATCATTTCTGTTGTGGAGTTGATTTTAGGTTTGATTTGAGACTGTTGTTTTGGGCTAGAAATCAGGATAGTGATCGTGTAATCCATGGTGGCTTCTAATGACGAAGTGCCTCCAGACGGTGTCTTGTTTCTACTTCCCGGCTGTGTCAACGTCGTGTTGGTGTATACCAACCCATTTTTGAGCATCTCTCACTGATTATGCATTTTCGCTACTCATCATCGGTTGTGTTTGTTTCCTTAAAACTTGTTGTATTTTGTTGTTTTTCCTTGTTGGCTTTTCTTTGTCGATTATTTTCAAGAGCCGTCTTTTCGGCCTCTCAAGAATCCAGGTTTGGTTATTATGGATTCTTAGAATCTTTCCTTATTAAAAAAAATCATGAAAGATTTGATCTTGTTGTAAAAATATAAGCGAGGAAAAATTGCATAAGATTTTTTTTTTGGATAAGGAAAGAGATTAAGGGGACGTCTCTATCGAGAGGTAGGTCGCCCTAGAGCATCCTTGCGGATGAAATCCCAAAGATCTGGAATGGCTGCACAGTTTGGTGAAATTGATATGTGGTAAAGTTTAGCGATAAAGTCGGCCACAGAGTTAATTTCCCGAAATATGTGGGAGATGCGACATGAAGAGAAGTGTCGCAAGTCGAGAAGGATGTCAGAGACAACGAGCTCGATTTCCCACGGGCAGTCCCATTTTCCATTTAAGGCATGAAAAAGGCAAATATTGCCGCCTTCAATCTCAATATCTGAGATACCTAGCTGAATCGCGTTTCAGATGCCAATGAGCATCGACATCGCTTCAGCTAGGATTGGGGACACATTCCCCAGCGATCCATTCGCGATGGCGAATGGATGGCCATTGTGATCTCAAATGATGTATCCATAAGTAGCGGGTCCTTGTGGGTTTTTGGAAGCATCCGAGTTTAGTTTATACATGTTAATGGGAGGTTTTATCCATTTGATATTTTTTCGCTTTTGTCTGGTTACTTGTTGTCGTAGGCTATTTATATTACCCTCGTGTTCGTTATCTAGTTTTGCGTTTTTCCAGTCTTGTTGTTGTGATAGTATGAACTCCTTAAGATTGGTAATTGTGGGCTTGTTTGGTTTGCCAAATAGTTGTAGGTTTCTCTGGTACCAGATACTCCACCAGCTAATTGATATTGTTTCTAACATCCCTCTGTCTGTCATATCTTTGATTTCGTTGAGTAGTTGGGAGTGGTTTTTGTTGTCCGTGTTTCTATTGTTAAAAATTGGTTTGAGTTTTGGATTCAGGCTTCTAAGAATTTGTTTGGATTTTGGGCATTTGTAAAGAATGTGCATTAGATCTTCGTCTGCTCTGTTACACATCGTGCAGTCTAGGGGAACAACTATATGTCTTTCATGGAGTTTTAATTTTGTTGGCATACCATTTTTGCTTACTTTCCATAGGAAGTTTCTTATTTTGGGTAGGATGTCTAGTTGCCATATCCAATCTAGGGTAGTGTCTGATAATCCTTTATTCTCGTATAACATAGTCATGGCACTTTTTGTTGAGAACCATCCATTTTTGTTGTGTTTCCAGTATAGCCTATCATGAAAGGAGTTATTTGGTAGTTGCTTGGTTTGAATAGTGTCTATTATGTCCTTCTCAAAACGTTTTTGTAGCTCTTGTGTTTTCCAAGATTTGTTTGCATTTAGATAGTAAGCAACTTTTTCGGTTTTGTCTATGATGGATGTGTTTTTTGCGTGGTCAATTAGCTTTCCTATAGGAAGCCAATTGTCTTGCCAGAAGTTTATTGTATTCCCATTACCTAGTTCCCATTGTATGCCTTTTTTGAACTCGGGTAGTAATTTGGTTAGGTTACTCCATTGCCAGGAATAGTTGGTGTTCTTTTTCCTTTCATAGTCTAGTATTGTTTGCGTTTTGAGGTATTTTTCTGCTATGAATTTTACCCATACGTTAGTTGGTTCCGCTAGAAGTTTCCATAATAATTTCATTTGTAATGCTTTATTCATATCTTCACTTCACCTGATTTTGAGTCTCCCTTTGTTTGTAGGTTTACATATTTCATTCCAGCTTATTAATGGTTTGTGATTATTGTCCTTATTCCAGAAGAATTGTCAGTTAATTTTATCAAGTTTTTTTGTGTATGATGGTTGGTAGTGTAAAGTTTTGCATTATGTAACTAGGTTGTGCAGAAAGTGTTGCTCTAATTAATACTTTCCTTCCTTCTTGGGAGAGTGTGTACGCCTTCCATTTGGTTAGTTGATTTGTGTTTTTTTTCTATCAGAGGGTAGAAAGTGGAGGTTGTTACCCTTCCATTGATGATTGGGCATCCTAGATGTTTGTCGAGACCTGTTGTTGACACGACGTTAAAAATTTGTTGGATTTGCCCTTTTGTCGTCTGGCTTGTATTTTTTTATGACTTGGAAAGCGGATTTATGGAAATTTACAAGTTGTCCGGACACCTCACAGTAGTTGTCAATAATCTTTTTTATTCTAGTGCATACGGTTTGTTTAGTTGACACGAAAATGATAATGTCGTCGGCAAAGGCTAGGAAGGGGATTTTTGTTCCTTGCCGGTTAATTTTAATGCCTAGCGAGTTCTTTGTGTCTCGTGTTGCATTTTGTAGTTGGCGTGAGAGGACCTCGGCACCTAAGATGAATAGAAATGGGGATAAATGGTCACCTTGTCTTAATCCCCTTTTCGGAAAAAAAATGTTCTGTGGGTCCATTGTTAACTAGAATTGAGAATGGTATTGTTTGAGTACATTCTTTGATCCAGTTAACGAATTTGTGGCAGAATCCGAATTTCGTTAGTGTTTGTTGTAGAAATTCCCAGTTAACTTTGTCATATGTTTTTTTCATGTCTAATTTAAGGGCTACCCATCCTTCTTTCCCTCTTTTTTTGCGGAAGGAGTGGAAGATTTCGTGGGCAATGAGGACGTTATCTTGGATACTTCTTTGTTGGGTAAAGGCTCCTTGTAGTGGGTGAATTAGTTTTGGAATAATGGTTTTTAGTCTTTCCGTTAGAATTTTTGAGATAATTTTGTAGACTGTGTTACAGAGGCTAATTGGTCTATAATGGTTTGTTGAGCTCGGGTTATCACATTTGGGAATTAATGTGATGAAAGTATGATTGAGTTGTTTTAATAATTTCCCCGATTGGAAAAATCTCTTTACTGCCCTTATAATGTATGGGTTTATTATGTGCCAGTATTTTTTATAGAAGCCTGATGGCATACCATCAGGCCCCGGAGATTTGTCTTCTTTTATATTATCCAATGCTTTTTTAATTTCCTCATTTCTAACTGGTCTTGTGAGTTGGTTGTTGTCCTCTTGACTTACTTCTGTTTCTATAGCTTGTAATGCTTCCTCAATTTTTTGTTTGGGAGATATGTTGTTTTTTAAATCTTTTCTCGAAATCTCTTTGGATTTCTTTTTTCACGTTTTCTTGTCCGATGATACGTGTACCGTCCATGCTTGTTATTTCCTTTATATTTTTCCTATTTCGTCGTCCTATTGCAATTCTGTGGAAATATTTGCTGTTTGAATCTGTCGAGGTAATGTGTTTATTTTTTGCTCTTTGCCCCCAGTACTTCTGTTGAAAGGATAGAAGGCTTTCTTTCTTTTTAGTTAGGTTTTTTTGTGTAATGTAGTTTCCGTTAGATGGCGTTGAGGCTATCATTTGTTGTATGCTTAGTAACTCGTCCTATACTTTTTTAAGTTGTTCCCAAAACGCGTTTTGTTCCATTCTTTTAGTTTTGTTTTTAGTAATTTTGTTTTTTTTTGTTAGCACAAACATGTGAGTCCCTTGGTAGTTGCTTCTCCAGGTTTGCTTGACTAAGTTTGCGAGATATTTGTTTTTTGTCCACATCATTTCGAATTTAAATGGTTGCGCTATTCTGTTAGTAGAATTGGAGATATCCAAGGATATAGGACAGTGGTCCGAAGATGTGAACGCATGATTGTGAGTGGTCATATTGGGATACCATTGTAAGATTTGGTGATGGACTAGCACTCTGTCTAGTTTCTCTAGTATATTGTCACTCGTGTCTCTAGATTTTCGCCAGGTAAAAGGGTTACCCGTTGTTGGTGTGTCAAGAAGTTCACATGTGTTAATTTTTAAAGTTTAGAAGTCTAGCGAATCTGCTTGGGTTTGGAAGGTACCCCCTAATTTCTCTTGTAGATTTTGTATTTCATTTAGGTCTCTAATTAGTATACAAGGTTTAGAAATGTCGTCAATGTATTTTTGGAGATTACCCCAGAATTCTGGTTTGTCTCTTTTTTGCGGGGGTGCGTATGCAAGGTTTAGAAATGTCGTCAATGTATTTTTGGAGATTACCCCAGAATTCTGGTTTGTCTCTTTCTTGCGGGGGTGCGTATGCAAAGATGATAATGCTTTCTTTGTTATTTCCAAAATCTTTGTATTCAAAGCTAATGAACCGTTTTTCTATGGTATGTATTTTGAGTGTTTCATTTTTCAATTGGTGTTCTTTCCATAATACTATTACTCCTCCCGCGAGGCCTACTGTCGAGGATACAACAATGTTATCAAACCCCGTCTTTCTCCACTTTTTTCTCGCATGGTATTTTTTCGGTTTTAGTTTCTGCAATAGCCATTATTTGGATGTAATTAATTTTGCAGAAAGTTTCTATGTCAATCCATACATTTTTCCGGCCCATGCCTCTAATGTTCCATAAACAGATCTTCATTGATACATTTTTGGGGGTGGATTTTTAGCTATATTAGTGCTAAAATGCCTTCTCCATTGTGTTTCTATTCTAGGGTAGCAAGGGGTTACATAATGATTTTGTCGAGTGATTTTGTTTTTTCCTTTCCTTAATATTGTAATGTTGGGCTTTTATTTTGTTGTCTACTCGGTTGTTCTTGGTTATTCTGGACCTTGGTGTTCTCAGTGTTGGGTATTGATATTTGCACAATTTGTCGTTTGTTAGCCGGAGATGATAGTTATGGTTAGTTTCGTTGTCACTTTGTTTCGTGTGGGATCGAGTAATTTTTTTGAGGAAATATTCATATTGTGTTTGTTGATTCTTGGTTTTGTACTTTGGATAGTATTCTTGGTTTTGTACTTTGGATAGTACTCTTGATGGGTCAGGTCAATCAACAGTTTTGTCTTGCCTTTGTCTTGTTGATCTTTCCCCTTTCTCTGGGTTGGTGGTGGGTTGGTATGAATAGCTTCTTCTTGCGTTGGTATTGCAGAGCTAGTTGGTCCAGGAGTGATTGTGGGAGTGAGCCCATTAGTTTTGTTTTGATTGGTGTTTGGTTTTCCTTAGGTTTGGAGCACAGAAATTCAGCGAAGCTACGTTTATCATTTTCCATTGAATTGGAAACAACAAAAGAAGCAAGCTCGACATAGATGGAATTTAGGAAGAATGTGAGATAGACAGAGAGGATAGATGTGCATCTAGTTATGAGACTGGAGCAGTATTTATAGACAAGATGTGATATATGCAATGGAGTAATCAACTTTGAATTGATAGCACCTTAGACTTGGTCGTCGATGCCATTGCTCTGCAACTTCAGCCTCTGAGTTTCTCTTTTCCAGAATCGTCTTCCCGTTGTTTGCCATTTTCGTTATAAAGCTTGCGTTGACGCCTCTGGGCCTCGGATTTGGCTCTGAGCCTTTGCCAAATCTTCCACCTTGCCGTCTCCGAGCTTCTACGTTCCTTTGAGTGGGGGATCGCGGCCCAAGATCTCTGTTGAGGGAGGAGCTTCTCCATGTGGTCAGCCTACCCCTTTGTTTTTTTCCAGGGGTCAGTGGAGCATTTTGTCTCTCGTTTCGTCGATCCAGGCACCATCGTCGCTTTCGAGGTATCTTTAGGACGAGGATGGTGACTGCTCTCTTTATCTGCTTGTGAGGGCTAGATTTTTGGAGGTTTAGGTGCTCTATTCTCCATTTGAGGCCAGTTTGTTTGGGGGATCGAAGCTTTGAGATTGATTCAGATTGGGGGGGATCGATGGGAGGCGGAAGATAATTTAGGATATTTTGAGTTATCTGTGGTGGGGGTGAGACAGATGAAGAATTGGGGGAGGCGAAGCAGGGCGCGTGGAGGCGCGTTGCATAACATGATTCAATTGATCAGCCACCCGATTCTCTTGAAAGCAATTCTCTTTCTCTACACCTTAAACACGAACAAAATATATATATAAAGAATTTTATAATAGCTCGATTCTCACGTCTTATATTTACGAAAACGCTAAATACACGCGTTTTTTTATCTAAATGGACGCGATTTCGTACGCATAGTTTAGCAGCATGATCTGATATACATAAGCTACGCGCACAGGGATATAATGGGCATTTTTTAAAAGTGAGGGTAAAAGTCATGCGCGTTGCTTACGCGCATGACTTTTTCAGAGGCATAGCTCGTGCACATAGCTTACGCGCACGGCTAATGGGTCGGCCCTTCAACCCGTGCGCATAGCTTACGTGCACCATACTAAAAAAAATTGCACTTTTTTTTCCATAATCATGTAGAGAATTTCAATACGAGTCCGTACATATAAAATTCGTCCAAAACGGACATCGTTTGTTCCTCCAAAAGCCCAAAAAATGAAGTCTTTCTACCCATTTTTTTTACAATTTGGTGCCCGGCATATAGCGCATTGTAGTGATTTTTTTGTATTTTTTGCATTTTTCTACTATAATTTTGTATAAAAATTTAATACGAGTCCGTACATATAAAATTCATCCAAAACGGATATCGTTTTCCCCTCCAAAAAACGAGAATAAAAACTTTAGAAACTATAGTATATAAGTAATATATTTTGTAACACTTAACTATAATACATATAGTATAGTATATAAGTTACATATTATGGTTAAGTATTATTAACTTATTACTTATAAAGTATAGCTATGCATTATAGTTAAGTATTACGAACTTATTACTTATATACTATAGTTACACATTATAGTTAAGTATTATGAACTTATTACTTATATGTTATTGTTATGTATTATAGTTAAGTAATATGAACTTATTACTTATATACAATAGTTACACATTATGGTTAAGTATTATGAATATTACTTATATACTATAGCTATGTATTATAATTAAGTATTATGAACTTATTACTTATATACTATAGTTATGTATTATAGTTAAGTATTATGAACTTATTACTTATATACAATAGTTACACATTATGGTTAAGTATTATGAATATTACTTATATACTATAGCTATGTATTATAATTAAGTATTACGAACTTATTACTTATAAAGTATAGCTATGTAATATAGTTAAGTATTATGAATTTATTACTTATATACTATAGTTACATATTATGGTTAAGTATTATGAACTTATTACTTATAAAGTATAGCTATGCATTATAGTTAAGTATTACGAACTTATTACTTATATACTATAGTTACACATTATGGTTAAGTATTATAAACTTATTACTTATATACTATAGTTATGTTATAGTTAAGTATTACAAAATATATTAGCTATAAAATATAGTTATGCATTATTAAGTATTATGAACTTATTACTTATATACTATAGTTACACATTATGGTTAAGTATTATGAACTTATTACTTATATACTATAGTTATGTATTATAGTTAAGTATTACAAAATATATTAGTTATAAAGTATAGTTATGCATTATAATTAAGTATTACGTACTTATTACTTATATACTATAGTTAAACATTATGGTTAAGTATTTATGAATTTATTACTTATATACTATAGTTATGTATTATAGTTAAGTATTATGAACTTATTACTTACATATTATAGTTACACATTATGGTTAAGTATTATGAACTTATTACTTATAAAGTATAGCTATACATTATAGTTAAGTATTACGAACTTATTACTTATATACTATAGTTACACACTATGGTTAAGTATTATGAACTTATTACTTATATACTATAGTTATGTATTAAAGTTAAGTATTATAAAATATATTAGTTATAAAGTATAGTTATGTATTATAATTAAGTATTACGTACTTATTACTTATATACTATAGTTAAACATTATGGTTAAATATTTATGAATTTATTACTTATATACTATAGTAATGTATTATAGTTAAGTATTATAAACTTATTACTTACACACTATAGTTACACATTATGGTTAAGTATTATGAACTTAATACTTATAAAGTATAGCTATGCATTATAGTTAAGTATTACAACTTATTACTTATATATTATAGTTACACATTATGGTTAAGTATTATGAACTTATTTCTTATATACTATAGTTAAACATTATAGTTAAGTATTATGAACTTATTACTTATATACTATAGTTATGCATTATAGTCAAGTATTACAAAATATATTAGTTATAAAGTATAGTTATGCTTATGCATTATAATTAAGTTTTACGTACTTATTACTTATATACTATAGTTACATATTATGGTTAAGTATTATAAACTTATTACTTATAAAGTATAGCTATGCATTATAGTTAAGTATTACGAACTTATTACTTATATACTATAGTTGCTAAATTTTTTTTTCTCGTTTTTTGGCTTTTTGGAGGGGAAAACGATATCCGTTTTGGATGAATTTTACATGTACGGACTCGTATTAAAATTTTGTACAAAATTATAGTAGAAAAATGCAAAAAATACAAAAAATACAAAAAAAAAAACACTACAATGCGCTATATGTCAGACACCAAATTGTAAAAAAAGAAGCGTAGGAAGGCTTCGTTGGGCTTTTGGAGGGGAAAACGATGTCCGTTTTGGACGAATTTTATATGTACGGACTCGTATTGAAACTATCTACATGATTATGAAAAAAAAGTGCAATTTGTTTTTAGTATGGTGCGCGTAAACTATGCGCACGGGTTGATGGGCCGGCCCATTAGCAGTGCGCGTAAGCTATGCGCACGAGCTACGCCTCTGAAAAAGTCATGCGCGTAAGCAACGCACATGACTTTTACTCTCACTTTTATAAAATGCCCATTATATCCCTGTGCGCGTAGCTTATGCGCACCAAACCATACTGCTAAGCTATGCGCACAACTTCGTGTCCATTTAGACAGAAAATGGCGTGCATATAGCCACTGCCTATATTTACAGTTATCTTTCTTCCCCACTTCTTATTTAGTAGAGCTTTTTGTGTAAAGAGATATTGTAACATGTTCTAGTGCAGGAATTAGAGTAATAAACTCTTATAATACAAACTAGTTCAGTACCCCTATCTTGTACGGTAGAACTTAAATTTATAAAATCATCAATAATTATTTATAACTAAATTAAATTATGTTATATTTAAGTAGTTTTAAGAAGAAGAAAAATATTATTGATATTGTTTAAGAATTATATAAAGGGAAGATTGAAATAACATAAATTTCTTATTTAAAGGCAATATGTTCAACTTGTTAATGATATAACTTGTATAAACATATTATATTTTATTCATACATATTCTCGTACAATTATTCTTTCTATTTTTAATCATGTAATTATTTCATACACGGGATATTTTTGGTGAAGTCGTAAGTATTTCACTATCATTTCTCGTGTATTTTCAATAAACAATATTATATTAACATAAAATATTCAAATTATGTCAATATTTTAATATCAAAACTATAAGTCACAATATTAGTTAAACATAAATATGAGTACTTGTAACAAAATTCTAGCTTTAAAAAGTGATATGTTGATCGAAATGCTATTAAAAGTATATTAACTAATATATATTATTCAAAACTATGAATATATCAATCATATTAACTCAAAAATGAAGATAAGAAAAATATAAACAATTTAATGACTAATTGTAAATCATTAGTCTAAAAAACATCAAAAATTTTGAAGTAAAAAAGTTTGGGATAGTTAGAGTATATCAAAGGTTAATCCTATTTGTTATGATGACTTTATTTAAATGTGTATTTATATTTCAAGAAAAAAGAAATTAGTTTTTTCAATAAACATATTTAGGGTAATTAAAATATACATTAAACAGTTAATGCTAAAATTATATCGGTGTTCTAACCTATGCCCTAGGGGCACATGTTAAGAATTCTTGTTTTAGAAATTATTCCCTAAAAAGGAATGCTTAAATCCTTTTACAAAATATTAAAATCTCTAATATAACTACACCTAACAAAATCCTTCTAAAATTAAGCGTTTGACCAATATATGTCGTAGGCATAGGTTAGAAAAATCATTTTTGTATTTAACATGTTCTTAATTATTTTATGGTGTAAAATTGTCATTGGAGTAGTAACGTAGCTAATACTACGATTTATATCGGAAAGAAGAGTGAAACTATGATAAGATTTGTCATGTTCTTAGAAATAAGATTAAATTGCCATGTTCTTAGAAATGAGATGTGCTAAAAAAAAGTGAGACTATAATTTATGTTATTTTAATAAAAGATCAATATTATATTAAATGAGAACTGTTACATTTAACAATAAGAAAAACCTCACTAATACCGTACATTAAATTGAGAAGTTTGGTTGATTAAAATCAAATTTGATAATCAGGTAAATAAAACATAACTAATGTAAGATATATTAATTTAAAATTCAGATGTTTGGTTGGTTAACAACAAACTTTGTTAATATCCATAATTTGACATATGAGTATTCTGGATCCAAAGTCGTTTTGGTGATTCGAAAATAAATCGCTTTAATATAGATATATAGATTTTATGGCTTATTTATTATAATAATAAATTGAAAAATAAAATAATAATACATCAACAACCTTTTCCTAAAAACATTGTCGTGACTCTAAATTTGAGAACTTTAACATATAGTTATAGATGAGGTGGTTAAAGGGTCCGTTCGGTTAGAAGTGGGTTGAAGTTGAAGTGAACACCTAAACTTCCACTTCAACTCTCATTTTGCCTAATGTTGGGGGTAATATTAAACAAATGTTTAAATTTCAACCAACTTCATCTCACTTCATCCAACTTTATCTCTTCCTTCAACCCAACAGAATGCACCCATAATCTTATACTCCGTTTTAATCTGCCAAAGCTCCACTTCCGATGCTTCTTTTGTATGCAAGCGAGCTTGGGATTTCATTACAAGGGTTTATTTGGAAGAGTATAGATAAAATGAATATTTTTCATTTTTTTTATGTACCTATTCAAGTTTAAAATGAATATTTTCTCCATAAAAAAAAAAGAATATTTTCAAAAAAAAAATTATATTAGAAATATGTTTACAAACAAAGTGGTGCTTCGAGTTTTGAAACGGATATGATTTTAATGGATGTAATTACTACAACCTAATACTTCGTAGTTTGGGTCGCTTGGTGGATCCAGTGCAAGTAATTTGGGCCTAGCCTTCACCCAAAACGGCTTGGACTGCAAATGTCAGTGAATACACATCTCCTAGTATGCAAATGCAAAGCATTTTTTTTTGAATTGTGCTACTAGGCCAAAGCATTGTTCTTAATTATGCAATGTCTCACTATCATATAATTTTCGATCCTTAGGATTTTTGATCCCTTAAGGAGAGTTAAATAGCAAATTTGGACTCCTAATTAAATAAATTAGCTCATTGACCCCCTAAATCTTTAAAAACCCTTAAATCCTAAAAAAAACACTTTCACTCCCCTTTGGACCATATGTGTAGTAATAGGGGATCATACTTGTAATTTTGAAAAAAATGGACCTAAACTTGCTATTTTTTTCTTTAAGAGACCTCCACAACCAATTTTCTCTATAATTTTGTGTATAGATTAAGGAAATAGTTAAGACGGTTTTGAAGATGAAAAGTGGAGCAAATAGAGATGGCAAACCTATTTTTAGGAAGTAACGTGTCAACATTACGTTGTGTGACTTGTGTCACATCACCATTTTTTTTCGAACTTCTTGTCTTTTTCTTTCAAACTTTTTTTTAAAATTATTTCTAAACTTCTGTTTTTATTATTATTTCGAACACTTTTTTTTGACATTTTTTTGGTAAATTTTGTGCATTTGACGAACACCACTATGTGCATTTAGCGAAAATCATTATGTACATTTGGAGACACCATTATGTGCATTTGGTTATAACGTGAATGTTCATTTGGTTATAAAGTGAATGTGCATTTGACGACATTTTTTTTATATATTCTTTTTAAGTTTCAAACACTTTTTTTTTTTAAACTTCCCGGGCAATTTTTTAGTGAATTTTGTGCATTTGAAGAACACCATTATGTGCGTTTGATTATAACGTGAATGTACATTTGGTTATAACGTGAATGTGTATTTGGTTATAATGTGAATGTGCATTTGGATAAAACTTGATGTGCATTTGTGCATTTTGATGTGCATTTGTACGTTTGTGCGTTTTGATGTGCATTTGTGCGTTTTGATGTGCATTTGTGCGTTTTGGTGTGTATTTGTGTGTTTTGATGTGCATTTGTGCGTTTTGAGGTGCATTTGTGTATTTGGTTATAATGCGCATGTGCATTTGGTTATATGACAAGATTTGCATTTGGCGAACACATTATGCGCATTTGGTTATAACGTGAATATGCATTTGGCAAACACCATTATGTGCATATGATATACAAATACACATCTAGTTATATATAAATGCACATCTTACAAAAAAAACTAGACATGCATTACAATTGCACATCATAAAAAAAAACTGGATGTGCATTTGATATATAAATACACATCTTGTTATATGCAAATGCACATCCTAAATCCGACCCAAAAAAAATGCACATCCTAAAGAAACTAGATGTGCAATTGATTTTACTTTGTAATCTTTTAACTGATTTAAAATAATTAGACATGATTCAATACATTTTTTTTCAAAATAACCTAATATAGTGTAATTCCATAATATTTTTTTATTTAATAGAATAAATTTTTAAAGGTTGAACGATGTGACAAATAATGATTGTAAAAGCGATAGTATATAGCCGAATTGAACGTGGTGCGTAACATAAAATTTAGGCATTCCTTTATACATAGATAATATAGACGTGGTGTAGCTTCTTTGACCATCTACATATTGAGTTTTGGCGCTATATGTCAAAGTTCATATGAACGTTCATGTCGTGGGACCTCTTGTGGTTGGTGAATATATGAAATCAAGATCGATGAGCAAGCTACTGCTTCCTCCCCGCGGCGGAAAATATATAGGAAATTCCTGTTGACGTCTCTTATTTTAATTTAGTTGGTACGTCAATTGGGTCTCACGCCTATGTCAATTAATCATTTCCAAAAAATAAAAAAATATTCCAACATATCAAATGCGTGTAGTCATCTAAAGTCGTCTATTTTATAATTTAATATAACTATACCTACTTTATCAGGTTAATTACTGTATAAGATATGGTTTTCAGTGTTTTTTCTTTTGGAATCGTTTATAGTTATCTTAGAATAAAGGAATTCATTTTGGCCACGATTCGCATGGCCTACCGTCAAAGTGGCAAAAGCTCAAAACGACTCATCATCACACCAAAAATTAAATAAAGCTAAAAACAGAAGCTTAATTGTAAAGCGATTAAGTTCATTTTATACTTGATCAAATACGTATTCGATCGAACCGGATTAGGGTACGACTTTACATAATTCAGATATCATATGCTGCTATGCTTGCCCTGAGGTTTATCGCTTTGTTTTCAACGGAGCTTGTTGGATCGTTAGTTTTTCGTCTGAGAAAATAAATGTTTTGTCCCCAAAAAAGGTGCATCGGAATATATAAGCAGATAAGAATAAGATTAGAACTCACGATTTAGAGTGAAAATCCCAATTAATCAAATGACTAATTAAGGAAAAATCACTACCTTCAATCTTCTCACTTAAGAGAATTTTGAAGATGTCTACTTGTCTTATTGATTTCTTAATCGGTTACAGTACTTGTAGCTCGGACTTCAAACCTTGGACTTCCCACCTAGTTTTGAATCACTCATACAACGATGAACACGAGCTCACAGACTTCTTCACTTCTTTTTCTTTCTCACGGAGATGCTTCGAGTTCGTGCTTAGGAATGATCGACTCACTTCTATTTATACACGTAGAGAATCCTACTATCAAATAATATATTCCTCTCACTTTCCAGTAACAAAAAGATATTATTTGACTCACAAAGATAATATCCTAACCGATCCTATTATCTAAGGAAATCTCTCCTAAAATAACATAATCAAGATAAGATAGAATCTTCTCTCTCCAAATCTTCTAGTTGGCGTAATCAAGCCAACTTTCCGTTTCCAATTGTATGATCTTCAAATACTATCTTTATTATCTCCACACTTGTCTTCTTTATGATATTCGTAGTTTGTTGTTGTGACGACATTGTTGTTCCTTTGGAGGTAACAAAACGTTTAGAAAACTCTTTATTCCCTCTGCATTATTGCGCTGCCAATCGTTCCCTGTGACATCTTTGTTTGATCCTGAAACACTTAGTCACAATATTAGTTGAATGTTTGTAACCATCAAAACCAAGGAATTCAACTAATTCCCCCCTTTTGCAAATCAGAGAAGTACAGACAATAAGCTAAGCATGTTATCCATACAATGATCAAGGGAGAAATTGTAAATCGAGACACAATACTTAGACTAATGAAATTCACCAAGAAATTTTTAGCCAGTCATCGAGGGAACAAAATGAGTAGACATTTAGTTAAGAGAGATCATACCAAGTTCCATGTGAAACTGTTCAAAGGGTTCCCTATTGAGTGTCTTGGTGAAATTGTCAGCGATTTGATCATTGGTTCCACAGAAGTCCATGGAAACCAATCCCTTATCCACACAATCACATAAGAAGTGATGTCTTATCTCAATATATCTTATCTCAATATGTTTGGTACGTGAGTGCTGTACATGATTCTTGGAGATATTTATAGCACTAGTATTGTCACATAGAATGAGAACAAAGTCAAGTAGAATACCATAGTCACCGAGTTGTTGCTTGAGCCATAGGAGTTGAGTACAACAAGCTGCGACGACTATGTACTCGGCTTCTGCAGTAGACAAAGCAACTGAAATTTGCTTTTTTGACCCCTAGGAAACCAAGCACGGCCCAAGGAACTGAGTCATTCATGATGTAGACTTTCTATCCACTTTGTTCCATGCGAAGTCAACATCTGTGTATCCAACCAAATCAAAGTTGCATCCCCTGGGATACCACAGACAAAGATCATATGTCCCATTCAAGTATCTCAGAATCCTTTTCACTGCCTTGAGACGTGTCTCCTTGGGATCAGCCTGAAATCGAGCACATAGACACACACTATACATAATATAAAGTCTATTAGGAGTGAGATAAAGAAGCGAACCTATGATTCCTCGATAGAGTGTTGGGTCAACTCCTTTTTCATGTTCATCCTTACCCATGGGGTTGTTTGGAGATATAGGAGTGGTGAAGGGCTTTGCATCGGTCATTCCAAACTTCTTGATACACTCTCTGAGATACTTCTGTTGATGAACCCTTGTTCCATCTCCTCCATGAGAGACTTGAAGACCCAAGAAGAACTCTAGTTCCCCAACCATGCTCATTTCAAATTCACTAGCCATAAGACTTGAGAATTTTTGAACCAGTTTGTCATCTATAGACCCGAAGATGATGTCATCCACATAGACCTGCACAACCAGAGTGTGCTTTCCCTCCTTCAGCAGGAATAAAGTCTTGTCAACCTTCTCGCGAACGTATCAATGTGACAAGAGGAACTATGATAGCCTATCATATTAGGCCATGGGAGCCTGCTTAAGACCATACAATGCCTTGTCAAGTATATAAACATGATCAGGTTGAGAAGCGTCTTCAAATCCAGGAGTTTGCTCCACATACACTTCCTCCTTGAGAACTCCATTCAAGAAGGCAGACTTCATATCCATTTGATGCAATTTGAAGCCATGAAAAGCTGAGTATGCAATGAGTAGTCGGATAGCTTCCAAACGAGCAACAAGAGCAAAGGTTTCGTCATAATTGATCCCTTCTTGCTGCTTATATTCCTTCACCACCAGCCTTGCTTTGTTCCTTGTGACTTGTCCCTGAACACCCACTTGTGATGCGAAGGATCAACTGAAGTGTTGTCTGCAACGCAGGATCTTGGATTCCTCAAGCGTGGATTTGATTTCTTCTCTTCCGTAGCCAACGTGATGGCTTTCCTAGGGCTAAAGAGTTAGCCTTCAAACTCGTTCAACGTGATGAACGAAAGAGATCAACGTGATGATCGAAAATTGCTCGAAGCGACGAGCTATGGGATAAACGATCCGGGGATCGAGATTTGACGTTAGAATTCAAGGGAATGAGCGTACTCAACTTTACTACTCAAATTCAATGTAAAGAATACAAACTAGGGTTTCAAGTCTTAAATAGTGCCAAAAGAAATAACACAAAATAATAATAAAAATTGTTCAGCAAAACGACGAAGATTGAATTCGCTGACACAGACCGAAAGTGGGAGAAGCGGCGGTCGCTGCCATTTGCCGAAGGCAATTTCCTTGCGGAGTCTAAAACGGCGGTCGCCGTAAGGTTGGCGGCGGTCGCCGTCATTTGCCGTAGACAAATTCCCGGACTCTTCAAAAACGGCGATCGCCGTAAGTTTGGCGGCGGTCGCCGCCCCTCTGCTTCCGCAAACTCGTCGTTTGGCCTCTTCGAGTGCACTCCCGTTGTTCCCTCTTCGTCCTTCGCCGTCAATGAGCGGGTCATGGAGCTATCAATCTCCCCTTCTTGGCTGCAAAGCGTCCCCACTTCGTCCTTGTTGTCAGAAGCATGATATGTTGGAGGAGAAAGAGCGGCGACGTGGAAAACAGGACACACACCATAGTCAGTGGTTGTAGGTGGCCAACCCATGGGTAGCTCATCCGGAATGACATCCCCAGGGTCCTGCAAAAGATAAGGCACAGTAGTGGGTAAAACAACAAGATCTGTAACATTTATAGAACACGCTAACGTAGTAAGTAAAAAGCAAGGACGACGTCCCTGAATGATGGGGGAGACAGCCTGAGACTTAGCCAATAGAAGCCGGTCTTCACAAGATCCTTGAATGCCGTGCAAAGCTGGTGTAGAGGGATGTTTTGTTGCTGTCTTTTGTGGCTTCACACGTGCAGCTGCTTGCAATGGATGCCCCTTGGCTTGTTCAAGTGCCTTGACGCGGTTCCTCTCAACTTGATCTTGCAAAATCTCCTTAGGGCTCATAGGAAGCAAGGTGACCTTCCTTCCATTGTGCATGAAGACGTAGTTATTGAGGGAACCATCATGAAGAGCTCTCTTGTCAAATTGCCAAGGTCGCCCTAAGAGAAGGTGAGTGGCATCCATGGGCACGACGTCACAAAGCACCAAATCCGCGTAATGACCAATGCTGAAATGTATGATGCATTGTTGCTTCACAACATTGGAGTCATCACCCTCGGAAATCCAGTGTAGACTATATGGCTGGGGGTGCGGAGTCGTATTGAGCTTGAAGTGCTTGATCACCTTGTCATTGATGATATTGCAACAACTCCCACCATCTATAATAACACTCAAAGAAGCACCCTGGACCGCACACTTAGTATGAAATAAATTCTCACGTTGATCAAGTAAGATACCTTCTTTGGTGGTAAGAACTCGTCGTATAACCAAGCTAAGAGGCACGGTGCCTGGCTCGTCCTTATGGCTGCATATGTATCCGTCCACGTCCTCCTCTTCCTCCTGTGTGTACGTGTCAAAGACTGGCCCAACGTCGGGTGTGTCCTCATCAAAGGACTCGTATCCGGAGAGGTGCGAGAAGAGGACACGTTTGTTGTTGGGGCAGTCCCGCTGTATGTGGCCATGTCCTTGGCACTTAAAACAGATCTTGTCCCGTGCCCTGTCATCAGAAGGAGGCGCTCGCCGCTGTGGTGGCTCGTTGACGCGTGCCGGGGTAATGTGCGGTCGAGTGGTCGGCGCAGGCGTAGTAATCGCGGGAGCGGACTGCAAAGAGGAATGCACATTAGTGGAAGGGGAACTTGACAGAGGGTTAGAGCCATACCTTGTGTTAGAGTGAGACCAAGACGCTCTCTTAGCCGCTTGAGCTTGCGACCATATCTCCTGTGTCGTATGTGCGCACTTTTAGAGGTCCCGTATGTTGAGCACCCGAAGTTGGTTGTGAATAGGCTCATGCAGGCCACAAAAGAACATACTCCGAAACTCCTCGTCAGTGTGATGGATACCTGCCTTATGGGACAACTCTTCAAGCTCAACATAAAAGTCAAGGGGAGAACAGTTACCTTGAGCCGCTAGTTGTATCTTGAGGCGCATTTCGGAAGTAAAGTCCTCAGGGACATAATTTTTCCTCATGATCCGCATAAGATGGCGCCATGAAGTGACTGGACGCTCGCGGTGATACGCACGGTCAGCGCTGAAACAATGCCACCAAGCCTTGGCGGCACCGTCGAAGTGTAAAGCGGCGGTAGCAACCCGTTCTTCTTCCGGGTATTGGTAATGATTCAACACATACTCCATGGACTGCTGCCAATCAAGAAACTTAAGGGGATCAAATTCACCAAAAAAGTTTGGGAGTTTTACCTTAATGTCGGGGTGACGTGGTCCATGGCGCCCGGGGCTCGGGCGACGCCGTTCCCGCGAGTGTCGGCGGTAGCCGTGATGCGTGGCAACTCCTCGAGGCGTTCCATCTCATATGCATCCTCGTCATCAAATCCTTCCCTTGAGTTCCAACGTCAACTCTTCGATCCCATGGATCGTCTATCCCGTAGCTCGTCGCTTCGAGCAATTGTTCATCGTCTCTTTGGTGTTTGTGATCGTCTCTTTGATCCTTTCGTTCATCACTTTGAACGCGTTTGAGAAAGCCATCACTTTGGCTACGGAAGAGAAAGAATCGAATTCAAGCTTGAGGAATCAAAGATCCTGCGTTGCAAACAACACTTCAGGGGTTGTTCGCATCAACTGAAGTGTTGGAAAAGTAACCAAAACCTAATGGGAAATTAGGGTTCAGCCGTAAGAGGTGAGAGAGGGCGGCAGACGGTGGTGGTGGTGATTCCGGCGATTGGAGAGAAAAAAAAATTGCTAGGGTTTGCAAGCGGAAAATTTCAAGAATCACAATAAGAGAGAAGAATAAACTTAGCTTGGAAATGGCTCTGATACCAGTTGATGCGAAGGATCAACTGAAGTGTTGTTTGCAACGCAGGATCTTGGATTCCTCAAGCGTGGATTTGATTTCTTCTCTTCCGTAGCCAACGTGATGGCTTTCCTAGGGCTAAAGAGTTAGCCTTCAAACTCGTTCAACGTGATGAACGAAAGGGATCAACGTGATTATCGACAATTGCTCGAAGCGATGAGCTACGGGATAAACGATCCGGGGATCGAGATTTGACGTTAGAATTCAAGGGAAGGAGCATACTCAACTTTACTACTGAAATTCAACGTAAAGCATACAAACTAGGGTTTCAAGTCTTAAATAGTGCCAAAAGAAATAACATAAAATAATAATAAAAATTGTTCAGCAAAACGACGAAGATTGAATTCGCTGACGCGGACCGAAAGTGGGAGAAGCGGCGGTCACCGTAATTAAACGGCGGTCGCTGCCATTTGCCGTAGGCAATTTCCTTGCGGAGTCTAAAACGGCGATCACCATAAGGTTGGCGGTGGTCGCCGCCATTTGCCGTAGGCAAATTCCCGGACTCTTCAAAAACGGCGGTCGCCGCCCCTCTGCTTCCGCGAACTCGTCGTCTGGCCTCTTCGAGTGCACTCCCGTTGTTCCCTCTTTGTCCTTCGCCGTCAATGAGCGGGTCATGGAGCTATCAACTTGGTTCCTATCATAGTTCTGTTCCCTAGACGAGGGACGAGCCTCTAAACCTTGTTCCTTTCGACCTGATGGAGTTCTTCCTGTATGGCACTTATCCAGTCCGGATCCTTCAACGCCTCACCTACAATTTTGGGTTCTCGCATAGAAAGAAAAGCATTGAAGACACATAAATTTTGTAGAGAAGAGCGAGTACAAGTTCCATTTCGAAAGTCCGTAAGTATTTGATCCACTGGACGGTCCTTCTTTTGGTGGTAGTTTCTCACTTGCAAAGTAGTGAGATCAAGATCATCGTTGTCGGCACCACCAACACCTGTACTATCTTCATCAGTCTCTTCGGCATTAGGACTTAAGCTTTGTTCCTCGGGAGGGACCTAAGGAGAATCGGACAACTGAGCACCATCACCAGATACGATAGTACCAGCAGAGTCATGAGCCCTTGGAGTTGACGACACATCATGACTATCATGACCAGGAGAGGCCTCGTTGATGTCATCATTGAGCGTGGTTTCCATGACATTGCTTTCCACAAGATGAAAGTTGTCGTCCTCAAGGAGACTAGTATTTGAAGAAATACCAGTTTTTTGTTCCTGCACAAGGTTAACAGACATAACAGATTCATCAAAGACAACATGAATGCTTTGCTCTACCTTCCTTGTCCTTTTGTTGAAAACTTTGTAGGCCTTGCTGTGGAGAGAGTATCCTACAAAGGTGCCTTCGTCACTTCTCATATCAAACTTTGCAAGAAACTCTTTTCCATTGTTGTGGACAAAGCATTTACAACCAAAAGTCCGCAAATGTGAGACATAAGGCTTTCTTCCCCTTAAGAGTTCATAAGGAGTCTTGTTCCACAGTGAGCGAATGGTTGCCATGTTCAGCACATAACAAGTGGTATTCAAAGCTTTAGCCCAAAAACTCTTTGGAAGACCACTGACAATAAGCAAGGTGTGCGTCATGTCCTCCAGAGTTCTGTTCTTCCTTTCCATAACACCATTTTGCTGTGGAGTTCTAGGAGCTGAGAAGTTGTGACTTATTCCATTGATCCGACACAGGGAGAGAAACTGAGAATTCTCAAATTTTGTCACATGATCAGTATGAATAGAGCCAAGAGACCATCCAAGATTCTTCTCAACAGATTTGAGCCAAGACCCAAACTCAAGGAACACTTCATCCTTCGAGGATAGAAAGAGGGTCCATGTATACTTGGAGAAATCATCAACAATAACAAAGACATATAGATTTCCACCACGGCTCTTTGTGCGCATTAGCCCACGAAGATCCATGTGGATTAGTTCCAAAGGACGAATTGTGCTTACCTCTTTCTTGGATTTGAACGAAGATCTCACATGTTTTCCTTTGGTACAAGCATCACAAACTTCATTGCTAGTTACTTCGATCTTAGGAAGACCGTTGACCAGTTATTGCCTATGAAGTTTGGAAAGAAGTTGAAGACTTACATGTCCAAACCGCTTGTGCCACAAGTCTGTTGTCACAACAATGGACGATAGACACAGGTCCTTCTCATGGATAAAAGCAGGATCAACTTTGTATACGTTGTTTTCACGGATCCCTTTGAGCAAAATTTTCCTTGTACTAATACACTCAACTTGACAATCATTAGTAGTGAAGACTACCCTATTTTCCTTGTTTTGCAAAGTTGAGCAATACTGAAAAGATCAAACTTGAGATTGTTCACAAGAGTCACATTATCCACAGTTATGTGACTAGAAAGTCTTACCTTACCAAGACCACAAACTTCTCCCTTAATCTTATTTTCAAAGGTTATGGAACCTCTGGAGGCTTGTTGAAGTGAGGTGAACCAATTTTTGTTCCTTGTCATATGACTTGAGCATGCACTATCGAAGTAACAGGATGCTTTCCTCACTTCATCCTGTATTAAAAAGATTAGTTCTTACAAACCCAGACAAACTTAGGCTTTCTGGGTTGTCTGGGTTTGGGAGCAACATATTTGATCTTAGCAGATTTTTCATTGATTTTTTCTCTAGCAATACGAGCAATCTCCTCATTGTGTCTTTTCAAAAGACACTCTTGTTGGTAGTGACCAGAATGACCACAGTACCAACAAATCCTATGACACTTTAAATCCACATACTTGCTCTATCCAGGCCAAATTGGTTTGTTAGTAACCCTGGAATGAAAATCAATATATTCGGGCTTACCGTTCTGTGCTTGCTTTAGCCAAATAGAGTGAGCCTTTTGTCCATGATACTAAGGTTTATTCTCGTCAGCCAAATTTGCACAGTCTTTCCGATTATTCCCTTGAGAGGAACTTTCACCATTTTCTCGAAAAGACTGTTTGCCTCCGACTTCGGGACATTGGACCTGGGTGTCATCAACAGGAAGCTTAGCTTGGTAAACACTGCCAAAGCAAGGCACATGTTTCCTCCCTTTATTTTTTTTCATTCTTGGCTGCAACAAACTTAATGCCTTTAGCTTTTCCTTTCCGCTCCTCATTGATTTTGGACAAATCACTAGACAACTTAGCGTTGCTTATTTTTAACATTAAGGATTCCGATTCCAATGAGATAACAAAAGCTTCTAGGGAAGTAATCTTTTCAGTGAGCTTGGGACATTCACTACAAGAGTTAGAGAAAGAAGATAAAACGTTCTCAAGATTGGTCACTTTTTTAGCCCAACCTTTGTTCTCATCGATCAAACTTGAGATCGTATCATCCTTTTCTCCAATCTGCTCACTAAAAAGACTGTTCTCATTAGAAAGTTTCTTAATAATGAAAATCAGTTGTTCCTTATACGTGCTTTTCAAACTTGAAATGAGTTCATATTCATTTACCTCAGAGTCATTTGGACTACCTTCAGCCATGAGGCAAAGCATGCTTGAGATAGAGTTGCAATCTTCTGAGTCATGAGGACTCCCAATGGCAATCAAGCAAATATCCGTTGCATGAGAAGATTCCTCATCTTCTGAGTCAGAGTCTCCCCAAGTTGCCACCATTGTTTGTTTTTCTTCATGAACAAGAGGGAGACCACCTTTTTCTTGAAGCAGTTTTTGGCGAAGTGTCCTTTGTTTTGACTGTGGTAACAAACGAAATCCTTCAGATCTTTGTTCCCTTCAGAGGAACGAGGGGTGCCTTTGCTTCGGGACCATATTCTTTTCATCGCTCTGGTGATGAGAGCAACGTCTTCATCTCCATCTTCATCCTCATCTTGAACTTGAGACAAGTCGAAGGCTTTTTCAACCTTTAGAGCAATGCTTTGAGCCTTTTCAGTTCCCTTTCATCTCATCTTGGAGTTATGGACTGAGGCGTTGCTTTCCAGCTTGACAACAACTTCTTCCATCGTGAGAGCTTTGACACCAGTCTGGGCGTAAAGAGAAAGAGCAATTGCATCCCATTGAGGATTGAGACCTTGTATGAAGTGATGAGTGAGCTTCCAGTCAGGAAGCTTCTCACCAAAGAACTCCAGTTGGACAACTACTCCCTGGAAGCGAGATTAGAAGTCTTGAATGTGTTCACTTTTTCCCTTGGGAGATGTAATCATACGCCTTCATCAAGGCAAGGATATGATTTTTCTTGACATCCTCATTGCCTTCATGGAGACGCTTTAAGGCATCCCAGATCTCCTTAGTTGTTTTGTAGCAGATGACCTTCTTAAGATCAGCGGGGAGCAAAGCCATATGCAGGATCTTTTTGGCTTTGCTATTCTTCTCCAGCTTTCTCCAATTAGCCTCATCATAATCAGCCATTGCTTTTGGTTTTATTGCATCCTTTTCATCCTGAATTGGAATGAGACCGACTTCAAAGATTTTCCATATATGACCGTCAAGGGAGCAGATATGAGACTCAATTTGCTCAACCCACCAGTTGTATTCATCAGCCTTCAGAGTTGGAGGTTTCCAGAATGAGTCACTGATAGCATTGTTTGACGACATCTTTCCTGCAAAGACTTAACGAACATAATCTAGAGACAAGACTCTGATACAATTGTTGGATCATTGGTGGTTTGTCTGAGGGAACAAATGTTTTGTTCCCACAGAAGGTGCAACGTAATATATAAGCAGAAAAGAATAAGATTAGAACTCACGATTTAGAGTGAAAACCCCAATTAATCAAATGACTAATCAAGAAAAAACCACTATCTTCAAGCTTCCCGTTTAAGAGGATTTTGAAGATGTCTACATGTTTTATTGATTTCTTGATCGGTTACACTTGTAGCTCGGACTTTAAACCCTAGACTTCCTACCTTGTTTTGAATCACTCCTACAACGATGAACACGAGCTCATTCTCTAAGACTCATGAACTTCTTCACTTCTTTTTCTTTCTCACTGAAATGCTTCGAGTTTGTGCTTAGAAATGATCGACTCACTTCTATTTATACACGTAGAGAATCCTACTATCAAATAATATCTTCTTCTCACTTTCCAGTAACAAAAAGATATTTTTTGACTCACAAAGATAGTATCCTAACCGATCCTATTATCTAAGGAACTCTCTCCTAAAATAACATAATCAAGATAAGATATAGTCTTCTCTCTCCAAATCTTCTAGTTGGCGTAATCAACCAACTTTCTGTTTCCAACCGCATGATCTTCAAGGATTATCATTATTATCTTCACAATTGTTTTCTTTATGATATTCGCAGTTTGTTGTTGTTGTGACGACACTGTTGTTTCTTTGGAGGTAACAAAACGTTTAGAAAACTCTTTGATCCCTCTGCATTACTGCGTTGCCAATCGTTCTCTGTGACATCTTTGTTTGATCCTGAAACACTTAGTCACCATATAAGTTGAATGTTTGTTACCATGAAAACCAAGAAATTCAACAGAGCTAACTTGATTAAACTCTACAATGAAACTTTAAAAAATCTCTTATAAATATACATATTTAAAAGAAAATAGAAGTAGAGATTAAATATATTTTTTCAAGACGAGTTTAACATCTCAATTTCTTTATAATTAACATATATTTTTCTGAAATTGTATAAAATTGAAATTCACCTCTTATCACAAAAAAATAATATACAATTTATATTCTTTTTTCACCAATGTGAGGCACAAGACCGAGAAAATTGTTCAAACATTTGAAGTTCAATTTTGAGCGGGCATGCACCTAGGGATGTGCAAACGGTTCACACCGTTTTTATAGTCCGGTCCGGACCAGTGAACCGTAATTTTTTGAATCTTTGGATATTAAATTGGGCCGGTCCGATCCTTTTACAGTCTGGGCTGTAAAGACCGTAAATGTATTTACTTTTCTAAAAACTCGATTTTTGAATTTTTTTTTGCGGTTCGAATTGGACCAGACTATAATTGGACTGAATATTCGGGAATACTGGTTAACATAGAGGTGGCCACGGTTCATGAACCGTCGGCTCAAGGGAACCTTGAACCGGAACCTGAATCGATTACCCCCCAGAATCGGCGGTCCGGTTCGGGTTCGGCCGGTTTCCCGCCGATTCGGAACCCGATTCAAAAAAAATAAAATTAAAACATTTTTTTTAAAAGGAAACCGGATTCCCGCCGGTTCGGAACCCGATTAAAAAAAAACATTTTTTTTAAAAAAAGTAAAAATAAAAAAGGGCTAGGTTTTGTAGCTATATTTTATAAGATTTAAATTATAAAGGGTATTGTAACATTATATGATTTAGGTTAGGGTTTATAGTTTATAGTTTAGGGTTAAGGGTTTGTATGTTAAGGTTTTGTATAGTTTATGGTTCAGTTTTTTTATATTTAATTATTTTGATGTTTTTAATGTATTTATGACTTTTGTATCTTTTTTAAGATTTAATCATTTAAAGGGTAATGTAAGATTTAGGACTCTAGGTTAGGGTTTATAGTTTAGGGTTAAGGGTTTGTATTTTAAGGTTTTGAATTGTTTATGGTTTATGGTTAGGTTTTATTTTAAATTTAATTATTTGAACAATTTTAATGTGTTTATGTTTTTTGTAGCTTTTTAAAATTTTAAAGGGTAATGTAGGATTTAGGACTCTAAGTTAGGGTTTATAGTTTAGGGTTAAGGGTTTGTATTTTAAGGTTTTATATTGTTTATGGTTAGGTTTTATTTTAAATTTAATTATTTGAATGTTTTTAATGTGTTTATGTTTTTTTGTAGCTTTCTTAAGATTTAAAGGGTAATGTAGGATTTAGGACTCTAGGTTAGGGTTTATAGTTTAGGGTTAAGGGTTTGTATTTTAAGGTTTTGTATTGTTTATGGTTAAGTTTTATTTTAAATTTAATTATTTGAACGTTTTTAATGTGTTTATGTTTTTTGTAGCTTTTTTAAGATTTAAAGGGTAATGTATGATTTAGGAATCTAGGTTAGGTTTTATAGTTTAGGGTTAAGGGTTTGTATTTTAAGGTTTTGTATTATTTATGGTTAAGTTTTATTTTAAATTTAATTATTTGAACATTTGTAATGTGTTTATGTTTTTTTTGTAGCTTTTTTAAGATTTAAAGGTAATGTAGGATTTAGGACTCTAGGTTAGGTTTTATAGTTTAGGGTTAAGGGTTTGTATTTTAAGGTTTTGTATTATTTATGGTTTAAGGTTATGTTTTATTTTAAATTTAATTATTTGAACGTTTTTAATGTGTTTATATTTTTTGTAGTTTTTTTAAGATTTAAAGGGTAATGTAGGATTTAGGACTCTAGGTTAGGGTTTATAGTTTAAGGTTAAGGGTTTGTATTTTAAGGTTTTGTATTGTTTATGGTTTATGGTTAGGTTTTATTTTAAATTTAATTATTTGAACGTTTTTAATGTGTTTATGTTTTTTGTAGTTTTTTTAAGATTTAAAGGGTAATGAAGGATTTAGGACTCTAGGTTAGGGTGTATAGTTTAGGGTTAAGGGTTTGTATTTTAAGGTTTTGTATAGTTTATGGGTTAGGTTATTTTTTTATATTTAATTATTTGAACATTTTTTAATGTGTTTATGGTTTTTGTAGCTTTTTTAAGATTTAAAGAATAATGAAAGATTTATGACTCTAGGTTAGGGTGTATAGTTTAGGGTTAAGGGTTTGTATTTTAAGGTTTTGTATAGTTTATGGGTTATGGTTATTTTTTTATATTTAATTATTTGAACATTTTTTAATGTGTTTATGGTTTTTGTAGCTTTTTTAAGATTTAAAGGGTAATGTAACATTATATGATTTATGTTAGGGTTTATAGTTTTAGGGTTAAGAGTTTGTATTTTAAGGTTTTGTATAACTATATGGTTAGGATTTTTTATATTTAATTATTTAAACGTTTTTTAATGTGTTTATGATTTTTGTAGCTTTTTTTTTAGATTTAAAGGGTAATGTAATTATGTAACATTATATGATTTAGGTTAGAGTTTATAGACATTAGACATAGTTTTAGGGTTAAGGGTTTGTATTTTAAGGTTTTGTTACTTTGTAGAGTATGGTTTATGATTTATGTTTTTTTTAATATGTAATATTTTGAACGTTTTTTAATGTGTTTATGATTTTTGTAGCTTTTTTAAGATTTAATGGGATTAGTAGGAATAGTAGGATGTAAGACTTTAGAATTTAGAATTTTAGGGGTGTTTTGGATTTTGGGATAATCAAACAATCAAAGTTTACATATCAAGTTTTGATATAGAACAATAATTAACCAATTGACTTAGGAAACTCCACATCATGTAAGCTTTGTTAGAAATGTAAAAATATTTCAACAATTTTTACCAAAGTATTCCGGTCCCTTACGGACCGAATCGAAAAATTTCATTCCTAGACCGATAAATTACGGTCTTAGACCGGACCGTAATCCATAATACAAAAAAGCGAGAACCGTAAATCAGACTGTCAATTTACAGTCCTGTCCAATTTTACAATCCGGTCAGAATTTGCACATCCCTACGTGCACCATACCTACTCCATGCTAAGTTTGGTCGCTAATTTAAATCTTTGACATCATATATAAGTGAAAAACCGATTGAATGGGTAAGAATATTAGTTTATAGATGGAATTAAATATATATTTACTCAAGTCAATTATGTAGGCCACCTATATAATTAGGCGGATAAATTCAACAAACGTACGTGGATGGATGAGTGGCAAATCGCAACGGATGTGTTGGTTTGGCTTTGTCTTTTTTTGGGTCAAAAGAGAGGCGGTACTCTCGGAGATGCATAAAAGAAACAAACAAAGTGGACTACACAGAGATAAGGCAGGGCTAGCCCTCCCCTCAGATTCGGAAATTAAGAGCGACAAAATACCCTCGGGGGGCGAGACTAACACATGAGAACCTAATGGGAAAGAAAAAGCGAGAGATGCAAGGGAGTCGGCGACTGAGTTCGCTTCCCTGAAGACATGGCGAAATTGGATCATCAAATTCCTGCGGAGAAAGCCTCTACAATGCTCAACGAGGCTGAAAAGGGGGTGGCATGGGTCCAGGGATTTGCCCAAAAGCGTCACCGCCAATTGCGAGTCTGTCTCGAAGGACACCTTCCTTATCCCCCGGTCCCAACCGTACCTCAGTCCACCGAGGATGCCCCATAATTCGGCAGCTGGGACAGTGCAAAGACCTAAGTTGTGGATGAAACCACCAACCCAATTCCCCTTCTCGTCGCAGCAAGCTCCGGCAGCAGTAGCATGGCCATGCATGTTCCTTGCCCCATCTGAATTAACTTTGAACCAGCCAGCATCAGGTTTGGTCCAACCGATTTGAGTAACTGATTTTGGCACACAGAAGGCAGCATGTTGTGGGGCATCCCACACGGCCCTATATTCCTTGCATCTGTCAACAATGAAGCCAGGTTTATCAGTGGTCTAGCAAGGGTACCCAAAAACTCTGTTGTTCCTCCAACCCCAGCACCACCAAATTACAAAGGCAAAAATTGCAGACCATTCTCTAGCGCCATTAAGGACAGCTCTAGACATAATATTAGCTCTAAACCAAGTGGCAAACGATTGATTGAAGAAGTTATCATAAGAATCTGGGGGCTTGAGACTAAGCCATGTACCTTTGATTGCGCTGCAGTCACGGAACAGATGGGTGAGTGATTCAGTAGAGGTCTGGCACGAGCTACAAGTCGCCGAGTCTGTCAGGTGGCGTCTCCTTCGTTCTTCATTAGTGAGGATTGCTCCCCGCATGGCAAGCCAACAGAAGGATCAAATTATTTCCGACACCTTGAGTCTCCATATGGTTTTGAAGACACTACATTCAGTCTCTTTGCTGAGTAAAGTCCCAGTGGTAACCTCATACCCCGACGCTACAGAGTAGTTGCCATCTGCCGTGTGCTTCCAACTCAGGGAGTCCAACATGTCTGGGTTGTCGAAGATGGCAATCACTGCTAATCGGAGCAAGGTCGCAGTTGGTAGTAGTGGACTAAGGAGCATCCAATTCCACCCACACCCATTGGTCCAGTAGGTCGAGACCAAATCATCATACATGGATAATGGGAGATTACCTTTAACTTCATCAATAAGCGGAGTTTCCATGATCCAGCGGTCGAGCCAAAACTGAATAGTGCAACCATTGCCCAGCAGCCATCGAGTTCCCTTAGTAATAACATTTCTGATTCCAGAGCGCAAGCTTCTCCACACATGAGACGGACCAGCCAGGTCAGCACCAGAAGGACGGATTTATTTAGCGCTAAGGACTCAACACCAAAGGTTATCCCCATTATGCAAGAATCTCCAACCGAGTTTGCCGATGATAGCTTGGTTCAAGTTTGCCATGGACCTGATTCCAAGTCCCCCAAGGTACTTTGGCTTGCAGACTTCATTCCAGGCCACAAGGTGCATTTTTCTTTGTCCATTCCTGCTTCCCCCAAATGAAGTTTCTGCAGGTTTGGTCGATATTTCGGCTAACGGAAGCAGGGAGGCACACAATCGCCATGGAATAGATGAGAATCGAGGACAGCACAGACTTTGTGAGAGTGATTCTTCCCGCCAGGCTAAGAAATTAGGACTTTCAACCAGCCAATCTAGAATTGATTTTCTCGAGCAGGGGTCTGAAGGTCTCCTTAGAGACTTGCTTGTGCAGGACCGACATGCCAAGGTAACTTCCCAGATCATCAGTCACCTCAAACCTGCATCTTCTCTTAAGCTCTTCCGTGATATCCATGGAAACAAAAAGTTTAGATTTAGCAGCATTGATTCTTTGTCCCGAGGCCCTGCAAAAGGAGTCCATGTAGTTTTGGATCACTTGTAGTTGAGAAGTAGAGGCTTCAACAACAAGGACGATATCATCGGCGAAAAGGATATGAGATAGCTTCGGTCCATTCCTCGATAGTTGGATAGCTTTCCAGTGCCCGTTGTCCACTTCATTGAGAATCATGTGGCTGAGCTTTTCAATGCAAAGCACACAAATATAAGGTGATATTGGGTCGTCTTGGCGGATACCGCACGAGGGGCTAAAGTTGTCGGTCTTCTCCCCATTGAAGAGCAGTTTCATGGATGAGGTGGAAACACACTCCCTAATCCAGTTAACCCATTTAGGCGAGGATCCAGCATCAGCGAGGGTATTCTCAATAAAAATCCAAGCGGAGCCTGTCGTACGCCTTCTCAAGATCGATCTTTAAAATCATCCATCCCTTTCGCCCTTTCTTTTTCCTCATTGAGTGCACAATTTCCTGCATTAGCACAATATTGTCAGTAATAAGTCTTCCAGGAATAAAACTTCCCTGCATGGGGCCAATTAAAGTAGCGAGAAGTGGCCTTAATCTGTTCACAAGAATCTTGGTGATGATTTTGTAGAGGACATTGCATAAGCTTATTGGCCTGAATTGGCTTACAAGTTCTGCCTTGTTCACTTTGGCGATGAGGACAATCAAAGTGCTGTTGAGGTCATTGGGCATGTGGGAGGATTCAAAGAATTGTTGAACAACATTATAGACGGATTTGTTCACAGTTGTCCAACACTTATGGAAGAATAAAGCTTGGAAACCATCTTCTCTTGGGGCCTTGAGGGCTCCCATTTGTTTCAGGGCACTGTCAATTTCAGGCTCAATGATGGGGTTGTCTAGCTGGTACCATTCTGATTGACTGATGGTAGGGAAGGCCCTCTGGATTACATTGATGGGCTCAAGATCCTCAGGGGTAATGGAGTACAAATTCCTGAAGAACTGAAGAGCAAGGCCTTCCATTCCTCTATTATCACTGACGAGATTTTCGTCTTCATTTTTAAGATCCACAATTTTGTTGTGCTTCCTCTTGATCACAGTCGACACGTGATAAAACGAGGTGTTTCTATCTCCCTCTCGCAACCACTGCTCTCTAGATTTCTGGAGCCAAAGAGATTCCTCCTGTTCGACCACTCTGCTAAAATCCGCATGTAATTCACCTTCAAGATTTAATAAGAAAGGAGTCACTTTAGAGGCAAGAGCTCTTTGCACCCCAGTAATACGAGCAATAAGCCTCTTTTTCCTGGCATGGATGTTCCCAAAGATAGAAGCATTCCATTCAATGAGCTGGTCTTTGATGGCGGCGAGAGCATTAGTGGTGTGAAGATGGTTGTTCCACTTATTCTCAATGTATTCATGGAATCCAGGATGCAGGGTCCAGGCAGACTCAAAGAGGAACGGTCGGCGGTTCCTGTTAGCATTACTGATGGGATCGAGCTTGAGCAAAAGTGGAGCATGGTCAGAAGAGATGATAGGGAGATGAAAGACTCTAGCCTCGGGCCATCGAATGGTACCAGCTGCGTTAGCCAAAAATCTTTCAAGCCGCTTGGCCACCACAATATTGTTTTGCTGTTTTCTGGACCAAGTAAAAGGTGGGCCAGTGAACCCCATGTCAATCAACCCGAGATGGTTGACCATAAGCTCAAAGGTGGGAGTATCTGGGGGAGAGGGTACCGGAGCCGCCTTGTCTTTCCCAGGTATGGAGGATACAATTCAAGTCCCCGCCTATGATCACCGAGTCTTGAATTTGCGCGGCATCAACCTGGAGATGAGCCCAAAAAGAGCTTCTTCGAGCCGGGGAGGGCGGAGCATAGACAACAAAAAGGTGACTAGAGGAATTATCATGTTTCAGAGTTGCATGGATGTAGTGTTGGTGGGTCTTAACAATGTGCACATCCACTTTATCATCGTTCCAAAGAAGCCAGACGCCTCCAGCAAACCCAACAACCTCAACTCTGACATTGCGGATGAATTTAAGTCGGCGACAAACCTTGTCGGCACGAGAGCCAGAGATTTTTGTTTCAAACAAGGCTAAAACATCAACTCGGTGATGGCGAATCCAGTAGCGAAGGGTCATGCGGAGCCCATCCTTGTCGGCGCCGCAGCAGTTCCAAAAAAGGCAATTCATAACGGATGAGCGACATGGGGCGGGAGACCACATTAGGCAGATTGGCTGAGGCCAGTCTGATCGTCTTGGACCATAACAGTCCTATCATGTAACATCTTCCCCGCGGGTGCAGTTTGAGATCCTTGCAGCAAGTTGAGATGAGTTTGGCCGGCCGGTGGGGTTTCTTGAACCTCATCATCATCGTCTGTGCTGGAAAGATCATCAGGATTCTCCAGTGGGAAGGACTCAATGTGGGTGAGGTTGAAAGTAACTACCTTCTCTCTCCTGGGTCTATCGGGAGGTCCATCTTGCATCTTGTCTTTGGGCCCAATAGGGATGTAATTCCCACTATGCCTTCGACCTGAATATTTTAAGGTCCTTCCCTTAGAGTTTTCGGGTAACCTCGACCCATCTGTCACTCTGTCGAGGTTGTCCTGTGCTTTTCCTGCCCCCTGACTTGGGTAAGCTTTATGTATCTCAATAGCACAGAAAGAGGGGGGGGGGGTGATAGCTCCATAACTCCCTTGATGATGGCACAGGACGAAGAGGACGCAATGAAGTTGCGCTCGGCTGGTCCGACGACAAGAGCCCGCGCCAGAGCCATGGAACGAGCCACACACTCCTTAGTCTCACGGGCTTACGCAAGTGATACGGGTTCATCTAGTCCTAAATGGGTCCTCCTTGTGACCTATGAAGGCTTAGGTGGGGCCTCGTCCTAATCGACCCCACCAAGAAGACGAAGACGACGAGTTCGCGGAAGCGGAGCAATAGTGAAGAACTCGGCCCAGAACTCGACCGAGTTTTGGACCGAGTTGTTTCTACAGTGAAGAACTCGGCCCAGAACTCGACCGAGTTCTGGACCGAGTTGTCGGTGATTTTTCGTCTCTGTTCGAGTGCGTTTACAGACAACAACTCGGCCCAGAACTCGGCCCAGAACTCGGCCGAGTTCTGGACCGAGTCGCGGCCGCGTCAGCGTTTTCATTTCGTCGTCTCTTCGCTTGCTGAACAATTTTAATATTATTTTATGTTATTTTTATTTGACCTATTTAAACACTTGAAACCCTAGTTTGTATCTTTTACGTTGGATTTTAGTTTACAAGTTGAGTTCGCTCCTTAGAAGTTGAGTACGCTCCTTCCTTGAATCCTAACGTCAACCCTTCGATCTCCGGATCAACCTATCCCGTAGCTCGTCGCTTCGAGCAAATCATTCACCGTCTCTTCGGTACTCAAGGTCATCTCTTTGACCTCTTCGTCATCTCTTTGACGCGTTAGAAAGGGTTATCTCTTTAACCCTAGGAAAGCCATCACTTTGGCTACGGAGGAGAAGATTCAACCTAGCTTGAGGAGTCAAGATCCTACATCGCGACATCGCCCATGGGTTGTTCGCATCAACTGGCATCAGAGCCTTTTCCAAGCTAAGTTTATTCTTCTCTCTTTTGTGATTCTTGAAATTCTTCCGCTAGCAAACCCTAGAATTTTTTTTTCTACCACCACCACCACCGTTCGCAACCACCGCCGATCCCCACCACCACCGTTCGCCACCACCGCCGATCCCCACCACCAACATCAAACACCACCACCACCATCCGCCGCCGCCTCCTTCACCTTCACGACCAAACCCTAATTCATCTAGGTTTTGTTTACTTGTTCCCCACTCCTACAATATACCCTCTAGCAATTCTTGTTTCCTTTGATTGCATATTTGTTTCCTTGTTCTTGTTGATCTCATCTTGCTTCATCTTTGGTTTAATTGCTAAATTAGTTATTGATTTCTTCCCTGCTAGTTGTTTGTCTCTTCTTTCTTTTCCTGCACTCGCTTTGTGTGGTTCTTTCTTGCTTGATTCGCAATCTTATCAAGTCACAAAAAAAAAAGGTTTGACCGTACAAAAATCGAAAACAAACATACTATTCTCACCTTCCATCAATAAAAAAAAGGGTTGGGAAGATGGAAGCGTTCAAAAATTAGGCAGAGAACGCACCATACGGTCATACTCTATCTTCTCATCTTCCATGTCTCTATGCAACTCGGAGTAAAACAAGGGCAATTAGAAATTTTCGGCTCTCTTGTGATTAACCCTGAGAAACTTGATTTGATTTGCTTGCACTTGGAAACTTGTGTGTTGTTTGGGATTTGAATTGCTAGCTCTTGTTTTCTTGCCTTACGTTCAAGCCTCTCCCTCCTCACGAGCAACCCAAATTAGTACGCCCTGCGGAAAATTTCTTGGGTCACTTTTGAGACAAGGACTTGGCTTGGACTTGTTTCTTTTGCTTGGTGCAACTTACTTCTTGTGGTGTATGCTGCGTATAGGTTCTATGGACGTGCCGACCACACGCACCTCTCGTTCTACGGGCAACCGCAGCCCTGGACCCGTCTTCGTGGACTCCACGTCTGAGCACATCGACTCCCTTCACGCTGAGATTGACAACTTGCACGCTTCAAATACTGAGCAAGCTGCTGAACTCGCTCACCTTCGTCGGACCTTGAGCACCTTGACGCTGCCCACCGCTGATCCCTTGCTGAATCCTACGGCCTCCACAAGCCAGCCACGAGACAGCAAGGGGAAGGGAGTTTTGTCTACTCCGCAGGATCGCCTTCGTTCGCAAATTGCAGGATACCCCACCAAGCGTGGTGACTCCCGCATCCGGTACAACCCCACCTTTGCTCAGGGGGAGGACGACTACACGTCGGATCGCTCACGTCATAGTGTTCGCGTTTCCAAGGATCCCCTCTCGTATGTCAACACCAAGAACCGACGGACCCGAGGTCGGCAACACGACCGGTATGACGATTCCGAGTCCGAGCGTGATGATGATGCTGCTGATCGTCGCTCAGACCACTCCCGGGACAGCCTTGATGATCACGAGGCATATGAGATGGAACGCCACGAGGAGTTGCGCCCTACGCGACGCGGCTACCGCCGCCACTCGTGAGACCGGCGTCACCCGAGTCCCGGTCGGCAAGGCCCACGGCGCCCTGACATTAAGGTAAAACTCCCTACCTTTTCGGGTGAATTTGATCCTCTTAAATTTCTTGATTGGCAGCAGTCTATGGAGTATGTTTTGAACCACTACCAATACCCGGATGAGGAACGGGTTGCTACCGCCGCTCTACACTTCGACGGCGCCGCCAAGGCCTGGTGGCATCGCTTCTGCGCTGACCGTGTGCATTACCGCGAGCCTCCAATCACTTCTTGGCGCCAGCTTATGCGGATCATGCGGAAGAAGTATGTCCCCGAGGACTTTACTTCTGAAATGCGCCTTAAGATACAACTCGCTTCTCAAGGTACTCGCTCCCCCATTGACTTCTATGCTGAACTTGAAGAGTTGTCCCATAAGGCAGGTATCCATCACACTGACGAGGACTTTCGGAGTATGTTCCTTCGTGGCCTGCATGAGCCCATTCGCAACCAACTCAGGGTGCTTAATATTCCAGATCTCCAAAAGTGCGCTCATACGGCACAAGAGATATGGACACAGGCTCAAGCGGCTAAGCGAGCATCTTGGTCCCGCACCAATTCCAGGTATGCCCCCTCTAACTCGTCTGGGTCCTTTCCTTCTAATATGCGCCCCTCTTCACAGTCCGCCCCCGCGATTGCACCACCGGCGCCGGTCACTCGGCCGAGCAACACCTCGGCGCGCGTCAACGAGCCACCGCAGCGGCGTGCACCGCCCTCAGATGAACGGGTGCGTGACAAGGTCTGTTATAAGTGCCAAGGGCATGGCCACGTACAACGGGACTGCCCCAACAACAAGCGAGTCCTCTTCTCAGCCCTCACCGGATACGAGTCCTTTGACGATGACACCCCGGACAGCCCTCCAGTGTTTGATTCGTACGACTAGGACGAGGAAGCGGAGAAGTTGGATGGGTATATTTGCAGCCCTATGGACGCTCAAGGCAACGTGCCCCTTAGCCTGGTCACTCGCCGTGTTCTTACCACCAAAGAAGGTACCTTACTTGACCAACGTGAAAATTTATTTCATACTAAATGTGCGGTCCAGGGTGCTTCTTTGAGTGTCATTATAGATGGTGGAAGTTGTTGCAATATCATCAATGAGAAGGTGATCACGCACTTCAAGTTCGATACAACTCCACATCCCCAGCCTTATAGCCTATAATGGATCTCCGAGGGTGATGACTCCAATATTGTTAAGCGTCAGTGCACTATCAATTTCAGTATTGGCCATTACAAGGATTCTGTGCTTTGTGACGTCGTTCCCATGGATGCCACCCATCTTCTCTTAGGGCGTCCTTGGCAATTCGACAAGCGTGCCCTTCATGATGGTTTTCTCAACAACTACGTCTTCATGCACAATGGGAGGAATGTGACATTGCTTCCTATGAGCCCTCAGGAGATTATGCAGGATCACGTCGAAAGGAACCGCGTCAAGGCCCTTGAACAAGCCAAGGAGAAGGCCGGCTGTGACACCCCCCAAAAATCAGCACCCAAGGCTGGCATCCAAGGCTCGTGTGAGAACCGCCTTCTTTTGGCTCGGTCCCGGGATGTCTCTCCAATCATTCAGGGAAGACTTCCTTGCTTTTTACTTGTTCCTTTCGCGTGTCTTTTAAATGTTAAAGATCTTGTTGATTTACCCCCTACAGTGTCTTCTCTTTTACAGGAATTTGAAGATGTGATGCCCGCGGAGCTGCCCGAAGGCTTGCCACCCATTCGTGGTATTGAGCATCAAATCGACTTTGTCCCTGGCGCCTCTCTTCCTAACCGCGCAGCATACCGCGCAAGTCCAGAGGAGACAAAGGAATTGCAGCGCCAAGTCCAAGAGTTGATGGATAAGGGCCACGTCCGAGAGAGTTTGAGCCCCTGTGCCGTGCCGGTCATTCTTGTGCCCAAGAAGGATGGTAGTTGGCGCATGTGTGTTGATTTCGGGCGATCAACCAAATTACGGTAAAGTATCGACACCCTATTCCTAGACTTGATGATATGCTTGATGAATTGTCTGGTGCTACCCTATTTTCGAAAATTTATCTTAAGAGCGGGTATCATCAAATTCGGATGCATGAGGGTGATGAGTGGAAAACTGCATTTAAAACTAAGTATGGCTTGTATGAGTGGTTGGTGATGCCTTTTGGTTTGACCAATTCCCCTAGTACTTTTATGCGGTTGATGAACCATGTGTTACGTGCTTACTTAGGGAAATTTGTGGTTGTCTACTTTGATGATATCCTTGTTTACAGCAGGTCTTTGGATGAGCATGTTGAGCATCTTAGGAAGGTCTTAGAGTGTCTTAGACGGGAGAAACTTTATGCTAACCTGAGTAAATGTTCTTTTTGCTCGGATTCCACGGTTTTTCTTGGTTTTGTGGTGTGCAAGGATGGGCTGCAGGTTGACCAGGAAAAGGTTCGCGCCATACAAGATTGGCCACGCCCTACCACACCAACCATGGTGCGGTCCTTTTTGGGCTTGGCTGGCTTCTATCGCCGCTTTGTGCGTGATTTCTCCACCATTGCAGCCCCGCTTCATGAGCTTACAAAGAAGGCAACGTCTATTGAGTGGACGACCGCACATGAGACCGCCTTCATCACTTTGAAGGACCGATTGTGCAACGCTCCCTTGTTGAAATTACCGGACTTCTCCAAGACCTTTGAGGTGGAGTGTGACACTTCTCATCACGGAATTGGAGGAGTTTTGCTGCAGGATAGGCGCCCCATTGCATACTTCAGCGAGAAACTCACCGGCGCCCAGCTCAACTACCCCACGTACGACAAGGAGCTCTATGCTCTTATTCGGGCGTTGAAGACTTGGCAACACTACCTATGGCCCAAGGAGTTCGTCATTCACTCAGACCATGAGGCGTTGAAGTATTTGAAGATTCAGCACAACCTCAACCGCCGCCATGCCCGCTGGGTGGAATTCATGGAGACCTTCCCCTACGTGGTCAAATACAAGAAGGGCAAAGAGAATGTGGTTGCTGACGCCCTTTCTCGCAAGTATGTATTACTTACCCACCTTGATGCTTCTATCTTAGGCTTCTCTTTGATTAAAGATGTCTATATGCATGACGTTGACTTTGCTAAAAATTTTAAAACATGCATGAACATTGGAGAGTCTAATGGGTTCTATATTGATAATGGCTACCTTTTCAAGGCAAGGAAACTTTGCATCCCTAAAACATCTATGCGTAGGTTGCTCATTCAGGAAGCCCATGAGGGTAGAGGTCATTTTGGTTTCCCTAAAACCTTGGCTGCATTAAAGGAACATTTCTATTGGCCTAAAATGTTGCATCATGTTACACGTTTTTGCAAGGCTTGTGTTACTTGTGTGCATGCTAAGTCTAGATCGAGTCCCCAAGGATTGTATACCCCTTTGCCTATTCCGGATGTTCCATGGGAAGATATTAGTATGGATTTTATCACTGATTTACCCATGTCTAAGAAGGGGAGAGACTCGATATTTGTGGTAGTTGATAGGTTTTCTAAGATGGCTCATTTCATTGCATGCAAGACTACTAACAATGCTTCTGAGATCGCTTCATTATTTTTTGAGCATGTTGTTAAGCTGCGTGGTATTCTTAGGAGTATAGTGTCTGATCGTGATGCTAAATTTGTGAGTTATTTCTGGAAATCTTTATGGGCCAAATTGGGAACTAAGTTGTTGTTCTCTACTAGTTATCACCCCCAGACTGATGGCCAAACCGAGGTTACTAATAGGACTTTGGGTGCTCTATTGCGTACTATGTTAAAGTCTAACCTCCGCAAGTGGGAAGAGTGCTTGCCTTTTGTTGAATTTGCTTATAACAGGTCGGTGCATTCGGCGACGCAGCGGACTCCCTTCCAGGTGGTCTACGGCCTCAATCCGCTCACCCCGTTGGATCTCATACCACGGACATTGAAGGAAAAGGAAAGCTTGAAGGGCATGGAGCGTGCGGACCAGGTCAAGGCCCTCCATGAAAGGACGAGACAGCAGCTGGAGCGGAGATCCGAGCAAGTAGCTGCCCAATGTAACAAAAATCGCTGCCCGGTTGCTTATGAGCCCGGCGACTTGGTGTGGCTGCATTTGCACAAGGAACGCTTTCCATTGAAGCGACGCCACAAACTGGACGCGCGAGGTGATGGCCCTTTCCAGGTACTACAACGCCTTGGGACCAATGCCTATCGCTTGGAGTTACCCGATGACTATGGCGCGCACCCGACGTTCAACGTCGCTGACCTTGCTCCATATACTCCTCCTGCTTTTGACGACGAGGACGAAGCGAGGACGCTTCGCAGCCAAGAACGGGAGATTGATAGCTCCATAACTCCCTTGATGACGGCGCAGGACGAAGAGGATGCAATGAAGTTGCGCTCGGCTGGTCTGATGACAAGAGCCCGTGCCAGAGCCATGGAACGAGCCACACACTCCTTAGTCTCACGGGCTTACGCAAGTGATACGGGTTCATCTAGTCCTAAATGGGTCCTCCTCGTGACCTATGAAGGCTTAGGTGGGGCCTCGTCCTAATCGACCCCACCAAGAAGACGAAGACGACGAGTTCGCGGAAGCGGAGCAACAGTGAAGAACTCGGCCCAGAACTCGACCGAGTTCTGGACCGAGTTGTTGCTACAGTGAAGAACTCAGCCCAGAACTCGACCGAGTTCTGGACCGAGTTGTTGCTACAGTGAAGAACTCGGCCCAGAACTCGGTCGAGTTCTAGACCGAGTTGTCGGCGATTTTTCGTCTCTGTTCGAGTGCGTTTACAGACAACAACTCGGCCCAGAACTCGGCCGAGTTCTGGACCGAGTCGCGGCCGCGTCAGCGTTTTCGTTTCGTCGTCTCTTCGTTTGCTGAACAATTTTAATATTATTTTATGTTATTTTTATTTGACCTATTTAAACACTTGAAACCCTAGTTTGTATCTTTTACGTTGGATTTTAGTTTACAAGTTGAGTTCGCTCCTTAGAAGTTGAGTACGCTCCTTCCTTGAATCCTAACATCAACCCTTCGATCTCCGGATCAACCTATCCCGTAGCTCGTCGCTTCGAGCAAATCATTCACCGTCTCTTCGGTACTCAAGGTCATCTCTTTGACCTCTTCGTCATCTCTTTGACGCGTTAGAAAGGGTTATCTCTTTAACCCTAGGAAAGCCATCACTTTGGCTACGGAGGAGAAGATTCAACCTAGCTTGAGGAGTCAAGATCCTACATCGCGACATCGCCCAAGGGTTGTTCGCATCAGGGGGGGTTTCTGAGCGTTCTTTGCAACGTTCCTTTCTTTGATGTTCTCCCCCCTCTCCGTACAAGAAGAAAGTTGACCTTCCTCGGACAGTTGTTCCAAGACTTGAAATCGACTGCTGCTTCCAGCTTTGGGAGTAGAGCTCGCCGGCGGTTTGTGCTTGGTATTAGCTTTTCGCCAACGCCATTGTTCGTTCATCCACGATCCATGCCAACCGGCAGTTCGTTGCTCTGGCGGGTTACTTCCAGCTCCAATGTTGGTAGATCCTCCATCGGTTTGATTCTGTGCATCCGCCGTTACACCATCAGTGGTCTTCTTCGTGGAGTTCCTTGTGCTGATGCAGTTGGCATCAATATGTCCAAATCTTCCGCATTTATAACATATCTGTTGGAAGCCCTCATATTCAAGGAAATATCGGATACCATTGATATTCACCGAACCTTTTAACAGTTTCAATAGGTCCACTTCGACACATAATCTGACATACCGACCTCTGTTGGAATGGAGGGTCTTCGTGTCAACTTTGAGTGGCTTGCCTATACCTTCAGCAATTCTCATGAGGACATTTTCCTCATAGAAGATGAACGGGAGGTTGGAAACTCTGACCCAAGCTGGAGATGTTGTAATCACATCTATTTCTGGGTTGAAGGAAGGCTTCTAGCTTTTGATGATGACGTAATGTCCGAACATGGTCCATGGGCCACCAATTAGGGCATGGAGGTGATCCCTCTCGTTGTCAAACCTGACCACATAGTACCCCTTAGGCAAATCCATAAGCAGGAGTTTGCCCACCGGCTTCCACAATTCCTTGAGTTTTTTTTCCATGGCTGCATATGGAACAAAGCCTCCCAACACTTTAAGGACAAGGGATGGCTGGCAAGCATTAGCTAAAGCCTCAACGACCTCAGTAGCGATTGTGATGTTTGGTTCACCATCTTCACCGCCAGGGTATGTGACCTCTATCTTCCCTGTTAAGAATTCAGGGGCCAAGGAAGGAGTTCTGTGACCATAGTCGCCAGTCACCATCTCTTTCCAGGTCCGACCATGGAAAGTTGGGGGAGTATGAGATGGGGGTTGTGGTGTCGGGTTAACCGTGGCCCCTACCGCCGCCCTGGGGGATCTTGTGTTTCTGGAGCTGTTTCCGGAGCAACACCCGACAGGGTCTCGGGTGATACGGACCCATCGATTACAGGTGTATCCATGACCGGGCGGGTACTATTGGGGACCGAGCCAAACATCACCTCCACATCCACCAGCTTTGTTTCAGGAGGGTTGGAGTTGGGAAAGGTACTGGGAGCCAAGAAATCCGATCTCGAGAGTGCATCTTGCTCAAGGGCCTTTTTGCGAGTTACCTGACCGAAAGGGGGGCGAGGCAGAGGTGCAGGGATGGGCGAGGGTGGGGTGGCAGAAGGGCAGGTGAGGGGTTTAGGGAGTGATTGAGGTTTGGATTGGGGTTTCACGATGGGGTTGTAGTAGGACGGGGGATAAGACTGCGGGGAGGGCGAGGAGGCTGATTTCCGACGGCCCATAACTCTGGTCCCGGCGAGAGGCTAGTGACCAGGGCCCGTGAGGGGCAAGGCGTCGGACGGCGGCTCGAAAGAACACTGTTACATAAAAAAAAGAGCGAAAAAAGAAGAAGGTAGGAGACGTTGAGGTTCCAATCAATGGTTTGGCTTTGTCTTGGATGGCTTCATCGGAACCAACTGTACCATTATTTCACGCATCGTAATTTGTGCGGAATAGAGTTGCGTTCATTTTTTTTTAATATTAGATATTCATGCCCGTGCTATGCACGGGATTAATTTTTTTTATTGATATAATTTATAATATTTATTTTGTTTATTTTAAAATTTTAAGATTAATTTAAGAATTATTATCGTTAATGTAGCATAGAAATAATCTTCGAAATTAAATATATCTAAAATAGATAAGAGAAAGAACGTTGAATTTTCAAGTTTTATATTAAAGAATGTTTGTTTTTGATATATATGAATTTAATATGAAAAAACTAAAATGGAGATTTATATCTAACATTCTTTTTTTCATTAAAAGTAATACAAAATTTTATAGTTTCAAGGATGTTGAGATGGAAGTATGAAGATTTTTTTCGAAAGACGTCGTCATAAATTATTATTAGCAATTATCTCGTGTATATTTTGACAATATTAAAAATTATAATATGTTTTTATTTCCATTTTTTGGTGTAATAGAGTTCCTTAAGTCCTTATAATGAAAGTAAAATTAGTCTGTAGGAGCTACACTAATTAACAATTGATATTGGACATTATATCATTATTTACGTTCATAATAATTTAATTTTTTATTCGAAAAATGATCACAATTAGACCTGTACAAACACGGGCCCGGGTCGGGCCAAGACCAAATTTTAGGCCCGTTTTTACGGGTATGGGCCGGGCCAGGCCCGTTTGTCGGGCCTGAACTGCTAATCGTACCCGCCCGCAAGTCCGGGCCGGGCCGGCCCACGGGCATCCCATTTTTACTATTTGGCTTAAACACAAAAATTACAACTCTGAATTTATTTAACAAATTAAAACAACGCATCAGTAAAACACAAAAGTAACAACAACGCATCACTGCATCAGCACAACAAAAACATCAGTAACAACAACGCATCAGATCTACAAAAAATGATTCTATACATCTATAATTAAAAACATCAGATCTACAAAAATTACAACTCTGAAAATGCGAGAAACTAACCGGAGAATCGGAGATGGCTGGTCGAAGGCGGGTCTGTCGGAAAATGCTTGTGGTTGCCTGGTTGGAGGCGGGTCAGTGGTCGCCTGGTCGGAGGTCGCCTGGTTGGAGAGGCGGAGAGATTGGAGATGGTCGCCTACTCGCCTGGTCGGAAGTCGACTCGGGAGAGGACGTGGAGGTTGCTTGGTCGGAGGCAGGTCAGTGGTCGCCTGGTCGGAGGCCGCTTGGTCGGAGGTCGACTCGGGAGAGGAGATGGAGGGCAGGAGGCGTGGTGAGGTGAATCGGGACGGGAGAGCCGGAGAGGAGATGGAGGCGAGAGATAGAGGCTGGTAACGAGAGGAAGGGAATAGGGAATTTAGGTTAGACTTAGAGCTGGATGTAATGGGTAAATGCCTAAATGGTAATTTTTTTTATAATTTAAATTATATACGGGCCGCGGGCCGGGCCAAGCGGCCCGTACGGGCTTAGCTCTATTACCGTACCCGGCCCGCTTACCCGTACGGGGCGGGCCTACCGGCCCGTTCGGGCCGAAATCCTTATCCAGGCCCGTAATTCCTGACGGCCGGGCGGGCTGGCCCGCGTTTGCACAGGTCTAATCACAATTCACAATATAACATAAATAGTAAGTTTGAACTTTCAAACATTATATAACATGATCCTGCAAAACATATAAATCACTAAATCCGGGTTAACTTTTAACATAAGCGTGGATATTAATTTTGCAATTTAGATACTTGACCGATGTAACTTCTCCATAAGTTTTAAACATATTCCATTGTAATCTTGTAAACTTCTTATGTCTTTATTTTTTTTTATCATGACTTTTTTTGTTTGAATTAAATGTTGGGCTATTAAATCTCTTTTTAAATTCACATTTGTTATTATTTTTGCAGTTTTTTTCCTTATTGACAAAGAAACTCAATACATAAATGATGTGGAATGAAAAAATATGTCGGACAAAGTGGTTAAACACGCATGGTCACTTACATTCAAAATCTAGAAATTAAGAAAACCAGGACCTAAATATTTTAAAATGCAAAATAACTTTCTAAATCGGTGTACCTAATTTTAATTTCAACTAAATAACTAAACTTTATATAAAGTAATCTTAAAAAATTTATAAATTTGTCAAAAGGTAAAACTATTAATTGAAGCAACATATACATCATAAAAAATTTGAGCATGTAATATTATATATCGTGAATAGCCGCTTTAACTATGATTCTAAATCTTTAAAAAAACTATTGATTATAAATAGGATAAAAGTAAAAAAAAAATTAACATAGATTTTATATCTATATTTTTATACAACCTAACATTATTAATAAAAAATGGTATATCTATAGATAAAAATAGAATTTAAAAATGTTTTGAAAAAGGAATTGATTCCATATGTATATCAGTATATGTCTTAAGTGTTAACACATACATAGGATCAAATCATCAAAGTAAATAATAATACAAAAGAAAATAACATGATCTGATTTGACATTTCTTCTGCAATGTTATTTTTATGTTCAAGAAAATCAAAATAATTAATAGTAATCTGGTATTTTAATTGTTTTTTCCTTTTGGTTTATGTTTACTAATTTTAAAATTTATATTTAATGATCTTTTTCTAATGAAACATTAATAAAAATATATGAGCTAAAAATCATTTTATTACTCTTATGTAAAACTTTACTATGTTTTGTACTATATAGAATAGAATACTTTAATATACTTTAGTATTGAAATTGCAATTTGGTGTTATAATAAAATGAAGTTTGTACCCATTTCATTCTACATTTATTATTTCTAAATCATTTTGAGCAAATCATTTCCATTTTATTGTCAAATTTAGAGGTTTTAACATGGAATGAATTCAACATTTGTACATTCATGATATCATTTTTTATTTATTCGAATATTAACATAATTAAGCAGATTATTAGGCACTATATATACCAAAGTATTTATTAGTTACATGTTTGCACAATTAAGTAGCATATATATGCTAATTCAATGTTTTTCGGTTATTTTTCAATAATTTAATGTACGTTAGATTTTTTAATTTTATTAATAGGTTGACATGTTCATGTTATTTTTATATTTGATGAAATCAAAATAATCATGAAACATCTAATAATTCTATAATGTTATTGTGTACCTACTCTCAATGTGTTTGTTAGTTTTGTTAAAGAATTAGTAACTTTGAGTGTCAAAATTGATGGAAGGTAAAAGGTAAAGCCAATTAAGATTGAAGGTTAAAAAAATGATCATTGATTGTTCAAAAAGTCTTCTTTATATGTTTATAGATAGATATAGATTGATTGTGTATATTAGAATTTGGAAGATTTAACAGATGGATTGTAATTGAGAAATTGTGTAATTTGAAGACTAAATAATGAGTTTTTAATTGGACAATAACTTTTATACGGCTAAGTTTTTTGATTGATCGTGTACATTAGAATTTGAAAGATTTAACAAATGAATTGTAATTGAAAAATTATTTTATTTAGATGCTAAATTAATGAGTCGTTAATTGGACAAAAACTCTATTTTATATGTAGAAGATAGATAGATAAATAGAAAGATATAAAGATTTGAGTAACTAATTAATGTAAACAAAAAAAATAATGAAAGACAAAATAGTAAAACAAAGTTGTTAAGAATGAGGATTGAACCCTAGACCTCTTATATTATAAGAGTGTCTTTAACCATTGAGTTATATTAGAAGATATAGTTTGTAATGAAAGATAATAAAAAAAAATAAAAAAAATTTCTCAAATTTATTCGACATTAATTACACCCTTAGTCTACTTTATATATTATAGATTGCTTCATAAATTCTGACAACTGCTCACAACTAGTGATCGAACATTTCACATTTCTCGTTCTAGTTTGAGGAGGGATTAAATCATTTCTTACATTAATAAATGAAGGCAGGAAATTAAATGATAAACCAAAAATCAGGCACCACCAAAGAAACCAACCCACCAAAAGAGACTGATATCCCACAAAACCCACCAACCAACAAACCCACCACCAAAATGATCGAAAGCCGGCTTTGGGGAAAGTGGAGGATTCATCCTTTATCATACACTTGACCTACTCCCATCCCCACTTGCCTACATTCGGATAAGCCTTTCTCACAAAACTATCACTTCCATATATATAATCAATCTAGTCCATATCCACTCATTTACATTACATGAGTGATAAATTCCGATAGACCCATAAATATGGACTTTTACACACGAGTATAAGTTCAAATAAGGTTTTATCCTAAATCAATTGGTAATAGGAAGAGTAATTTGATTTACTTATATAACCGTCTTATTTAGTTATAACAGTTTAACGTGGGATAACATTTATTCTCTGCATGGAGTATTATTTATTTTATGTGCACATTTTTTTATTTAACTACCTCTATTTTTTGTAATAATATATAGATAGGCTTTTGATACTTGGCAACTATTGCTTTAGGTCCCCTAATTAAGTTTAATATACTTTGTGTCACATGAATGATCGATACAATATTACAATCTATTACTAATTAAGTTGCTTAATTAGTTGCACCAGTCATGGTCAAGAGTCAAGACTACCACTTTTAGTCCATGTTATTAGCCTGTACGTACGTGGTCTCTAGTTCAGATTGCTCCCTGAATTTTGAATGACTTAATTATTTCAATCTATATTTATAATGAAAGAAAACCGAGAATACAAGAAACAACCCTGCATACCTGGTGCAAAATCCCCATCTAAAGAAGTTGAAATTACAGACACCAGGGCTCACTTTGGGGAAAAAGAATGGTGTAGTTAAAGCACGCCCTCAAATGCCGATGCTTTAAGCATCTCAAAAACACCTAATACCAGAATGGTCAGCTGGTCTGGAATTTGTTCTTCTAGATTTCAATAGATCATTAGTCTTACTTGGGAGTAAGAGATCAAAACCAAGCAAATCTATTGATCTTTTGGAAGCAAAGGATGTGCTTTGGGGCCTTTCCACCGCTAAGCAGTTTGGAGCTTTGAGAATTGAGGTCTTCACTGATTGCTCTGCTGTATCCAAATGTTGCTCTTCTGCTTCTCTGGACAGGACGGCCACTGTTGCGTTCATTAATCTTATCTTAGAAGTCTCTTTGTCTTTAGATTTCTGTTCTTTCTCGTTTATCTCTAGGTCCTGTAATGTATTAGCAGATTCTAGTGCTAAGTATGGTCTTTCTATGCCCTTAGGGGCCCCTGCTCTTTTCCTTCATGCTTCTAGTTTGCCTCTTTGTATTGCTTCTGTATTCGTGTCTTCTTTTGGTTAATATAGTTGGTTCTTTTGATAAAAAAAATAAAATACCAGAATGGTCACCAGCAGTCCGGAATGAAAAAGGATATGAAATAATTATACAACCCCCGAGAAAGCTGCTTCCTGAAGGAGCAAGTCAAAATTGTAACATTCATGTATTTTAAGTATAGTTTATGTTGTAATACAGGAATGCTTCCATTTTTAGACCTGATCAAGCACGGGTCCAGGCCCGTTATTCAGGCCAGAACCCTTAACCGGACCCGCCCGTAATTCCGGACCGGGCCGGTCCGCGGGCGGCCCGGTTGGTCATTCTCAAGTTTTTTTTTAAATATTTTTTATTCTCCAAACTAATTATTTAATACTATTAATTAATATGAAAATGGTAAGTAATTTTAGGTTAGATTTTTTATTATATATATTTATATTAATTAAAAATAATATACGGGCCGGGCCGAGCGGCCCGTATGGGCCTGAACCTGTAACCGGGCTCGGCCCGCTTACCCGTCCGGGCCGGGCCAAACGGCCCGTTCGGGCTAGAATCCTTGTCCAAGCCCGTATTATTTGTCGGGCGGACGGGCCGGACCGGACGGGCTAACCCGTATTTGCTCAGGTCTAATTCTTATGTACTCTCCCCCAAGATTCCCTTGCTCACAAACTTTTGTTTTGTTTGATTTATGCGTATTATCTTTAGGTTTTCACTTTACAGGATAATACAAGTATCATTTACCCTAATTTTCTTTGGTTATAAAATAAAAACTAGGTCAGCCAACTGGATTGCAACATCTCTCTCAGTATATCATTGACCAAAATCAAAGATACCCTCAAATTCCTAAAGCTACCGTTTCAATAACGGTTACAATCCATGTCATTTTCAATCTTATCCTACTCAATTAGTGTAACCTTAATCCATCATAACATGATGGTGCTTTTAACCCATAATAAACCTTTTTCACCATTTTACAAGACTATTGGATGCTTTTCTTACATATTTTTAGGCTTGTTTATCTTCGTTGGTCCTTGCTCTGTACAAACTTGGATGGTATAGTACTCATTGCATTCCTGAAGCTGCTTGAAGGCGTTAGCTGAGTTCTCAGTATTAGTCGTGGTGGTAGTTATGGCTCAATGAAGACCCCTTTGACCTTAGGGCAACGTCGTGGTTGAGACTCCTGAAGATCCCTCCTATACGCGAGGGCAACGTCATGACAGTCCGTTCAACTTCTCCGTAGGTTTATCCTGATCGACTTCTACTGGTGGCACGTTTCTCCTGCTTGTGCCCTCTCTCCTTACGCTTTTAATCTTTCTATCTTTTTGGTTTGCTTTGATGTATTTTCCTTGTTTGTCTGTTTATTTCTTGTCCGGTCTTTCCGACGCTGATTCTTCGGCCTCTCGACCTACCAGATGTTGTTATGTCGGGTACGTCGAATTCTTATCTTATCAAAAAAAAAGTTGACATATTGTAGGATCGGATGTGTTAGAAACAAGGGAATTGGGACACAGCAACGTCCAGTTCCTTACGCAACGGAATAGTATAGACAGGTAAAACAAGACACAATTCCTTATAGTGGGAACCTTTGATAACCATTAGTTATCTAGGAGAAAATCCACTACCTTTCCCTTGGAAAAGATTTTGAACAAGTCTACTTCTGTATTGAAGATACGATTACAAGAAGATCAAGACAACACACAACTTTATTCTTAAACACTCATAAGAATATAGTCCTAATCAACCAAGTAAACAATCACAATCACACGAAGAACTTACTCAACTCCTTGTTGAAATCTTTTTCTTCCAGCACACGATTTCTCACTGATGCACTAAATTGACTTCATTTTTTGCACTACTAATTAGAGACAACGAAATTGTTATTTATAATCTTAGAAGAGTGTTGAGAAAGCTTCTAAAAGGATCTCAACAACTCAACCAAAATTATAAATAAAATATGTTGTAAAATCAGAATAGATATTGTTTGTTATCAAATATATCAAACAATAACTTTACGAGATTCTGCACAACAACCTACAACTAACAAATGTAGATAGCAATCTCTGAGGTTGTACGAGACACTCTTCATCAACATAGATAAATTACGTTCCAGCTTTTCAGATATTTCGTTAACATCCGTCAGTTCCCTATCGTAGTTCCATTTTTGCAGTTCCCAACACTTGCTCTTCTTGGATTGTTGAACTAATAATTCTGTCAATCTAAACTCATGGAAGTATTAGTTTAACATGTGTTTGTCATCGTCAAAAGTGAAGAAACATAGGAAAGGAACTGGCAATGGAACATGCGTTCAGAAGGTTCCTTTTCCAACAATTTCTCCCTTTTTGATGATGACAAACCTTTAGAACTAAGCATATAAACAATAGGCATGAATGTCGGTTGATATGAAATACAAAGTATAAATCATATGAGAAAGTAAGAGGAATATGAATATAGATGAAGTTCCCCCTTAGCAAATACTACGAATTGAATTCCCCCTTAGAATAACAACCATGATAATAATTCCTGCCAACCTATTGGTCCTATTCCAATGTTCATTCCCCCTTGTTGACATCATCAAAAAGATTGGTTAGAATAATCACATAGGGAACTAATAATGATAAGTGCATAGAAGAAACTAGTTAAAAGACATAATTCTCACATAGTAAAGAAACGAACCAAATTACATGCAAAGACCAAAATAGCATAGATACGAACATGAAAGATAAGAACATTAAAAACATGTTGAAAAAAGGGAAATGGCTGTTGGGATGCTAGGAGGAGTCCTAGAAAAAGAAGGGAATCAAGGCTTCGTGTCCAAAGGAATCACATTAGTCTTCACCTTCTCAACAACAATGATCATTACCAATGATTCTTCAAAGAAAATCTTCACTTCTTCATTTCATTTTCTTGTATGGGAAGGATGCTTTGCATTAATCACGATTTTTGACTTCTTCAGTTCCCTTGGTAAGAAAAAATAAATTTGTCCACTTCTTTTCCTCTGTCCTTTTTCTTTCATCTCCCTTTTTTCTCTCTCTTTTTTTTACTTTGAATATTGCAGCAAACATCGTTTCCTTTCTAGTTTCATTCCATCAATGTGCATCAACAATATGCATCAGCCAAAAAATCAGTCACCGTAATTCCTTGGACACAAACTGAGGCTGGTTTGGATACATTTATGTATAGGACAACCTGAATGCACGCAAGAGTACGTATCCAAACAATAAGAACATGGAGGGCATTTTGACACTATAATAATTTATCCTAGTTGTGGACTAAAACAAGAGAAATGATCAAAGGGAACTCTTAAAGTAGTCAAGCAAGGGACGGTCTTAAGTCAATTATCATTTCGGCTTATAATGAGGATGCAAATAGATCAGATTGACTTTTATAGGTTTAGAAAAGAGATGTTCGTGCCACAAATTCACAAAAATGTTACCCATGAATCTAAGCAATAAATCCAGTGAATGACTTACAATAAAAATCATGAATAAAACTAGAATCATATTATGACAAGCAAATCATACATAGTTCCCAAAGGATTATAATAATATCTATTCTAAACAACAATCAAGGGAACTACATAGGGAAGTGAAACCACTAGTTGAGATAATTTATTCCAAGGAGTAAACTTAGGTTCTCAAATGGTTCTCGATTCAATGCTTTGGTGAAAATGTCAACAATTTGGACCTCTACTCTACAATGATCCATATCAATGAGTTCTTTTTCAACATTATGCCTAATATCTCGAGAAATGATGCCTAATATAAAAAAACTTAGTCCTAACATGAGGAACTGAATACTACACATAGTTAAAGGCATTAGTAACATCAAACAAGATAAGAATAGTGTCAAAGGAACATACCTTGACCACCCAGTTATTGCTCCAACCATAGGACTTGGGAACAATAAGTAGTTGAGGTGACGAATTTCCTCATTTATGTCAGTTCCCCCTGAATCATTGACTTCTATTACTTGTAGTTCCTTTGATATTATCATTGGGAACTGACGTCAGCAACTTGTGACTCTTGATCATTTCTCTCAGCATTGGAATTCCCTTCACTGTTTTCTGCTCCTCCAAAACAATTTCCTTTAAAAAAGGATTTATTTCCTCTGTTATTCCTCTGAAGTGAGATGATCTTGATAAAATCTTCAATTTTGCGTCCCAATCATCAATTATCAACTTGTAGGGAACTAAGCATCTCATTTCAATTTGCAATTCAATTAAGACTTACGCACCCAGACAAGCTTGGCTTTTCTGGGTTTGTGGGAATGAGAGTTCCTTTTCTCCTGCAGGTTAGCTGGGTAATACACATGATGATGTAACCATGCCCTCTATGTCAGCTATATAGGAGGAAGACGCCTTGCGACTTCCACCTACGGGTCCGATCACCCGTTCCAGAGCAAAGAGTGTCCAAGCAACGACACAATCCTTGGTGACCAGACTTGTAGCCAGTCACGGCCAGATCACTACAACGCCCGAGCTTCTGTGTCTCGCCAGCTTAGCCGTGACTGACTCCTCTACAGTTACATCCAGTACGATCGAGACATTACTTGTATAGTACGTTTTATAAACATTATTCCTATTTTTAGTAGCTGCTATTTCTGGGTGGTTTCCGTTTATGTTAAATGGGCCGTCAGATTTAGTAACTAGAGAGTTCGGCCCATTAGGCCCACTCTCTAGTATAAATATGAACTATTGTAATTCATTTCAGTTTACGTCGAATGAGAGCTTTGCTTTCCAGTCGAGTAATCTCCTGAAAACACGGGCCCTGACGTCACAAAATTAACGCGTTCCTAGTCGAACTATCCTGGCGCGTTAATTCGGTTACAACTATCCAATTACTATCCGCAATCCCGCAACAAGAACTAACCCTAGTTCTTGTACCCCCACAAACCCTAGACAGCCGCCACCCTCACCTTCCCCCTCACGGCTACCTCCGATCTCCTTCACCAATCACGACCGCCGCACGCACCACTGCTGCTCCGCCGTTCGCTCCACCACTTCAGCTGTGCCTCCACCACCCAGTCTGTCTTCCGCCGCCAGTCCACAGATTTCCGAACACCCCCAGTCCGTCGAACACCTCCATCCCCCTTTCCGAAGAGTTGCTTCGCCCTACTACGCATTCAAGCGATCCTTGACATCGATTTGTGGTCTTTCCATCGGACAAGGTCACATCAACTGGCATCAGAGCCTTCGAATCGCGTAAGTCGTTCCAACTCTTCGTTCAATCACTCCTTCGCTTCTGCAAATCAATTCCTGCATATCAAAACAAAAAAAAACCCTAGATCTTGTTCTAGGAACCAATTTTTTTTTTCCTGCATTTCGAATCTGAAAAAAAAAAAAACAGAAACAATCCTAGGTTTGGTGTTGAGCAATTCGGCCTTCATCAAAAAAAAAACACAACAAAAAAATTATTTCTGCAGATCCGAACCACTACTCACGAATTTTCTGCAATTTTTTGGGTGTTTGCTTGGTTTTTGATTGTGTTTGTTGTAGATCTGCTTGCATATAGGCTTCGATAGTTCGTTTGCGACTTTGTTTGCGCCAAAAATCTATATCTTCGCAATCTCCTTCTTCTCCCACTTGAATCACTGCATTTATTTTATTTTTGTGCTGCGTGTCTGTGCGTTTACTGAATTTCTGTGCGTTTCTGTGCACAGTTTGCTGAATTTTTGTGCATTTCTGTATGTTTGTTGAACTTTCTGGGCATTCGCTGAACTTTCTGTGCGTTTGGTGAACGTTTTTGTGCGTTTGCTGAACGTTTCTGTGCGTTTGCAGCATATTTCTGTGCGTTTCCTGAACTTTCTGGGCATTCGCTAAACTTTTTGTGCGGTTATGTGCGTTACTGTAGCTGTTCACAGATTTGAAGAAAAAAAATAAAATAAAAATACAACAGTTGTTCGCTGTATACAAAAAAAAATAAAAACAAAAAAAACAAAAAAAATTTCGAGACCATAGAAGCCAAAATAAGGCAAGTGCGTCTCTACGCAACACGAAGGGAGAACCCGGTCTTGATTCCGACACCTTCAATTTCCATCAACGCAAGTGATTCATTTACCGTCTTCTCTATCTCTCACAGTCTGGGTTGTATATCTTGGTTGACTGTGTTGTGATTACTTTTGTGCTTATATCCTTGCATATCTACTTTCGACATTTTCTTTGCTGAGCATTGTCTTGATTTTGTTGATTGTTGTTTGAGTTGCCTTAAGCCTGCTCGTAACCGCCCACACGGCCAGCCAGATTAGTTTACCGAGTGATTGCTTGTTGAGTTCGGTTCTGCTTACCCATTTGTTGATTCTCTGTTGCTGTTGTTGTTCGCTTTGATTCTGTGGTTTGCCTTTTCTTGCTGTCAGGTACCATGTCAGAAGGTGATACAACCCGTGAGATAGGCGCAGAGACTGCTGAACAACAAACGCTCCGAGAGCTGCTTGCTAGAGACAAAGCCAGAGATGCGCAGTTCGCTGAACTCCAGCGGAAGTATGAAGAAATCTTAGCTCGCCAGCAATCGGTCCCGGTCACTACGCTAGCTTCTGCTCAGGATCAACTACAGGAAAATGAGTTGACCGCCTTAGCCCTGGAAAAGGCGAAGGGTAAAGCTGTGATGCTTCCCTCTACATCGGAACCAGGTCAGCTGAAACACCTGGCTTCGCACAGAGAAAGCACTATAGTTCCGCAGCGTGGTCGACAACGACGGTCTGCGCAAGTGGTCCGGGAAGAGAACCCTGCAGCTGCAGAGGCCAATGATGAGAGTTCCCAAGAGGAACGTGAGGACGGTCAGGTTGATTCCATTGGTCGACATAGGCAAGGCCGCTCACCGACATTACAACCTACTACCGGTCGTCCCCAAAACCAACCGTCTGGTTCACATCTATAGCAGCGACAGCGTCAAAGGCCAACCACTTCTGTGCCGTTTGATATTGATGCTTACCAGGATCATCAGAGTGTCCGCACTCCTCTTTATTCTGACGAGGAGGATCGGTTTGATGAGTACGACCTTGAGGAGGATGAGGGTCAGTTCGGATATGCTGACGGCTTTCATCCGTCTCTCCAGGATCCCCCTGAGCTTCAGCACCAGCGTACCAACTATGTACCGCCTCCTTTGCTGCCTCAGAATCAGGAGGCCTATTGGCACGCTGTCCAGCCCGGGCGCCACCAGCAAGCTCACCAGCCTCAGCGCCCAGCTGCCGAACGATAGCGTCCGCGACAACCTGCCCGCTTTCCTCCCTAGTATGGCGCTCGTCATGCCGAGCCCTTGGCGGACCCTCCAGCTCGGTTTCACGACCGCCAGGCCTAGCCACCTGTCCAACGCCGAGACGTGAAGGTAAAAATCAAAAACTACTATGGCTTATATGATCCTTCTGTCTTTCTTGAGTGGTTGCAGAACACAGAGCACATCCTGCGTCATTTGACTGTCCCTGAGTATGAGAAGGTAGATCTCGTGACTCTACATTTTGAGGGAGCTGCACAGACATGATGACAACATATTACGCAGCAGCATTACCGGATGGGTTGGGCACCCATTACTGAGTGGCATCAGCTCGTGTACATCATGACTCGGAAGTATGTGCCTTCCACTTACAAGGAGCATATGCGGACTAAGATCGCTCGTGCGCGGCAGGGCACAGATTCGCCTCAAGAGTTCTTTGCTCGCCTCGAGGACATGTACTTCAAGGCAGGCGTTAGTGTTGCTCCGGGCACCTTGCGCACGCAGTTCATCACTGGGCTTAACTAGCCTATCCAGGATCAGGTTGACGTCCTGCCAATTCGGGACCTCAACAATGTCGTGCACACTGCGCAGAAGTTCTACCTCCAGCAACAGCGCCAGAGACAGAGACCTTGGAAGTCCACGACACCTTCCAGGTATGGTTCTAGACCCTTTCCTTCGGTTTCAGGCACTGACTCTACTCCTACCTCTAATGCGCTTAGACAGGACCGAAGAAACACAAGTACTGCGTCTGCTACAGCACCGCCGAGAGCAGCCCCGTCTATTCCTGTTCGCCGCCCGCAGCCGCCAACTACAGAGGCCGCTCGATATGACAGGGCACGCGATATGGAATGTTTCAGGTGTGGAGGACGATGACATTTCCAGATGAATTGTCCCAATGCCAAGAAGGTCCTCTTCTCCACCCAGTCTGCAGGATATGAGAGCTACGACGACGTCGATGAGGACGACGTTGAGGCCAACCCTACAGCTATGTATACAGCCGATGCTGAGGGCTGTGTGGTCAACACTGCCGACCACCATGACGACCAGACCTACCACTTTGCGTTAGTCACACGACGCGTTCTGAGCGTCAAAGAGGGTGACCTAGCTGAGCAGAGGGAGAATTTGTTTCATGCTCGGTGCAAGCTTCAGAATGCATCGCTGAACGTGATCATTGATGGGGGCTCTTGCTGCAACATCATCAACGAGAAGGTTGTTCGCCACTTTAACCTTCCGACGACTCCACACCCCACTCCCTATGGTCTACAGTGGATTTCAGATGGTTCAGGTAACAAAGTATCACAACAGTGTCTTATTTCCTTTTCTATTGGTCCTTATAGCGATACTGTGCTTTGTGATGTTACCGCCATGGACGCTACCCATTTGCTTCTGGGCCGTCCATGGTTATATGATCGTCGCGTGCTTCACGACGGGTATTTGAACATTTAGATGTTCAATTACCACGGGAGGCACGTGACACTCTTACCCATGAGTCCGTAGGAAATTTTACAAGACCAGGCCGAGCGCCAACGCCAGAAGGCACTCGAGGCCGCTAGAGCTCCACCTGTAACGACATCCCCCGCGGAGAACGCCAGACGACAACTCGGCCGAGTCAGAGACCGAGTTGTGGATGCAGACGGGAACTCGGCCACCAACTCGACCGGGTTGTGGCCCGAGTCAGCGCCCCAGCCAGAAACTCGGCCAAAAACTCGATAGAGTTCTAGACCGAGTCAGGGCAACAGCCACCAACTCGGCCAGCAACTCGACCGAGTTGTGGACCGAGTCAGGGGCTGCCCTGACAACTCGGCCGAGTCACCGTCCCTTCCTGCGTCTTCGCCTTCTACCTCTTCTGGAGGGCCTTCTGCATCGTCCGGGAAGCGTACTACCCCCGGAATTACGTTGCGCTTACCCTCTGCAGGTTCGGGTGGCTTACCGTCTTCGTCAGTTGCTTCTGCATCTACCTTGCGGGGAACCTGTGAACCCAGAGTCCTTCTGGCACATCACAGGGACCTCACACTGGCACTTCAAGGCAAGTCTGCTTGTTTCCTTCTTATTCCTCGCCTTTGTGCCACTGCTACGGTAGAGCCTGCACTCTCGCCTGCTATTTTGTCTGTTTTGCAGGTCTTTGAGGATATCATGCCTGACGAGCTTCCGCCAAGTCTGCCTCCAGTGCGTGGTATTGAGCACCAGATAGACTTCATTCTCGGCGCTTCTCTGTTGAATCGCGCTACCTACAGAGCTTCTCCTGAGGAAACGAAGGAGTTACAGGGATAGGTCCAAGATCTTTTGGACAAAGGTGTGGTGCGAGAAAGCTTGAGTCCCTGCGCCGTTCCTGTGATTCTGGTGCCGAAGAAGGATGGGACTTGGAGGATGTGTGTGGACTACCGCGCCATCAACCAGATCACCAGCAAGTACAGATATCCCATTCTGCGCCTCGATGATATGCTGGACGAGCTGCATGGTGCCACCCTGTTTTCCAAGATTGATCTTCGGAGTGGATATCACCAGATTCGTATGAAGGAGGGCGATGAATGGAAGACAACTTTTAAGACCAAGTATGGTCTCTACGAGTGGCTAGTCATGCCATTTGGATTGACCAATGCTCCATCGACGTTCATGCGACTCATGAACCATGTGCTACGGTCTTTTTTTGGGAAGTTTGTCGTTGTCTACTTTGATGATATACTTATCTTTTCTCGTAGTTTGTCTGCACATATTGACCATCTTAGACAGGTATTAGACTGCTTGAGGAAGGAGAGCTTGTATGTCAACAAAGGTAAGTGCGTTTTCTGCTCTACATCTACAAATTTTCTTGGCTTTATTGTTTCCAGGGATGGCTTACGTGTGGATGACGAGAAGATACGCGCCATCAAGGAGTGGCCTACTCCGACTACCCCCACCCAGGTCCGTTCGTTCTTAGGGCTGGCCGACTTTTACAAGAGGTTCGTCCGCGACTTCAGCACCATCGCTGCCCCTCTGCACGAGTTGACCAAGAAGGCGACATCCATCACATGGCTTCCGCGACATGATGCTGCTTTTGTCACCCTGAAGGATTCCCTATGCAGCGCGCCTTTTCTGCAGTTGACTGACTTCACTCGTCGATTCGAGGTGGAGTGTGATGCTTCCGACTACGGCATCGGAGGGGTCCTGCTGCAGGAGAGGCGTCCGATCGCCTACTTTTCAGAGAAGCTGTCGGGTGCTCAGCTGAACTACCCGACGTATGACAAGGAGTTATACGCGTTGATCCGGGTTCTGAAGACTTGGCAGCACTATCTCTGGACGAGTGAGTTTGCCATATACTCCGACCATGCTGCCCTGGCCTATCTGAAGAGCCAGACGACCCTCAACCGCAAGCATGCTAGGTGGGTCGAGTTCATGGAGACCTTTCCGTACCTGATCATGCACAAGAAAGGTAAGGAGAATGTGGTTGCCGACGCCCTTTCTCGCAGGTACGTCCTCATCACTCATCTCCAGTCTCGTTTACTTGGTTTTGCATTGCTCAAAGATTTGTATGCTGATGATGTTTTCTTTAAAGACATCTTTGAGCAATGTAAAATCAGCAGAGAGCATGACACATATTTCCTGGATGACGGGTATCTGTACAAGGCTGGGAAACTATGTATTCCTACGTCTTCTGTCGGGCACTTATTGCTCCAGGAAGCACATGACAGTCGTGGCCATTTTGGGGTGTCTAAGACTTTTGCAGCACTTCGGGAACACTTTTTCTGGCCAAAGATGGCCCAATGTGTTACCAGGTATTACAAGAGTTGTGTGACATGCCATAAGGCTAAGGTACGCTCGAGTCGACATGGTCTCTACACGCCCCTTCCCATTCCTGCAACCCCGTGGGAAGATCTTTCCATGGATTTTATCATAGGGTTGCCTATTTCTCGGCGTGGTAGAGATTGCATTTTTGTAGTGGTCGACAGGTTCTCTAAGATGGCACACTTTATTGCCTGCAAGAACACCAACAATGCTACGGATATCGCTGCATTATTTTTTGAGCATGTGGTGCGCTTGCATGGGGTCCCTAAAACTATTATTAGTGATAGGGATACCAAATTTGTGGGCCATTTCTGGAGAACCTTATGGGGGAAGCTAGGCACCAAACTTTTATTTTCTACTAGCTATCACCCTCAGACGGATGGTCAGACGGAGGTGACCAACCGTACCTTGGGAGCCCTCCTTCGGACGGTTCTCAAGGCGAACCCACGAAGGTGGGAGGACTTACTTGCTACAGTTGAGTTTTCCTATAACAGGTCCAGGCACTCCGCGACGAAGCTGACTCCTTTCGAGGTCGTCTATGGAAGGAATCCGCTGACGCCGCTGGACATGACGCCATACCCGCTGCAGGATCAGGAGAACATTGATGTTGGCAAGTTGGCTGAGCACATTCAGGAGCTACACAGGAGGACACGCACACAACTGGAGTGGCGTGCACTGCAGTACTCAGCCCAGAAGAACAAGGGCATGCGACGATTGATCTTCGCCCCGGGCGACTTGGTTTGGCTTCACTTGCGGAAGGAGCGATTCCTTTCCGTCCGCAAGTTGAAGCTCGACCAACGGGGTGATGGTCCATTCAAAGTCGTCAATGCCACTGGCGACAACGCCTACCAGCTCGAGCTCCCAGACAAGTATGGGGTGCATCCGATGTTTAACGTCGCTGACTTAGCACCATATGTTGAGCCTGAGTATGATGAGGGTAAAGCGGAGACGCTTCACACTCAAGTGGGGGAGGGTGGTGTAACCCTGCCCTCTATGTCAGCTACAGAAGAGGAAGACGCCTTGCGACTTCCACCTACGGGTCCGATCACCCGTTCCAAAGAGAAGAGTGTCCAAGCAGCGACACAATCCTTGGTGACCAGACTTGTAGCCAGTCACGGCCAGATCACTACAGCGCCCGAGCTTTTGTGTCTCGCCAGCTTAGCCGTGACTGACTCCTCTACAGTTACATCCAGTACGATCGAGACATTACTTGTATAGTATGTTTTATAAACATTATTCCTATTTTTAGTAGCTGCTATTTCTGGGTGGTTTCCGTTTATGTTAAATGGGCAGCCAGATTTAGTAACTAGAGAGTCTGGCCCATTAGGCCCACTCTCTAGTATAAATATGAACTATTGTAATTCATTTCAGTTTACGTCGAAATAGAGCTTTGCTTTCCAGTCGAGTAATCTCCTGAAAACCCGGGCCCCGACGTCACAAAATTAACGCGTTCCTAGTCGAACTATCCTGGCGCGTTAATTCGGTTAAAACTATCCAGTTACTATCCGCAATCCCGCAACAAGAACTAACCCTAGTTCTTGTACCCCCACAAACCCTAGACAGCCGCCACCCTCACCTTCCCCCTCACGGCTGCCTCCGATCTCCTTCACTAATCACGACCGCCGCACGCACCACCGCTGCTCCGACGTTCGCTCCACCACTTCCGCCGTACCTCCACCACCCAGTCCGTCTTCCGCCGCCAGTCCACAGATTTCCGAACACCCCTAGTCCGTCGAACACCTCCATCCCCCTTTCCGAAGAGTTGCTTCGCCCTACTACGCATTCAAGCGATCCTTGACATCGATTTGTGGTCTTTCCATCGGACAAGGTCACATCACATGACCACCAATCTCAACATCCAAGTTCCTTTTCCTATGACTTTCTTCAATTTTCATTTTCTTATGAATGCAATCATGAATATAATGACCATTTTTACCACAATGCCAGCAAACACGATTATACATAACATGACCATATTTTCCTTTACCGGGACGAAAAGGTTTTTCTTGTTTCTTCTACTGGAAGCCAATTCCCTTACCTAAGTTCCCTTGGGCTTGGTTAACATACATGTGATGAGCATTTTGGCCATCAAACCATTGCTTTCTGCTAGAAGGATCATGTTCAAGCACTTTGACCTTTTCTTCAAGAAATTTGTTTTTATCTCGACAAGAATGAAGAGCTTTGTTAAGAATGTCATTTTTCTCAGCTAGTTCCCTAGTCAACTTATCTTCAGCAGATGAGAGTTTATCATTAGATTCTTCTTCACAACCATAACCAATACCATATCGAGGTTTAACAAACACAGTTTGATTGACAGTTTTCTCATTAATAGAAGTAGTCAACATATCAAGTTTATTGATGATCTCAACAAGCAAATCATTTTCTGGAGTAATGGAACTCTGACTATTCTTAGCATGCTCAAGTTTCTTTTCAAGCACAACACAATTATCAGATGAAACATGGGAAACGTTAGACATGCTTGGAAAATCTTTAAGATGTACTAGTTCCTTCTCAAGAGCAGTATAATTATCACATGAAACATGAGAAACGTTAGACATGCTTGTAGAATCTTTAAGATGTGCTAGTTCCTTTTCAAGAGCATTACAATTGACACATGAAACATGGGAAACATTAGACATGTTTTCAGATTTTTCAAGTTTTTCACTCCAAACAACATTTTCAGCGATTAAGCAAGAAATTTCTTCTTCATATTCACCTATTTTATCCTGAAGGGAACTGTTCTCAGTACCAAGATGATTAACCAATTTTATCAGATGTTTTTTGTCATATCTATGAAGAGAATCTAGAAATTCAGACTTAGTTACCTCGGTTTCTTCAGATTCATCAGTTTCTTGCTTGGTCATCAAGCATTTGCCTCTAGAGAAATCTTCGAAGTCTAGTTCCTCTTCATTTCCCCAAGCAGCAAAGAGACCCTTTTTCTTTTGTGGTTTCTCATCATCGTTTGGTTCATTTGGACAGTTCTTCTCCATGTGTCCCTTCTCTTTACACTGAAAGCAAGTGTAATCTTTTACATCCCTTTTTGAGAAAGGTTTGCAAAATTTCTCTTTGGAGTAGAAGTTTCTCATAATTTTCGTAAGGACAATAGTGAACTCATCATCTTCTTCTTCATCAGATTCTTCATCATTTTGAACTTTGTTGAGGACTTTGGTGATCTTTAGGGCAATTCCCTTTTCAGTTTTTTTTGTTTGCATTTGCTAGATCCTCATCTTCTTGAATTTGCAACTTTCCAATAACTTGCTCCAAGGGAAGCATTTGAATTTGTGGAGTTTGTTGCGTGATTCTCTTTGTGAGAATGAACTTTGAGTTTAGGTCTTTGATGAGGACAAGAGTTTTTGACCACTCCTCCAGAGTGACGTCACAAGCTACAAGTTTGTCAGTCAATTTCCTTAATTCTAGCATAATATTCAGAGATATTTTCAAATTCAAGCATATGAAAGGAAATGAATTATCCCTGAAGAGCACATTTTCTGATGTTTTTAAGATCGTCGCTTCCTTCATTCATTTCTTTCAAAGCTTTCCAAATGCTTTTAGCACCCTTGATACTCATTACCTTATTTTGGTCTTCTCTAGTGAGAACATTGAGGATAAGCTGGCGAGCTTTGACATTCTTTTCCATGAGAACAAAGTGTTCTGGTTTCAGTCAGCTTCAGGCATGTTTTCATCAATAATAGCATTTCCTTTGTCAATGATACGCCAACATTGATAGTTGACAGTCTTAATGTGTCCTTCCACAGACTTCACCCACCATTGATATTGCCCTCTTTTCAGCAGGTAGGGCTTGTTGATGGAAATTCCAAGAGTTGGTTCTTCACTTCGACTCATCCTGTTAAGCCTGAGAGTAACACACAAATCTAGAACGCCTTCTCTAATACCAATTGTAGGATCGAATGTGTTAGAAACAAGGGAACTTGGACACAACAACGTCCAGTTCCTTACGTTGTGGAATAGTAAATACATGTATAACATGACACAATTCCTTACAATGGGAACCTTTGATAACCAACTAGTTATCTAGGAGAAAACCCATTACCTTTCCCTTGGAAAGGATTTTGAACAAGTCTACTTCTGTATTGAAGATTCGATTACAAGAAGATCAAGACAACACACAACTTTATTCTTAAACACTCCTAAGAACATAGTCCTAATCAACCAAGTAAACAATCACAATCACACAAAGAACTTACTCAACTCCTTGCTGAAAGCTTCTTCTCCCAGCACACGATTTCTCACTTTGATGCACTAAATTGACTTCGGTTTTGCACTACTAATTAGAGACAACAAAATTGTTATTTATAATCTTATAAGAGTGTTGAGAAAGCTTCTGAAAGGATCTCAACAACTCAACCGAAATTATAAATAAAATATGTTGTAAAATCAGAATAGATATTGTTTGTTATCAAAGATATCAAACAATATCTTTCTGAGATTCTGCACAACAACCTACAACTAACAAATGTAGATAACAATCTCTGAGGTTGTACGAGACACTCTTCATCAACAAGACAAATTACTTTCCAGCTCTTCAGATATTTCGTTAACATCCGTCAGTTTCCTATTGCAGTTCCATTTTTGCAGTTCCCAACACTTGCTCTTCTTGGATTGTTGAACTAATAATTCTGCCAATCTAAACTCATGGAAGTATTAGTTTAACATGTATTTGTCATTGTCAAAAGTGAAGAAACATGGGAAAGGAACTGGCAAGGGAACCTGCGTTCAGAAGGTTCCTTTTCCAGCACATGTTGTCACAATAAATGTCTTCATTTTTTTAATTTTAATAAAGCAATTCACAAATAAAAATAAGAACCAAATGGCATTTTACCTCTCATCCACATGCCTCTCATTAGTGAACCATCTACCATTAATTATATTTTATCTATACTGTAATGTTGATTATGCCGTTAATATAAGTTACAAATTATACATGAAAGACAATCACTATGTATTAATTTAGTGGGTTGTTCAAACATATATTTTGAATATTTACATCAACCAATATTTACATATTTTAAGCTTAAATCGTTTTCAAACATCTATAATCTATAATATATAAAAAGTTAGTTTTTTTATATGCAATAAATGTACTCATTCATTATTAAGCATAATTTCTTTTTCTAAACTAAGTATTTTGAAAATAATAAATTTATTTAATATCAACCAAATCTTATAAGTCCCACACATTAAAGATGATAAGACTAAATAAATGTAAATTTTAAAAATTGTATTTTTTTATATTCAAATTTATTATCTTTTATAAAATGATCTAAAGACAAATAAATTACAAAAATAAAAAAATTTTAATTTCATAATATTCTAAATTTAGTTAATATGATTTTGTTCATAATTTAATTTTTAGTACTTATTTTTTAATGTAAAGTAATTTTTTTATAAATAAGTTCTAAAAATAATAATTAGAATTCATGAATAAGAATATGCAAATAAAAACATAATAAATAAGCAAATTTGAACTATAATAAGGTGTTATAATTTTCTAAATTTATTGAAATATACATTAATCATTTTTTACATGTAAGATATCATAATATGCACATATTTGTTGTTTTGTGACAATATCTCAAAAAAAGTTAAGAACTCCTGCATAATCAACTATTTCACAAAATTTTGAAAATTGTTTCACAAAATTTTGAATGTATACTACATACTTGTCAATTGAGAATATATATAAATAATTCCTAATAATATAAAACGCTACATATAGTGATTCTTAAAAATAACTCTTAAATAATACTTAAAATTAAACAAAATATAGAAATTTATATTAACTTATAAATATAATGTAATTGAATATGAGATGAAATATACAATTTTTGAGATGTGATGATATACTAACTATACATAAGTTTATAAAATTACACTAATATATCAAAGAGATCAACCAACCTAATCATAAACTAAAATAACAATTTAAAATTTGAATAAAACATCTTAAAGGCATGGTGAAAGTTCTAATTCTTGAAATGAAAGCAAATCTTTAAATAACACTTAAATAGTGATTGTTTAAGCTAATTCTATATTATAATAATTTGATATGAGATAGAATTATACAAATGTTGTTATAAAGTTGACAATGTGATTTTGTTTTATCTTATTTTATATTAATAACATCACAATTAGTAATGTAAAATGAAATAACTCATATATATTGTTTCGTTATTTAAAAACAAATCGTAAATTCAGATAGATTTGGTTGTATAAATTTTATAAAGTACATTAATATACTAAAATAATAATTGATCTAATTATAAATAATAATAAAATATATTATATTAATCATGTCATGGTCCCGTGCGCAATACCGTCACATATGTAACTAGTTGATAGTAAAGTATACATAATTGGTATTTAGTGCAAATCTCTACAATACGTGTGGTATATATATATATATATATATATATATATATATATAAACTCAATTAATTTTTATTACAATAAATTCAACAGACACTTTGATACATATTCCTCTTGATAACACTCTGGGTATTTGGACTAGCTAGCTAGTAGCGACCAAACTCATATACTAGCTAGCCGATACAGATTGATAATGATAAATTATATCGTCTCATTCCAATCGCAGGCTAGTTAATCGTCAGCAATCACAAACTAGAAAAAAAGAAGTGGGTCAATTTTTACATTTGAGTTACCATGCAGATAATAAACGAACCATTTACTAACATATTTTTTTTTTCCAAATTATGAATTTTTAGATTGAATTTTACCTTTTTTTTTCTTGGGTTTGAAGTTTTTCTCATTGGGTCTGCGTGAGGACTTATTTGACAATATACATATAAAGATTTATTTATAAATTTTTTTCACTTACTTTTCCATACCACAAATATTTCAAATTTTAAAAACTATAGTTTAGTGTAAGGTTTATTTTAAAGTTGACGTTCTTCTACTAAAACAAAAAAATGAGAAACGCTCCCAAGCTCCTGAAAACCCTAAAAAAAAATTGGCCACCGCCTCCACCACCCACAAACAATCCCCTTGAGCCCGATCTCGACCCCTCTAATCTGCTCCCCGAGACCCTCGACTTTGAGCAGTCGCCGATCTTCGATCTTGCCCTCTCGACCCTTTCCCTGTATTTTTACTTTGAAACCCTTGATTTGAATGTCTTTCTCACCTCTCAATCCCTCTCTTTATCTGTTTGTTTTTCTGCCACTGAGAAGAAAGCGGATTTTAGAGTGGAGATTTGGGTTAAATTTGTACTTTACCTCTTGATCTCTGTCTTCAGTAGCCACATGCCCCCCAAATCCGGATTCAACCAAGGGGACTCTCGCGTCTGGTGTTCCCGATGGTCGTCGTTGTCTCCCTTGGCCGCTCCCTATCCTGGTGAGGTGGTCATCTCCCTCCTCTCTTGGGTTTGGAAACGTGGTTGGAGCGCTTTTCGTCGCGTGCCTTCGGTTGGTGCTCTTCGGTGGTGCTTTGCTGCCGGGATCTACAGAAGATCTGCCTAGAGGGGCGTCTCCGTTGCCGTCTTTCCTCTCCTCTGCGAACCAAGGTATTATCAGTCTAACTTAACCCCTTCTGAACCTTTCTTTGAAGACCTGTATGTGTATGAACCTTGTTGGCTTGTGAGTGTTACTTGGCTTTATTATTTACTAGCTTCTGATCTTGTTATGGTTACCCCTAATCTGAAACCTCATTACTTGCTTATTATCTGTGATCTTCCTTTGCTGATTTGGATCCATAGTCATGGTGTCTCTCTTTTGGCTAAGGGGATTAATACCTTAAAGAAGTATTTTTGCTCTGGAACGGACTATGTGAACCTTGTGACTTTGACCCCTTCGGACATTAAGGAAAACCTCCTTACTCTGGTCGAGGAGACCGCTAAAAACAATCCCGTTGATAACTATTTTATGAACATGATGAACCCTGATGTTATTAATGGTAAGGGTCATGGGAACTTTGACCTAAACTTTTTTACTCTTTCTTCTTGTGAACCCTTTCTTGTTTGTGGGAACTACTGCTATGAGTCTGCTGAAATTTCTCTTCTGTGGTGCTCAGCTCCTCGGAAAAATTTGTGTGCGGACTCATTACTGCCTGAACAAACTTTCTTTTTACATGTCTCCTTGTCTTTGGAAAATGGTATAAATTTTTTGAAGATTGGTCATCTCATTTTCTGTGATTGTGACCTTGAAGTGAACTATGTAGATGTGAACCCTTTTGAAAATTATGACAAACTCACCGCTAAATGCGATGAGAATACCATAACTGATCACTTGATTACTCAACACAGAAACAAGTCCCTTTTGGGCGAGGTAAGTAATCCTTGCCTTGAAAATTTGATCTTTGAACACTTGACTTTGGTGTGTTTGGTTTGCATATTTCTCCTACAAGATTTTATGGATTGGATTGCAAGGCTCTTCAGGGCCATCAACAATGGAGATCAAAATCAGAACAAGGATCCAAGGAACCAAAGAGAAATAATACCAAACATGAAAACAAAACCCATGAACAAATCTCTAACTTGCCTTGAAAACAAAACCCACAAAACCTTCATCCAGGTGTGTGACCTGCCCATTAAACACCGGAATACTGAACTTATCTCTAACTTGTTTTTGGTTGGTTTGGATCTTATACAGGTTTTTGGAGTTTGCAACCTTGAAGTCAATCTATCTGGGAATAAAGAAGACCGACACCAGGAAATTTTGACACGAAGCTTTGCAAGATTAAATCCACAAAGGAACCATCCATCCCTGAACAAAATTTGGAGGTCAAACTCCATGAACAAAATCCCCTTGAACAAACACTGTTTACAAAACTTTTGTTTGAAAATTTTGGATTCTCCTACATTTGAATCTAATAAAACTGCACACATCGCAGAGACCCGTTGCACTATTACTCGAATGCTGAACTTTAATTCAATTATCGTGCTTTATGATAATTTGAATCATGTGAATTGTACCTATAGAACAAAGATTTACTGTCCTAGGCAATGGATTCGTTCTCAAAAGACTGATTCTTACAGCTACACTTATTACTTGATAGCATCTCTGTTAAAAAAAGAAATTTACTGCAGCAATTGGTTTGAGATAAACGAAAGCAGAAGTTGGTATGAGAAAAACTTGAAGTACTATGAACAAATAGTTTTTTATACTAAGATCTCTCCAAGGCAACTGATATGCTATAATTCTTCTTGGATTTGGTTTAACAGTGGCCTTGATGAAAATGAAAAAGATATCTCTTTTAACAACAAAAGTAACATCTCGACTGATATGTACCATAGCCCATTACCAGAACACGATTCTGATAACACTTGCTATGAAGCTATATATTTAAAGGAGGAAATCAGTCATTACCTGACTAAACAAAAACTAAACCCAAATGAAACAACTAAAGGAATTAAACATCCTTCATTCTTTACATCGATCAAAAACATAACACTAATTAGAGATGATACTAAGTCCCCTAGATGTCTTATGATATGGGGCAATATTAAAATTGGTTTTTTATGAAGATCACAACCTGGAATTGCCGTGGAATCGGGAAGGAAACCTTTTGGACGGATGTTGAATCTTTCTGCAAAATTGAACGTATTCAATTAATTGCACTATTTGAAACAAGAACAAACAAAGAACCAAGTGAAAAAGTGTGGAGAAAAGTGGGATTTGATCAATTCTACTGTGTACCGTCTACGGGTTTCTCGGGTGGTATTTGTGTTATGTGGAAAACCTACCAACTTACAAATGAAATCCTTGAAATTGACCAAATTGATACAAGGTTTATTACTGTCAAATATACAAATCAGCTCACGAACAAAAAACTTATGTTGATCCTAACTTATGCTCCACTGAATGAATCTGCAAAGAATGTGTTTTGGGATGGACTTACCTCTTTTATTAAAAACTGCTCTCTTCCGTGCATTATTATGGGAGATTTGAATGAAATTCAAGACCCTTCTGAAAAAATAGGTGGTTTAATACCACCCTTGACAAAATTTGCAAGATTACGATATTTTAAGAATGAATGTGAACTACTGGAAACTCCTATTCAAGGAAACATCTATACATGGCGCAAGAACATTACAGAAATAGATAACATATATGAAAAACTGGATAGGGTACTCATTCATCATCAGATCCTTCAATCGTACCCTGATATTTGCACCAAACACTTTGCTTTTACCATCTCAGATCAATGTCCAATCTCTATTGAGCTTGATTCAACAATACCTTTTAAAAATCAACCGTTTAAATTTGAGAAAATCTGGATGACCAGAAAGGATTTTAGAAATGTTGTCAAACAAGCTTGGAGAATTAACTATCATGGATCGAGACTGTATGATCTTGTATCAAAAACAAAATTATTGAAGAAACATGCCAAGATCTGGAACAAAAGTACCTTTGGCAACGTATTTACTCAATTACAAACCATAGAAAAACAGCTCTCTGAAATTCAAACTGAGATCTGTACTTATCCTACAAATGATCTCATTAAAAAACAAATTAGAATCATAGAAAAAAAAGAAAAACTTCTTTGTTTCCAAAAAATCTTCTGAAACCAAAGAGCTAAAGTTAAACACATTAAATTAAATGATACGAACACTAGCTATTTTCATAAAATAACAAGTGGAAAAAGAAATAGAAAAATCATCAAAGAAATTAAACACAAGAAGGAACAAGTATCACTGGAGAAGAAAACATTAGAAATGAAATCAGAAATGATTTCATTAAAAGATTCAGAAGTGAAAATATGAATCAGAGACTATTTCAGGAAAACCTTGAATTAATTCAGTCTGAAATCTCTACAGAGGACAACTTAGAATTAATAAGAAACGTATCCAATGAAGAAATTAAGAAGGTTGCCTTTAATATAGGCTCGGACAAATCACCTGGGCCTGATGGTATGACAGCAGAATTCTACCAAAAATATTGGGACATTGTAGGTCCCTCTGTTATCCAAGCAGTTAAAAGCTTTTTTCCTTTCCGGGAAATTGCTCAAACAAATAAATCATACATTCATCTCCTTGATCCCAAAATGTGACAATCCGAACTCTACTAATCACTATAGACCTATAAGTCTATGCTCCACACTTTATAAAATAATCTCGAAGATCATAACAACAAGACTTAAAGGAACCATGGAGAAATTAATTCACCCCCTACAGGGTGCTTTTGTTGCTAACAGAGCAAGTCAAGATAATATCTTGATTGCCCATGAAATCTTTCACTCTTTCAAATCGAAAAAAGAAACCGAAGGTTTCATTGCGCTAAAATTAGATATGGAAAAAGCCTATGATAGAATTGAATGTAATTTCATCATTAAAACTATGGAAAAGTTTGGATTCCATGAAAAATTTATCAACTGGATAAAAGAATGCATTACAACGGTATCTTTCTCGGTGCTTGTAAACAACGGACCCACATAAATATTTAAACCTACAAGAGGACTTCGATAGGGTGACCCCCTATTCCCCTTCTTATTTATTTTAGGATCTGAAATCCTTGCTAGAAAACTCCAAAAAGCCTCGGAAAGACCTCGTAATCCTCTAGGATTTCAAATCACTCAACAAGGAATAAGAATTCTGTTTTTGGCATTTGCGGATGACATTGTGATTTTCTCAAAAGCTAAACAAGAACACTGTAAGGAAATTAAGGACATTATTGATGACTATTGTAAAATCTCAGGACAAAAAGTAAATTTTCATAAATCGGTTTTTCAAGTCACAAAAAAGGTTACCAACCAGAAAAAATTAGCCATACAAGGCATTCTCACAATCACAAACATTATATCTCTCGAAAAATACCTTGGTTGCCCTATCATTAATGGTAGAGTCAACTCGAACACCTTTGCTGATCTTTTAATTAGCACCCAACAACAACTATCTAAATGGAAAGCAAATTCTCTTTCCCAAGCAGGAAGAACAACACTAATAAAAACCAATCTGGCAGCAAGACCAAACTATCTTATGCAAAGCTTTATGCTACCTACACACACACAATGAACTTGACAAGTTAAACAGATCCTTCTTTTGGAACAAAGACAGCTCCTACAAACCTCTGATAGGTTGGGAAAAAATATGTAAATCAACACAACAAGGAGGTCTTGGATTGAGAAAATCAAAGGACATGAATAAAGCCCTACAATTCAAATTACTATGGAAAATCTTAGCAGAACCGAATAACTACTGGGTTAGAGTTGTCACTGAAAATATTTGAAAACAATCCATATTTTTCATTATGAGAAAAAAAGAAATTGCTCTTGGCAATGGTCCAAAATGATTGAACTCATTGATGAATTCAAGTCTTGATTAATTTGGCAAGTTGGCAATGGCAGAACAATCAAATTCTAGTCGGATAATTGGGTCTTGAACACCCCTTTATGTGATACCATAAACACACAATCAATCCTGAATAAGGATGCCCTAGTAGCTGACTTTATGTTGGCAAATAAAACCTGGAATAATGACCTAATAGAACAATGCTTACCACATGATTTAGCCAAAAAAATAACCTCTATCCCTATACCCCTAAATGATATTCACGATAGAATATACTGGGAAACTAGCAAAAATGGTTGGTTTTCTACGAACTCTGCTATGGAATTAATTAACAGAAATAAGAGATATTCTGCCTATGATTCTTCTTGGATCTGAAAGATGGACACATATCCCAAAGTTAAAAACTTTGTCTGGAAAATAATGAAAAACGGACTTCCAACAAAAGCTAGATTAACAGAAAAAGTTGTAGCAATCCCTCAGGGTTGTATCCGCTGCAATGCTCAAGTGGAGGATTTGAATCATCTCCTTTTCCAATGCAATCACACCGTAAAAACAATAGAAAAAATGAACTATCAGACGTATGGTATTATTACTTCTCTAAACATAGGAAACAAAAAAATCAATGAAATCATTGATGAAATTCGACAAAAAACTGATAAATCACAATTTATAGAATTACTGGTTTCTTGGTGGGGAATTTGGTTTTACAGAAACCAACAAAGTTTTGGAAGAACAAACAATGATGCCGACTCCATAAAGGATGTACCAATTTATATTAAAAAACAAATTGAGAACTGGAATAAGACAAAAACTTGAAACCCTGACTGCTTAGCAGAGGACAAACCAAAAATACATAGAATGAATAATGTCAGACAACCAATAAAGAAATGAAAGAAACCACCGGACAAAATTATTAAAATCAATACAGATGGATCCACAAAAACTAATGGTGAATCTAGCTTTGGCTACCTTTTCAGGAACAACACGGGTGAACCAATCTTCCTCTTTGGGGATAAATGTGGTATCTCAACCCCTTTAAAAACGAAAACACTTGCAGTAAGAAATGCCCTAGTAAAGGCCTATGAATTAGGCATTACCGACATTCATCTTGAATGCGATAACCTCACCATTGTGAATGTTCTGAATCAAATCTGGCACTGTCCATGGGATATTGAAATGTTAATTTCTGATATCTTGTGTGTCTTACAACTTTTCTCTTCAATGCAGATTTTTCATGTCTTCTGAGAAACAAATGTGGTGGTCGACTTCATCACTAAGAAGGTCCAGCTGAGTTCCTTGGAAGATATCCGAGCAAATCTAGAATTTGTAATTCTCATCCGAAAGGATGCTATAGACTGAAAAACCGACTCTTCTGTGGTTTTCAGTCTAATTCTTACCTAATTAAAAAAATTAAAAAAATAAATTAAAAACTATTATTTTATAAAAAAAATACATATTAAGTTTTTTTTTATAAATACATTTACTAAACAAATACTAAAATGAAAGTTACGTTGAGAAGTGGGATTGGGTACGTGAGACGAGCTAGTCAGCATCTCACCAACTAATTCCAATGGCGAATGTACATTCTTTGAACAAGCACGGGCGCGCACACACTCGCAACACATCGAGATAAGATAATTGCCAGAGTGAGCATTAAATTTAATTTGGTGGTCTCGGTCACGTCATTGTAGTTTCAACATCACCGTTTGCTCACCAAACCCAACAAATTACAAAGTTGGACACTTTCGTACTATTTTGGACTGAAAATAGTTACTCCAACATGTTAATCATAAACTTTGAACAAAAAAACAAAACATGTTAATCATAAAACTATCAAAACTAAGGCCAGGAACATTAACTTTGCAGATGCATCAAGTTATGTTTTCAAATCTTAACACCGCGACAAAAGAACACGATATCACTAACATCTCAACACATTAAATCAATTTCTAGTCATTAACTATCACATAAGCGCTTTTCAAACACCTGACAATATTTCATCGGAAAATGTTTTAGATACCCATGGGGTGGACTACCCCTTGCTAAATGTGGAGACAAAGTATTTAATGAGGTAAACTTTTCCAAAGTTTTAAATTAATCCACGTAATTGCTCTACCCATTAAAGAGTTGAGTAGCTTGGTAGGCTTCGTGGTTTGCGAATTGAAGTAGGCCTTTCTTTATTATTATCAAGTATCCCGTATATTGCTAAATTATGGAATTGAACAGATTTTGGAAACTTGAATAACCTAATTGGCTAAAATTTCCCATTAGCTCCTTAGAATTTTAGTAGTAAGCAAAATATTCGAAAAATTGATTGTTTTAACCTGTTGACTTGTAATTATTAGAGCAAACTACCTAAATGACCCGACTCAATGAACGTGAAATAACTAACCCTGATTTGGAGTGGTCTGATTAACCAGTCTAATTGCCATTTTATCAACACGGTTTATCTAATGTTTTCCATTTAACACCCAATAAAAAAGCTACAATAGTAAATCTTTATTAAAACGATTTTTAGATTGAAAAGTTTCACAAACAATTACAATATTATCTCAATACCTCAAAAAATGTATGTAATCTTACTTCGTGTTGAAAACACATAAATATTGTTTTTGAATGACCCAAAATGAAAAGGGTCTTGTAATTTGTCGCTTCCGAGATGACAAATAAGAGACTAAATATAGAAGCTTATCCAATTAGAAGTCGTGATTTTCATTCGTTTTTGTTTATTTTCATTAGTATATATATGTCTTTCCTAAATAGATAATTTATTTGATCTTAATATTGGTAAAATAATTTAAACACTTAACCCTATGATGAAATTGGTTAGCCCATTACAACAACAAAAATTAGTTGTAGTCTCTTATTCATCGTCCCTGGACGACAAATAAGAGGTGAAATATATAAGCTAATCCAATTAAAAGTGGTGATTTTTATTTGTTTCTACTTATTTTCACTAATATATATATGTCTTTCCTAAATAGATAATTTATTTGATATTAATATTGGTAAAATAATTTGAAAACTAAACCCTAGGATGGAAATGATTAACTCATCACAATAAAAATTTCTATTGTAGCCTCTTATCGTCCCGGAGTGACAAATAGCAAAATCCAAATGAAAATTGCGTCGAAGATTGCATAACATGTCTACTACTTCATAATATAGGAAACTAGACAGTCTAATGAGTCATTTTAATTTATTTCATATTATTTCAAAGCTTATTTACTAAATATTTGATTACCATGAAAATCTCCTTACATAGTTGGAAGTCTCCTCGTATACATAACACTAGTTTAATTCTCGTGCCCTGCACGAATTGGTTTATCACGGAATTTATTTATCGGATTATTATTTAGATGTTTAAAAAGGTGAATTATATTTTCAAAGTATTTATGGAAGAAAATTGTGCGATTTATTCGAACCCTTCATAATCTATGTACGAAAAAAAATTAAGATTTTGATTCACTCTATATTTAGAAGTCACAATCTTGATCTTCATAAGATCACTAACCAATATGCATAGTATATTAGGAAATGATCAAATATTTGTTATATATTTTCATATTTTAAAAGGTAAAATTATATTTTTAAAATATTTATGAAAAAAAGTAGATTAAAATAATTAAGGGAGCGTGTGCAAATCCTGCTATTATAGGTAATAATTTTATTTTGTTTGATTTTATTAGTTTTTTGACATATCTGCCGAAAAAATATGAGGGCGACACGTGAAAAATTGAATACAGAGGCGCCACGTGGCAGCGTAAATTTCGGGCTTATTCTGCAGGCGCCACGTGGCGCAGTCAATATTCTGCTTTAGTAATTATATAGTAGATTATGATCAATACCATATCATATTTTTTCCCTGATGATTACGTTTGAAATTTAAAATCTATACGGCTAATATAGATGTTTTATGAGCAACTTTTATATCCGCTTTTATATCATCATTTATCAGTAGCGTTTTGTCTGTTTGTTTTCTGAAAACATAGATACTCTATTTTAATTAACATTTCTTTAATGTACAAAATTCGTTCATATCTGTTATAATAGTTTTTATGTTATCATATATTCCATCTGATCTAAATTAAGTGTCGTTTTAGCACTTGAAATTTGATCAACTTTATATGTCGTTTTAGGATTTCTAGGCAATTAATTAAGAGAAAGTTATGAAAATTGTTGTTGGAATTTGTTTTTGTTGACTTTTTTTGTTCTAAACTCTTCATTCATTGACTCAAGAGTGTAATAATTATTTATTGTGTGAGAAGATTGAGGGAAAATGTAAGATTCTAGGCATATTTAATATTTTTCTTAAATATCGTGTCTTAGGCTAAAACGACACTTATTTTAGATCGGAGGTAGTAACTTCTTATATATATTTCTAATTTAATTCATTTTTAACTTTTCTTTATTTACTTTATTGAAAAAATGAGATCAATTATCCAGTTTTATTTAGATCTTTTGCATTGCACAATAAAATATATGGGAGTTTTGGACTATTTTGTAAGGAAGAGATTTTTAAAGAATGAATTTAACATATGATATACTCCGTAGTTACAACTTTATTATTTTGGTCTTAATAGGTACAACTTTATTAATATATAGACTAGGAATAGATTTTTTATGTTTTCTAGAATGTCTAGTTATTAGATAAAGAGTAATTAAAACATCACATTAAATTAAAAGTAGTTTGCCTTATATAGAAGGGGTAGTCTACCCTGAGTGTATGTATCACTCCCCTATTTCATCACAACAAGCAACTATTCTAACAGTTATGTTACACATTCAAATTATAAAAACAATAAAAAAATCTCGAACACATTAATGAATACTTAAACTACACAAGTTTATATATAAACTATATATTTTTACCGAACACATCAATGAGTACTTATTTTTGCACATAAATTACACAAGCTTCTATATAAATGCTAACGATCAAAGCCTTAATATAAAAAGAAAAAGAAATAGAAATAACAATATATATAAAAAGTTTTACATCTACAACATTTACTTAAGTTCTTATATTAGAAAGTGACATGGATCACAAACTTAATGCTTTTCACTCTCATTTCAGGTAGACCCATTAAGAGGTAAAACATATACCTGTTGGAACTCATTTTTTGAATGTGGCGCCGGACACTTTTCCGGGCACAATTCCGGTGGGCTCCGGCCATTGTTAACACCGGAAAGTGAAAGCATTGACTTCCTCTATGCGAGCACATTCTCGTAGTATACTCATACGGCAAAAATGATTTCCGTTTGAATGAGAAATGAAGGCCCAAAGTAGCTTGCATGAAGTGCAAAACTTGGGAATATATGGGGGCAAATTTCTTGTCCCACAGTGAAAGTTTGGAGGTAGAAATACCACCATATATAATGGAGAAATGGACTCAAGGTTGTGGCCTTGGGTCATTACCCATTTTCAATGGGGAGAGAACCTAGCTCATCAAGCCCACACGCGCGCCGAGTCGAGCCGGGTTTGGGCTTGGGCTTGCCACCTATCTTTTTGGGCCAATCCGGAAGCCCATTAGTAGGATGGATTCGATAGTTGGACTCAAGGTTGTGGCCTTGGGTCATTACCCATTTTCAATGGGGAGAGGACCTAGCTCATCAAGCCCACACGCGCGCCGAGTCGAGTCGGGCGAGCGAGTCGGGCTTGGGCTTGGGCTTGCCACCTATCTTTTTGGGCCAATCCGAAAGCCCATTAGTAGGATGGATTCGACAGTTGGGCTTTGAACTAGTAATGGAGAGATTTCGGGCTGCATACCTAATCTTCCTCATGTCTGTAACGTCCGAATCTATTTCGTAACGTCCTCCTCCTGTTTCTGTAACGTTCAGACTTCTGAAGCTCTATAAAATAGTGGTCTGCCTCTCATTCGAAAGACACAGAGAACACCAGCCATCCCTCTTTTCTCCTCTCTGTTTTCTGAAATTTGGGCCTGAGAGTACAACACAGTAGTGGTTCGTAGCCTTCTGCATTTTTTGGTTGCGCAAATCAGAAGTCGTCTTGCAGTTGTATCCTAGGATTCGGAACGCTATCAAACCGTCGCAATACGGGGCATGTTTAGAATTAAGGAGAGAGATTTCGTTCTCGACTCTACATCGATCGTAGTTCGGTATAATTTTGTTTAATTACTGTGCGATTTCTACTTGCAGTTTATCTTTCAATATTGCGTTCCTACAATACCCTCATTTGTTTTAAAACTACTCACATGCATGGATAGCTTATAGGCTCATCAAACTTTATTATGGATTATAAAGGACTTATGCTTATAGGCTCATCCAAAGCAGTGGCATGAAAAATTTGACAATGTCAGGATGTCAAATGGCTTCAGCATCAATGAATGTGACAAATGCATCTACTTCAAAGACACTCCAAATGGTTACATTTTGTTGTGCATGTACGTAGATGATATGCTCATTATTGGAAGCAACAAAGACATGATCAACCGAACTAAGAACATGCTTAATGGGAAGTTTGACATGAAAGACTTGGGACCAGCAGATGTCATACTAGGGATCAAAATCACTAGACATTCTGAAGGAATTATCCTGTCTCAAGCTCATTATGCTAAAACAGTACTTGGACGATTCAAGAACTATTTAAGCGGGACTGCAAAGAGTCCCGTGGATCCTCATCTCCACTTGACCAAGAACTCGGGGGATGCAGTATCACAATTGGAGTATGCACGTGTGATTGGAAGTCTGATGTACTTGACCAATTGCACAAGACTAGACTTGGCGCACTCAGTCAATGTACTAAGTCGCTACACAAGTAATCCAGGACACAAACACTGGAAAAGGATAACTAGAGTATTAAATTACTTGCGTTATACTCAAAGTTATGGGCTGCACTATGGTAAATACCCAACAGTTCTGGAAGGATACAGTGATGCGAACTGGATATCAGATTCCAGAAACTCAAAGTCCACAAGTGGATATGTGTTTACACTTGGTGGTGCAGCAGTATCATGGAAATCTTCCAAACAAACACTATTGGCCAGATCCACTATGGAGTCTGAGTTCATTGCTTTAGATAAAGCAGCAGAGGAAGCTGAATGGCTTCGGAATTTGTAAGAAGATATCCCGATGTGGGACAAACCAGTGCCAGCAGTAGGTGTACACTGTGATAGTCAATCGGCTATAGCTCGGGCACTGAGTCGTTTGTACAATGATAAGTCACGTCATATACGAAGACGACATAAAACCATTAGACAACTACTCTCGTATGGTATAATCTCAATAGATTATATCAAATCGGCTGACAACCTAGCGGATCGGTTTACTAAAGGTTTGTCACGAGATCAAGTTGTTAAATCATCAAGAGAAATGGGTTTAAAGCCTATGACTACAGAGGACGCTTGATGGCGAACCCTACCTACGTGACTGGAGATCCCAAGAAGTAGGTTCAAAGGGAAAACTAAATCAAGCCGAATCAAGATGAGCACTGGGAGACTGAAGTCTCCTCCCAGTTCCTAGGATGATGAACAATGCTACCTGTATGAGTTAAGGTTAAGCTTGGCTTTTAATGATTCCATAGCTTTGAAATAAAAGTGGGATATGACAGGATACTCTTTATGGCAATCACCTTATGAGTGTGAAATGGGGCCGTTTCTAGGAGAATTAAGAAAGGCTAAATTCTCCAAGTTCACTCATGAATAACCAGGGATGTTCAAGGCCAAAATGAACACAAAAAGAGAACCTAGTTCTGTGAGAAGATGAAACTGTGTGATAGTTGTTGTCTCGGTTTACATCAAAGCCCGGGTGGTTCAAGACATCATGTTCACTACCTGGTCGAGTAAATCCGATAGCTACTCACTATGGGTGGTTCAAAGCTGAAACACGCTACCAGCCCAGATGCAGTGATTTTTCGACTGTATTCTCAAAAGTCTTTCTGTTTTAACCAATGTTTAGAATCATTTCTATTCATGTGGGGGATTGTTGGAACTCATTTTTTGAATGTGGCACCGAACACTTTTCCGGGCACAATTCCGGTGGGCTCCGACCATTGTTAACACCGGAAAGTGGAAGCATTGGCTTCCTCTACGCGAGCACATTCTCGTAGTGTACTCATACGACAAAAATGATTTCCGTTTGAATGAGAAATGGAGGCCCAAAGTAGCTTGCATGAAGTGCAAAACTTGGGAATATATGGGGGCAAATTTCTTGTCCCACATTGGAAGTTTGGAGGTAGAAATACCACCATATATAATGGAGAAATGGACTCAAGGTTGTGGCCTTGGGTCATTACCCATTTTCAATGGGGAGAGGACTTAGCTCATCAAGCCCACACGCGCGCCGAGTCGAGTCGAGTCGAGTCGGGTCGGGGGAGCGAGCCGAGCCGGGCTCGGGCTGCAGACCTAATATTCCTCCATGATTAACGCCTCCTGTCTGTAACGTCCGAATCTATTTCGTAACATCCTCCTCCTGTTTCTGTAACGTTCAAATCCTCCTCTTCAGACTTCCGAAGCTCTATAAAAGAGTGGTCTGCCTCTCATTCGAAAGACACAGAGAACACCAGCCATCCCTCTTTTCTCCTCTCTGTTTTCCGAAATTTGGGCCTGAGAGTACAACACAGTAGTGGTTCATAGCCTTCTGCATTTTTTGGTTGCGCAAATCAGAAGTCATCTTGTAGTTGTATCCTGGGATTCGGAACGCTATCAAACCGTCGCAATACGGGGCATTTTTAGAATTAAGGAGAGAGATTTCGTTCTCGACTCTGCATCGATCGTAGTTCGGTATAATTTCGTTTAATTACTGTGTGATTTCTACTTGCAGTTTATCTTTCAATATTGCGTTCCTATAGTCTTAATTCTAAAAACGCTTAAACTGCTACATTCGCACTAACAAAATTTTGTTTCTGAGCGCAGATCTTACTTCCTATTTGTTTCTAACAATCTGTTGTAGGAAACCCTTCGGGAATTTTTTTCCGACTTTTAATTTTGAATTCTTCCGTGTTTATACCTGCGTTGTTCTAACTTGTTCTTCGCAGGAATTAATTCGGAATTTTTTTGTTTTTTTCCCAAATATGTATCTGCGTTCTTTGATTAACGTTATGTCTGCAGGGTTTTTCAGAATATTTTTTTCCGGTTTCAATTCGAAGTAATTCGAACCTGTTTATGCGATTCTAATCTGTTTGTTGCAGGAACTAAATTCGATTGTTATTTGTTTAATTTTTTTTGAATCGGTTTCTGCATCTTTCTAACTCGGTTTTGTAGGATTTATCTCAAATTAATTCGGATCTATTTCTGTGAAATTTCTAACGTGTTTTGCAGGAAAAAATCGCATCGGGAATTTCGTTCGAATTAATTTTCGAATCTGATTTGGCCATTCGAATTTATTTCGAATTCGTATCTGAAAACTATTATTTCGAATCTGCAATTTAATTCGAGATTGCATTCCGTACTAATTTATGGTTGTGTTTCTGTGAACAGATTGTGATATCATGGGTGATAACATCGAGAAATCTGTCGCTGATGTTACTGGAGCCGAAAATGGAAACCCGTCTGAGTCGACGCCCCAAATTCAGTTTAGGAGTGGTCTGCCAGCGGTGACTTTTCCAATGGGGAATATGCAAGCAGTGAATCTGCAAGATGCAAACCTGTCAACGGCTAATCTGCAAGCCGCAGGGGTCGAAACTTCTGAGGTTCGTCAGACTGTCCACCCAGCTGCTTTTCAGACTGTCCAACCAATAGTCCATATGCCTGGCGTTGTGAACGCAGGCTTGATGCCATAAAAGTTTGATAGAACGGGCTTCAAGACATGGCAACAGAAGTGTTCTTCTTCTTGACCACGTTAAAGCTTGAGAAGTATCTGAATGAGTACAAGCCTGTACTGTCGCCTCACAATACAGATGCATACCTCCTAGCCAGCGTTGAGGCCTGGACTCACGCAGACTTTTTGTGCAAAGGTTAGGTTCAAAGCCGCCTGATAGATCCACTGTACAATGTGTACAACAAGATCAAGACCTCCAAGGAGCTCTGGACTGCTTTGGAGAAGAAGTACAAGTCTGAGGATGCAGGCTTGAAGAAGTTCACAGTGGTAAAGTTTCTGGACTTCAAGATGGTGGACACTAAGCCCATCATGAAACAGGTCGAAGAGCTATAGCTCCTTATGCATGAGATCATTGCTGAAGGGATGTCTATCTGTGAGACGTTCCAGGTGGCTGCATTCATTGAGAAACTCCCTCCAGGCTGGAAGGAGTTCAAGAGCTACCTGAAGCACAAGCGAAATGCAATGACTGTGGAAGACTTGATAGTCAGGCTGCGGATTGAGTCAACCAACCGCAAAGCAGATGGGATTCAGCCTGTTGAACAGAAGGCTAATCTGGCTGAACACAAGGACAAGGACAAAGGGAAGAAATGAAAGTTCCAACCCCAAAGCTCCAACAACTTCAAGAAGCAACCAGCTAAGAAGTTCAGTGGGAAGTGCCACAAGTGTGGCAAAATGGGTCACAAGGCTGACGAGTGTCGTAGCAAGGCTGATCCGCGCAAGGACAAGGGGAAATCCCAAGTCAACATGACTGAAGGCAGGCTCTCGGATTCTGATCTGTGTGCTGTGACGTCTGAAGTCAACATGGTTGGAAGCAACCCAAGGGAATGGTGGTACGATACAGGTGCTACCAGACATATCTGCTCTGACAAAGGATGCTTCACCACCTATCAGCAGAGCAAGAGCGACGAGCATCTATTTATGGGGAACTCGTCCACATCCAAGGTGGAAGGTTACGGGAAAGTGGTGTTGAAGCTGACTTCAGGAAAGGAGCTGTCTCTCACCAATGTCATGCATGTGCCAGACATAAGGAAGAATCTGATCTCCGGCACTCTGCTGAGCAAGAACGGATTCGCGACGAATTTCGTGTCTGACAAGCTGGTTCTTTCAAAGAATGGGGTATTCTTGGGCAAGGGATATGTAAAGGATGGACTGGTCAAAATGAATGTAATGACAGTCATCCCAAAAACTATTGTAACTGTTGTTTCAATGAATAAGACTAATCCTATTGCTTATGTTGTTGAGTCTTTTAATATTTGGCATGAACGATTAGGGCACGTGAATAACAAGTCTATTCAAAGACTAATGAACATGAACCTGATTCCAAAATGCAAATCAAGTAAAGACAAATGTGAAGTGTGCATACAAGCCAAACTCACAAAAACGCCATCCCCACATGTAGAGAGAACAACCGAACCTCTAGGTTTAATACACACAGATTTGTGTGATTTAAAATATGTGCAAACTAGAGGCGGTAAAAAGTATTTCGTAAGCTTTATTGATGATTGCACAAAATACTATTATGTATACTTGCTAAGAAGTAAGGATGAAGCCTTGGAAAAGTTTAAGGAATACAAGTTGGAAGTTGAAAACCAACTTAGTAAAACCATAAAAATAATCCGAAGTGATAGAGGAGGCGAGTATGATGAACCTTTCAACGCGTTTTGTAGAGAACACGAGATTATTCATCAAACAATTGCTCCCTACTCACCAGAATCTAACGGAGTTGCGGAACGAAAGAACCGAACTCTGAAAGAGATGATGAATGCAATGTTGCAGGAATCTGGGTTACCTATGGTAAATTGTAACATTTAATATTATAGTGTCGGTAAGACCTTTTTTTTTCTTGGAATTTAGTGCTGGCAAGAACTTTACTTTCTACCTTATCCTACTAAAGCGTCATAAGGACGCGTTATCCATTCTATTTTAGAAGTAAAAACTTTGGTTGTTTGTGTTTGTGGTTTGGTTTTGTCTGTTTCTTGTTGTTGTTCTGTGTTTCTCGATCCTTTATCTGATCATTGTCGTCTTCCTGGATCTGCATCTTGGCTTTGTTTGCTGGATCCAGATTCCCTTTGGCAAGAGGTTTCAGTGCTTATTGTACTTTGTTAATCTCTGCTTTATGATTGAACTCCTCAACTATGAACAAATGATCCTTTATTTCATGCTTCTTATGCTGGTGTTTTTCTAGTGGGGAGTAGATCTGGCTAGTTGGACTTTCTAGCATGTTTTATGTTATTATGTCCATGGTTATGATAGTCTCTTTTCCAGGTATTACCCATTGCATGAAGCTCATGTGGGTTATGAATTTGCTTCTCCTGAGAACAATTTCTTCTATTTGACCCTTGATGGGATTATAATCCCCAATTTTGCCAATAAAAAGCTTTATGCCAGGGACTTTGAAGGAAAATGGTGTCTTCTTAGAGGCCATTTTCTGAATAAGCAAACCCTCTACCATTATCTCGACCCCCTGAACAAACTCGAAAGAAACTTATGGGATATGCATTTGCTGCATTCTGATTCTGTTAGTTTCTGCAGGTATTTCCTGTGCTATTGCATCTCACAAGCCAAGAATTCAGACAATGAAGAACATCATCATCCTGCCTACAAGCTTTTTTGGAGTTCCTACCCCACGAAAAAACAATCTCTGAACCCTATGTGTATTTTATATAATTCTATAACTATGTTTGATGCTTATTGGAACCAAACTTGCCATATACCGGCCGCTTACATCTGGAGTCCTTTTTGGATACACCAACAAATAGAAATTACCAATTTTACTTCTGGAGTCCTTCTTGGATACACCAGCAATAAAACTTGCCATATACTGGCCTCTTACATCTGGAGTCCTTTTTGGATATACCAACAACAAAACATTTATGTGGAACAATTAGAGCAACTTTACAAGAATACCAAGATTATCATTGACACCCTTAACTTGAAATTATCAATTCTACATGAAATCACTGACACCCTCTTTAGGAAGAACAAAACTCCTAATTCCTTTAAATATCTCATGCCTATGGGTATAATAACAAATAGAAATGACAATAAGTCCCCTAAATGTCCTAGGATATGGGGCAACAACACAAATAGGTTTTCATGAAGATTACAACCTGGAATTGCCGCGGAATCGGGAAAAAAACCTTTTTGATGGATGTTGAGTCTTTTTGCAAAATTGAACGAATACAACTACTTGCACTCTTTGAAACAAGAACAAACAAAGAACCAAATGAAAAAGTTTGGAAAAAGCGGGATTTGAACAATTCTACTATGTCCCGGCTACGGGTTTCGCGGGAGGCATTTGCGTAATGTGGAAGACCTATCAACTTACAAATGAAATCCTTGAAATTGAACAAATTGAAACAAGATTCATTAGTATTAAGTATACAAACCTGCTCACGAACAAAAAACTTATGCTAATCCTAACCTATGCCCCACCAAATGAATCTGCAAAAAATGTGTTATGGAACGAATTTATCTCCTACATTAAAAATTGCTCTCTTCCGTGTATTATTATGGGAGATGTGAACGAAATACAAAATCCTTCTGAAAAATTAGGCGGAATATTACCACCTTTGACAAAATTTACAAGATTACGCCATTTTAAGAATGAATGTGACCTTTTGGATACCCCAATTCAGGGAAACATCTATACCTGGCGAAAGAACAACACAGAAATAGATAACATATATGAAAAACTGGATAGGGTTCTTATCCATCACCAGATTCTTCAATGGTATCCTGATATATGTACTAAGCATTTTGCTTTTTTCAGCTCAGACCATTGTCCCATCTCCATCGAGCTAGATTCAACAGTACCTTTAAAAAATCAACCGTTTAAATTTGAAAAAAATTGGATGACTAGAAAAGATTTTAGAAACGTGGTAAAACAAGCTTGGAGAACTAACTACCATGGATCTAGATTGTATAATCTGGTATCCAAAACAAAATTACTCAAGAAACATGCTAAAATCTGGAATAAAAGTACCTTTGGAAATGTCTTCTCGCAATTACAAACTTTGTAAAACAACTTTCTGAAATCCAAACTGAGATCTGTAATCACCCAACAAATGATCTCATTAAAAAACAAACAAGAATCATGGAAAAAAAAGAAAAACTTTTGTGCTTCCAAAAAATTTACTGAAACCAAAGAGCTAAGGTAAAACACATTAAATATAATGACATGAATACTAGCTATTTTCACAAAATAGCAAGTGGAAAACAAAATAGAAAAATTATAAAAGAAATCAAAACATAAGAAGGAACAAGCATCACTGGAGAAGAAAACATTAGAAACGAAATCAGAAATAATTTCATTAAAAGATTCAGAAGTGAGGATATGAACCAAAGACTATTCCAAGAAAACCTCAAATTAATCCAGCCTGAAATCTCTACACAGGACAATCTGGAATTAATAAGAAATGTATCCAATGAAGAAATTAAGAGGGAGGTCTTTAACATTGGCTCAGATAAATCACCAGGGCCGGATGGCATGACAACAGAATTTTACCAAAAATATTGGGACATCGTAGGTCCTTCTGTTATCCAAACAGTTAAAAGCTTTTTTCTTTCAGGGAAACTGCTTAAACAAATAAATCACACTTTCATATCCTTAATCCCAAAATGTGATAATCGGAACTCTACTAATCACTATAGACCCATAAGTCTGTGCTCTACAATTTATAAGATTATCTCGAACATTATAACAATTAGACTCAAAGGAACCATGGAAAATTTAATACACCCCCTTCAGGGTGCCTTTGTTGCTAACAGAGCCATTCAAGATAATATTTTAATTGCCCATGAAATTTTTCATTCTTTTAAATCGAAAAAAGGAACTGAAGGCTTTATTGCCCTAAAACTAGACATGGAAAAAGCTTATGATAGAATCGAATGGGATTTTATTATTAAAATTATGGAAAAGTATGGATTCCATGAAAAGTTTATCAACTGGATAAAAGAATGTATTACAACGGTATCCTTCTCGGTACTTGTAAACAATGGACCCACAGAAATATTTAAACCATCAAGAGGACTTCGATAGGGAGATCCCCTTTCGCCCTTCTTGTTTATTCTAGGATCTGAAATCCTAGCTAGGAAACTCCAAAAAGCTTCAGAACGAAATCGAAATCCTCTAGGATTTCAAATCAATCAACAAGGAACACGAATCTCATTTCTGGCATTTGCGGATGACATTGTGATCTTCTCAAAAGCTAAACAGGAAAACTGCAAAGAAATCAAGGACATTATTAATGACTACTGCAAGATCTCGGGACAAAAAGTAAATTTCCATAAATCGGCATTTCAAGTTACAAAAAAGGTCACCAACCAAAAGAAATTAGCTTTACAAGGCACTCTCACAATCACAAATATGATATCTCTCGAAAAATACATGGCCTACCCTATCATCAATGGTAGAGTTAACTCGAATATATTTGATGACCTTTTAGTTAGCACCCAACATCAATTATCTAAATGGAAAGCAAACTCTCTTTCCCAAGCAGGAAGAACAACACTGATAAAAACTAATCTGGCATCAAGACCTAATTATATATTGCAAAGTTTTATGTTACCTACACACACACACACAATGAACTTGACAAGTTAAATAGATCTTTTTTTGGAACAAAAACATCTCCTATAAACCTCTTATAGGCTAGGACAAAATTTGTAAACCAACTCATCAAGGAGGTCTTGGTTTGAGAAAAGCTAAAGACATGAATAAAGCCTTTCAATTCAAATTACTATGGAAAATCCTAGCTGAACCTAATAACTATTGGGTTAAAGTTATTACGGAAAAATACTTGAAAACAAACCATATATTCCATTACGAGAAAAAAGGAAATTGCTCCTGGCAATGGTCCAAAATGATTGAACTCAAGCCTGAATTCAAATCTGGACTAACCTGGCAAGTTGGTAATGGAAAAACTATCAAATTCTGGACGGATAATTGGGTTTTGAATACCCTCTTATGTGATACCATAAACACACATTCAATCATGAATAAGGATGCCCTGGTAGCTGATTTTATGTTGTCAAATAAAACCTGGAATAAGGACTTACTAGAGCATTGTTTACCAAATGATTTAGCCAAAAAATTAACCTCGATCCCAATACCCCTAAATGAGATCCATGATAGAATGTACTGAAAAACTAGCAAAAATGGTTGGTTTTCTACAAATTCTGCCATGGAACTAATTAACAAAAACAAGAATTACACTGCCTATGATTCTTCATGGATCTGGAAGATGGATACACATCCCAAAGTTAAAAATTTTGTTTGGAAAATAATGAAAAACGAAATCCCAACAAAAGCTAGATTAGGAGAAAAAGGTGTAGCAATCCCTCCGGGTTGCATTTGTTGCAATGCTCAATTGGAGGATTTGAATCATCTCCTTTTCCAATATAAGCATACCATAAAAACAATTGAAAAAATGAATTATGATACATTTGGCATCATCACATCCCTAAACATAGGAAACAAAAAAATCAATGAAATCATTGAAGAAATTCGACAAAAAACTGATAGATCACAATTTATAGAATTAATGGTCTCTTGGTGGGGTATTTGGTTTTATAGAAACCAACAAAGCTTTGGAAGAACAAACGATAATGCCGAATCCATAAAAGATGTACCTATTTACATCAAGAAACAAATTGAGAACTAGCATAAAACGAAAAGCTGGAACCCTGACTGTTTAACTGAAGACAAACAAAATACTCATAGAACGAACACGTTTAACGACCAACAAAGAAATGGAAAAAACCACTGGACAATATTGTTAAAATTGACACAGATGGGTCCACCAAAACCAATGGTGAATCTAGTTTTGGTTACATTTTCAGGAACAATACGGGTAAACCAATTTTCCTCTATGGGGATAGATGTGGTATCTCAACCCCGCTTAAAACAGAAACACTGGCAGTAAGAAATGCCCTGGTAAAGGCCTATGAATTAGGCATTACCAACATTCAACTTGAATGCGACAACCTTACCATTATGAATGTCCTTAATCAAATCTGGCACTGTCCATGGGATATTGAAATGTTAATTTCTGATATCCTGTGTATTTTACAACTATTTTCTTCAGTGTAGATTTCTCACGTCTTCCGAGAAACTAACGTCGTGGCCGATTTCATCGCAAAGAAGGTCCAGCAGGTTTCCTTGGAAGATTTTAGAGATAGTCTAGAATTTGTAATTCTCATCCGAAAGGATGCTATAGATTGAGAAACCGGCTCTTCTGTAATTTCCGATCTAATTTTTAGTACCTAATAAAAAAAAAGTAAAAACTTTTAATTCCAAAGCTTGCAACGCAAGCTTTAAGAAAGAAGATCTAGATAGCCATGGTTCGGTAGATGATCATGGTCGGCTCGACAAAAATCAAGACCAACCCTGGTGGGATTGAGCATTGAAAGATCAGGATGAAGGGATTGTTGAATTCCGATTCAACGATTCGTGAAGGTGCTAAGGGTCAACACACCCTAAGCTCGGATTTGTTGAGGATTTGTTTGTTTTGGGGACGTCCTCAGCAACTTCCTGGTCACTGGCTTCGCGTAGGAGGGGGTCTCTGGCTCCATGCTTCGGTTCTAATGTCGATATTATTCCTTCACACTTCTCCAGATCGTATATGATTGTTCTCGAGCTCCGACATCCTTCTCATACGCCAGATGCACCTGAAAACGCCCCGGAGGTGGCTTCCCCGGGGGCGGGCTCTTCGACGCTCAAGTCAGTATTCCATACGAATGGCTAAGGTTGAGAGATTTACTGACCCGTCAAATTACCTTCGTGAAGGACTAGGCAAGCTTTTCATAGACAAAGGCAACATTAAAACCCCGACTATTGCACCCAATAGGATTAGAGAACCAGTGAGCCTTGATAGAGAGGCCAAACGCGATCATTTATCAAGTCCATTCACAATTCAAAGGAAGGTCAAGAATATTGGATCTCTTGACACGGTGGTGGCACTTAATGAGTAAATTAGAGTACATCTAATTTGCTATAGCCGTGGTGTTGCAAGCGGACCCGCATATCATAATCAAGCTAAGTTACTGACCCGTCAAGATGTCACTTGCGAACGAGGTCACCGGTGGCGATATGAGGAACGCCGGGAAGAGATGAAGGTCGGCTAGCATAAGCGCCATTTCTGACGCCGGGACAGCCCAGAAACACCCACTGAGTGTTCCTCTTGCCCCGATTCGGCAAGGCGGAGGAGAAGAAGGCTTTCCAGATCAAAGGTATGGAATCGGAAGCGAGCTTTGACGGGTATAAGCGGCTCCTCCATAAGACATCTCCCCGGTGCTCCTCCATTAGAGCCGCCAAGAGGAGCTCTCGAGAGCTCATCGTGTTCAGCCCCTGCCTTACTTTCCAGATCGATCGTGGTCGAGCTTTAGAGAGCACAAATCGCAGTCCCCGAACTATGGCTCTCTCCCATGGCTGCTCTCCAATTATCGGGGCCGTATTTTCCCCATGGAGTTTTCAGAGAGCTTCCTATTTCCCCTCTGTACCCAATTACGGCCTCCCAAAAGAGAATCCCCTTTCTAACAAACTTCATGGGGTTTTTTATAGAGTTTCTCCTCCACCTGCAGGCCGACACGCGCCCTCCCTCCATAACCGTTTTCTCTCTCTGATGATGGGCTTTTTCCCTTCTTCCTCCAATGGGCTTCTTCTTTCGTCGCTGGCCCATGACAAGTTATAGAACTTGGTCTGTTACTCGCTTGGAGTTCGTGTGGTGTCTGTAGATACCCTCTTGTGTTACACGCGTAGGCTATCTGTCGATTTTTGGAGCCCACAGACAGCCCCCCAAGCCCTTCGACCTCGCGTAGCGAAGGTGAAGGCTCGGTACACTTATGGTCTCGTAAGAGCTTGCATTCGTCCGAGTGCCTCGGGAATCTTTCTTGCAAGTTGTCTCCTTTTTTTCTCTTTCTTTTCGTGGAATGACGAAGCTAATTATTGTCTCTTGGTTAGGTTCTCTCGTGATTCGCTCATTTTCTGCATCATCTCTCATTTCGTATTTATTTTTGAACCATCTCTATGGTTTAATGGAGCACAAGCTAAAGCGTAAGTTCGCGAGTTAACTGGTAGAGTGGCGCGGAGCCCTGAGATATCGCTTTTAGAGTTCGCAAGGGAACTCGTCAAGTGGGCGTGAAGCCCCAAGATATCGCTTTTAGAGTTCGCGAGGGAACTCGTCAAGTGGGCGCGAAGCCCCAAGACATCGCTTTTAGAGTTCGCAAGGGAACTCGTCAAGTGGGCATGAAGCCCCAAGACATCACTTTTAGAGTTCGCAAGGGAACTCGTCAAGTGGGCGCGAAGCCCCGAGATATTGCACTTAGAGTTCGCGAGGGAACTTGTCAAGTGGGCGCAGAGCCCCGAGATATTTCACTTCGAGTAGCATGGCTCCACTCTAGTTAGGTCGCTTCTGGTGTGCTTTGCATTTTGCTTTTAAATGTTTACTTGTATTTATTTTATTCTTGCTCTATCATTTTCTTGTTAATAGTGCAAGCATGAACCTTGTATTTGAAGGAAAATGTGAGTTTCCCATTAGGGATATACAGGTTTGCGCATAAAGAAGCACATGTATGTTCATCGTAGAGAATAGACTCGTGAAGGGTGCACGCGTTTGTGCACAAGGGACCCGCCATGCATCGGAGAGAGTGATCCCATAGAGGGTATACGGGAGAGAGTGATTTCACTAGCTTGCTCGTGTTGCTCAGCTTGCTTTTTTATTCTGTCTGTTTGCTTGATTTCTCGTGTTACTTCTGTCACTTGCTTTCTCACATTTCTTATACATTTGTCTTATTGCATTTCCTTTTACTCGCTTTTTCTAAGTCCATGTAGGGTGCATGGTTGGGTAGTTATGAGTGAAGGGAAACCTTTGTGAAGGCCTTGAAGTGAAGATCTTCGTGAATGGGAGCTTGTGTGAAGGACGGGCTTTCGTGGATGATGGGCCTTCACGATGGATGGCTTACGTGAAGCATTGCCTTCGTGAAGGGACATAGGCACAAGCCGGGAAGTCACGAGCATGGACCACGAGTACCACACGAGGGTTAGCAAGGCCTTTGTGAAGGCGGCTTTACTAGATTTCGCGCGTTGTTGTTCAACTTGCTTTCTCATACTGTTTTTCTTGTATTACTTTCTTGTATTGCATTTGTACTTGTTCTCTCACATTGCCTTTTCGTATTGCTTTTGCGTAATGCTTTTCATACTCGCGCACTTTTTGTATTGCTTTTCAAGACTTGCATTTCACACGTCGTGTTCACTAATTGCTTTGTTTTTGCTCGTTTCATGCATCGTCTCGGTTTTAATTTACATCTCATTCATTATTCGGCTCTAGAGTTATGAAGGCTTGTTACAACGGGTTGAAACCTCATCGCCTTAATTTTGTAGTTCACGAATGGAATCATGAACTACAAGACCAGAGTATCGTCTTCTAGCGAGCACAGTCAACCGCCTTCGCCGGAGACCCGCTTGGGATGAGATCGGTCACCTCGCTAGAGATTCGCCCTAGAAAACATCTCGTTCTTCCAGAGAATTATTACGAGGCTAGGCACGATCGTTCCGCTCGCTGCAGTAGGGAAGGCCGCTCTTACCATCAAACAAGGCTTCATCTCGCAAAGAGACTTCTTCGTCGTCTTCTTCTTCGCGTGACGCGATGGACACTGTTAGAATCTGGATACTGAGGAAACGGGTGAGACGATTACCCTTTTCTGACAGCACCATTTTCCGGGAAGACGACGGAGACGAATCCGTTCTCACTTTTGAGAACTTGGGGGGATAGTAGGAGCTTATTCCTTCCCCGTGGGATCCATACTTGCTCTTCCCAAAGAAGGGTCACGGTTGTTGCACCATTATCCTAACTTCATGGCGGTGAGCCCTCCGGCGTTGTTCGCGTGCCTATACACCCGTTTTTTAAGGAGATTTTGAATGCTCAAAGCACCAGCTCCATCCAGCTGCACCCGAATGCGTGGAGGAACCGGGCTATCATTTCCAACTCTAGGAACACTGCAGGGGTGGTCTACAGAGATAGGGCTCCCTACTCGATTCCTTCTATTGGGGAAGTCAAGGAAGACCATGATGGGGTCCTGGAAGCATGGACAGTGACGACTCTGAAGGAGGGTGACCCTCTCGTGGGGAAGCCTCTCTCTCCTAGAGCTACCCCTTCTGTGGGAGTCAAGCGTTCTCGGGGGGAATCCCCGCGGAGAGAACTTTCAAGTGTTGTTACTCCTCGCCCTTAGTCTAGCTTTCCATTACCCTGTTCGCGTGTTGCTAAACTACCCCCTTTGTATTGTTCTTTTCATGCTTTTGTAATGTGGTTGCTTTTGAACAAGGTTCTTTGATGGATAACGACGTTTGGCTCAATGGATACAGCATTCTGTTTTAAGTTTCCCTTATTTGTTTCGCGTGTGTTGCTAGCTGCATTTAACATATAAATTATGTGTGCATGTGACTCTTCGAGTAATTCACTCGCGAGGCTGACTATGCCGTGTGCGCGGTTTTTTGGACATGTCTTAATCAACTTTGGCTTAGTTATCATGACAGTTACTCGGGCAGACCGTGTGTTTTATACTCTGTTCGCGTATAACCCCCTTCTCTCCCCCCATCCCTCCTACCAGTTTGCGAACTGGAGGGGGGATTGTAGAAGGGGTTGTGAGAGAGGTTAGCTCGTTGTTTCTAGTATCCGTCATGGTGCCTGCCCTTGGGGTCCATCTTGTATGTTTTGGGCACGCGTAATGAATGTAAGCATGGTAAATGTAGCGAAGCTTTGTATTGGGCAAAATGATGTATCTACAACTTCTCGTTTTTTGAAGAGCAACGAGTAGAATATATGAATTTTCTACTTCTTTCGCGTGTTTCTTTGTTTCCAACATTTTTGTTTGTAAGTTGCTCCTCGATGTATCCTCGCGAAGGCGTACCTCATCGCCACTCAGGTTCTTGTAGGCGATAGTTGCCCTTTTAAGTTGCTGAGTTTTTCTCGTACCAATTATCCTCGTGTGTGTCTTGCACTTTTATCGCTTCCTAACACTTTTCTCAAAACCTGCTTGACACTTGCTCAAAAACTGGCTTTCTTGTATTGTCTTTTCTCACTTGTATTCTTGCGTTGTTTTTTCCTTGTTTGCTTATATGTCACAGTTTATATTACTTTTTTAGTATTGCTTCATATCGCGTATTTCGTGTTGCTCAACCGCGTTGCTCTTTTCGCGTATCTTGTTTTCGCGTATTGCTTTCACATATTACTTTTGCGCATTGTTTTTTCTCGACTTGATTTTCAAGACTCACGCACTTTCTGTTATCGCTTCTCTACTTGTCATTTTGTATTGACTTTTAGTTTGTATCGCTTTTCTCGAGTACGAATTGCTTTAAACACATGCATTGCTTTTTCTCGCGTATGAATTGCTTTAACACCTGCATTGCTTTTTCTCGCGCATGTTGCTTCTCAAGGGTGTTGCTTTTCATGATTTGCTTATATAATATTGTTCGATGTTTATTTTTTTACACGCGTATTGCCTTCGGGTATTGCTTTCACGTATTGCTTTCTAGACTTGCTTTTGACACTTGCTCTTAACACTTGCCTTCAACACTTGCTTTACACAAGTATTGACTAATACTTGCCAAGCTCAATACCGTCAAATATTGCTGGTGTTGCTATGCGTATTGGCTCGATGTGGCTGAGCACAATACCGTCTGATATTGCTCTACAACTTGTCTCGCACGCGTATTGGCTAATACTTGCCAAGCCCAATACCGTCAAATATTGCTTTCACTTGCTCAAACTCGCTTGCACTTGCACACACTTGCTTGCACTTGCACATACTCGCACATACTTGCTTTATACTTGCACATACTTGCTTTACACTTGCTTTGTACTTGATTTCTTTGTTATTATGTATTGCCTTTATCGTATCGCATTTGTAATTTGCTCTCTAAGCATGTGGGGGGGCATGCGGCTGGGAAGCCATACGTGAAGGGAAGCCTTTGTGAAGGCCATGAAGCGAAGGCCTTCGTGAAGGGGAGACCTCCGCGAAGGAGGGACCTTTCTTGAGAGGGGTGTCTTCGTGAAGAGAATACTTGCTTTATACATGCCATGACTTCTTCACGGAGGCCGGGAAAGGCCAAGCAAAGAACGGGAAGGCCATGGGCCAAGGCCGGGGAGACCAGGGACGAAGGTCGGGGAGGTCTTCGTGAAGGATATCTCGCTAGTTTTTCTCATGATGTTGCTCCACTTGCTCTAAAGTGTAATGTCTCTTCCTTTTCGGTCTCATATTGCCTTTCTTCTTGCATCCTTGTGAAAGGCATGAGCGGTGGCGAGCAGAGTGATACCATAGATTGTGTCGGCTCGAGGGACGTGCGAGCCCCAACCATTGTAAGATGTCGTAAAGCCTACGCGAAAACAAAGGTAAAGCAGTGAGAGCTACGCGAAGTATAAGTAGAGAGGAGTGAAGGCTGACCAAAGCCGAAGTGGAGTGTAATGGAGCTCGGTTGTCAGAGGTTCTTCGTAGAGTGGGCATTTCGTCATGACAAGAACGTTTCCAATGCGTGAGGACATCCCCACGGTTGGCGCCAGTGTTGAATTCTGATTCAACGATTCGTGAAGGTTCTAAGGGTCAACACACCCTCATCTTGGATTTGTTGAGGATTTGTTTGTTTTGGGGACATCCTCAGCAACTTCCTGGTCACTGGCTTCGCGTAGGAGGGGGTCTCTGGCTCCATGCTTTGGTTCTGATGTCGATATTATTCCTTCACACTTCTCCAGATCGTATATGATTGTTCTCGAGCTCTGACAACCTTCTCATACGCCAGATACACCTGAAAACATCCCCGGAGGTGGCTTCCCCGGGGGCGGGCTCTCCGACGCTCAAGTCAGTATTCCATACGAAAAGCATATATATATATTCATAAATGGCTAAGGTTGAGAGATTTACTGACCCGTCAAATTACCTTCGCGAAGGACTAGGCAAGCTTTTCATAGACAAAGACAACATTAAAACCCCGACTATTGCACCCAATAGGATTAGAGCACTAGTGAGCCTTGATCGAGAGGCCAAACGCGATCATTTATCAAGTTCATTCACAATTCAAAAGAAGGTCAAGAATATTAGAGCTCTTGACACGGTGGTGGCACTTAATGAGTAAATTAGAGTACATCTAATTTGCTATAGTCGTGGTGTTGCAAGCGGACCCGCAGATCATAATCAAGCTAAGTTACTGACCCGTCAAGATGTCACTTGCAAACGAGGTCACCGGTGGCGATATGAGGAACGCCGGGAAGAGATGAAGGTCGGCTAGCATAAGCGCTGTTTCTGACGCCGGGACAGCCCAGAAACACCCACTGAGTGTTCCTCTTGCCCCGATTCGGCAAGGCGGAGGAGACAAAGGCTTTCCAGATCGAAGGTATGGCGTCGGAAGCGAGCTTTGACGGGTATAAGCGGCTCCTCCATAAGACATCTCCCCGGTGCTCCTCCATTAGAGCTGCCAAGAGGAGCTCTCGAGAGCTCATCGTGTCCAGCCCCTGCCTTACTTTCCAGATCGATCGTGGTCGAGCTTTAGAGAGCACAAATCGCAGTCCCCGAACTATGGCCCTCTCCCATGGCTGCTTTCTAATTGTCGGGGCCGTATTTTCCCCATGGAGTTTTCAGAGAGCTTCCTCTTTCCCTTCTGTACCCAATTGCGGCCTCCCAAAAGAGAATCCCATTTCTAACAAACTTCATGGGGGTTTTATAGAGTTTCTACTCCACCTGCAGGCCGACACGCGCCCTTCCTCCATAACCGTTTTCTCTCTCTGATGATGGGCTTTTTCCCTTCTTCCTCCAATGGGCTTCTTCTTTCGTCGCTGGCCCATGACAGGTTCTAAAACTTGGTCTGTTACTCGCTTGGAGTTCGCGTGATGTCTGCAGATGCCCTCTTGTATTCTACGCGTAGGCTATCTGTCAATTTCTGGGTTATGCATGGTAGAGAGAGACATAATCCCAATAGTTTAGATGGGGGTTGCCCCTTAATTTTCAATGGAGAATGTTTTGGGTTATGCATGATAGAGAGAGACATAATAGTTTAGATGGGGGTTGCCCCTTAATTTTCAATGGAGAATGTTATTGGGTTATGCATGGTAGAGAGAGACATAATCCCAATAGTGTTAAGGAATGGGATTCCCATTTGAGTTTTGATATTTAGAGAGGAGCTCCTCTCTAGTGATTGTTCTTGTTGTTGTTGGGTTATGCATGGTAGAGAGAGACATAATCCCAATAGTGTTAAGGAATGGGATTCCCATTTGAGTTTTGCTATTTAGAGAGGAGCTCCTCTCTAGTGATTGTTCTTGCTGTTGTTTGAGAGGTTAATCTCTTTGTTTGGATGGGGGGTTTCCCCTATAGTTAAGGGGTTTTAGAGAGAAGGGGAAAAGCCCTTCTCTCTTCTCTTCAAAAAGTAATTTGTACTGCAACTTGTTTAAAGTTGTTGACAAAAATTCATGTTTTTAAATTAACTTCAAAGAATTGGGAATTTGCATGTACGTAAGTCTTTTATGATGACTATTTCACTTGGCTTGGACGATTTTATGTATATTTAAAAAATAGGAACACTCTTTTTTGAAAGCAAAATGGAGCCTTTGTAGACTAACATACATATTTATACATTTAAAAAAGTTTTTCTTTTACTCAAATCATTCGATTAGTATCAACATTCAGATGGTCAAGTGATTTGACACTAGACTTCCTTAAGCGTTCTATTCAGAGGTTTCCAATTCGATTCATGCTGAAGACGTGTATGGAGACACTGATGTTGGGAGAGATCTAACACTTCGTGTATCAACAGTACCCAGTCTGAACGTAGAGCGGTTTTGATCAATCAAACCAGGCAATAAGATCAAAAAAGATCAATCGATTAGTGATGGAGGAGTGGATGACGCGAACAAATCATGCATAGGATCGAGATTAATTGGGAGTTAGACCTAGCTAGTACTCCTTTAAACTCTTTTTTTTGGGTACGAATTAAGAAAACCCTTTAAACTCTTCTCCAGAAAGGTTAATATACAGTATATTAATTGAAGTTTGAAAACTAGCTCGATCGCTTAGCTAGGTTCCGTTTAACAAAGTTTTTTTTAATATTAATGGAGTTTGATTTTATTTTTAAATTATTTAATGAATGTTCGATAAAAATGTCAATCTAATTTAAGAAGATTATAGTAGATTAATATAACTTAATATTGTCAATTCTTTTAATATAACCCCTCTCCAAATTGTTGAAGATTAAGAAATTCAATTTTATTTTTCACTCATTTCGGCTTGTATTATCAAATGCCAATTGTATTTTTTAATAAGCTAATAAATTCAACTCTATTAAGCTTCGACTCCTATTTTAATTGAATATATTGAATGAAACCGTAATCAATAATTAATTATATATTAACCATTCAATGATAGCTAATTAGTTTTTTTTTGGTAGAAATGATAGCTAGTTAGTACTTAGTAGTACGTAGTACACCAGTACCTATTGAAGAGAAGCTTCAGTTTTTTTTATTATTATTAAGTAAGAATTCGAAGTGTACAACTTCGGGAGGCCAGAAACTGGCAATCGGACTAACCGGCAATACAACAACAACAAGAGAAACAAGAACAAACAACAACGAAACAAAAACAAACAATAACGAAACAAACTAGAGCATGATAAAGCAAAAAAACCAAGATATGATGTGAATAAAGCACAAACAAACGTTGCGCCGCTGGAAGGATGGTCATCCTCTACCAAGCCGGAACTACAACTCGATTCATCGTCTAGGCAAGCTCCATCATCCAAAGAGTGTCTCCCAATAGAACCGAAAAAAAAAGGGGTTTGCCGGATGTCGGATGGAGCTTCTCGCTCGGGGGGAGTGGTCGGAGCTACTCGGTTAATGTCGGATGGAGCTTCTCGCTGGGGGGAGTGGCCGGAGCTTCTCGGTTTGGGGGGAGCCACCGAAGCCTGCTCGGATTTCAGATCTAGATCTAAGGGCATAAAGGGGGTGGCGGTGGCATAGGGCTCGTTGGGAGCGGCTGCGGCATAGGGCTCGCCGACAGTTCAACAGCAGCTCAAAGGATCTGCGGGGCTCAGGTTGTGCGCTGGTGCGGTGGGTCAAGGGGGTCTGGGTTCAGCTCTGGCGCCAGCGTCCGGATTTCCGGGTCCGGTCCGGTGTTTTTTAAAAAATCTTATAATTTTAACTGGTTTGAGGTTTTTTTACATTTGAGGTTTAGGGTTTAGCGTTATAGGGTTTATGGTAAATTATATTTAAGAGTAAATTATATTTAGATTTGAGGGTTTTTTTTCATGTTTAAATTTGAATAAATTATATTTAATTTAGCAAAATTATAAACCGGTCCAAATCTGGTCCAAATAGGACCGGACCGGTCCAGACCCGGTCCGGTCCGGGTTCCGATCCATCATTTTTGGGGTTTCGGGTTCCGGTTCGGTCCAGGTCGGTCCGGACCGGGTTTGAACCGGTGCTCAACCCTACCAGCGTCGGGGCACACCGGCCATGGATGGCTAATGACGAACAATGGAGCGGCTGAGGGAAGCGGCGGTCGGCCATGGTTGTGATAAGCTACAAGGGGTGGAGGCTCGGTGGAGCCTTGGTGGAGCGTTTTTGTGGGGTTCTAGTGTCGGCGGAGCGGCGCCCTCCCTTCTCTGTTTTTCTAGGGCTGGCGGACGGCCATGTTTCTTGGGGCTGAGCTCATTCTTTTCTAAACTAGAGGTGAGTGGTAATTGGGGGTTTTCTTTTGATTTCATAGAAAATGTGAGAGAGGTAAGAGAGAGACCAGTTTGACTAGTTAGGCAAGATTCATGGTTGTGTAGAGATCGGTTTGACTCGTTGGCGGCAGCGGTGTTTGTGTTTGGGGTGGGGGAGCTGATTAAGATTTCTTTTTTGAAAGGGAGCGTTTTCTTATTTTTTAGAATTTGACAATTCTAAAGTCACCTCCAGAGGCAAAAAAATAAGTTAAGGTCAGTTTGAATCGTCATTAAAATACATTTTAATGCATTAAGTTATATTAAATAATGACATTTAATATAAAATAATGTAACTTAGTGCATTAAAATGCATCTTGTATGGCTATCCAAACACCTCAGCCTCAGAGGATATTGGCCAGAGAAATCGGTGTAATTGACCTCCGTTAGAGTTTTATTTGACAATTAATGTACATGTAATCTTCTAGATCTTCTATCTATTTATACTAAATGTAAATTAGTTGTTTTTAATAATTAATGTTGTTATTTAATTAAAGATGTATGAACATTTTCATAGATTTAAGACATAATTATATATTAACATTTTTTTAAATTTATGATGGAGAAGGAATTTAATCACTTACAAGTTACAAGTAAAACTATGTTTTTTGACCAATAGATGCCATATGGAACATTTTATTGAATTAAGAAAAATAGTTAAGTAGTATCATAACTATTTTATATAAATTTTGTTACAAAATGAAATATGGTAGAATTTAAAAAATTTAAGATTCTATTTTAACAAACTTAGAACAAATTGAATAAGTAGATATTATTTAGCTATAAGTTTAAGCACATACGCCTCAAAGTCGTACTCAATAGTAAATTAGAGTAATGGAGCAAAATATATAAAATAGAAATATTGTAAAATGTATTATGATTTCAAATTTTGTTTTTTCATAATAAATATGTTTATATTTTTAATAAGATAATATTTACTATAAGTTAAAAACATAAACCTTAAATTCATACTCAATTGTAAATTAAAACAATGAAGCAAATAAAATAAAATTTTAAACTCACATCTATGTATATCAGAAAAAAATTACATTTAAAGAAAATATGTAAAATTTCAAAAAATATTATTGTCTTATATAAGAACGAAAATAATTATAAGATAGAAACAAATCATAAAATATATATTATAAAAAATTAATAATTCAATATATTGCATCCTATTAACTTTTCATCTTAGATAGTTATTCAAAAATCTTAACAACTTATATACTTCAAATATTTATCTTGTAAAAGATATAAAAAATAGTAACTACCAAATTAGTATAATTGAAAAATAACAAAATATTATAAAAGTTAATTCCACACGAAAATAAATGGCTACTTATTATTTACAAAGGCCTTAATTATAGGTAAAAGATATATACACACGAAAAATCGTCTAAATGCAAACCAAAGTGTGCGTTAACCCTTAACGTACAGATTTTGTGCGATATTTCTTAACGCACAAGGGACAGAAGAGGCATTTTCGAAAAATTCAGGGGTAAAATGTGTGCGACATTTCTTAACGCACAGGTTGAATTGGGCCAAGCGAGACAAGCCCAAAAATAGTCTGGCCCAGCTTAACCACGTGTGCGTTAAGTGTAGTCGCACATATTTCTGTGCGATTAGAGTTAACGCACAATGGTGTGCGTTAAGGAATATCGCACATATTTATGTGCGACCAGACTTAACGCACAGGTTGAATTGGGCCAAGGGAGACAAGCCCAAAAATAGTCTGGCCCAGCTTAACCACGTGTGCGTTAACTCTAATCGCACAGAAATATATGCGATTAGAGTTAACGCACAATGGTGCGATAAGGGTTGAAGCCGATTCTTCTTCCCCTTTCCCATTTCCTGATTTCGGCGCCGAATTTTTTTTCCGAATTTTTTCCGGTTTCTTCGATTTCGATTTCCCAGAATTTTCGGCTATTGAATCTCAAATCCGATCATGGATTCAACTAGGGGGGCTCATGGCGGTCCGACTGGTGGTGATGAGGTGGCCGAAGGCGTTGAGGCGGCGGCGACCGGAGCTCCTGTGCAGCAGACTCGCGCCGGTGGTGGTTGTTTGGCGTCTGGTTCCGGAGCTGAGGGGGTGCAGACGACGGCCGGTCTCGGTGGAGGAGCCGCCGCTGGTGTTGGAGGTGGAGCCGCCGTCGGTGTCGGAGGTGGAGCCGCCGTCGGTGTCGGAGGTGGAGCCGCCGCTGGTGAAGCTCCGGCTTGGATGGCCATGGAGGAGGAGGAGGAGGAGGAGGATGAGGAGGATGGTAGCTTAGTCCGACGGACTACTGGTGGCGCGAGACGTCGGTTGACCCCATTGATCCCGTCGAGTCCACCTATTGACGTTACACCCACAACAGGCATCAGTCGTCAGGTAAGTAGATTTGCTTAGAAATCATCCAAATTTATTCAAATTTTGTCGTTAAATTTTAATCGTTATATTTGTTAGATTTGCTTAGATTTCATCTAAATTTTGACGTTAAATTTTAATCGTTATATTTGTTATATTTGTTAGATTTGCTTAGATTTCATCTAAATTTTGACGTTAAATTTTAATCGTTATATTTGTTAGATTTGCTTAGAATTCATCCAAAATTAAGTTTATATAAAATTTAGAGAAATATGATAAAATATATATAATTTATATAAAATTTAAATGAAATTTAAAATGTCATATAATATTTAGCGAAATAGGTATGAAAGTTAGATAATTCTGAACCGATCAATAAATATGAAATTTAGATAAAATAGATTAATTAGAAATAATGCTTTATAAAATTAGATATTATAGATATTAAATTATATAATTTAAGTTTAAAATAAAAGTTCGAATTTCGTTTGAAATTGAGAGAAATAAATTAATGATATTAGAGAATGACTATAATAAATTACGAAACAATAATTTTAGGCATTACGGGACGCGTTGGGTGGATCTGAGGGGATGACACATCCCGCTCCGGTAGCTGATCGACGCGGTGTGCCTAGAAAGCATATCTCAGCGACAGTGCGGCGTCATGCGGTGCAGATGAGGGCGGACTTATTAGCAGTAGAGTCACCGGTTCCAGCTTCTGGTCCGACTGAGGATTCGTCGCCGGTTCCAGCTTCTTGTCCGACCGAGGATGCGAGGATGGAGGACGCATACGTCACATCTGGTGACGATATGCCAATTGATGAGGTGGCATGTCATGTGTCAGACGAGGACGAGGATCTGCTGGCAGACTACACGGTTTCTTATGAGCCGATTTTACCGGATGAGACCGACCCTCCACCTCCTTGTTCTGTCCCATCCCCCGTTTCCTCCCATTCCCTTATAGTCTTGCTGCCCCCTCCCCTATTTCTTCCCCTGCACCAGCTCCAGCACCAGCACCAGCTCCAGCACCAGCACCAGCTCATGGCCCCGTTCAAGGGCAGTCTTCTTGGATGCCTGGAGGGCCGCACGTCCCTTTCCTCCTTCCGAGCTACACCACACATATCGCGAGGGCGATTTATGATTTGACTCCTTTGGCCCCTCCTCCCCCTCGTGCCCCCACCCTTCCACAGCAGCGACGGCCCAGGAGAGCTAGAGGACAGGCTGCTCCAGAGGATGCTCCAGAGGCTGCACCAGAGGCTGCTCCCGAGGTTGCGCCGGAGGAGGCTGCAGATGTTGAGGCCGCTCCCCGTGTTTCAGGCCGTCAGGCCCGCCAGCAGACTCAGGATTTGGTGCGTTTTCTTAACTCATTTGTCTTGTAGAAATGTAATTATTTTTTTTAATTTTGTAGCTAATATTAATTATCGAACATGTAGACACGTAAGGTCTTGAGGGTTCACTTCCACGTCGGCATCGTCACAGATCTTGAGCCGTTCATCAGACCCGAGCCAGAGTCATGGTTTCGGCTAGCGGAGCGTAGTGGCCTCACACATCTCCATGTTATTGGCACCGGGGCTATTGATCGCGTCCTGGTCTCTGCTTTTGTGGAGAGATGGCACCCTGAGACGTCATCGTTTCATTTTCCTTGGGGCGAGATGACGATTACGCTACACGACGTTTATGAGATACTCAGGGTGCCCATTGACGGGAGGAGCTGTATGGCACCAGGTGTGAACGATCTAGAGCTCAGACGGAGGATTGCGCTGGAGCTTTTTGGGTTTGACAATAGTTCTCAGGTGGATAGATGGTACCGTACTGGCGGCATTCCTATCGTGAGGCTACAGGACGATTTGACGCGCATGATGGGTAGCGAACAGAGGGACGAGAGCGTCTTGGCTTCACTTTATCTGTTCTTGATGCTCGACTCCACAGTGTTGGTCGACAAGTCTACCCGTCAGATCAAGCACAAGTGGTTGGCACTATTGTTCGATCACGAGGCCACAGGCCGATATGCATGGGGAGCAGGCATTCTGGCGTTCTTGTACCGGAACTTAGGACAGGCGTCCAGACGAGAGGCACAGGGCATTGCCAGTTGTGGCATACTTTTGAGGGTAAGAATTTAAATTTAATAAATTTGAATTTACTTTATACATTATAATTATTTCTTTTGTAACCTTATACTTCGTTCGATCTTCTTATGTAGTCATGGATATGGGCGTACTTTCCTCATTTCCGTGGACATTATGTCACGGACCCAGCTGCCATGGCCGACGATGCTTCTGCCATCAGAGACGGCCAGGAGGTACCACAGAGCAAAGAGCCAGGGCGTTTGGTGTGTATGCGCCAGATGCTGGACAATATTAGATATGAGGAGGTAATATGTTTCACCATATTAGTATTTTAATTTATAATATGTACTTCATGCTATATATTTTATAATATGTTATCAATTTTATTTGTTACAGGTACAGTGGTGTCCGTTTCGTAGAGTATCATTCGACCGACCAGAGTACGCTCCTTCCCTGTTTAGAGGGATCATTCAGATCATGGATATTCAGGAGCCGTACCTGCCGGACCGCTGCCTTCGTCAGTTTAGCCATGTACAGGGGATCCCGATCTTACCCCCAGAGCCGAGCTCATTGATCCGACAGGACGACCTCAGGCATTACGACGTCAAATTTGACGCTCATCTATTGGGGGCATGGGATGAGGATCCGAGGCCTTTGATCCATGTTGAGGCGCCACCAGTCACACGCTATTGGGATGTTACAGATGACTATCTGGATTGGTTGGACGAGTATTCACATGTGCTGGTGGATCCTAGATCCACCAGACAGGATCGTCCTCATGGCCCTGTCCATCCCACACCATCGGTGGACACTCTTGCGGTATGTGCAATTTGTTTAAATCAATTAATGTCATTTATTAATTAATCATATTTAAATTCTAATGGGTATTTGCCAATACAGCGGAACCAGTTGGTTGCTGGTGAGATTCGTGCCTATTTCCAGAGGCGGACGCATAGGGATCTTATCCCCGTTCAGGAGGTTGACGAGATGATGTCTCTTCTATTGCATATGTTGACTGATGAGACTCCTCCGATGTCCCCTCCTCCACCTCGTGCATCACAGATATTCCCGGATTCCATACACGAGCCGGGGGAGGGTAGTGGGAGTCAGCTCGGAGATTAGCGATGTTATGTGTTTTGAAATTGTGTTTTGGACTTGTGTTTTGTATTTTGGGTTACCTATGTATACATTTTAATTTGCCCAATAGGACCAACAAACGCATATTGGGCCCTAACTAGGCCCGAACAAGCATATTGGGCCTAAACTAGGCCCAATAGGACCAACAAACGCATATTGGGCCCAAACTAGGCCCGAACAAGCATATTGGGCCTAAACTAGGCCCAATAAGACCAACAAACGCATATTGGGCCCAAACTAGGCCCGAACAAGCATATTGGGCCTAAACTAGGCCCAATAGGACCAACAAACGCATATTGGGCCCAAACTAGGCCCGAACAAGCATATTGGGCCTAAACTAGGCCCAATAAGACCAACAAACGCATATTGGGCCCAAACTAGGCCCGAACAAGCATATTGGGCCTAAACTAGGCCCACTAGGCCCGAACAAGCATATTGGGCCTAAACTAGGCCCAATAGGACCAACAAACGCATATTGGGCCCAAACTAGGCCCGAACAAGCATATTGGGCCTAAACTAGGCCCAATAGGACCAACAAACGCATATTGGGCCCAAACTAGGCCCGAACAAGCATATTGGGCCTAAACTAGGCCCAATAAGACCAACAAACGCATATTGGGCCCAAACTAGGCCCGAACAAGCATATTGGGCCTAAACTAGGCCCAATATGCTTGGCGATAGTTCTCAGGTGGATAGATGGTACCGTCTGGGCCCATTAACTTATAATACGAGTGAGACCTCAGTATAATATTATAATAACATAGTATTATAACCTAAACGTACAGCTTCTTCATACTTTGTGATATATCGTTACTATGAAACTCATGTAAGTATATAGTGCAAGTAGAGATTGCTTAAGAATTATGTACAATACATTAGTATAAACCATGACTGATGAATGCTTTATAAGTATAAAGTTCTAAATCATATATTAGTATTAACCATATGATAAGATAATATTAATTTATTTAATATGCATTTAATCCTAAACCCTAAACCGTTGGAACGTATATAAGAAACCCTAAACCCTATCCTAAACCCTAAAACTAGGCCCATTATAACTTCATAAAACTTTGTCTGGGCCCATTAACTTATAATACGAGTGAGACATCAGTATAATATTATAATAACATAGTATTATAACCTATACGTACAGCTTTTTCATACTTCGTGATATATCGTTACTATGAAACTCATGTAAGTATATAGTGCAAGTAGATATTGCTTAAGAATTATGTACAATACATTAGTATAAACCATGACTGATGAATGCTTTATAAGTATATTCATTGGGCAATACAGTAGAGATTGCTTAAGAATTATGTACAATGCATTTAATCCTAAACCCTAAACCCTAAATCCTACCCTAAACCCTAAAACAATACTATGCGTTAACCCTAAATGCACACATATTCATTGGGCTGTTACGAAGCCCAATGACTGTTGGGGCCAAAGTCAAGCCCAACCAGGTGTGCGTTAAGCCTAAACGCACACCCAGAATCCATCCTGAACGGCCAATATTCGGCCGTTATGAAATCCGACCGTTCTCTGTGCGTTAAGGGATAACGCACCAACGGTAAGAATTTTATAACGGTCGAATTTCCCTCCTATATATACCCATATCAATTTCTTCATACTTCCACATCCAAACACAACAATCACCTTTTTGCTTTAGTTTTTGCAAGACTTTATATTTTCTTATACAATAATTCGTATTACATATCAGGGGATGACTTCATCCTCCAACAGTGCATTGCCTCCGGTTACAATGTGCGAATGCAATTTTCCGGTCGTATTGTACACTTGCGACAGGCCCAATCACTATAAAAGAAGGTACCTCGCATGCAAAGATTACGTCCCATCGGAGCGGTATGAAGATGAAAGAGGGTGTCGTACCTTTAAGTGGCTCGATCCATCGTATGACGAGAATACTGCCAAGGTTATCAGAGATCTGGTGAAGGAAAGAAATAAGCTTCAAGAACTGTGTGACACCCTTTCCGATAAATGTTGGAAGTTAAAGAGAACGATATATTATCGGGGTTATGATATAACGAAATGATGTTGTTTGATTATGTAATATTACAATGTTATGATTGTATAAGTTTAATGTCTTCTTATATTGTATTCCAATTTTAAGTATGTAATTTTACGTTTGGATTACTCTCAAACACACCAAAGCAATAATAATCAGCAAATAATCAAGCTAAATAACATCAAATTTCATATTGTATTACAATTCACACTAAACTCTAATACGCCACATAATCTGGATTCTTGCCGGCTGCAATGCGGCATTCCCTAAACTCTTGAAATTTCGAAGCATACAATGTTTCCCACCAAAGGATGTTCGGATCACAATGTCTTCGCCATGCATCCGTCATGGGTGGTAATGGAGACTCGTTAATGAGCGTCACCTATTGGAATACAAAAACAAAACCCAATTAGCATACACAATATTGCAAATGAAACATCTAGGTACAAGTAGAGATACAAAACATTACCGGTATCCAGTGGTTGTGACACCCTACGTGTGCTATCCCCACAAAATTTATGGGAGGTGCGAAGCTTGATCCAGACGCCCGTATTGGTAAGCACAATGAAGGGTGCTCAGATATGACGACGATAGCAACGTTATACACCGTTGCAAACACTAAACCCATGAATGGCATGTCAAGCCAATAATCCGCGCCACAAGGGGTATTAACATAGTTAATTTGAACCATTAGATCGTCCCATGACCCTGGTCTTGCATAAGCTTGTACCGGCTCCCACATTTGTCGGTTAACACACAACTCCTTTTCCATCGCGCTACGGATCAAGGGATACTGACCCTCACTCATCCCCATAAGCACAGCCAAAGACCGATAGCCATAATGTCCATCTGAACGTACTTCCTTAGCACCGTTAATGTACCCAAACCAGAAGTAATCGATATTCCGAACCCCAAAGTCCATCCCAAAATGAATCATGGGTTCCTCAGGCCATTCCGACTTACGGACTCCCACATCGGCGTCCTCAAATTGTGATTCTTCTGGTTGCGGTTGTGATTGCATGTTCTCAGCGTCGAGCACCACAATACTTGGTTGCTTTCTGGGACGGCCTGGCCCTTTTGCCTTCTCCTTTGCCTTTGCCTTCTCAGACTTCACTAAGTCTTCTCTTACGTGCTCATGCAGACTCTTTTCCCTAGTCGGCGACCCCTTTGCCTTGTTCTTCGCACCACTTGGCCTTCCCTTGGAACGTATGCCCGTTGGCTCCATAAATGTACTCTGTTCCGGATGCTCCAAGGCCATGTACAACTCACTCATTTGCCATAACGTGGCTTGGGTCAAAGTACGGCTTTGCACTTTCGACCACATCTCACACAATCTCAACTCTGGAATGGAAATAGCTACACCGTCATCACCAAGCGCACATGTTGTTGGATCGTTTTCCCAATGCAAGTCCTTCCAGAAGTCGTGAATGTCATCTGGAGTGAGAGTTGTCTTTGTAATGATGGCTTTTGCAATATCGTGGACGCACGGCAACCCAAGGCAGTCTCTCACCCAATGATCATCGCATACTTCTGAATACTCATCCTTCACTAGCTGATCATACATGGCCAATAACAAATCAAAACACCTATCCGACACTCTGCAAAACAGCCTTGAAAAGACCATTCGAGCAAGCTCTGGAAACCCTGGGTCGTTGAACTCCATTGGTCGTGTAGACAGTGACTTATTCATGGTCGCTTTTATCGTGTCTATTTGAAGAAGGATTGCATGGTGGATCCTTACGATCACTCTGTTAAAGCCGTCTCTGCTGGACCCTACAATATCTTTCAACACACGATGCATCCCCTCAACCCTATCAAAACAAAAAAAATTTACTCAGGGTACAACATTCATATCGAATACTAAACTATTTTAACTACACAATGTTCAAATTATACCTGTTTGAAGTTCGTGTGAGAAAGTGAAGGGTGTCATCCGTCCAGGCTCTTACTATACTTTCCTTGTAAGGAGTCAGCCATTCTCTCTCGACGTATCCAACAAGGCCGCTCTTCCACGACTTCCTCAATGCTCTGAGCCTCTCCTCGTACCTTTCCTCTGTGGTCGAGCAAAATAGTCCCCAACACTGGTTTGTAAACGTATCGACCTTGGCACTATCTTTTATAACCTTATCCGCATGTGCCTTGATGTTGTTTCTAATATGGACCCAACACAAGAGCTGCCTAACCGGGGAGTCTTTGAATACTACCTTAATAGCTTTCATGAGAGCCTTTTCACAATCGGTCATGATAGCATTGGGCATAACTCCTAACTGCTGAAACAAGTTCCGAAGGGCAGTCAATATCCACTGGTAATGGGAAAACGTCTCTGCTTTTGTGAATGCGTACGCAATGTTGAACGTCTTGTGAGTGCTGGTAAAACCAACAATCTCCACCAAAGGCATATCATACCTATTACCAGTGGACATTAATACTTGTCAATATAACTAATTAAACAAGAGCACAAACAAAATTAACTGTTATTAAATGGTTTTACATACTTGTTTGTTTTGTATGTGGCGTCAATGATCACCACGTACGGGAACTTCTTCAACAAGCGTAGCGACTCCGGGTGAGCAAAAAACAGGATCTCTACCTCTTGCCCTTTCTTATTATTCCTAAGAGGATAAAAAAGATACCCGTTCTCTTTCAAAAAAGTCAGAGACCACTGGGTAATCGTCAATTCCCCATGATCCTCGTACTGGAGCTTCTGCAAAAAGTTTGCAACCTGCTTCATTGATGTCACATTTTCCGGAAAGTGTTTTCTCAAGTTCGAAACAATCTCTTTCGGAGTCTTCCGACCATCACCCCATTTCCTAGCCATGACCTCCTCCTCTTGGGTCATTCGACCCATGAATGCATTCCCATGAAAGCTAGCATAAAGCTTGTGGTTGTGGGTGCCATGTATAACATCCAACACCCATTTTTCAGTAAGGGATCCTATCTTCTTGTGGAAACGACACCCGTATAGCTCGAATTTACAACCACACTTCTTTGATCTACGTTTTCGAATCCTTTCAACCGACAACTTTGGATTTTGTACATTAACTTTACGCCTCCAAGATCTCGGCTCACCATATCTATCGCATGTCAAATTAACCACGTACGCATTTGAAGTACGTTTTACCAAAACTATCATCAGCTCTTTTGCTTTAGCTCTAGCCCATTCAAGCATTTCATTCTTACTCCCCCACTCTAGGACAGTACGAAAATAATCTCCATAATCTTCCCCCTATAATTAATTGTTATTTAATAATTATTATACTTTCTACAATTATAACTACAAATACATCAATTTAGCAAAGACATTAATAATTCATAATACAATCCACGAATTTTATGTGCAACTACGTAAGCCCCTACTTCATACCTAATATCATAACTACTTCATACAAAACTAGGACATGATTCATTACTCAAATTAATATGAAATCAACACTAACCGTGCAAGAATCGCCACTCGAATCACAATTGTCTCCTTCGTCATCGGAACCCGAAGACTCGTTCACTTCGTCTACTTCTTCATCTTCTCGTACTTGTACCCAATTACATTCCTCACTTTCATGATTATAATACTTCATATTGAGTGAGTTGGTGTGCTCTTGGTATCAATTTCTCCGGTTATATATAGGCTGAAATGGCTTCGGAAAAATCAGACCCTTTGGTGCGTTAAGCCTTGTCGCACCAACGGTCTGATTTTTTCTAGCCGTTGGGACTTTGAATTCATCAATTTGTGCGTTAAATGTTAACGCACATGAACAGTATCGTGCGTTAAGGATTGTCGCACCAGTTCTGAATATTTTTTCAACTTTCGGACTATTTTGTCCCTTGTACGTTAACACTTAACGCACCAAAGTGTGCGTTAAGTGTTAACGCACCAAACAGTGTGCATTTAGACACTGTTTGGTGTGTATATATACTGACCCATATAAGGGTTTTACAAGTGACATGGGCATCTCAAGAAAGTTGACTTTTTCTCTTGCCATATATATCACATTTAGGGTCTGGTTGGTGGATACTATTGTCAATTGTTTCTAGAATGAAATTTAGGATTTATTTGTGCTTTGGTGCACAATATGAAAAATAAGTAGTTTTTAGAAGAATAAATATAAATCTTAGATGACTATACATGAACATTGATATGTAATATATGAACCCCATAGACCAATGAATGATAATTTCAAAGATGAAGGTGTTCAAAGTTGTTTATATGAACTAAATAGACCAAAAGGTTCATATTTAGTACACTAAATGTTCGCATACTAAAGGTTCACATCTGAGAACGTGTATACTAAACGTAAAAAGGTGCATAATCAATAAATATAAAGTATGTTTGAGGTTCATAATCAGTACAATAGAGATTCATATGTATTGAACTAATTGTTCATATGTAGTACACGAAACGTTTATGCTTAATATATTAAAGATTCAAACTTAATAAACAGAGTAAAAATGCATTTTAATATCGCCTTGTGAACCTAAGTATAAGTTGGGAATCTCTAGCATAAGGTTTGTGAACCTTTAGTATTATATTTATGACCATATGTACATTAGCGCATTGCGTTCAGAAAAAAAAGATTCCAAAAAATAACTCGATAATTACGAAAATGCTACTGTGCCACATATACCCCTTTAATCTTAGCTCACCTTTTCTCTTGATCTAATGACTTATAATTTTTTCCATTTTACACCCTAAAAATCATCAGCACTTGAACCCACCTCTAAATATAGATACTTAACTTATGGCATGAAAACACATTTAAAAAAAACTAGATGATTATATGGGTCGAGATCACGAGAGGACGGGACACATGAGAGGAGTGATGACGGCCATAGGCCGTTGAATCAAGAAAACGGACGTCAAAGATCGCATTTTCATCAAAAGGCAAAAATTCGGGAAAAATGCATACCATGTGCACACATATGTTGTTTCATATACAAACATGAGTTATTTTCATGTGCATACACCAGTCTTTTATATGCACACATAGGTTATTTTCATAGATTTTTATACATATGCACGCATGTTATTTCATACGCAGACTTAGGTTATTTCATATGTACATAAGTTATATTCGTAGGTTTTATACATATGCACACATGTGTTATTTCACATGCATATTGTATTGTTTTACATGCACACATGTCCTCCCAACGCTTGGGATTGGCCTTGAGCATGGTCCTAAGGAGGGCTCCTAGTATGCGGTTAGTGACCTCAGTTTGGCTATTTGTCTGAGGGTGGTAGCTAGTGGAGAAGAGGAGTTTGGTACCTAGCTTTCCCCAAAGAGTCCTCCAAAAATGCCCAACAAATTTCGTATCCCTATCACTCACAATAGTCCTAGGGATCCCATGTAAACGAACCACATTATCAAAGAATAGATCGGCTATGTCACTAGCATTGTGGGCCGTGTTACAAGCACGTAGTGTATTTCATATGCACATATAAGTTATTTCACATACACATGATAGTATATTTCATATGTACACGATATTTTCATATGCACACATTGTTTATTCCTTGTAAACGTATGAGTTTTAATACATGCACACAATAGTGTACATTATATGCTGTGTGTGCACAAGAATCCTTATTTTGCATAAAATTCGGCACAACTGGATTTTTGCCGAATTTTACAACTTTTTTCCTTTTAGTGATGCGCGCGATCTTTACCATCATTTCCTTACGATTTGACGGTTATGGATCGTCCTCACTCCTCTTCTCCACACCCTTCCTTGCCAAATCTTTTCTTTGATTATATACGGCTCTATTGTTATTAACACTATATACGTATCTTGACCGTCTAAATGGTTAATTTAGGTTGATGAACATTTATTATTGACAACCTAATTGTATATTTGGAATGGCTTGTTCCGTCTTTAGTCAAATCGTTTTGAATCAATCTCTAATTGTTTATACAACTAATAAGGAAAAAATCCAATTAATGTGAGATGGGGTGGCAGTATGGCACGTACACATCAAATTTTCTATACCCTAATTGTGCATCCTTTCATGTATCCTTTAAGTTTTTCTTAATTATTTTATATTTTAAACTTTAATTTAAGGTTAATAATTAAGGTTTAGAATTTTTAGTTTAAGATTTAGGGTTTATAGTCTATAGTTTAGGGTTTAGAATTTAGGGTATAGGATTTAGGGCTTAGGATCTAGGATTTATAATTTAGGATATAGAATTTATATTTTAGGGTATAAGATTTATATATTAGAATTTAGAATTTATATTTTAAAATTTAGGATATAAAATAAATAAATTTAACTTATAAAATACACAAAAAAATAAATAGAAATGGTGTAGAGAATTTAACCTAGTACACATACGGTCACAACCAAGCCTCACCATTTTGACCAAAAAAGTAGAAGAAGTGGATTGTGGATTACTCGAACAGAGCAACATTCAACCAAATTTGACACTTTCGTTACAACTCCACATCCCATATTCTCAGTGGTAGGTGAATGATTATCACGATTTCCCTTTCACAAAGATAACTATGGATATCACCTACTTTTTTTTTTTTTTTTTATGAAGGTTTCACCTACTTGATTGAACCGTAAGTTTTTTTTTTATAAAAAAAATACATTACCGTTTTTTGTCAAGAAAAAGGTACGTAATGTATTTTATTACTACATTAAGCAAAATTCCTTATGTGTATGGAATTATTAGAATGGTCATAGGCTTCAAATGTTACGAACTCGCAACACTATTTTGCCTTTTTTTATTTCAAAAGTCAACCGAATAAAATATATGAAAGCAATTATAATTTATATAAATACTCTAAATCACAAAAAAAAAAATACTACATATGATAATATACATATATACTAAAAATGGTTGAGATCCGGTGAGGATGAAAAGGGAGGAGATGAATGAGGACGTATGAGAGCCGTCGGATGAGATATAAATGGAGTGTCCAGATCGCTTTTTAAAAATTCGGCAAAAAATCGACACGACTGAATTATTCGCGAAAAAAACGGATTTGCGTGCACGCGAAGTTCAGTTGTGTGCATGCCAAATATATTGTTGTGTGCATGCCAAATACACTGCGGTGTGCACGTGAAATTCATTTTTGTGTGCATGCATAAAACACGTGCGTTCATATGGAATGAACAAAACATGCGCACATGAAAATACGATTGTGTGCATGCGAAGTATACTACCGTTTGCATGCGAAGTATACTACTGTGTGCATTTGAAAATGTCATGTTTGCTCATACGAAATGCACTACGTGCTATGTGTGCATGCGAAATAACGTAGATGTGCATGTGTGCAAATGAAATTAAATAACTCATGTGTGCATACGAAAATGACTCAAAGCGCATACGAAATAACATGTGTGCATACGTATGAAAACCAACAAAAATAATCAACGTGTGCATACGGAAATGACCTATGTGTGCACATGAAAATAACGTGTGTGTGCATGCAAAACAACGTATGTGTGCATACGGACTAAAATGCATGTGCATGCAGCACACATTTTTTTTTGCGAAAAAATCGACCATGCCGAATTGTGTCCGAATTTTTTCCTTGGAAAATATGGGCGCTCTTTTTTCTAAATCCGACAGTGTTGGAATAACATGTGTGCATACGTATGAAAACCAACAAAAATAACTTACGTGTGCATACGGAAATGACCTGTGTGTGCACATAAAAACAACGTGTGTGCATGCAAAACAACGTATGTGCATACGGACCCAGCACACATTTTTTTTGCGAAAAATTCGACCGTGTTGAATTATATCCGAATTTTTTTCTTGGAAAATCTGAACGCTCTATTTCTAAATCCGACCGTCTTGAAGCACGCTAACTTATCTCCTAATCCCCATCTAAAAAAAAAAAGAAAGACTGCAGAAGTTTCGATTTTTTCATTTATTAAATCTATGCCACCAACTTTCCGTCAGAAAAATTGAATTTTCTCATTTGGACTGCTCTGTTTTTGGCACTATAAAACCAAGCACGACGAATTCAAATGGCAAAAGAAAAAAGTACTTACACACACAACTTCAAAACAACACCATCGACCAAGTCCATTGAAAACCTACACTTCACCCAACCCACTACCACCTCTTTCTGTTTTCTTACAGGTACCCCTCAACTCTTTCTCTGATTTCTCTTGTTTTTCATCTCAATCTGTATATTTGTTTGTTTGTATACATCAACTTTCTTGATTTTCAAACTTTTTTTGGGGATGGTATTGGGAAATTTTTGTTGCATTTCTTTTGAAACCAGTGAAGATGAAACAGAGCAGGTATTTGTTGTTGTTGTTGGGATTTAGGTCGTTCAAATTTTTTCTTCAAATCTGTGTTAACCTAGAAAGAAATTGCTCCGATTTCAGGGATACGGGAGGATAGAATCAGAACCGGAAGATCCGAAACCGGAGAAGAAGATGATAATCAGCGTGAAGAACACGACCATGGTTCGGCCGGCGAAGGAGACGCCGCAGAGAAGTCTCTGGAACTCGAACGTGGATCTAGTGGTTCCCAGGATCCACACGCCGAGCGTCTACTTTTACAGGCCGAACGGTTCGCAGAATTTCTTCGACCCGAACCCGGTCAAGGAGGCTCTGAGCCGGGCCCTTGTCCACTTCTACCCCATGGCAGGCCGCCTCAGGAGAGACGAAGATGGAAGAATCGAGATCGATTGCAATGGCGAAGGGGTTTTGTTTGTGGAGGCTGAAACGACGTCGGTTATTGATGATTTTGGGGATTTCGCTCCCACCTTGGAGCTTAGGAAGTTGATCCCAGCCGTTGATAATTCTGGAGGGATTTCCTCTTATCCTCTCTTGGTTCTTCAGGTATTCTCTTCCTCCATCATCTTCCATTAATGTTTCTGTCTGTATCTTTAGCCTTTCTTTTCTGGTTTTAATGACTTCATGATCTGGTTTTAGTATACTTTTGCTTATATCAAAGTTCAAGTCTAGCTAGATTTATGGTGATGAAACGCTTATCTTCTCTATTGGAGTATTATGTCATTGTTCTTGTTACATAAATGAATCTTTACAATTCAACATGCAACAAATGCATGATGTTTGGATGTTGTTGATAGACTTGGTAAATGGTTAATAAGTGAAAAGATGGATGAATTGAAAGCTAAGATTTAAATCTGTCTATTTGTGAGTAGTAGTTTATAGATCTTGGAATTAAGGCACTTGGGTAAATCACTTTCTTCTTTGTTTAATGATGTGAAAGTTGGTGAAGCAATCAATGAATTTTTGGGTTTGATTATTGTAATTCAGGTTGAAACGATCGACTAATTGAGCTCTTGCTTGGTATGAAAGCAACTTTATAGGTTAGTGGGAACATATATTTCCTTAATATGCAAATGGATACATGAGGTATGACAGTATCCTGAACCAAGATATGATGATGTTTAATGTAAGGTGATTAAAGTGTCTTTGATTTGTAATATGCTTTATGTTATTCTTTTAATCCTTAGTGGGAACATAGATTTCTGTAATATGCATATTCTTTTTATGTGTAGATGAGTTGCATGAACTTATGGTTAGTCTTTTTGAAAATATTTAGAAGTGAATAACTTACATAAATTAAATATGTTTAACGTGCTAATTTCTCTTCACTGTTGGAGGGAGGTTAGTAAAGAAATTCAGCTAAAATGTGGAAAATCAAGTCATTTGGAGCTACTTTTTTGAAGTCATCTTACAAACTTTGTAACCTGGTCAACAGAACTTACAAAAGCAGTAGTTTTTATGCCACAAGTTACTTTTTGACATCTTACAACCGAGTCATTAAAAATAGTCATGTGATATATTGAGGCCAATAAATATATCTTTCTTATTTTGGCAAGTCATTTTGGGTCTCGCATTGATCGTATCGACCAGCAGTTGGTTCGGGAATCTCCACTTTCTGATGGATCTTCTTCAACTACTTGTGTGTTTACCTAATAATGACTGGCTTAAGTTGTTTGTAGTAATCCTCTTCTTAAATTGACTTAGTTGCAGTCTAGAAACTAACTCAAATCAATTTATCAGTTGCTTCATTTATTCGTGGTCGGTACTTGCTGTTGAGTTTGGTAGCTTCATACAAATATTAGTCACATATTCAGAATCATTATGCCTTTCTAATAAGGGCAACAAACTACTTTAATAGGGATATGACATGCTATAATTCAATTGTAGCCATGTGAACTCAAATTTTGTGGTCATGTGTATGTTCAGGCTTCAAAGCCAATCCTCCATATTAGGCTGCGTATAGTCAATAAGACAATAACATCAATAATCCAACTGTTAATCGCTTCAGTGAAATTACACGGTGTTGAATGGTAACTTAAAAAACCACTTATACTTGAGAGCTTATGAAAACTGAACTCAAAGAAACAGAATTTTGTTGCAGGGACATCCTATCTCTTACATTAGCTATGTCAGAGCAGTTCTATCTTATGTTATCTGTCATTCATTATTTTGTTTGAATATATTGTTTTTTTTTTGGTAGAAAGTTTGAATATATTGGTAGATTTGCAATCAAGAACTTCTGCCGTTTCTAAACTTATTTAATGCTTGGGCCATCATGATAATGTGATCTGGCAAAAGAAGTGGATGAGGAAAATGGGATACAAGAAACTATAATTGCTTCTGATATTCCTTCTTAACTACAATTGTCTTCTTATCTAGTTTGAGCTGCTCTTGCAGTTAGTGACAAAAACGAATTTTGTCAGTGTGCCAATATTGGGGAAAACAATAGTATCTGATCTTTAATTACCTAGTTGAACTGACCTTCCAAGTGAATTGTGAAAAGAAATGTTCAGTACTACAATCACTCTTAACTGATACAAATTTTCTTTGTTCAGATAAAATTATGTTTCTATTTTTGTTTCCTCCTTAACTGAACATATTGCATCTGCATTTGATATCCCTGCAGCTCACGTATTTCAAATGTGGCGGAGTCTCTCTCGGTGTTGGGATGCAGCATCACGTGGCGGATGGCTTTTCGGGTCTACACTTCATCAATACATGGGCTGATATGGCCCGGGGACTCGACCTCACCATCCCACCGTTCATTGACCGGACCCTTCTTCGTGCTCGGGACCCACCCGAGCCCAAGTTCCACCACATCGAGTACCAACCCCCTCCGTCCCTAAAAAACGCGCCCCTACCAACGGGCCCTGAAGAAGCCGCGGTTGCCATCTTCAAGATCACCCGCGAACAAATCAACACCCTAAAGGCCAAGTCAAAGGAAAACGGGAACACGATCGCCTACAGCTCGTACGAGATGCTCTCCGGCCACGTCTGGCGGTGCGTGTGCAAGGCGCGTGGCTTGACCCAAGACCAAGGAACCAAGCTCTACATTGCAACCGACGGGAGGTCGAGACTCGACCCAACCCTGCCACCGGGCTACTTTGGGAACGTGATCTTCACCACGACGCCCGTGGCCGACGCGGGCGACCTCGCGTCGAAACCGACGTGGTACGCCGCCAGTCGTATCCACGACGCCCTGGCGAAGATGGACAACGAGTACTTGCGGTCCGCCCTCGATTACCTCGAATTGCAGCCTGACTTGACTGCCCTCGTCCGCGGGGCCCACACCTTCCGGTGCCCGAACCTCGGGATCACGAGCTGGACGAGGCTGCCTATCCACGACGCCGACTTCGGGTGGGGCCGGCCCATCTTCATGGGGCCCGGAGGCATCCCCTACGAGGGGCTCGCCTATATGCTGCCGAGCCCGGTGAATGATGGGAGCTTGTCTTTAGCCATTGCTCTGCAGCCGGAACACATGAAGCTATTCCAAAAGTACCTCTATGAAATGTGAGGTACAATTGATTTTGTTAAACTTTGGATACAGCGAGAGATGTGGTTGTTTCTTTCTTTGTTCGTTTCTTTGATGACAAAAGACTCGGCGTTTAAATGTCTTGTATTTGTAAACCACAGGAGGAAATATGCTTTCTAGATTAACCATGTGATTTACATACTTGAGTTGTGAACGTGTGCATCTTTTTTACTCCAATTAATATACCTATAAAGTCAGTAATAGGCAACTTCCAAAATAGTAATAATTCTTATCTTAGACATGGTAACAAGCTAAGCTAAGCTAAGCTTGCGCTTGCATATTCATATTGAAGTGCACCAAATGCACATTCTTTTTATTGACATACACATGGTAACAAGCTAGGCTTGCACCACATGAAGTAAGACCCTTCAAGATCAAAGTGTAAGGAGGAAGAAGGCGAAGGTCAGGATGCACGAAAATGCGTACACCATGAACGAACAAGGTCGATAGAGTGAGGATGCTCGGTTTTTCTTCGAGCTCGCAGGAGGACGATGACCAGGCAAGTGTCGTCGCTCCGTCTCCCTGCTCTGCCCCTTCTTCGAGTAGAACGGAAGCACGCGGTTGCCATACTCGTTCAGGATTCGAACTTCAACTGCGTGTGCTGATTGCTCCTTTGTACTACACGCTTTCGTGGTGACATGTCCTGAACCAACATGGACATGATCAATGTTCTTTCGTATGAAAAAACAGTTCAAGAAGAAAGGAAGATGGGTTTGAAGTTTACCATGAGTTGTGATACTCTTTCGGCAGGGGCTTTCTTGCTCTTGTTTCGAGTCTCGTGATCGTGTACTCGAGCTTACGTTTGGGTTTGATGAGATTGAGGTAGATAGAATCAGGATGATGAAGAACCAAACAAGGGTTTTCAGGTCCATCTTTTACCTTGTGTTTGGAATTGCTATCTTGCCCAGCTAGCTCTATAAGAGCCACATTCCTGCTTTGTACATAAATAATTTGCGAGAACATATTCTTTCAAGAAACTCATTCATAGTTCAAGAAACTCATTCATAGTTTTGTTTAATGGACTTTCAAACAAGTAAACTCATTCATAGTTTTGTTTAATGGACTTTCAAACAAGTAAGTCCACAGCACCCTTTTGAACATCACACTTTTTTTAAGACAAATATAATTTTGCTTAATAAGGTCAAAATGTGTTTTCTTTGACAGTTTCAATCGTTGGTTAAATTTGTTCTTTTCAGTCTAATTGCATCTCTATTTGTATAATGAAGAAGAACATGAGTTATTATTCGATTTTAAGATATTCTTAAATGCTTGTCCAAGGCCAAAGGTAAAGAACTGATTCAATTCGAGATAATGACGGAGCTTGGATGCGCTATTTACTGGGAATCATACATATTAGGGTTTGATAGGCAAGAAATTTATAAATTATTTATAAATAATACTAAGGGAAATTCTTAGTGTCCCTAAGTTTAGGATTATTTAGGTTGGTGTTTCACGATTAAGTTTTTTCTGGTTAGTACCCTTAAGATTTTGGATTGTTCGCTTTATAACCAAAATTTTCTATATCCGTATCCTTTCGGTTCGAATTGATCAAATCCAAGCTCATCATTATGTTTATTGCCCTCAACTTAGTAGGATTTGAATCCTAAAACAATAAAATCAATACTCGAACCATTCTGATTTGAATTATTTAGGTCGGTAACGGATTGTTGCTTTGAAATTCAAATTGACATTGTTTGGACATGGACTTGGGTATTTTTGGAGTCAAAACTTACTAATTTGAGGGAGATGACACACTGGTGGACTTTGATTTAATCAATTTGAACCGGAATGGTGCAAATATGAAAAAGTTTGGTTGCATACAAATCAAAACCTTAGGGGTACCAACAGGAAAAACTTTAATCGTGGGACATTAGCAGAAATAATCCTAAACTTAGAGACACCAGCAAGAATTTTCCTAAATACTCTCTTCGTATGAAAAAAATTGTCATTCTAGAGTTTGACACACTTATTAAAAAATACAATGATTATCTTATATCCTCATAAATTTTTCTTAAAATTTACAAGTATTTAATAACTCATCTCAATTGTAACCAATAAACATAGAGAATTTGTATAAAAAGAGTAAAAAATTACAAATTTTCGATGTCAAACCTCATAACTCACCAATAAATTATTACCTAAACACCTAAAATGACAATTTTTCTATACAAAAATTATGGGTTAAAATGACAACTTTTTCAAAATGGATGAAGTATTTTTTTTTATAACTTTTTTACATTTTTCTATATCACTTAATATTTAAAATTTTAATGTTCTTTTAAAAAAAAATCTTTATAAACAATTGACAAACAAACTTAATCATAATGAAAGTACACGGCCCAATTTGGGCCAAGATCACGGCCCGTTATGAGATTTGAGTAGTTGAGCCATGGGTCGGCCCAACTCTATGAAGGGTCTTACACTAATCTAGAAATACCTGGTTGGTTCTTACTTCTTACACACAGGCCTAGAAGTTTCAATTGAAACTCTGTTTTCCCACCTTTCTCTCTAGATAAATCCTCTGTTTCTCAATTATTCTCCATTCTTCTTTCTAAACCGCCTCTTGAATCTTCTTCTCTGCACCACATTCCCGCCCTTTATATACTCACTCCCCAACCCCCCCATTCCTCAACAAAAACTCACCGCAACAAACTCTGCACGCACTTCAAAACATACAAAAAACAACACAACCTCTCAAATCAATTTTCCCAACCGCAAAAAAATAATCAAGAAAACAATGACGGCCAAGGAAGAAGGAAAGGCGATCGGAATCGACCTCGGAACCACCTACAGCTGCGTTGGAGTATGGCAAAACGACCGCGTCGAGATCATCCCCAATGACCAGGGCAACCGCACCACTCCCTCTTATGTCGCCTTCACCGACACCGAGCGTCTCATCGGCGACGCCGCCAAGAACCAGGTCGCTCTCAACCCTCACAACACCGTCTTCGACGCCAAGCGCCTCATCGGCCGCCGCTTCTCTGACCCCTCTGTTCAGTCTGACATGAAGCTCTGGCCGTTTAAGGTCGTCCCAGGCGCCGGAGACAAGCCGATGATTTCCGTCTCCTACAAAGGCGAGGAGAAGCAATTCTCTCCTGAGGAGATCTCCTCCATGGTTCTAACGAAGATGAAGGAGATCGCCGAGGCGTTCTTGGGGCAGACTATCAAGAACGCCGTTGTTACTGTGCCGGCGTACTTTAACGACTCCCAGCGACAGGCGACGAAGGACGCCGGTGCGATTTCCGGTTTGAATGTGATGCGGATAATCAACGAGCCGACTGCTGCTGCCATAGCCTACGGGCTCGACAAGAAAGCCGGCGGCCGTACCGGCGAGAAGAATGTCTTGATCTTCGATCTCGGCGGCGGCACTTTCGATGTGTCTCTGTTGACGATCGAGGAAGGGATCTTCGAAGTGAAGGCCACCGCCGGAGACACGCATCTCGGCGGAGAGGATTTCGACAACAGGCTGGTGAATCACTTCGTGGCGGAGTTCAGGAGGAAGCACAAGAAGGACATCAGCGGCAACGCTAGGGCTTTAAGGCGGCTCCGGACGGCGTGCGAGCGGGCTAAGAGAACGCTCTCGTCGACGAGTCAGACCACCATTGAAATCGATTCGCTCTACGAAGGAATCGACTTCTACGCCACCATTACCAGGGCGAGATTCGAGGAATTGAACATGGATCTGTTCAGGAAGTGTATGGAGCCGGTGAAGAAATGCTTGCGAGACGCCAAAATCGACAAATCGCATGTCCACGATGTGGTTGTCGTCGGCGGATCGACTCGAATTCCGAAAGTCCAGCAGCTTCTACAGGATTTCTTCAACGGAAAGGAGCTCTGCAAAAGCATCAATCCAGACGAAGCGGTTGCATACGGCGCCGCTGTTCAGGCCGCAATTCTCAGCGGAGAAGGAGACCAGAAGGTTCAGGACTTGCTCCTCCTTGACGTCACTCCTCTCAGCCTCGGAATCGAGACCGCCGGCGGCGTTATGACGGTGTTAATTCCGAGAAACACGACAATCCCGACCAAGAAGGAGCAGATCTTCTCGACCTACGCCGATAATCAGCCCAGCGTTCTGATCCAGGTGTACGAAGGAGAGCGTCCGATGACCAAGGACAACAATCTGCTAGGCAAATTCGAGCTCACCGGAATTCCGCCGTCTCCGAGAGGCGTCCCGCAGATCAACGTTTGTTTCGACATCGACGCGAACGGCATACTGAATGTGTCCGCGGAGGATAAGACTGCTGGAGTGAAGAACAAGATAACGATCACGAACGACAAGGGGAGGCTGAGCAAGGACGAAATTGAGAGGATGGTGAAGGAGGCGGAGAAGTACAAGTCGGAGGACGAGCAGGTGAAGAAGAAGGTGGAGGCGAAGAACGCGCTGGAGAACTACGCCTACAGCATCAGGACGACGGTGAAGGATGATAAGATTGCTGGGAAGTTGGATGCCTCTGACAAGCAAAAGATTGAGAGCGCTGTTGACGAGGCGCTGCATTGGCTAGAGGGGAATCAGCTGGCGGAAGTGGAGGAGTTTGAGGACAAGCAGAAGGAGCTTGAGAATGTGTGTAATCCGATCATTGCAAAGATGTATCAGGGCGGCGCTGCTGGTGGTGGAGCGATGCCCGGAGATGTGCCCATGGGTGGCGCCAAGGCTAGCTCCGGTGGAGGTGCAGGGCCTAAGATTGAGGAGGTAGATTAAGAACGGTTGCAGTAGTGAACGATGCTTTGACTTCTCTTGCATTGAATAAGTTTCTTGCATGTGTTTTTGCTTCATTTGTCTTGCCTGGAGAAAAGGAGGTAGTATGATATTGTGAGATATGGTGTGTGATAATGGAGTGGGTAGTGTGGAGTGATGAACAAAGCTCTGCTCTGTAATACAATTCAATTCAGTGAGCCTATGGAAGAGTATTTTGTTTCTGCCATTTGTTTGTGGCTTCTATACACGGCTTTTACTTACAATTTTTTTTATTCACTTTCAATTGGTAATTTGAAGGTTTAACTGATACCACAATATAGCTAAAAAAAAACTGATACCACAATATGTAATAAGACGATAAATTGCATTGTGTGGCAGAATAAGGTCTTTGTCATGTGGCAATTGACTACATAAGACCTCAACAGAAACATGCTTTAGGACGAACAATTTACAGTTAAGTTTTTCCTTCCAAAATAGTTTTTTCGATCTGTTGTTGTTGGACAGGTCTTGGCATAAGAGAAGATTGACCTTTTCAGGATCATCCTGTAACAAATGCAAAGTTCATTGTCAGGACTCACTCCCTAGCCTATCCCAATCTGATAAAGTTCATTCTACAGAAATAAGGGATTTATAGAGCAGAAGTTGAAGTTTTCATTATCACTGAGTTGGACATGGTGAACATCAACAAGAATAGCCTACCCCAACCTGATAAAGCTCATTCTGCAGAAAGAAGAGGTTTATAGAGCAGAAGTTGAAGTTTCCATGATCACTGAGTTGGACATGGTGAACATCAACAAGATAAAGTATCAGGATGATGATAAGGAAACTCTACTCGCATCCGAGATCATAAAGCGAGAAGTTGGTGAGGGGACATCGAGAGGCAGTTTTGTGCAAAGTCAAATGTTGGCAGAGTTGCGTGAGATTAAGAACATATTGTCTCTGCTTCTTGAACATTTTCTCAACAATGACAAGGACCAGAAGGAGGATTCTGAGTCTTGAATGGACCCCTTATTTATCCTAGCCCGTTATTTCCTCTTCTTATTGACTTTTCTATATTATTTTGTTAGTTGTCTGCTCTTTGATCTTTTTGTGTTGCTTGTCAAGTTGTTTATGATGTTTTGTAATAATCTTCTTGCTAGATTAATGGACTTTTATTTTGCTATTAATTTGATGTGCTAGTCATGTTGTTCCACTAGTTACTTTTGATCTTTTGATGATGCCAAAAGGAAAAAGTGTGAAAAATTATGCGATGAACTCAGTAAAGAGAGACAACCATCTTATTGTTCCTAATTCTTTAAGAATTTTTTAGCGATGCTAGTGCTGATGGGGAACGATGATGCAACTTGAAGGTATGAACTGTAATTATTCATTTGATATAAAATTTTGCTTAACACTTGATCTTAGATGCATGATGATCTATATTGACTTGCTTATTACTCTCTGTTTTGATCGAACAATTTTTGAATGGGTTTGTTATCACCAAAAAATGGGAAATTGTTGGAACCTTGACGTTCTCTCTGGTTTTGATGATGGCGAACACCATTAGGTTTTATGGTTTACATTGTTTCTATGAGTTTCAGGTTTTATGAAAGAATTAGGGAACAATGAAAATCATGTGAAGAAGAGAAAGCATAGGAGTGCAAAGGAACATTGTGGAAACAAAGAATTGTTAGCAAATTGGAAATACAAAGCACGCGTACATTTTGTACAAGGAAACTGTTATACATGAAATCAACATATAAGGAACAATGCGGGAAAACAGGATTGCCAGGCTATTATCAGGTGAAGACCACTATATATGCAAACCATATTTGAAGATGTACTTGAAGAAAGAAGAGTTAGATAGCGTGTCTTAGGAAAGTTTTTGTATGGAAACTATGTGATTATGAGCTAAAAAAATTTAGTTTAGAAATAAATCTTTCACCGTTACCTTGTATAGTGGATTGATAACTATTTGGGTATTTGGTAAGGAGATCTTGTCTAACATTATAAATAGATAAGCATACCTTGATGAAAGGTATCTCAACTACAACAACCGAAGCATACCACGGAGCTACTGCAAGTTGATATCGAAGATTCAAAGGCAAGGTACGAATTAGTGTTGTGAGTGCTTACTTAAGGTCTTTGTTGTGTTATTGTGTTATTGAGTTGATTGCACTCAAAGTCTAAAAACCTAGGATTTGTGTGAGAATAGGTGGAGAGACGAATTGATAGGATCTGCCTTCTTTCGTCCATGGTGCAAAGGAGAAGCTCCAACTGAGTTCCAAGTGGAGGAGAGTATACATCCTGGCTTCAAAGGAAGGATCCGAATTCCAGGATATCTGTTCTGTCTTCCACTGGCTTGTTCTCTCTGATACGGACTCCGAATCGGGTGATTCCAAAGCCCAGAGTTAGATCCGAAAGTCTAAATAATTTCCTCAAAATTAGAGCATGAACAGATAAGGTAATCAGAAGTTGTGCGGAATATACTGAGGGGTCGCATGCAGTTCAACGAAGGAGATGTTGATGATGTTGGTTCTGCGAAGGAGGAGTTTGAGGAGGGTGGAGATGCGTGTTTAGATGAGCGAATGGTGAAGTTGAGTGGCTGGATAGGTGGACTTCAAAGGAGGATATGCCACACCCCCAAGAAAGAACAAAGTTGAACCTCTTTAATGGGATGTGACTCATCCAAAGGAGAAGAACAAGATGAGCTCGATATAACACACAAACTAAGGACTTTTCTTTGATAGAAAGAATCTTGAAGCTTTTGGTTTTTTATTAAACATGTGATGATTACAAAAGGCTCACGAGGCTTGCTTAAACAGGCCTACAAAAATGGAGTTAAAAACTCTTGAACTGGCCTAGTAAAAACATCCTCTAATTAGTGTCTTACAAATCAAATAACTCATAAACCCGAAGTCTTTTGAGCTTTCCCTTTTAGAACATGGTAGCTGTGTGAGTTAAGTGGTCCTCCTCCAAAAATGGGCCCAAACGCCCGAGGTAATTAAAATTGAGCCCATGAGGAATGCAGGTAGGTCACTTAGGCGCGACAACAAGCGCGTCACTGGCTTGGCGCACAGGAACCACCAAGCACCCTTCACATTTGCTCAGCACTCCTTGGGTCATATGGCTTCTTTTGAGTTATAGTTAATGATAGACAAGCTATGGCTCGAGCAAAGTTGCCATGATGGTGGAGAATGCCGAGAAGGAACATGAAAACCTTAGAAAGTGCGCGCGTCCGGGAAGCCATCTAGAGTTGGTTCAACCAACTCTAGATGGCTTCCCGGACGGTGGAGTCGGGGTTGGAGTAGTTATGAGTGGGGTCTGCCATTTGACAGACTTTCTAAGGAACATGAAAACCTTAGAAAGTGCGCGCGTCCAGTGGAGCCATATGGCTCATTCGTTTGGAGCCAAGTGGTGGCGGGGTCGATGGAGTCGGGGTTGGAGTAGTTATGAGCGCTACTGCCGAGAAAGAAGGCCTTAAAAGGAGCAAATCAGTTTGAGGATATTGTCCTTCTTGATCTTTTTGATTGACCCTAAGCAGGGTCACATCACGACTCGTAAGATTGTAAAACTTATAAATAATACAAGCATACAATGTCTGAAATCTTCATAGGGTAACACTTAGAGGTAAAAGTTTTTCTCTTTTCAACTAGTTGGTTAATAGAGCTTCCTCTCTAAGGAACTGTGTTTCTGTTACTCTTGAATCTTTATTATTTCTGTTGTCCAGGGAACAATAACATCGTTCCCTGTCTAACACACTACGTGATGTGACCATGGGTCCCATCAAGGCTAGAGACCCATCACACGACCCTAAGATAGCTCCCAAGTCTAGCGCACAACGCCCTGCGACACTCAAGGGGGGATTTCTTCACTTTTGCGCGCCAACTTCATCTCCACTAGGTGCACCTGGTGCCAAACTTTGAGATTTGCCAAATGAGGAGGTCATGCCAAGATGCATGTCAATTGCAAGAGAATGGCTCGGTGAAGGCCATGGCGTCACCCCGGCGTCGGGCACCCGATTAGGGTTTTTAGCTTTTCCTAGGTCAATCACCAAGAATCCAAGTTCTGCCTCGAGCCTTAATCAACAAATGCCTAAAGAAGATCGTCTGCCAAATTTGGGGTCATTTGAAGCACAACTATCTAGAGATCTCAAAGTCCTCACCAAGAGCATCGAGCACACCAAGGTGGCTAGTTCACATCTCCTAGCTCGAGTCAGTTGTCATCGCACATATGGGGGTCCAATCAGCTCATCTAGGGATGGCAACGGGGCGGGGATTCCCCATTTCCCGTGGGGAATTCCCGCTACGGGGACGGGGATGGGGGCGGGAAAATTTTAAACCCTGAGCGGGGACAGGGAGCGGGGCGGGGATAGAGGTCCCCACCCCGTTCCCCGCCCCGTCCCCGACGGGGAAACCTGCGGGGATCCCCGCCGTATACAATATTTTTGTGATTTTATTAACCTTAAATCCTAAATTTTATATTGTTTAGTCCCTAAATCTTGTACCCTTTAGACGTTAAACCATAAATCTCAAATCATTTATACCCTAAATCATAATAATATATAAATTTAGACAAAATTTTAAAAAATTATGTGTAGTGAAATGGGGACGGGGATCCCCGACGGGGAGCGGGGCCCCGGCGGGGACGGGGATAGGGGAAGATTTTGATCCCCGTTCGGGGACGGGGGCGGGGACTGGGGCCAAAAACGGGGACGGGGAGAGTACTCCCCGCCCCGAACCCGCCCCATTGCCATCCCTAGGCTCATCTGGACCTAAGGAAGGCTTAGACCAAGTTGGGCTTGAAAGGCACGAGCGGATCTCTCAATGACCCCACCAGCGTCGCCCACCTTGACGTCAAGACAACCAAGGCTGACATGAAGGCTAGGCGTGTGGGATCCTACTTCTGATTTTGGGCTGGGTTTTGGTCCATTTTGTGAGGCCCACTTAATTTGTTTATTGCCTATAGAAACCAACTCCTCCCACTTGTTCAAGGGTTGGCAAAACTTGAGATCAAACTCATCTTCCTTTTATTGTCGTTAAGTTTTAAGCTCTCCTTTTTTTAAAATTCATTTTGTCTTCTCTTGTTGTTCTTGTGGCCATATCAAGAACTCATTTTACTCCTTTGGTGGACATATCCAAGGGCTTCAAGCAAACCGAATCCAAGGAGGTGTTGGTGGACCTATCCAACTTCAACCCGATTTAACCTCTTCTCGTCTTGGTGGCCATATCCAAACGTAGGGGAGTATTTCCAGATTCAAGTGTGTATTCAATTGGGTCGTGGACTACCTATCTTGCTCATGTTTTAACCATTCCAAGGAGCTTCATCTCTCCCTCCGCAGAATTCAACACAAAACCAAGTCAAGGAAGGTTTTGTCGTCCAAGCTTCTCCTTTCTCTAGCGACGAACTTGACTTCACTTCAAGAACCAACGAACAAGGATCCAAGGGAACACATCAGGTTGTATCAGAGCCCTCTTGAAGTAAGTTTCTCAAGGTTAGAGGTACGAATTGGCTTCTTGAGTTTGAACTTGCATGCACTCAAAATTTTGAAATTTTTTGAACCTTGCTTGATCAAAACCGAACTGCATTTGTCCAACCATTGTTGCCTGAGGTTAATCACTCATCTTCAACCTCAAAATAACCTCCCACGTCCCATTGGATGAAGGCACTCCAAAGGTTGCCAACTTGCCATTTGAAGGAAGCATTAAGTGAAGTTAACTCATTCTCGTCTTGGTGGCCATATCCAAACGTAGGGGAGTATTTCCAGATTCAAGTGTGTATTCAATTGGGTCGTGGACTACCTATCTTGCTCATGTTTTAACCATTCCAAGGAGCTTCATCTCTCCCTCCGCAGAATTCAACACAAAACCAAGTCAAGGAAGGTGTTGTCGTCCAAGCTTCTCCTTTCTCTAGCGACGAACTTGACTTCACTTCAAGAACCAACGAACAAGGATCCAAGGGGACACATCAGGTTGTATCAGAGCCCTCTTGAAGCAAGTTTCTCAAGGTTAGAGGTACGAATTGGCTTCTTGAGTTTGAACTTGCATGCACTCAAAATTTTGAAATTTTTTGAACCTTGCTTGATCAAAACCGAACTGCATTTGTCCAACCATTGTTGCCTGAGGTTAAGCACTCATCTTCAACCTCAAAATAACCTCCCACGTCCCATTGGATGAAGGAACTCCAAAGGTTGCCAACTTGCCACTTGAAGGAAGCATTAAGTGAAGTTAACTCCTCATTCACTTCACTCTTTTTGTCTTCTTTTCCCATCCTTTCATTAACCATATTTACTTCAATAACTCCAGTCGTCCCTCACTAAAACAAGCTGCTTTAGTTCAGCTTAAATCAAGAGTTTATTAATTGAAACTCCACCCTTTCACCTAGCTTCATCAAGACAGCCATTAAAGGAGCCGAAATTCCAAGGGGTTTGTCTTCTTCTCTTCTTTTCTTCTTTCTTCTTAAGTCAAGTCATAACATTTCATACATGTTACATTCTTGGCTGATCATAGCATAGTATTTTATTTTAAAAAAAGAAGTCGACAAAAAAAAGTCAAAGTCAAAAGAAAGAAAGAAATCCAAGAGTTGTACATCTCTCTTCTCTTCGTCTTTCCTTCTCTCAAATCTTGGTGCCAAGTCTTGAAGGTAGCTACGTGTTGAAGGGAACCCCAAATCAGTAGCATCACAAGACCAAAAAGCCTAAGCCTTCCCTTGTGTCATTTCCTTCCAAACCTTGAGTTATGTGGGCTCCTCTTGAGTTATCAAATACTCGCTCTAGCACTTACTTTCTTGAGTTGTTTTGGTATCACTTGTTGTGTTTGTCTTGGTGAATTGTGCAGCGGCCGTGCGAGGACTTGCTTTCAAGATAGGATTGCATCAAGGATTCGGAAAACTTCTTGGGTTCACCAATTGCGCATATCAACTTCGGTTTGCTTGTCTTGACTTAACAGTCTTGTAAAATCAGTTTGTGAGGCGAGAGTGAGTGAAACACAAGTGAGAAGAGTCCACCCCAAAGGAAAAATCAAAGAGTGTAAAGAAGAGGAGGGAGGCGAGTGAAAGAACATTTTGGATTATCACTAACATTAACCAAATTCTGTGTTTTTGTGATTTTCCTCTTTCATTCTTGTTTTGCTCTTTTGTTTGTTGCCATGTCTTCGCAGGAATATGGGAAGAAAGACAAGCAAGTGCCGACAGATCATGATGGACCTCCTATAACCATCACAACCCTTAAAGCTCTTATGGAAGATATGGAGCTAAGGATTGACAAGAGGTTCAAAGAAGAGAGGCGTCGGAGGCAACGTAGTTCAAGGTCTTCTAGGAGTAGCTGGTACAGTCGATCATACACTCCTACACATGAGGAAGCAATGGCCATGGCATAGCAAGGCCTTCACACACAACCTCCAGTTACCATATGGCATCCAAGTGTGCCCATGAGTGTCAATGCCTCTATGCCGCCTATGTCTTATCCTCCACTGCTGCCTTATGTGCCCTATGCAGCTACAACACCTTTACAAGTGTTGAATTCCAGTGTTGGTTCTCCATGGCCTATAAGTGCGCCCTTAATCAACCAACAAGCCGCCTACAACCAATACCTGGTCGGCCCATCTTACGCACCACCACATCCAGCCACGCACGTGCCCACACCACAACCATATGCGTCCTATACGCGGCCAACTATGCTACCATAACGTGTGCCGACGTTAGAAGTTCAAGACCACCACTTCCTCAAGTGTAGCCACATCATGAAAGGGCTCCTCATCGCTATGGCTATGAATCTTCCGCTTCAGACAATGATGAGTCGGTAGCCCCACAACAACGCCCTCTCCGACACCACCAAGGTCCTAAGGTGAGTGTCCCTACTTTTACAGGTTCGTTTGACCCGGAAGCCTTCTTTGAATGGGAGTTGAAGGCCCAGAAAGTGTTTGATTATCTTGGGCTTGGAGAGGAAGAAAGAGTACCCCTTGCCACCATTCACTTTTCTGAATTTGCGCTCCTATGGTGGAATGATGAGAAAGACTCTAGGGAACTGAATTTGGATCCTCCCTTGACCATCTGGACAACCTTGAAATGGGCCATGAGAAGGATATTTGTGATGTTCAACTATGAGCAACGAGTGCATCACACGCTTCAGTTGCTTCGACAAGGAAACTGGACCCCGAATGAGTACTATAAGGAGCTATGCCATTTGCTTATGCGTTCATGTCTTAGGATCCCCGAGAAGTACATTGAATCTAAGTTTATTGTGGGGTTGAATCCAGAAAATAGGACACTGGTTGATCTTCAACGCTTTTGAGAATATTCATGATGCTTTGCACTATGCTACTCAACTGCATGATTCCCTTCTTAAGAGGCGTGACTTTGGGCAATCAAAGAGGTGGGATGTGTCTATATCAAAAGAGAAAAATACTTATAAGGGCCAAGATACAAAGCCTTTTGGCAAGAGAGAACAAACTGCCCTAGATCCTAATGCAAGGACAAATGACATTCGGTGCTACAAGTGTATGGGCCGAGGACACATGGATAGAGATTGCCCATCTAAGAAGTAAGTTCTTATGACTGCCCATGGAGACTATGAGTCAGCTGAAGAAGAAGATGATGGGAAGTTGCCCGAGGAATTGTGATGCACCCCCAGTCGTGACATTGACGGAGGCCCAGGAGGATGACATGCTCAGTGTCAAATCTGAAGGCCCGATCACCAAGGCGCATGCCAGAGCCATAGCCCAGGCCACACAGAGCATCACAACCGAGGGCCTTGCGCACGACAACCGCACCTCCTTCTACGCGCCCCGCACCATGCTTTGCGCCTTCATCGACGACGCTGCAACAACTTGACTTGGCAGTGGCGCAATTTCCAGGATTAGCATGATTTTGCATTTAGAGGTTTATTTAATAGTTGTTGGACATTTTTAGACACTTTCCATTTTTAGCAGCTTCTATTTTAGCAAGTTCCACTTTTAGTATGTTGCTATTTCTGGATTGCTTCTATGTTTGACACTTTCTATTTTTAGGACTTTCTATACTTAGTAACTTTCTATTTTGGCATGTACCTCTCTTATGCTTTAGAGGGACGACCCATCTAGCTAGGTTAAGGCCCATGGCCGCGTTTTTGGTCTCTTGGCTACTATAAGTGCCAAGTTCATGTAAATTTCCAAGTTACGTTGAATATTATGCCGAAGCTTCGTAGTTGAGTGAATCGCCTCTCTTAGGCCCCGACATCACAAACCTTCCAATCCATCGTATTTCTCTCGCCCCACCCTCGCCCAAGCGAACACAAGAGAGTCGTGAACCTCCATTTCGATGGTTCATACATATCTTGTTACCAAGAAAAGGATCTGAGACCATTTCTTGCCTAGATCCGGCGTTAGATGAGATCCGAGCCAGCGGATTCGTATCAATTGGTATAAGATTTATCGGTACAAGGTGTGATTCATCCATCTCTTCTTAGTTTTATCATGTCTTTTGTTCGTTCTGCCCATTTCCTTGCTTTCGCATATTTCAAGTTCGTGTCTTTTGTTTGCTTTTTGTGTCTTTGCCGTCAAAACCCTAGCCTAGGACTACTTCTTGGCTTTCCCAAGCCTTGAGTTCATGGCCGAGCGTATACAAAAAAACATGAGTGGAAAAAGATAGATTTACCCTAACCAACTTTGCGGCCCAAATCTTATCTTTAACCGCTGCATATCTTGCATATCTTGGCTGATTTCGTTTTGCATTATTTTATCTGGTAAGATTTTATTTTGCGTATCTTTTTCTTCTCTCTCCTATCTTACGTCTCTCTCTTCAAACAAACGAAATCTTTCTCCTTCCCCCTTCGTCTAACTATAATGTCTTGTGCCGATTTTCATTAAAAAAGGCAAGTCGGATATTCAAAAAAAAGCCTCAGACTTCACAAAAACGGAAGCCTCAGGCGATCTCAGGGAACCCGATTCACCATCGGCACAAGTCCACTAAGCTCATCTTCCGTATTCTTTCATAGGTTGAACTAGATTTGTTAAATTTATATTTGCCATTTATTTAGTTCAATTTGAAACAACCGGATTGTGTGTGTGTGGTTTGAGGTTTGTTTGGTTCGCAAAGTGTCTAGCCTCCCCAACCGCCCTCATGGCCTCTCCCAAATTAGTGGCCCATGAGAAATCTTTGTGAGTTGTTTTTATCTAGTTTGTTCATTGTTTTTGCTATCATTTGCTGCATTACGCTTTGTTTGCTTGTTGTGATGGTGTCTATAGGAACAAAGTCGGACGAAGCCTTCGCCGCTCTACAGGCTGAGCGCGAGGCTGCAGCCTAGGCCAACCTCAAGGCCGAGCTTGCCAAGGTGAAGCGCTAGCTTGCTTTGGCCAACGAGCGTGTCAAGCCCCCTACAGTTTCCACCGAACCTTTGGTCATGGACCCCAATCTGCCGCCGCAACCTACCACGGACACCACCCGCCGCATGGACAAAGGCAAGGGCCTGATGCCCTCCTCTTCGCAGTAGCAACCCGGCCTTCGCCGCCTCCACTCCATCATCGAGAGCCACAATGAGGACCCTGACTTCGAGCGTTACCAACCACCGCCACAGACTCCTCTTGATGGCGACTCCTACGACTCGGCCGAGCATGAGTCCCCCGCGACCGACTTGGGTCCTTACTCCTATGTCGACACCACTGACCGACATGGACGCTATGAGCACATGCAGCGTAGTGAGGCGCACAATGACGCCTTGGAGCGTCGACGCGAATCCACGCGTGGCCAAGCTAGCGGTCGAGAGCCCCACACGACGCCTTTGCGCCCCACCCACAGTCGCGACCCCGACACTCGCCCTGGCTCCGCGCTGCGTCGCATGTATCCTTCCCCTATTGTCTTTATTGAGTTCGATGACTTTGATCTTGCATGTGACCCAAATCCGAGCAATTTTCACCCTTCGTTGGGTGATTCGGTAGAGAACCAACAGTACTCCCCTGACTACATCCCGCCCAGGATCCCAACGTCTCTACACAGGCCCAATCGCCATCCCGCCCAGTTTTGTCAGCCCATGATGCCCGCGGCCATCCGCCTGCGCCTGCCGGCCACGAGCTCCCTCAAGGTGAGCGCGATGGCCGCCGCCGCCAGTGGCGCCCTTGGCATGAGCCTCCAACCGACTACTACGAGCATGACGACGAGTTCGACAAGCCATATGTAGACCGTGGACATGAAGCCCGCCGCTATACTGAACGCCGTCCTGTGGCCCCCAGTTCGCCGGCCACCGCGATAGTAAGTGATGAGAATCAAACCTCCAAGAGGAGGGTTTTCTTACTGGAAAGCTAGATCATGACTAAGCCAAGAGGGACTTCCTTCTCCTTGGTTTCAAGGTGACTTCGAGGTGTTCTTGAGGGCACTTTCAATGGATAGTAAGCTCTTGATAGGGGAGGGACGAAATGGAGCTTGGAGACTTAAGGTCTTGGCCTCGGCTTGGCCGAGACAAAGGAGGGCCAAGGAATCCTTTTAGGAAGAGAATTCTTGGCTTGGATCTTGAGTTTTGGAAACAAGAGCTAATGTTTGATTGTTTAAGGGATTCGAATGGGATGAGTGATGAAAGAAGGATAGATTTGATTGCTTGAGTTGATAGAAGTAAGTGGAAGGCCTTAGGGAGATATACTCAGCCAAAGGGAAATATCCACTTCTATATTCTTCAACTAATGAACAAGGAAGCCAAGAATGGCTTAAATAGTCTAGGATTTTAGGTGGATTAGGAAGGAGCCCGTGTGCAAATGGGTCCACATGCCCAAAATAGGAAAACACTTACATAATTAATTAACTAAAGAGGAAAGAGGATAAAAGCCATAAAGGCCTGGATAGGGGTGCGCGCTTGAATGCCTTGGAATCGAAGCATCGGATGCTTGAGTGTCGTGGCATTGAGGCGTCGGCGCCTTGGTGTAATAACCCTCAATTTTAGTAAGGGTATTTATGTAAATTTCCAAGTCTATTTATAATAAAGGAATTTTTGGTATTTATTTCCTCATTCCAAAAATAGAAATGAAATGGAGAATTTTAATATAAGCCGTTACAACCATAAAGTTGTGCGTTATTTAAATTTTTGGGTAACATTATGTTATTATTAAATTTAAATAAAAATTATAAAGTCTAACCTAGAGTATTTAGATCAAGTTTACCAATTTTTGTTAAAGGATTTAAATATGGTTAAAGCCATAAGAATTGTAACTTAAGCTTATCTTAGCCTAAGTTAAGCTTATTTTAGCCTAGGTTAATTTTTCTAATATTAATTTTGGGCTAAAATAATATTAGAAGCATAGAACTATTAAAATAATTAAGTTTGGAAAAGTTTAGGTAAGTTTTGTAATTTTTAAAAAATTATTTAAGGGCATTTTTGCCCCAAATCTTTAAGTTGGGGCCAAAAATGAAAATAAGACAAAAGTTGGGGGCCCGATCCCGGCACTGTTCATCCCCTACCTCCAGCCCATCAGCCGAGCTCTCTCATGGACGACAATGGCGGTTTCCACCCATTTTGAGCCTCCATTTGGGCTCGTTTGGATTAATTGAACTATAGGATTTTTAGTAGACAATTAAACGCACCCATTCCAAGTGGATTCAGAAGGAAAGGATCAAAGACGAGATCAAATTTTAACATATAAGATAAGTTTTTATTCGTTTTTGACGTTATGGAAATTGGACGAAATCTGGGCCAATCCGAGATCATTTTGTGTGTAATTTTATATGTAAACGAATATCTCTCCGAGACCTTTCCAACTATTAGAATTACGAGACCAATAGTAGTGGTTTAGCCATCCAATTAATTCCCCAAAACTCTACAGCCCTAGCTCTCGGCCGCGCCTGTTCATCGACGAAATTAGATGACCACCGTCCACCATTGTCGTCTCCACCACCACCACTAGTTGTTCCGGGAGGTTATATTCCAAAGCCCTAAGTCCCCGCCGCCGATTAACCACCGCCGACCACCTAATTAGCCGGAAAACCGCAACCGCCGGCCACCTAATTGTGGACTCATAAATAAATTTTGAGATTTATTTATTCAAAAAAATATTATTTAGAAGATGTGATTAATTGAAGTTTAATCATATAGATAATCATCTTACCGATTTAGCCTTGAAAATTGAATTATTTTGAGATAAATTAATTCAATTTAAATCTTGAGACATATACCATTCAAAATTCAGTTTTGAATAAATTATCTAATTATAATTTATTTTGTGTGTGATTTGGGTACGTCTCGGATTCGCTTCTGGAACGGAAATAGAGCAGGGATTCAAGTTGCTACTCGGAAACAACCATCCCCGTGATACCGTTCATCTCACCATGATTTAAGGCAAGTGGCGGTTCGCTCTTGCATATTTATTCCATTTTTATCTTAATTGCCAATGAATTGGTTGTGCTATTAAGTCGGGATAAATAATTATTTTCTTGTTTGAGAACTCGTGTGAATAAATGGTGTGATTAATTAAACCTTATTATTAGGTTGTATAATATGCTAGCTATGACCCTTATATATATATTATTATAAGGTGCTAGTTATAATTGGTGTGGACTTGTTGTGCATTGGTGTTGACATATAAATGCTAGTTTAGCACGAGTATTCGTATGAACGTTATTTCCTTACGAGGTTTAGTCGTTTCTTTATAACTTTGCGTTAGGAGGATTATTGCCCTAATGTTTTTGGTCATGACCTACCCCTATCCGAATATAGGTGGTGGTGCACTTAGCTAGTGCCAATCTTCGGGATTTATTCCCCATTTTCGGGATTTATTCTCATTCTATATCTCACTACGAGATCCGTGTGGAAATTAAAAGCTTCAACGTTAATACACGTTTTGAAATTAAATAAGATAAGTGTTTTGTTGCACATAATTAATATACCCTCGGGCGAGAAGTACAACGTGCAAACCGCCCAGACTCTTGTATTAAAGTAAGTCATCTTTCCAATCTGGATTCGCATTATGCGGTGAGTTTGGTTGTGGACCCAAATAGTCAAGGTCGTTTTCAAACTTTGTGTGAAATATAATGTTTCCAAACAAACATAAGTATTCCTATAAGACTCATTTCCTTTGGAGTCTTCTCTTGTTGCATTCCTATTCTTTCATTTCAGTGAGAGTATATAGGTTATATATCGTCTATCCGTTTTTATTCGAGAGACAATGATAGTAACTAGATACAATCACCATAACCATTTTGTTTGAGCCCTTGTTTAGTCTTTCATTAGACTAACCAACCTTTCTTTTCTTTGCATGGTTGGCTGGTGTCATCCGTCCTATACTGCCCATCAGGTACAACTTCCCAGATCGAAGACACGGAACAAAGACGTTGAAGGCAGCTGCATTTCCTTTGTTATTTGATCATTTTGAACAATGTTTAGATCATGTTTGTGTTTTGAATATTTAAGTCTTCCACTGATATTTTGATATACATTATTGGGTTGCCATTTTTGCAACGTCATTTATAATACAATCTTGATTTCAATTCATATATATATATATATATGTTATTGTTCGTTTTAAGTTATTGTTTTGTGATCAATACTGTAAGCCTTGGATGATTTAGGATATGTGTTTCGAGGTCACTGGCGGTAATATTCCTAAGGTAAGTGTGTTGGTGCGTCTTCCCTTCTTAAAGGTGAAGGTGGAGTGAGGGAGACCGCCACTAACACAAAGAAGCACGAGCATACGAGAGCCGTCAAGCGTCTCTTTGGGAATAACAAGATGGGATGGCATTGATGTCGTGTAGCCCTCGGGAAGCTTCGCCATATAAGCATCATCTACGATCCACTTGATCACTTGGTAGGCGTCATGGCCGTATGGACAAGGTTTGGAGCGGCGCTAGGCTAGAATCTGTGGAAATGGTGGAGGCATGTTCGCCAATGTCCTAGGACAAGCAAACTCAACAAGCAATGGAAAGGTCAGCCAACGGTGCGGTGGGGCCCTAGGGATGGCTCTAAGCAAGGTACTGGGGTGGAGGTGGCTACTAGTGTCAAAGGTAAAGCTCTTCCCAAATTTCAGCCACAACATCCTCCAAAAAACGACCCACAAACCTAGGATCCCAAGCCAACACAATAGCATGAAGGATTCCATATAAGATTACCCTGGGGTCAAAGGTAAGGGTATCTAGCTCGGATGCAAGGTGTAAAGTGCCACAAGGGATGTCATGATCCCTCCTAGGGAGGTGGTCGCGTAACACACAAATGGGATCCCTCCCCTTCTAAAGCGTAGGCAATCTGGTTAGAAAGACTATGCCTAAGTCTTCCCAAGGGGTGGGTGGGAGAGATAGGGGTGTGTGAGGACCGGGAGGGTGGGACCTAGGCAAAAATGGAGCAAGTGTAGGCCAAAAGACATTATCCTCAAATGGAGCCATGTGTGTTGTATTCCCAAACTCTCTACGGTTCTCATGGTCATCTGTAATCAACAAGTTCCTAGAGGAGGCCCTAAGGACACAATGCTCACCCGCTCGGATAAGGAAACCATCATCCCAATAATAGCCCGCAAGGTCCTCCAAAGTGGCATACTCGGCTAGGGTAGGGCTAGAGGGGGGGTCATGAGCATGTAAATATATAGTAAGTGAAAACTCCAAAATGTGATCATGACAAAGAGAAGGAAATACATACCTCCTAGACAAGGTGTCGGCGATCTTGTCTTGTCTCGTCTTGTGCTCGACACCAAACGAAGAATTCTCCACAACTTACGATCTAGCACCGGAGGCGGCGGAGACGCGGGCTTCGGGGCCGACGGTGGCGCGGCCATCGGGGTCGACAGGGGTGCGAGCATCGGGGCTGGTGTGGGCACTGAGGCCTGAGCTGGAGCGCGTAGGCGCGGTAGGCGGTGCCACAGCCGGCGCGGGCGAGTGGAATAAGGCCAGTAAGGCTCATCCATGGAGACTCACCTAGCACAAGCAAGATGCAACCCGTGTAAAGAGTCCCAAGCAAATAAAGAAAAGCATACTTAAGATAATATGAATACCTTAGGCCCAAGACAATCTAATAAAAGCAATAAGGCAAGCAAATCAATGCTCTAGGCAACCAAGGCAATCATACTAATAATGAAAGAGAAAGCTAAGCCTAGGCAATCAAGTAAGTCGACAATGAAGGCTCAAGTCAAAGAGGTGGCAAGGTGGATAAGTGCATGTGACTGGAGAACTTGAGTTGGGGCCGATACATTTTCAATCCATTCCCAATTGTATCACTTAGGCTAAAGAGGATAGTCCAAGTTTGAAACTAGAATGATGAGCCTAGACAAGAGAGCAAGTCGGCCCCCTTATGGGCCAAAGAAGAGGAGAATGGAAGTGACAAGAGACTAGAGGAACATGGGGAGGTAGGCTTAGTGGCCCAATGTTGCCAAGTGAGGTGGGAGAGCCCACTAAGAGGTTGTGGCCCAACCGAATAAGAACTTTGCTTTCTTTCTTTTCTGTTTTTTTTTTTATGTGGGCCTTTGCCTTTTTCTTGGCCTCTTGATATTTCCTTAGGCTTTTTCTAATGTTTGGAGTAGCAAGGCCGAAATGGGAAAAATGCTTTTGTGTTTAGAAGTGAAGAGTGGGGCCACAACAATTGTTTTTGAGTTTGGAGAGGGGTGGCAACAAGGGTTTGTTTTTGATTGGCAATGTCCCTTTTTGGGTGGGACAAAGCTTGAGACAAGAAGAAGAGAAGATTGTCTTCTTGCCACTTATGTTTCTACCCTTTTTTGGAGACCTATGATAAGCACTACTTTGTAGGGCTTAACTAAGAGTTATTAGAGGGTTTTATTGGTGCCATTCGGGTAGATTTAGACACATTCATATGCATGGTGTTTGGGGGCGAAGATTGGTGTTTTGGTGGTGTTTTGAGCTTATTGGAGTACATTTGAAGATTCGGGATATGGAGCCACCAAGGAGTATGGAGTTAGAGAGGAGAAGTGTGGATTTGGTGGTCTGGAGAAGCAAAATGAAGATATCCAGAGGAAGAGAAGTTGACCACTGAGGAGACGAAGAAGAACCAAGGAGAGAGTCCACACGAGAGTAGAAGAACAATGTGCTGAATTCAATTGATTCTTTCTCTCTACTCAGATGTCCAAATGCAGTGATTCCAATTCGAGGAGTTAGATCTTGAAGTCTACTACACGTCCCCAAAATATGAGCGCGATCTGAGTTGTGAATCAAAAGTTATTAAGTTTTTACGAAAGTGGTGCAGAAGCTGAAAATCGAGCATTAACCGCGATCGCGGGTCTTGGGCCGCGATCGCGGGTCATCAGCGCCGAAAGCTGCGTCTTTTCCTGAGCTTATCTTTTCAGATTTCTTTTTCCCTTTTTCTTATTTCTAATTTAATTATTTTCTTAATGGGCTAGGTCATTTGTTATAGCCCTATAAATACTTTCTTTTAGCATTAGGTTTAGGAGTCCACACTCTTATTCCACTTTAGTTGCAATTTTCATCGTTGTTTACTTTTCCTTTGAAGTTTCACCATGACTATGAGGAGTTAAGCCTCTTTGGCTTAGTCTGGCAATGGAAGCTTAAGTTTTGATTATTGGTTGTGAGGTTATGTTCCCTTTCTTAATTTCTATTAGATTATATTATCTCTTCTAAGCTTATTCCATTGGATTTCATTGATTGCACTAGCCCGTGCAACTAGTTGTTGTTGGTGATTTTCATATTGCTAGGATTAGGAAACTGTTGGGCTAACGTCCTATTCTGCTGTAGCAACTACAATTTACATGCTCTGGTTGAAATTGTTCTATTGTAGGGAGAGATAATTACATGGTAAATGCATCTGAGCGAGCGTTCTGTGTATCCTGGTTAATTTTTATTTGTATTGCTGCCTTTGGGTTGAACCTTTAGTGGTACTAGGGTTATTCATTGGTAAGGGTTCTTTGTGGAAGGTTTCCATCTGAATCTACACAAGATCGGGACATGAATAATCATAGGAAGGAATTGGAAGTAATCTAGGATCAACCAACCAAAACTTAAGTGGAAATTGCCTGGCTAAGTGTTTTCTCACATTTGATTGCATATTATTTATTCTGTTTTATTTCTTACTTGATTTAAACCTCACAAACCCTCCGTGTTACTGCTATTCGATTGGTATTCGATTTGTGATAAGAAAATAGACGCTTGTGATTCTCTTGGGATTTCGACCCTTGCTTGCTTACTATACTAGTTTGAAAGTTGAGGTTTACTTTGATTTGGCATAACGACCTTAGGCCACGTCAAATTTGGCGCCGTTGTCGGGGGATCATTGTCTGTTTTCTTGTGTATAAATCGAATATTGATCTTTCTAGGGAACCTATCTTACGGTTCCCTCTAACATTACTAACTTTTCATTGACGAAGTGTGATTCAGAGTACATAATTCTGTTGGAGAACTCTAGCTATGGCGCAAGAGAACACGCTGCAGGCACTCACCCAGGCACTGCAAGAGTTAACACAAGCGGTGATTCAAGCAAGTGCAACCAATACACAAACAGTGATTCAAGCTGGTGCAAACAATGCACTAGCAATGAAAGAGGGATTCTCTCATCTCACTCAGCTCACCCAGCAAAATTACACTTTGCACCAGGCCTCTCAGCAATCTATATTAAAATTGGGTGCATCACTGGGACAGTTGATGCCTAGTACACCTGCAATAACGGAGTCCCCAAACAAGTACTGTGAAGGCCAGCTTGAGGCCAATGCAATCAAGTTGCGAAGTGGGGAAAGGCTGAATGACCCCTATGTTGAGGAAAGGAATGAAGCGCCGATAAGAGAAGAACACAGCGAAGAACCGCGATCACGGGTCAAAAACCGCGATCACGGTTATCTCACGGAGAAGGCAGAATTTGGAGAGCTCCCCGCAAAAGAGAACCCGCGACTGCGGGAGGAGTGCTGCAACCCCGGTATGCTGATCGAAACAAGGCATTGTACTGAATTTGATGATGAGGTTGAGGAGGACCTTGAAGAGGAAATCCAAAGCTTCAATAACAGTATGCTACCTGACGCGGTACGTTTGCCTGAAATTGAAGAGGAGATGGACGAGGACTGGGACTATGAGCCTCAAAACTACACTCAACATGAATGTCCCCTGCTGGAGTCCCAGATTCCCATCGCACCTCCCCCTGAGGCTCTCAATGGAAGCAAGCCAGAAGCTTCTTTGGTCACACTGGCCAACAACATCCCTCGTTGTGCAGATTCTGTGAAGGCGAGGCGGAAGATAGGAAAGAAGCCGAAGGTGAAGCATAAGAGTGAGGTTGCATGCCAGATGTCGGATTGCCTCATACTAGATACGGGGCAGGATAGGCGTACAACCTCTGCAATGCTTGGAAGAGAGTTCTTAAAGATGACAACTACGGTCATGGATACGAAGGGTGATCCACTCACAATGAAAGACAGAAGGAAGGGGGTACAGTCATACCTGAAGAGGCACCCCCCAGATTTGGAACCAAGAAGGGTGGTCGTTGTAAGCAACCCGGGATGAATAGAGAGCACCATGTCGAGCCACGACAGTAACCAATGTGCTGCTCGGGAGGCAACCCGAGGTAAGACTTAGTTTTTTTTTCCTTGTTTTTGAAGTTTTTGTTCTGTTTTTTCGACTAAACCACGCAGGAAAGCCGAGAAGAAACCGTGACCGCGGTATAACACCCGCGATCGCGGCCGGAGAAAGTCGAGCAAAAACCGCAATCGCGGCACAAAACCCGCGATCGCGGGCCCACGGCGCGCCGCGAATTAGGGTTAGTAAAAAAAAAACAAAAAAAAAACCGCGATCGCGGGGTTACTGCGCATCGGTAAAAAAAAAAGTCGTACGTTACCCGCGATCGCGGTTCCTCCACGGTGTTCCTTCCATGGCGATTTTTCCATGGTGGTTCATTCATGGCGGTTCTGAGGCGGTCTTTCTTCATCATGTTCGCGAGCAACAACCGGTGTACCCTTGATCCATCCATTGTTGTTGTTCCCTGCGGTACGCCTTCACCTGTGCGTCACCACCTGTGCATACTGAGTTCGGAGTTCCAGCATTCCATGATTAATCTCTTGGGAAGTTCGACTGTTGAAGTGGTGATGAAGTTTATGGGGATCCCTACATCCCTGAGTACCTTCCTATTGACGAAGACTACCACCCCGACGTACGCTCAGTGAGTTCTTTCTTTCTTCTCCTCCATTTTTTCTTTGTCTTCCATACATTAAGGACAATGCATGATTCAAGCATGGGTGAGTAGAAAGTACTTGCTATCTATCTTGTAACTTAGTTTCGATTTCAGCATTGTTATTTCCATTCAGCATTATCCATTATTCGCATTCCCTTTTGAAAAAAAAAAGACATACATGAAAATCCTGGGACAAGTCGAAAACCCGAAAGGGCGGCTTGGATAATAAGCAGGTGGCCCGGACCAGAGCTAGGCTGGGGTAAAAAGGTGTTTGAGTGACGTGAGCATATGTGAGCACATCTATGAAAAAAAATATGAGCGGCTAGGATGAAAACCCGAAAGGGCTCCTAGGCAAAATGAGTGAAAAGAAGAGGAGTGATTTTAGGATCTCATTTTACCTGGAGGGGCGACATAAGAAGAGGAGACAAAGGAGGATTGTCGGGTAGGTCACTCTGGGAGGCATAAGGAGTCATAGATGTACGCTAGGATTAGAGGTCACTTTACACTATTGGATGTCCGGGTTGAGCTTGGGGGAAGTACTCTGCTTGCCCTCAAGTTTATTGAGTTGTGGATGTGTTGTAGATGAGATTGGTGCCAGGAGCTTAGCATGGGTTAGGTAACTCTTAGTTGGAGGATATGCTTCCTGAGACCTTGGGTGCTGTATTGGAGGAGTAGACTTTCTTTTAGTTTACTCGAGGACGAGCAAAGGTCTAAGCATGGAGGAGTTTGATAAGCAATACTTTGTAGGGCTTAACTAAGAGTTATTAGAGGGTTTTATTGGTGCCATTCGGGTGGATTTAGACACATTCATGTGCATGGTGTTTGGGGGCGAAGATTGGTGTTTTGAGCTTATTGGAGTACATTTGAAGATTCGGGATATGGAGCCACCAAGGATTATGGAGTTAGAGAGGAGAAGTGTGGATTTGGTGGTCTGGAGAAGCAAATTGAAGATATCCAGAGGAAGAGAAGTTGACCACTGAGGAGACGAAGAAGAACCAAGGAGAGAGTCCACACGAGAGTAGAAGAACAATGTGCTGAATTCAATTGATTCGTTCTCTCTACTCAGATGTCCAAATGCAGTGATTCCATTTCGAGGAGTTAGATCTTGAAGTCTACTATAAGTCCCCAAAATATGAGCACAATCCGAGTTGGTAATCAAAAGTTATTAAATTTTTACGAAAGTGGTGCAGAAGCTGAAAATTGAGCATTAACCGCGATCGCGGGTCTTAGGCCGCGATCGCGGGTCATCAGCGCCGAAAGCTGCGTCTTTTCCTGAGCTTATCTTTTCAGATTTCTTTTTCCATTTTTCTTATTTCTAATTTAATTATTTTCTTAATGGGCTAGGTCATTTGTTAGAGCCCTATAAATACTTTCTTTTAGCATTAGGTTTAGGAGTCCACACTCTTATTCCACTTTAGTTGCAATTTTCATCGTTGTTTACTTTTCCTTTGAAGTTTCACCATGACTATGAGGAGCTAAGCCTCTTTGGCTTAGTCTGGCAATGGAAGATTAAGTTTTGATTATTGGTTGTGAGGTTATGTTCCCTTTCTTAATTCCTATTAGATTATATTATCTCTTCTAAGCTTATTCCATTGGATTTCATTGATTACACTAGCCCGCGCAACTAGTTATTGTTGGTGATTTTCATATTGCTAGGATTAGGAAACTGTTGGGCTAACGTCCTATTCTGCTGTAGCAACTACAATTTACATGCTCTGGTTGAAATTGTTCTATTGTAGGGAGAGATAATTACATGGTAAATGCATCTGAGCGAGCGTTCTGTGTATCCTGGTTAATTCTTATTTGTATTGTTGTCTTTGGGTTGAACCTTTAGTGGTACTAGGGTTATTCATTGGTAAGGGTTCTTTGTGGAAGGTTTTCCTCTGAATCTACACAAGATCGGGACAAGAATAATCATAGGAAGGAATTGGAAGTAATCTAGGATCAACCAACCAAAACTTAAGTGGAAATTGCCTGGCTAAGTGTTTTCTCACATTTGATTGCATATTATTTATTCTGTTTTATTTCTTACTTGATTTAAACCTCACAAACCCCCCTTGTTACTGCTATTCGATTGGTATTCGATTTGTGATAAGAAAATAGACGCTTGTGATTCTCTTGGGATTTCGACCCTTGCTTGCTTACTATACTAGTTTGAAAGTTGAGGTTTACTTTGATTTGGCATAACGACCTTAGGCCACGTCAACCTACAAGGGAAGCTTTCTAGCTCTCTACCCCCAAACAAATCAGCCAAGGTATAAATTTGGCATTTACCCAAATAGGCTAAGTGAGCCAAAAATCAAAAGAGAGAAAGTGGGTGTGGTCTCTTCCAAAATCAACAAGTCACATGCAAGTGGGAGGAAATTCAAATGGGAGCTAACAACAAGTATATGGCCGGCTGGGGGGAAGGTGGTGGAGGCTATAGGGTGGGGGTGGGTGGAGGGAAGGTGGTAGGTGGTGTTGGTCTGGTGGCCGACGGTGGTGATGGGCGGCGGTGAGAGGTTTTTTGTGGTTTTTGGGGGCGTTTTTGGGAGGGGAAGGCAAAGTAACTAAGATAAACACCAATCTAGCATGGAAACAAGAAAAAAAAAGTCATGGAAACAAGGAACAAACTGAGCATGAAAACTGAACACAAAATCACCATGAAACAAGGAGAAAACTCATGCAAACAAGAAGGAGAAGAAAAATGAGCATAAACACCAAGTCAACATGTAAGCATGCGAAATCCAAGCAAAAAAACTGAAATTTAAGAAGAGAAAAGAGGACTTAGCTTGGTCTTTGGCTCTTGATACCAATTGATGAGAATCAAACCTCCAAGAGGAGGCTTTTCTTCCCGGAAAGCTAGATCGTGACTAAGCCAAGAGGGACTTCCTTCTCCTTGGTTTCAAGATGACTTCAAGGTGTTCTTGAGGGCACCTTCAATGGATCTTAAGCTCTTAATGGGGGAGGGACGAAATGGAGCTTGGAGACTTGAGGTCTTGACCTCGGCTTGGCCGAGACAAAGGAGGGCCAAGGAATCCTCTTAGGAAGAGGATTCTTGGCTTGGATTTTGAGTTTTGGAAACAAGAGCTAGTGTTTGATTGTTTAAGGGATTCAAATGAGATGAGAGATGAAAGAAGGAGAGATTTGATTGCTTGAGTTGATAGAAGTAAGTGGAAGGCCTTAGGGAGATATGCTCAACCTAAGGGAAATATCCACTTCTATATTCTTCAACTGCTAAACAAGGAAGTCAAGAATGGCTTAAATAGTCTAGGGTTTTAGGTGGACTAGGAGCCCATGTGCAAATGGGTCCACACGCCCAAAATAGGAAGACACTTACATAATTAATTAACTAAAGGGGAAAGGGGATAAAAGCCATAAAAGCTTAGATAGGGACGCGCGCTTGAATGTCTTGGAATCAAAGCATCGGATGCTTGAGTGTCGTGGCATTGAGGCGTCGTCGCCTTGGTGGTCAAGGCCTTGGCTCCTCCAAGGTAAGGCACTCATCAGTAAGGTAACACTCGACCACTTCTATGGCAAATATGACCCTTTGCATTTTAAGATTGGATGCAAGCCACAAAGTATGCCCCACAACATTTTCAGTATGAGGAGTTCGAGAAGGTCGAGATAGCCACACGCCATTTCTGCGGCACCACACGCACTTGGTGGCACCGCTTTGTCACGGATTGGGAATGATGCAATTTGGAGCCCATTGACCAGTGGCACCATCTCGTGTTCATCATGCGCCGCAAATATGTCCCCAATGATTTCCAGAACCGCATGCGGATGGACATAGCTCTTGCTCGCCAAGGCCCACAAACGCCGATCGAGTTCTTCTCCAAGCTCGAAGATATGTACTACAAGGCGGGCATGAGCGTTTTCCCTTCAACGCTGTGAACAGAATTTTTGAGTGGCCTTAACACTCCTATCCGGGACCAGTTGGAAATCCTGCATATCCGAGACCTCAACACGCTCACCCACACGGCCATGCAGATCCACTAGCAGCTAGTCCGCCGAAAACAGGCCCCGTGGCCCCAAGATAATACACGTAGGTATGACTCTCGTCCTAGTGCTTCATTTACTGCTAATGTGTCATCCACTAGGCCGCCTAGGAATCCCCCGCCTGCAGCCAGTCGCGGCCCATCCCATGTCGCTGATACATCGCGCGCCCCAACACCTGTCGCCTCGGCCAATGCCCCTATACCACGCGCTGATAGGACTTGTGACCAAGCCTGCTTCAAGTGTGGTGGGCGTGGCCACATCCAGCGCGACTGCCTGAACCAGAAGAAAATTCTCTACACGCAGGGCGCCAGATATGAGTCATTTGACGAAGAGCCCGTCGGCGAATTGGCTCCTAAGCTTGATGATGTTGAGTACGAGGAGGACTATGCCTACGCCCCACATGACCTCGACGCCGACACTCCCTTAAGCCTTGTCACCCAGTGCGTGCTCACAGTCAAGGAGGTTGCCTTGATGGACTAGCAAGAGAACTTGTTCCACACTCGCTGCCTGGCCCAGACTGCCTCCCTTAGTGTCATCATTGACGACGGTTCGTGTTGCAATATTGTGAATGAGAAGGTTGTCCATCACCTTAAGTTGCCCACGACGCCGCATCCACAGCCTTATGGCCTCTTGTGGATTTCAGAGGGTAAAGGTGATGTGGTAAACAGGCAATGCCACATCACATTTCAAATTGGTCAATACCAAGATAGTGTTTTGTGTGATATTGTGGCAGTGGATGCTACTCATCTTCTTCTTGGTAGCCCTTGGCAATTTGACGAGAAGGCCATCCACGACGACTTCCTCAACACCTACGTGTTTATACATGGCGGACGACGAGTCACTCTTCTTCCCATGATGCCACAAGAAATTTTGCACAACCAGGTGGAAAGGAGCCACGAGAAAGTCAAGGAGGCCGCAAAGATTGCATAAATCGTCGCGCGCTGTAGCGAGAAACCCTCGTCGTGCGACACGCGCAGCACGTGCAAGACCGCGTCACCTGGCGCTAGCGCACACGCTCTTGGGAGCGCGACTTCGCCAGCGCCTACGCGCGTGCACCCCACAACAACTGCGCCTTTGCCCATGTTATTGCCGCAACCTCACACCCCCAGCGCGATGAAGCATGCGCGCGCTTCCTGCTCCGCTTGCGATGCTGACGCCGATGCCACGTTGCCTACTTTGAAAGGCCGCTACGAGCATTGACTTTTGATGGCACGAGCCCGAGACCTCACCCCCTCCTTTCAGGGGCATTCTCATTGTATTATTTCTTTTCCTTCTGTGTGTCTTTCTGCGTCCAAGAGTCTAGATGATCTACCCCATGTTGTGTCATCTCTTTTGTAGGAGTTCGCTGATGTGATGCCAAGAGAGATTCCTCCGGGCCTCCCTCATGTTCCAGGTGCTTTTTTGCCTTATCGGGCTGCTTACCGAGCTAGCCCTGAGGAAACCAAGGAGCTTCAGAGAGAGGTCCAAGAATTGATGGACAAAGACTACGTCCGCGAGAGCCTAAGTCTATGTGTCGTGCTTGTGATTCTCATGCCCAAGAAAGATGGCACTTGGCGCATGTGTGTCGACTGCAGGGCGATCAACCAGATTACGGTGAAATATCGGCATCCTATTCCCCGCCTCGACGACATGCTTGATAAGCTTCATGGATCCACTCTCTTCTCCAAGATCGATCTCAAGAGTGGATACCACCAGATTCGAATGAAGGAAGGCGATGAGTGAAAGACCGCCTTCAAGACAAAGTATGGCCTCTATGAGTGGCTTGTGATGCCCTTCGGCCTCACCAACACCCTGGGCACATTTATGTGGCTAATGAATCAAATCCTTTGACATTTTTTGGGCAAGTTTGTTGTTGTGTATTTTGATGACATTTTGGTTTATAGTCGTTGTTTAGAGGACCATGTAGACCACCTTAGACAGGTTCTAGATTGCCTTAGGAGCGAGCACTTGTATGCCAATTTGGCCAAATGTGTGTTTTGCTCGGACACAACCATTTTTCTAGGCGTTGTTGTGTCTAAGGATGGCCTACGAGTGGACCAAGAGAAGGTCCAAGCTATTTAAGAGTGGCCTACCCCCACGACTCCCACCATGGTTCGATCTTTCTTGGGGTTGGTTGGCTTCTACCGGCGTTTTTTGCACGACTTTAGCACAATTGCCGCCCCTCTGCACGAGCTCACCAAGAAAGGCGCCTCGATCAACTAGACTGAGAAACATGAGGCAAACTTCATGAACCTCAAGGCCAAGCTCTACAACGCCCCCCTTCTTCACCTTCCAGACTTCAACAAAATGTTTGAGGTTGAGTGTGATGCCTCACACTTTGGCATTGGCGGCGTTTTGCTCCAGGAAAGACGTCTCATAGCCTACTTCAGCGAGAAGCTGTCTGGCGCCGCACTCAACTATCCCAAATATGATAAAGAGCTTTATGCTCTTATTCTTGTGTTGAAGACATGGCAGCATTACATGTGGCCCAAGGAGTTCGTTATCCACACGGACCACGAGGCCCTCGCCTACTTGAAGCACCAGTCGACTCTAGGTTGGGGCCATGCCCGCTGGGTGGAGTTCATGGAGACCTTTCCTTATAAAGGCAAGGAGAACGTGGTGGACGACGTACTATCACGCAGGTACGTCCTCTTGACTCAGCTAGACGCTTAGGTTTTAGGGTTTTCTTTGATTAAAGACTTGTATTTGCATGATACTTTCTTTAAGTCTATTTATGAAGCATATGCCTCTAGGGGAGAGTTTGAGGGATACGTTTTGGATAATGGTTACTTGTTTCGGGTTGGAAAGTTATGTATACCCTAATCCTCTATTAGGTCTCTACTCATACAGGAAGCACATGAGGGTCGTGGCCATTTTGGGATTGCCAAGACCGTAGCTACACTTAAGGAACACTTCTATTGGCTTCATATGACCCGACAGGTGACTAGGTTTTGCAATGCCTGTTTGACATGCCATAGAGCCAAGTTTAGGTCGAGCCCCTCCTTATACACCCCTTTGCATGTGCCTTTAGCCCCTTGGGAATATTTGTCTATGGACTTTGTTATGGGATTGTCGATGTCTAAGAAGGGGATGGACTCTATCTTTGTAGTTGTAGATCGCTTCTCTAGAATGGCCCACTTTATTCCTTGTAGGACAACCAGCAATGCTTTAGACATAGCTAACCTCTTCTTTGAGCATATGGTGAAATTACATGGGATACCTAGGTCAATTGTGAGTGAACGGGATGTGAAGTTTGTAAGTCATTTTTGGAGGACATTGTGGTGTAATCTGGGCACTAAGCTCCTATTTTCCACTAGCTACTACCCACACACAGATGGCCATACTGAGGTGACCAACAAGACCCTAGGAGCCTTGCTTAGGACCATGCTTATGGCCAACCCGTGCCACTGGGAGGACTTACTATCTTGTGTTGGGTTCTCTTATAACAGGTTGGTTCACTCAGCGATGCGCCTCATGCCTTTCCAGTTGTCTATGGCCGCAACCCATTCACACCGCTGGACCTCGCGCCGCATCCCCTCCATGATGGTGATAACCTCAAAGTCGTGCACCGGTCTACCTTCATCCAAAAGTTGCACACTCGAACCAAGGAGCAGTTAGAGCGTGTGTGAGGCAGTATGAGAACAACGCCAACAAGGGCCGACACCGTGTCACATTCGCGTCGAGCGGCCTTGTCTGGCTCCACATGCGCAAAGAGCGCTTTCCTGCCAAGCGCCGCAACAAGCTTGATCCTCGCTGCGATGGCCCATTCCGTGTCATCGAGGCCTTTGGTCCAAACGCCTATAAATTGGAGTTGCCCGATGACTATAGAGTGCATGCCACCTTCAACGTGGCAGACTTGTCCCCCTATATTCCCCCAGACGTTGACATTGACAAATCAGGGATGATGGCCAAGAAGGGGAGAGTGATGCAACCCTGGTCATGACATTGACGGAGGCCTAGGAGGATGACATGCTTAGTGTCAAATCTAAAGGCATGATACCAGGTCCGCGCAGAGCATCACAACCAAGGGCCTTGCGCGCGATAGCTGCACCTCTTTCCACACGCCCCGTGCCATGCTTTGCGCCTTCATCGACGATGATGCGACAACTTGACTCGGCCATGGCACAATTTCCAAGATTAGCATGATTTTGCATTTAGAGGTTTATTTGATAGTTGTTGGACATTTTTAGACACTTTCCATTTTTTAGCAGCTTCTATTTATAGCAAGTTTCCACTTTAGTATGTTGCTATTTGTGGATTGCTTCTATGTTTGGCTCTTTCTATTTTTAGGGCTTTCCTTTTTTTAGGACTTTCTATACTTAGTAACTTTCTATTTTTGGCGTATGCCTCTCTTATGCTTAAGAGGGCCGGCCCATCTAGCTAGGTTAAGGCCCATGGCTGCGTTTTTGGTCTCTTGGCTACTATAAGTGTCGAGTTCATGTAATTTTCCAAGTTACGTTGAATATTATGCCTAAGCATGCCGTTGAGATATATCTCAACCCCTTAGCTTCGACGTCTCCATTGTCGGCCACCCTTTCATCGTTAGAGCCAGCGCCGCGAGAACCTCACGCCCCCACTTGGTCCAACGCCGAGCGCAAGAGAGCGACAGTCAACAGTCACGTGGAGTTGTCATCTATTCAGTCGAGAAGAGATGGAATGTGTTCAATCCGCCCTCTACCTAGATCCTCCAAAGCAACGCGTGAACGAAAACGTTTTCACATCAAGTTGCAAGTAGAAGAGATCAAAGCCTATGTTGAAAGTGGAGACTGCTTCATGGCTTCTAGGGTTGAAGATTCTATTGATGGACCCTTGGCGCCACCCCCTCTTAATCCATGGTAAGAGTCTATGCTCCAACGTTCATAAATCTTCTACCACGAGTGCAATATAGAAGGGTATGACAACCATTACCTTATTATGGTCGATAGTGGAAGCGATCACAATCTCATCTCTCAATCTGTGGTGGATCAACTTGGCCTTGAAACATTTCTCCAACCCGTGCCCTATGCCATGAGCTGGATCAATGGTGACACCCAAGTGGCCTTGACAAGGAAGACATATGTGAAGTTTGAGGTAGGAACTTACTCGGACTCAAAGATGTCCGAGGTGCTTCCCCTTATCGCTTGAGATCTTATATTGGGGCATCCATGGCAGTTTGACTTGGATGTAACTCATGAAAGGAGAAGAAATGTGTTACGCTTTGTGGAAGATGGGAGGAGACTTTGCTTAGAACCCATGATGCCTGCGCAACTTGATTCTTCTCGAAGAGCTGCTCGTTGGGCTCGCAATGGAGTAGCCGTATCAACTTGATTCTTATGACTCATGAGTTCTTCCACCCGCCGAATGTTATTGTAGAAGCAAGAAGGAAGATTCTAATGCCTCATGAACTCGCTTCAGCCAACACAAGATCTAAGGGCGATTTCTTACCCTTTTCTTGTATTTTCAAGTTCAACCATAAAATGCACTTTGTTGATTATCGTGTGCATGTTGCTTGTCTACTTGGGGTGTTGTCCAACTATTCACATATAGTTTGTCCTAGGGTTGACAAGGAGGAAAGACTTAAGATGAATAAGGGAAGTCCTTTTAAACTTCTCGTCTTGCATGTAACTAGGGTAGATGACTTTATTTGCCCACTAAGCAAGTTTCCTTGGGCGTGTTTGCAGTGTCTAACTTTTTGTGATTTCTTCTAGTAGGGGCTAAGGATTTGAGGTTGAATCCTCTCCAAGGGGGGGGGGGGATGATGTGACCACGGGTCCCATCAAGGCTAGAGACCCATCACACGGCCCTAAAATAGCTCCCAAGTCCAGCGTGCGACGCCCAACGGCACTCAAGGGGGGCTTTCTTCACTTCTGCGTGCCAACTTCATCTCCACTAGACCCACTTGGTGCCAAACATTGAGATTTTCCAAATGAGGAGGTCATGCCAAGTTTCATGTCAATTGGAGGAGAATGGTGTAACACCCCCGACTTACGTCGGTAGTGCCACACGCCAGTGACCTCAGACATTACTGTCCAAAGTCTCCCTAGGCTTTAATCAGAACAATTAAGCTTAAATATCCTATTAAATAACGAAAGGTTAAACAGCGGAAGACATTTTTAAATAAAACTCAACCATTTTTATTAAAAGATTTCTCAATAACGATTTATAACAGAGTGAAATTACAGCGGAAGACTTATATAATAAACCTACTACAAGACTTGCTTATAATAGTATATATTAAAATACTACTTAACAACCTTGAAGTACCGACACTTAAATCTTCAACTGCAAGCCTCTTCTTCAATTGGTTACTTCGAGTCTTCGGGAACCAACCACTGATGTGCCGTATAGGACGGATGACACCAGCCAACCATGCAAGGAATAAAACCCAGTTGGTTAGTCTAATGAAAGACTATGCAAGGGTGAAAACAGAATGGTTCTAGTGATCGTAACTGTTTACTATCATTGTCCTTCGAATAACAACCGAATGAACGATATATAACCCGGAACTTTCACGGAATGATTAGAATTTAGACATGCATTGAAAAGAAGACTCCAAAGGAATTGAGTCTTATGGGAAAGTATGACAAATGTTTGGGAACGTTATAGTTTTCACACAAGCGTTTAAAAACGACTTGATCATTTGGGTCAACGACCAACCTCACCGCACAATGCGACTCCAGATTGGAAAGAAGACTTACTCTAACCGAAGTCCGGGCGGTTTCCACGTTGTACTCCTCGCCCGAGGGTATATTAATTATGTGCATAACCACACTTATCTTATTTAATTACAAAACGTATATTCACATTAAGCTTTTAATATGATCTCGAGTGACAACGAGAATAACACAGGGTGACATACGCCAACCCAATGGCACCAACACGGTGCGTAACGCCTCTTATCCTTAACGGGTGGATAAGAAGTAAGGGTCATGACCTTAAAAGTATTAGAGAATTATTTTGACTAATACCGAGTTATAAAGAAATGACTAATCCTCATCCGGAATTAGCGTTCCTACGAATACTCGTGCTAATCTAGCATTTAAGTTTACATTTAAATCCACAACAAAACCATTACAGTAATAACAGGTATAATAGCGTTGTTTCTAGCAATATATACAACCTATTATAAAGTCATATTTTAATCATATCATTTATAAAATTTGTTCCCAAACGAAAACCACAATTCGTTCCAATTTAATTAACAATCAAAAGTAATTGATAACTAACGGAAATATAGAATGATAAGCAAGAGCGAACCGCCACTTGCCTTAATTGAGACGAACGAAGATGTCGGGTTCCGGGTATCTGGAAACTGGAATCTGGTTACGGATTCCTACGACGACGACGAAACAATGACGGAACCCTAAGTTAATATCGATACGAACGGATAAAAATATACGAACGGAGGAATCGAAAGGAAACGAGGGTCAAAGCCGTGACCGGGCTCCTCCAAGCCACGATCGCGCTTGCTAAAGCAAGCCGCGGTCATGGTTTGGATTTCTACGGTCGCGGATTTCTAGGCAGAGCCGCGGTCGCGGAACTCCCCCAAACGCGACCCTAAATTGGCTCGAGGCTCACCGATTACGACGACGGTGACAACGCCTTGGCTTCGAACGAGGCTGCTACCACTCCAGCTTCCAAGGCACCACGACAACTACCCAAAAGCTCCGGCGAACACTCCGACAACGCACGAACTTCGACGAGGGCTCGAATGAGAGAAAGAGAGATTGATCGAGGGTTAGATGAAGATTTCCAGAGCTGGAGGCCTCCTTTTATAGAGCCACAGAAGCCTAACGCCGAGAATACGGAGCGATTGGCATCCCCCCGGCGTAATGGCGGCCATCCGAACCGACGAAACGCAAAAGGCAATGAAGACGATGATGACCAGTTTCCGCGATCGCGGAAATGCCGCGAATGCGTCATTTGGCCTCAGATCGTGGGTTTCGTCCAAAACGAGCCAAATTAATATTATTTTTGCATTCTTAAAAGATATTTTAAGACCAAAAATACAATAACGTATATTAATACGTTCAAAAGATTAATACCGAGATCGAAGAAATTACAGAAATTCCGAATACGCCAAACGCGTCTCGCTTACGGAACGAAGGTTGGGAAAATTACCCAAATACCCTTACTGAATTGAGGGTTATTACATTACTATCCCCTTAAAAGAAGTTTTGACCCCGAAACTTGGCCGATAACAGCTCAGAGAAGCGACCTTATTATAAGTTACCCAACCTTATAAGTTTAACCATACATAACCCATTTAACACTTGTAAATTGGTTCAAGCATTTCTAAGTTAAAATTTATAAGTTGGTTCCAATTACAGTTAACGTAAGGTTAACCATAATTTAGACCTTTCCTAAATTAAGGGAATTTTATAACTTGCTTTCACCAATCATACATTTTACTATATTACCCCTATGGTAACATGAGGGTTATTACATTACTACCCCCTTAAAAATAGTTTCGACCCCGAAACTAACGTTACTAAGGTAGAGGGACCGCTTTCACCATTAACCTCACTACCTGAACTTAGTATCCTTAATCATACCATTAACTCGCATATCCTATCTCCATATGCTACACCTGTAGTAACTCGTGACTATATCCACAAGGTCTTAATTATCTTAGGATAATAATCTCTAAAATCATCGCCATAGACTCGCTATACCTTAAGCATGAGAACACACTTTTCTCTTTTAACTTTTCTCTTTATAACCTCTCTCAAAGTACATACCTTATCTTCCTTAAGTTGATATCCTTAAATAAACTTGGTCTCCGCAACCTATATCACCCAAGTCAAACTATTTATTTGATCATGATTCCACTTATAACATACTGCTTAAATTCCTTACTCTTGCTAGAATCGACATGATCATCCACAAGATTACCATTGCCTTAATCAGCGTATCCATTATAACCTCCAATATAATCTCCCTATTATGCCTTATTCCTCATAAAGACCTTGATGTCCTCAAAACAGAAGAATACAACATTTTTCTACTAACTTCCTTGCGATGATCAGATCCTCAAGGTACATACATAGAACTCACTTATACCTCAACTTAGTACCTCCACTTGTCATATAGGCCTTACCCTTACATACTCAGCTCACCTATTTCATTGGTTACTTTAATTAGATTTGGCCCTTGTGCCACATCTTAACTCAAAATCTTTACGCATATGATCCCTAAATATTTCCACAAATAATCACACCACAACCTATGTCTGATTATCTCCGCATGATTTAATAATCCATTCCACCAGATTATAACCTCGTTTTACCTAAACGTGTCATACGATCACCTTAATAGACGTAGGACTCTTTTCATCCAATCATGTAGACAAAATTCCATCCACTTAAGTTATCATGTACTCTAAATCCTTATAATTTAAAACAACCTTTACCAACTGAGTTGTTAATCACCATAAATCCTTAAACACATAGTCGTCCTCATACGATTCATTATCCCAAATCAAGCGACCCTTTTGCTTTATCGAAACTCACTATTTATCTAGGATGTAATCGTCTTAATACTCCTCCTGTCCTTATACCGTTTCTCTTAAGAAAACCTCATAACGAAACCTCAGATAAATCTTCCAAAATAATACTTATGACTTCACACCCTTAACCTTTCCAAAATCTTAAACCACTAGGCCCACAATGAGCACACTCACTTACAAACTCCCTAATCATAACCCTTGGGTTCTAAGGTTTTACTCAAGATCGTAATAGAGTACGGTCCTTCTTGAGAAACGAATTCCTTATGAACTATCTCTCTTATACATTTATTCTCTTTTCAACCATCTATCCATATAAATGACCACAGTATGACCTCACAACTAGGCATTATGGACTTCACACTAGTCCACTCTTACATACTTTTACTAGAACAAATGTTTAGGGTACACATATGAGAAATAACTCTTAATCCCATAGAGCATTAACCACACACATTTGTTTCCTTTACACTAAGGAATTTGGTAAAACTCAACTTACGAGATAACGCTCGTCAGCTCCACTAAGGAAGCAATTAATGTCATACCGAGTGACATTACTCCAAGAATAAAGAGAGATTCCTAAGAATGGATCTAGGAATAAGTAACAACTCGAAGCTTACAGAAGTTTGAAAAACCACTTATTATTGAACCTTATACTTTCAAACTTTAAACTTTATACCTTTAAACCTCATATAAAAATAATTATTTATAGTGTTAGTTTCTCAAACTAGTGATACGATTATCACAAAACTCTTACTAAGACCAAAATCATACTTTTAAAGTTACAATCATAAACTTATTTTAATTGCTTATAACACGCCATTTATAAACCAACTATAAATAACTTTTGAAGTTCAATAGTTAAATCATTAGTTTAAATCCCAAGAAATAATTAAAATTTTTAAATTTAACATTTGAATTCTCGAAATTCCTTTTTAATAGAAAATAGGTTGAAAATAGTTTCGAAATTATTTTTCGAAAATTCTCAAACCTAACAATAGGCCAAGAATTTTAAAACCATTGCTCTGATATCATAATTGTAACACCCCCGATATACGTCGGTAGTGCCACACGCCAGTGACCTCAGACATTACTGTCCAAAGTCACCCTAGGCTTTAATCAGAACAATTAAGCTTAAATAAACCTATTAAATAACGAAAGGTTAAACAACGGAATACATTTTTAAATGAAACTCAACCATTTTTATTAAAAGATTTCTCAATAACGATTTATAACAGAGTGAAATTACAGCGGAAGACTTATATAATAAACCTACTACAAGACTTGCTTATAATAATATATATTAAAATACTACTTAACAACCTTGAAGTACCGACACTTAAATCTTCAACTACAAGCCTCTTCTTCAATTGGTTACTTCGAGTCTTCGGGAACCAACCACTAATGTGCCGTATAGAACGGATGACACTAGCCAAGCATGCAAGGAATAAAACCCGGTTGGTTAGTCTAATGAAAGACTATGCAAGGGTGAAAACAGAATGGTTCTAGTGATCGTAACCGTTTACTATCATTGTCCTTCGAATAACAACCGAAGGAACGATATATAACCCGGAACTTTCACAGAATGATTAGAATTTAGACATGCATTGAAAAGAAGACTCCAAAGGAATTGAGTCTTATGGGAAAGTATGACAAATGTTTGGGAACGTTATAGTTTTCACACGAGCGTTTAAAAACGACTTGATCATTTGGGTCAACGACCAACCTCACCGCACAATGCGACTCTAGATTGGAAAGAAGACTTACTCTAACCAAAGTCCGGGTGGTTTCCACGTTGTACGCCTCGCCCGATGGTATATTAATTATGTGCATAACCGCACTTATCTTATTTAATTACAAAACGTATATTCACATTAAGCTTTTAATATGATCTCGAGTGACAACGAGAATAACACAGGGTGACATACGCCAACCCAATGGCACCAGCACGGTGCGTAACGCCTCTTATCCTTAACGGGTGGATAAGAAGTAAGGGTCATGACCTTAAAAGTATTAGAGAATTATTTCGACTAATACCGAGTTATAAAGAAACGACTAATCCTCATCTGGAATTAGCATTCCTACGAATACTCGTGCTAATCTAGCATTTAAGTTTACATTTAAATCCACAACAAAACCATTACAGTAATAACAGGTATAATAGCGTTGTTTCTAACAATATATACAACCTATTATAAAGTCATATTTTAATCATATCATTTATAAAATTTGTTCCCAAACGAAAACCACAATTCGTTCCAATTTAATTAACAATCAAAAGTAATTGATAACTAACGGAAATATGGAATGATAAGCAAGAGCGAACCGCCACTTGCCTTAATTGAGACGAACGAAGATGTCGGGTTCCAGGTATCTGGAAACTGGAATCTGGTTACGGATTCCTATGACGACGACGAAACAACGACGAAACCCTAAGTTAATATCGATACGAACGGATAAAAATATAAAGAGGAATCAAAAGGAAACGAGGGTCAAAGCCGTGACCGGGCTCCTCCAAGCCATGATCGCGCTTGCTAAAGCAAGCCACGGTCTCGGTTTGGATTTCTGCGGTCGCGGATTTCTGGGCAGAGCCGCGGTCGCGGTGTTCATAGCCGCGGTCGCGGAACTCCCCCAGACGCGACCCTAAATTGGCTCGAGGCTCACCGATTACGACGACGGTGACAACGCCTTGGCTTCGAACGAGGCTGCTACCACTCCAGCTTTCAAGGCACCATGGCAACTACCCAAAAGCTTCGGCGGACACTTTGACGATGCACGAACTCCGACGAGGGCTCGAATGAGAGAAAGAGAGATTGATCGAGGGCTGGATGAAGATTTCCAGAGTTGGAGGCCTCCTTTTATAGAGCCACAAAAGCCTAACGCCGAGAAGACGGAGTGATTGGCATCCCCCCCAGCGTAATGGCGGCCATCCGAACCGGGGAAACGCGAAAGGCAATGAAGACGATGATGACCAGTTTTCGCGATCGCGAAAACTCCTCCGCGGTCGCGGAAATGCCGCGAATGCGTCATTTGGCCTCAGATCGCGGGTTTCGTCCAAAACGAGCCAAATTAATATTATCTTTGCATTCTTAAAAGATATTTTAAGACCAAAAATACAATAACGTATATTAATACGTTCAAAACATTAATACCGAGATCGAAGAAATTACAGAAATTCTGAATACGCTAAACGCGTCTTGCTTACAGAACGAGGGTTGGGAAAATTACCCAAATACCCTTACTGAATTGAGGGTTATTACAAATGGCTCGGCGAAGGCCATGGCGTCACCTGACCACCTCAGCGTCGGGCACCCGATTAGGGTTTTCAGCTTTACCCGAGTCAACCACCAAGAATCCAAGTTCTGCCTTGAGCCTTCTTCAACAAATGCCTAAAGAAGACCGCCTGCCAAATTTGGGGTCATTTGAAGCACAAATGGCTAGAGATCTCAAAGTCCTCATCAAGAGCGTCGAGGACACTAAGGTGGCTTGTTCACATCTCCTGGCTCAAGTTAATTGTCAGCGCACATATTGGGGTCCAATCGGCTCATCTGGCTTGGACCAAGTTGGGCTTGAAAGGCACAAGCGGATCTCTCAATGGCTCAACGACCCTACCAACGTCGCTCACCTTGACGTCAAGACAACCAAGGTTGGCATGAAGGCTAGGCGTGTGAGTTCCTACTTCTGATTTTGGGCTGGGCTTTGGTCCATTTTGTGAGGCCCATTTAAGTTGCTTATTGCCTATAAAAACCAGCTCCTCCCAATTGTTCAAGGGTTGGCAAAACTTGAGATCAAACTCATCTTCCTTTTATTGTCGTTAAGTTTCTTTTTCCAGAATTCCTTTCGTCTTCTCTTGTTGTTCTTGTGGCCATATCAAGAACTCGTTTTACTCCTTTGGTGGACATATCCAAGGGCTTCAAACAAACCGAATCCAAGTAGGTGTTGGTGGACCTATCCAACGTCAGCCCGATTCAACCTCTTCTCGTCTTGGTGGCCATATCCAAGCTTAGGGGAGTCTTTCTAGATTCAAGTGTGGATTCATTTGGGTCGTGAACTGCCTATCTTGCTCATGTTTCAACCATTCCAAGAAGGCTAAAAAGCTTCATCTCTCCCTCCGCAGAATTCAACACAAAACCAAGTCAAGGAAGGTGTTGTCGTCCAAGCTTCTCCGATCCTTTCTCTAGCGACGAACTTGACTTCACTTCAAGAGCCGACGAACAAGGATCCGAGGAAACACATCACTACGATTCAACAATAAACCTTTTGGTGGGTCTACCGGGAAGTCGATTCCATAGGGATAAAATTAGGTTGGCCTTAGCGACGGTGGCAATAGCGTTGTTGTTTCCGTTGTCGGAAAGTGAGTCTCCGAAGATGAACAAGCATAGGACCTGCGGCTGCCCATTTACTCTCGCCACCATCCACATTACGATGCTGCATATTGTCAATCTCGACGGCGCCATTGTTGGTTCTATTGGAAAATGTAATTAAGTTAGTTTCAAGTCAAGAATGGAAATTTTGATGAAGCTAGCTAATATATATAGCACTATGCTACTAGCTAGCTAGATCGCTTTTGGATTCCATGCAAGCTAGCTAGATCGCTTTTGGATTCCATGCAAAGGGGTAAGTTTATATAAATATATATGTGTGCGCACGAAGTAACGTTGATGAATTTAATCAAACCGTTAATCAAGAGATTAGTACGTGAGTAGAATGCTTTGACCGTAAGAACTCCAATTAATTCTAACTGAATTTTATCATTAATTGCTAGCAATTGAAAGCGTGGCAACGTTGAACGAGTAAGTTTATTCAAAAGATAGTAGCATTCCCCTTGAACATAAGTTTATTTCTTTATTAATAAGTGCACCTAGCTTGATTAATGTAATTAGCAATAGTAGATTTAACCAACTAGTTTGAGCCGGTTGGGTTCATCGGGTCGGGTTATAACTTATGAGAGTTTTGCTGCGGGCTAATTCGAGTTTAACGAATATTCCCCACACGAAGAAGAGGAGACAAATTAAAGATAAGAGAAAGCTGAAGGATAATATGGGTTGGTTTCTGATCTCAAAATGAAAAAAATGAATTAACATTTTTGTAAACAAAATCCATGTGGATAACATAAAAAGGACAGAGGGATGATTTGGACCGAATACCCATATGGTCTCAAACAATTAATTTGTAACGGGCCAATCGCGTTGTAGATTTTCTAGCAACGTATCACATTCCGTCTTTTGCACTTTAACACTTCTAATATCTTATTTTTCCCTTTAGTGATCATTATCGTACTCATTCGATTCTTAGTAATAGATATAAGTTCTTATAATTAAACTCTATCTTTAATTCTTTTGGAACTCAATCTTTAATTCTTTTGAAACTCAGTTTATAAAGATCATCCATTCTAATGATTTAGGACAGCCATCGTGTTAGATGTGCCCCAATGTTTGCCTTGTATAAAAAAATATATTAATTTGCAACGTGCCACAATCGCAAAACATGCTCATACAGAGTATATGTTATATCAACGGGGTATTAAACGCACTCATAAAATTTTATTACTCTCAATGCACGAAATGAGTATGTAATTGAAACTATAATTTTTTTTTTCCAGAAAACATGAAAAATAATGTTTGTGAACAACGTATGCATTTGTATATGTGTTAGTAACGCATATGCGTGTGTAATTCTATGTATATGCATTCTGTATGCGTAAGTATGCGCGTTGCGCATACAAAAACATATGAAAAGATTTTAAAAAATTAAACGTTAGTGAAACTTTTAACTGGTCTTGTTACAAGTTACTAACATAACATATTAAACCTTCGTTAAATATAGGAAAAACTACCAAAAATAATCCAACTTTTACTAATAAAAAAAATATCTCAACTTTCAACTCAACAAAAAATAATCCCAACTTATATTTCAACCATGGACCAAAAATAATACAAATGATTTTTTTCGATTCAAATTCCAACCAATTCGATGACAATATTACACATAATAAGAGATCTTGTACAAAGGAGAATCACTTACAATATCCAACTACAAAGAGATCTCGAGTACACGTTATCGGATTAGTCAAAATTTTAATCGAAAAAATCACTTGTGCTATTTTTTTGTTCTAGGGTTGAAAGTTGGGGTTATTTTCAGTTGACTTGAAAATTGGGGTTACTTTTGGTCTATTAGTAAAAGTTTGGATTATTTTTTATTGTTTTCCTTAAATATATAACAATCTATCAAGTTATACTATGTGTAATCTTTTGTAACTATTCTTATCATAAAGTTGTGTAATAGTATAAACTTTAGTAAATGTACCTTAAAACATTCATGAAATTTTAAAATGGTGATCTTGTTACACAATATAACATACTAAAAATTCATTAATTATATAAAATCTACGAAGTTATCTATATTATACGTAATATAAGTAATTAGTCTTAAAAAAATTTAATATGTATAATTGATGCGTATATATAGAGCAAGACATCACAACAGTAAAAACATTCATAAGTTGTGTAATAATATAAGCACGGTAAACCTACCTTTCAATATTTTAAAGTCTTTTATATGTCTAAGCATGCGCAATGCGCATACATAGGTATACACATGTATAATGCCTATACATACACATGCACAATGTGCATGCATACGCATATGTCTTACTAATGCATATACATATGCATATGCATTCCGTATACATATATGTTGGGTCATAAAAACAAAAGGTTGTGGGTGCGTTTATGTAACACCCCAAATTCGTAATACTTTACAAGTCATGTTAACAAGACCTCTTCATTTTCATGTTTTAAGTGAGGATAAAGAATTTTGAAGTTAAGCATGCTCGTGCGAGAGTAGTAACAAAATGGATCACCTTCTGGGAAGTTCCCTGGCTGGTATGGAATGTCGCTTCTAAAGCCTTGGATCTTACAGTTTAACAACGTACGTACACCCTATATGAATCCAGAGGTTAATAATCCTATTGCTAGTGGCCTTTATATAATGAGATATTATGGTCATAAACATGGTCCATAATTGCCAAAAGTAGGCCTTCATGATTCTTTCAATTCATGGAACTTGAATGTCTTCTTTTGACCCCCAATGCAACCAAAGAAATGATCAATGTCATAAAAAAACGATATTTAGTTATTGGGGAAGGGTATTACTTTATGGTGAACCGTAATGGACTTCGTTTTCAACACCAAAGGAATGGTTGAATCAACACCACGAACATGAGATTAGCGACCAAATCAATGGACTCGCTACGGGTAAGGAGGAAGAAGGTGAAGGTCAAGATGCATGGAAACGCGTACACCATGAACGAACAAGGTTGATAGAGTGAGGATGCTCGATTTTTCTTCGAGCTCACAGGAGCACGGTGACCAGCCAAGTGACGCCGTCCCTCTGTCTCCCTGCTCCGTCCCTTCTTCGAGCAGAACGGAAGCACACGGTTTCCATACTCGTTCAGGATTCGAACTTCAACCGTGTGTGCTGATTGCTCCTTTGTACTACACGCTTTCGTCGTGACATGTCCTGCACCCAACATGGACATGATCAATGTTTTCCGGTATGAAAAACAGTTCAAGAAGAAAGGAAGATGAGTTTGAAGTTTACCATGAGTTGTGATACTTTTTCGGCAGTGGCTTTCTTGCTCTTGTGAGTCTCGTGATCGCGTACTCGAGCTTACGTTCGGGTTTGATGAGATTGAGGTGGATAGAGTCAGGAAGATAAAGAACCAAACAAGGGTTTTGAGGTCCATCTTTTACCTTGTGTTTGGAATTGAAGGATGTCTTGCTATCTTCTTTAGCTAGCTCTATATGAGACACAATCCTGCTTTGCATATAAATAATTTGCGAGAACATATTCTAACTTTATCATAGATTTTAATGAATTTGAATTTTCAACAATTAGTAAAACTGCTACAAAGAGTTTATATTCGAACAATTTTGTTTACCGGACTTTCAAATACGCAAGTCACTAAGTCCACAGCACACCCTTATGAACATCACATTTACATAAGAGATTTAAATATATAGAATGTGAATAATTTGTACGCCTTAACTAAGACAGATATTTTTTTGCTTGATAAGGTCAAAATATGTATTCTTCTACACTTTTCAATCGTTTATTAAATTTATTCTTTTCAGTGTATTTGGCATCTCTATTTGTAAAATCAAGAAGAACGTGAGTTATTATTCGATTTTAAGATATTCCCAAATGCTTGTCCAAAGCCAAAGGTAAAGAACTGATTCAATTGGAGATAGTGACGGAATAAGTTGAAATAAAGCTTGGGTGCGCCATTTACTGGAATCAGACATTAATCATAACCCTTTAAATGATCCTTTTACTTAAATTAGACAAATGTTTTCCGATAAACTTTTTTTAAACCTATGATTTATGGTGATGTCATCATTACATAATGATAATATCATTATAAGTCAAACAACCTAACACATTTGACTATTGACTAGCGGTCAACGGTTGTTGACCGACAAACTTTTTCCCGTCAATAACAGTTATTGTCATCAAAACGCAAATTGTGATCAAAACACAAAGTGTCATCAAAACACAAATTGTCATTAAAAAACAAATTGTCATCAAAACACAAACTGTATCGCAACTAGTTGATGACACATACTGTCATCGCAGTTAGTTAATGTCACAAACTGTCATCACAACTAGTTGATGATATCGTTTTGACAACAAATCTCATTTTAATGACAATTCTCGTTGAAATGTCACCGCCACTAGTTGGTGACATTTATAAAGTATCATCTCCACTAGTTAGTGCACGTTCAAAGTGTCATCAAGACTAGTAATTAGTGGCGCTTTCAAAGTGTCATCAAGACTAGTAAGTTGTGACAATTTCATCCAGGCTAGTAAACGGTGACACTTTCAAAGCGTCACCGAGACTAGTCGGTGGCATTTTCAAAGCGTCAACGTGGCTAGCCGGTGGCGTGTTCGAAGAGTCATCAAGGCTAGTTCGGTGGCGCGTTCGAAGCATCATTGAGACTAGTCGGTGGCGTGTTTGAAGCATTACCGAGGCTAGTTCAGTGGCGCGTTCAAAGCGTAACTGAGGCTAGTTTGTGGCGCGTTTGAAGCGTCACCGAGAATAGTCGGTAACGAAGAACAGAGATGGAGATAGATAGCCATGTTTCATGCAACACATGACTTCCCTTCATCAAATAGTCAATTGATCATGTTTATAAAGCCACTTTAAGTGAATTATCTTTTCGTTTAATGACTACAAAAGAAGAGGAATATAGACAATATAGTCATACTCCAGTAATCCTTTAATTGCCAAACATAAAACTCCTTCACAAGTATATGATCAATCATGTTTAGCTTCTAAGACATGATAAAATCAACAACAATGAAACAGATAACAACAATTAGCGTTTACCATTCCCAGAACATTGAACAAATCAACTGATGCATACTCACATGGGAGTGCAGGAAAGCAAATAGAAAAATAAGTGTGTTGTGGAGCAAAGTACTTGTGAAGATGTTAGTCCACGAATCATGGTGACATTTTTATGTCCAGGTTATTTCATAAATTTTATTTGAGAAGCTATTGCCAGCATCCATAATTACATCCACTTAATAATTTCGAAAAAAAAAAACCATCCACTTGATAATGGAACAAGAGTTCATGCTTCCACTTGATAATGGCAAAACAAATGGGGAACTTTGTTTGGGGATTATAGCAGCACATATACAACTCCACATGCAACAGTGCAACATTAATCTCAATTGAAGTGCATATTAGTGTATATTAGTGTTGGAACTGAATTTATTCAAAACTTCCGGGCACTTTTCCGGTGGGCTCCGTCTACCGGTTGTGCCGGATTATGGGAGCGTTGGCTTCGTCTCCGCGAGCACATCACTGTAGTGTGCTCATACGATAAATTCGGGTTCCGTTTGAATGAGAAATGAGGGCTCAAAGGTGGTTGCTTGCAATGCCTAAATTGAGTTTTGGGGTGCAATTCTATGTCCCACGAAATGGGGGAGTAGAATTGAATGGTATATAAACCACTATCATCCAAGTCAAGGTAAGAACTTAATGAGTATGGAAAGAAGACCTTGTCACACGCACGCCGTCCGTCCGATCCGCCAAGCTCATTTGATGGCTATGGTGAATAATAACAGGAAGAAGGCTCTCGTTATGATTCAAGGCAACACTAAACTTGCCAAGTCTTACATTCCTCTTAAAGATCTCTAGAAGCACAAGGTCCAGTACGAGGTTCGGCTTCCGGTTACCTTTTCTCTACTAATTGTAGGAACCCGAACCCGACTTGTTCTTTGTCTGCTGCCATTTTGTCGAACACTTGGAGTGCAATCTCGTCCAGACTTTGTTTCTGTTATTCACCAAATCCATCAGTCTCTCTCCGGTAACTTCGACAGTCGGTCCACGACGGCGACGACGACAAGGGCTGCAAGTACGCCACAACTGGGGAAGAAAACCCTACGGTTGGGGATAGTGCCATCATCTTTGCCAAAAGAGACGGAAGGGAAAGTGTGTGAGGACGTCAAAGAACGTGATAGAGAGAAAGAAGTTTAAACGGGACTGGACGGAAATGATCGAAGATGGATACCATGGCCGGAAATTGAAGTCGGAGCTAGGGTTCGGGGGAGGAGATTGGAGTCGCAAACAAAGAACGTGAAAGAGTGAAAGAAGTTTGAAGAGTATTGGACGCGCGTGTGAGGAGAGAGCACATGAAAATAAGGAGGTAATTTTGAAAAAAGTTAATAAAGGGGTAGTAATCAATTATTAACTAAATAATAGGAAATGAGTCTCATTGTTTCTAGATAAAATTGGGAGTGACCCTTAATAAAAAAAATAGCAAGTTTAGATTTATTTTTTTCAAAATTATAAGTATAATTACTATATATGGTCCAAAGGAGTGGAAGCGTTTTTTTTAGGATTTAGGGGTTAGGATTTATGATTTAGGATATATGATTTAAGAAATTTTAAAGGTTTAGAAAATCAATAAATTAATTTATTTAACTAGAAATTCAAAATTACTATTTATCCTCTCAGGGGTCAAAAATCCTAACGATAGTTGTTTCTAATCATAATGTAAGTACTCGGCCCTATGAGCCAATATCACGGCCCGTTATGAAATTGCGTATGAGATCAATGGGCTCGGCCCAACTCTAGGGGAAGGTGTTACAGTAATCTAGAAACACCTGGTTACTTAAACTCCAGCAGATTCACAATTGAAACTCTGTTTTCCCACCTTTTTCTCTACACTCCTCTGTTTCTAATTCTTCTTCCTAAACCGCCTCTTGAATCTTCTTCTCTGCACCACATTCCCGCGCTTTCAAAATGCCCACTCTCCGCAACAACAACTCACCGGAACAAACTCTGCACGCATTTCAAGACATAGAAGCAACAAGTGAACCTCCCAGGTCAATTTCCCCAACCGCAAAAAGAATCAAGAAAGCAATGACGGCCAAGGCGATCGGAATCGACCTCGGAACCACCTACAGCTGCGTTGGAGTATGGAAAAACGACCGCGTCGAGATCATACCCAATGACCAGGGCAACCGCACCACCCCCTCCTACGTCGCCTTCACCGACACCGAGCGTCTCATCGGCGACGCCGCCAAGAACCAGGTCGCTCTCAACCCTCACAACACCGTCTTCGACGCCAAGCGCCTCATCGGCCGCCGCTTCTCTGACCCCTCCGTTCAGTCTGATATGAAGCTCTGGCCGTTTAAGATCGTCCCGGGCGCCGGGGACAAGCCGATGATTTCCGTCTCCTACAAAGGCGAGGACAAGCAATTCTCGCCTGAGGAGATCGCCTCCATGGTCCTTACGAAGATGAAGGAGATCGCTGAGGCGTTCTTGGGACAGACTGTCAAGAACGCCGTTGTTACTGTGCCGGCGTACTTTAACGACTCCCAGAGACAGGCGACGAAGGACGCCGGTGCGATTTCCGGCCTGAATGTAATGCGGATCATCAACGAGCCGACAGCTGCTGCCATAGCCTACGGGCTCGACCAGAAAGACTGGGGCCGTACTGGCGAGAAGAATGTCTTGATCTTCGATCTTGGCGGCGGCACTTTCGATGTGTCTCTGTTGACGATCGAGGAAGGGATCTTCGAAGTGAAGGCCACCGCCGGAGACTCGCATCTCGGCGGCGAGGATTTCGACAACAGGCTGGTGAATCACTTCGTGGAGGAGTTTAGAAGGAAGCACAAGAAGGACATTAGCGACAACGCTAAGGCTTTAAGGCGGCTCCGGACGGCGTGCGAGCGGGCTAAGAGAACGCTGTCGTCGACAAGTCAGACCACCATTGAAATCGATTCGCTCTTCGAAGGACTCGACTTCTACGCCACCATTACCAGGCCGAGATTCGAGGAATTGAACATGGATCTGTTCAGGAAGTGTATGGAGCCGGTAGAGAAATGCTTGCGAGACGCCAAAATCGACAAATCGCACGTCCACGATGTGGTTCTCGTCGGCGGATCGACTCGAATTCCGAAAGTCCAGCAGCTTCTACAGGACTTCTTCAACGGAAAGGAGCTCTGCAAAAGCATCAATCCAGACGAAGCGGTTGCGTACGGCGCCGCTGTTCAGGCCGCAGTTCTCAGCGGAGAAGAAGACGAGAAGGTTCAGGACTTGCTCCTCCTTGACGTCACTCCTCTCAGCCTCGGAATCCAGACCGGCGGCGGCGTTATGACGGCGTTAATTCCTAGAAACACAAGAATCCCGACCAAGAAGGAGCGGATCTTCTCGACCCGCGCCGATAATCAGCCCGGCGTTCTGATCCAGGTGTACGAAGGAGAGCGTCCGATGACCAAGGACAACAATCTGCTCGGCAAATTCGAGCTCACCGGAATTCCGCCGGCTCCGAGAGCCGTACCGCAGATCAACGTTTGTTTCGACATCGACGCGGACGGGATACTGAATGTGTCCGCGGAGGATAAGACTGCTGGAGTGAAGAACAAGATAACGATCACAAACGACAAGGGGAGGCTGAGCAAGGACGAAATTGAGAGGATGGTGAAGGAGGCGGAGAAGTACAAGTCGGAGGACGAGCAGGTGAAGAAGAAGGTGGAGGCGAAGAACGCGCTCGAGACCTACGCCTACAGCATCAGGACGACGGTGAAGGATGATAAGATTGCTGGAATGTTGGATCCCTCTGACAAGCAAAAGATTGAGAGCGCTGTTGACGAGGCGCTGAATTGGCTTGAGGGGAATCAGTTGGCGGAAGTGGAGGAGTTTGAGTACAAACTGAAGGAGCTTGAGAATGTGTGTGATCCGATCTTTGCAAAGATGTATCAGGGCGGCGCTGCTGGTGGTGGAGCGATGCCCGGAGATGTGCCCATGGGTGGCGCCAAGGCTAGCTCCGGTGGAGGTGCAGGGCCTAAGATTGAGGAGGTAGATTAAGAACGGTTGCAGTAGGTTTCTCTTGCATTGAATAAGTTTCTTGCATGTGTTTTTGCTTCATTTGTCTTGCCTGGAGAAAAGGAGGTTAGTATGACATTGTGAGATATGGTGTGTGATAATGGAGTGGGTAGTGTGGAGTGATGAACAAAGCTCTGCTCTGTAATAGAATTCAATTCAGTGAGCCTCTATAAGATTATTTTGTTTCTGCCATTTGTTTGTGGCTTCTATACACGGGCTTTTACTTCTTACATTGTTTTTTTAGTCACTTTCAATTGGTAATATGAAAGGGGTAGCTGATAGCACAATATGAAATAAGACACAAAAATTGCATATTGTGCAGAATAGGGTCTTTGTCATGCTTTTAGAGGAGCAATTTACATTTAAGTTTTTCCTTCCAAAACTGTTGACTAGAGACTTGTAGCATTTGACAAACGAGTATGTCTTAACAGGAGGTTCGTACGTTTACACCGGGTATATAACTTTTTTCCTACATTTCGTGACACGTGGTGTTAGAATTCTTGCAGTTATTATTAGTTTTAATAACTAGTTTTGAACAGAGTGTATCCTCAGATTTTGTTTTTACGGTAATACCCTTCTGACCTTTCCTCAACCTCATTTGACCATCATTTTTTCGCTACCAGCCGCCCTCCTTCTCCGACAAGCCCTATCGTCGACCTCCGATCGGACAACCTTCCAGTGTTGCTACGTTGGTCTCCGGTGCTCCTGCAAAACGGAATAGTCTTCACACATTCCCGCTCTTCAAACTCACTCAGGCAAATTGCGCACTCCAACTCGGCCTCAGCCACGTTCCCCTTCTTCGCGCAATCACCGTCGTAACCGTACACCAGAAGGGAATCCACAGTGTCCGCGTCCACCCCTTCGCCATCGCCTTGGCCGCAGCGCCATAGGAGAGGCTCGTCGCGCGCCACCGGCGGAAGCAGTACGCTTCAACGGCAAAGGAGTCGTCGGTGAAGCTGCAGGTGTAGATTGAGAAGAATCCCATTAAAAATTGAGCGGTGAGGAGGAATATAAGTGTGAGGGCCATGGAGGAGTCGAAGGGCGGGTTCAATCTGTAGGAACTGAATCCTCCATTGTTGTAGTTGTAATCCTCGATGCTTTCGCTGTGGTTAAGGCGACTGAAGTTTGGGCGCTTAGCGAGCGCAGTCGAATTGTTCGACGAAATGCCTGACTGAGGAACTGATAAGCTTGAGCCGTGTTCTGGTAAAAACAATAGTTGTATCTGATTTGGTTTCCATCTTGTTCCCGCATTCTAATTTCTTTTTGGTTTAGTTTCTCTGAAATTGATTAATGTTGTTCCTGCATTTTAGTTTAGGAAGTGCAGTTTTGCTGCTTGGCCTTCAGGAAATTATCAGTGGGACTCTTATGTAAGTGTGTTTTCTCAATTACTACTTTACAAAATTTAGCCATGATGTTGGTTCTTGTTTATCAAATGCTTTGCTAAGAGTCCTCCTGATTGTTCAACTCCCCACGAAAATAGGCATGCATCAAAAAGAGATGTCTAACACACAATACTTTCTCTACAATTTTTTTTCCTGATTCTGGTAAAGATGAATGCATCATGGTCTTCTAATAGAACTTTGTTGAACTCATATAGTGACCAGAGGGGTGGAGAAGTTGAAGATGACAAAAATTACATATAGTGACCAAAGGGGTGGAATGGAGGAGAGGATATCTAGGTCGACACCGACATATTCGCCGGAAAATGAAAGATGAGAGTGACCGTGAAAAAGACGAATTAACATTGAAATAACAAATGTAGTGGAGAAGAAGATGGGTACTTTAGTAATTAATATTTTATATTTTAAATATATCGAATAAAAAGAAATTGATTGTATCATCTGCTTTTTATACTTCCAAAAAATAATCAATAAAATATTAATATATTATTTTAGTTGACATTTGACAAGATTTTACAGAGGTGTATAACCTTTAATTTTCTACACCGGGTGTAAATGGGCATTTGTCCGTCTTAACAGGAATGAAACCTGGTGGAGAAAGGGAATAAAACCCAGCTATCTATATATGATTTATTTGTATGAATTAACGCTTTAGGTGTTATATAAATCAATAACTTGATGTGCTTTTTGAGGTCCATCAGTCCATAGGATATAGCTTCTTGCAAATATGAATACCTCAACGTTTTTGTGAGACAATCAGTGTCGCTAGTGTAAGTGAGTGGTTACACAGTTTGTTACAATCTGTTAGCTTTGATGATGTGTAAAGGCTGGAGCTATAAAAGCTCCTTGATGTAACAGACTATGCTAAGTCAATACAGAATTTCTATTCTTTCATTCCTCTCTTTTCTTAGGAACTTTCATCATGGATGATCAATTAAAGCTTTTTAGTTTTCATGGTAAATTCGAATTGAGAAAGTCTTTTTGACACGGCTTTCTAGATTTTATTAACATAATCAGTGCCATTCTGCGATGCAATACTAATTGAGAAAGTCTTTCTAATTTCATGTGTAATAATTAACTAAAAACGCATGTTCCCTTTCCATGAAACGCTCTCCGTACACTCTTCCCTTCCCGCCTACCTTGCTCCCCCTCTGACCTTGATCATCCTTCCCAGCCGTCTGCTCTCTGCCTTAGCCCCCCGGTCGTCGCCCCGCCGGCCGTGCGATGGGCAAGCAGCACTCCAAATCCAAACACAACAGCCGACCGCAAGCCTACCAAATCCATCAAAATCCCCGGTCGTCGCCCCGTCGGTCGTATTTCAGTGCTTGAAGATAACCCTTAAGTTAGTCTTCCTTTTATAGAGGATTCTTCGCAGCTTAATCTTCTCTGGGTTCCCACAGATTGAGCTTGCCCTAGGATGAGTGGTTCTCCTTGGTCCACGTTGTTCTTGGCATGTGCAAACAACCTAGGCAGCTCAGAATCCCTCTTGGTTAGTCAACTACCTCAGATGAGTCTGCTACGTCGTTGTCCAATTCCTTTCGTCCGAGGTTCAACAAGTTGGGCGCTTGGGAACTGTTTTCTGGACAGCGACAGGTTCCATGTCTTGTCGCTTTCACCTTTCTTTGTCCGAGGTTCGGCGTTCTAGGTGTCTTGTTGTTTTGCTCTGGACATTGGCAGGCTTTTGGAAGCTTCGCACAAGTCATTTTCGACTTCCTTTTGTCCGAGGTTGGTGTTCCCAGATTTCTCGGGAATCGCAATCCCGCATGCTGCGTTTCTGGGCACACCTGGGTTCCTCTGGATTTCTTCCTTTGTCTTGTTCCTTTGGTTCTCTTGTCCTGTTTGGCTTTCTTGCCTTCGGTATATTCCTATGGTTCCTTAAAGCACATCTTTGAGATAAAACATTAGTATCATAATATTTGTCATCTTCAAAAGTAGAGAAACTGAGGAAAGAAACTCTCAGGGGAACTGAAGTTCAAGAGTTCCGTTTCCTAACAATTTCCCCCTTTTTGATGATGACAAATACAAGGAACCTGGCAACATAATAGGACTTGAATTTCATGAGACCATATTGAGTTTAAGGGATTTACAACATTATAAACTAATGCGAGAGCATTCAAAAGGTTGCAAATTCCCCCTAAACAAGTGAACGAGTTTATTCGAATTCCCCCTTAGAAGTAGAACTAGTTCAGAGTTCCTATTAGTCCAGCAGTTTCCAAAGTTCAAGGTTCCTATCCTTCTTCCCCCTTTTGACATCATCGAAAAGATAGGTTAACAATTTAAGAATATGATATCCAAGTAAATGCACAGTTGCAACAAACCCATAACAGAAGCATAATGGAAACTTAAGGCAAAGACAAATGAGTCATAGGAACGAAGCCAAAAGATAGTCATTAATTTATCAAAAGCCTAATATTGTTCAAGGCGGGGTAAGACCGATCACAACCAACAACAAAACAATAACCTACAAAGACACCAACAAAAGCAACTTTTAAGAGAGACAACACAAGGAGAGAAGAGGGTAGTAGGATCCTAGGGGGACTACTAGCACACTGTGAGGTTACAGCACTGGGAACCAGAAGAAGCGTTCCTAAGGCAATGCAGCGGCCTCCTCTTCATCAGCCTTGTTGTCAGTTCCTACATTTGGGCCTGTGGCTTGAGTAGCACCAATTGCATCTTCCCAATTCTTCTGAAGAACTACTACCAGACTTAACACCGCAGAGCTCATCTTTCCCAACTCTTTGACTTGATCACGGAGAGCGACCGGGATAGCAGTCGAGCCTTCCATGATGGCTTTTTCAATACGATCCAGAGCAGAGAGGATCGCAGAGGAGTCCTGAGAGGGATTGAGCGGTGGCTGGGAGCTAAAAGGGGCCTTGGAACTGGCTTTTTCCTTAGGGGGGAATTCAATCGCTATACTAGCTGTTAGGATAACGTTTCATCCTGGTTCCTTTCTGGCGATATATTCAGCGTGCTAGAGGGACATATGAGAACCTTTGATGTGGGTTTAAACAATGGAACCTAAGAAAATACGTTCCCATACAAGGAATCAGGGTAGGTCATTTATCGCATTGCATAATAATTCTCAGAGAGGGTTTAGAGATGGATCATAGAGAATTAAATTGAGCAATGAGGCAGGAAAATGTCTTAGTACACAATCATCATTTCGGCTTGTATTGTTGGGTTAGAAATATGATCAGATTGTGACTTTTGGGCCATCAAAGACACTTTGAACAATGAAGGAGTTGAAAGAATAATGAGGACCAAAAGGAGACGAACTAGAAAAATGTATCTAAGCCTTTTAAGAAACCATTATGAAAAGAGGGTTTGTAGCAAAAAAATATTACACAGAGATATCAAGACTCAACAAGTTAAAGGTCTTAACTAATCAATCAGGGGAACTGGAAGGGAGCCTTTACACTAAGGTCACTACTGAGTAATAGGAATCATTCCTAGTTCCAATCTAAGGTTCTCGAAGGGAACTTTATTCAAGACTTTGGTGAATATATCTGCAACCTGATCTTTAGTTCTACAAAATTTCATAATGATGTTTCCCTTCTCAACATGATCTCTAAGAAAATGATGTCTTATGTCTATATGCTTGGTCCTAGTGTGATGCACAGGATTCTTAGAAATGTTTATGGCACTAGTGTTATCACAAAGAATAGTAAGAGGGCCATAAGACATACCAAAGTCCGCGAGTTGTTGCTTTAGCCAGAGAAGTTGGGAACAACAGGAGGCAGCCGCAATGTACTCGGATTATGTGGTGGAGAGGGAGACTGAGACTTGTTTCTTTGATCCCCATGACACAAGGCAAGGGCCTAGGAACTGTGCCATTCCAGAGGTGCTCTTTCTATCCACCAAGTATCCAGCATAATCAGCATCAGTGAAACCCATCAGCTCAAAGGGACATTCTTTGGGGGTACCAAATGCAGAGTGAGTCAGTTCCCTTGAGATATCGAAGTATTCTCTTCACAGCAGCCAAGTGGGTTTCTCTTGGACAAGATTGGAACCTAGCATACAAGCCAACAGCAAAAACAATGTCTGGTCGACTAGCGGTTAGGTACATGAGTGAGCCTATCATACCTCTATAGAGCTTCTCCTCCACTAGAGGACTCGAATGGTCCTTATCCAAGTGGGCAATGGTGGATATGGGAGTGGAGAGAGGCTTGTATGAATCCATTTTGAACTTTTTCAGTAGTTCTCTGACATACTTCTGTTGGTGGATTTGAATACCATCTTCCTTTTGAGTGATTTGTAATCCGAGGAAGAAGGTGAGTTCCCCAATTAGGCTCATTTCAAACTCATTGCTCATCAAGTCTTTGAACTTGTCTACAAGGGACAGGTTAGTGGAACCAAAGATAATATCATCGACATAGATTTGAACCACCAAGATGTTACCTTCTTCTTCTAGGATGAAGAGAGTTTTGTCAATAACTCCACGCCTGTAGCCATTTGAGAGTAGGAACTGGGCAAGACGATCATACCAAGCTCTGGGAGCTTGCTTGAGGCTATACAATGCTTTGTCTAGAAAGTAGACATGGTCTGGATGATCATCATTTTCAAATCCAGGTGGTTGCTTGACATAGACTTCTTCTTGAAGAATTCCATTGAGGAAGGCCGTCTTTACATCCATTTGGAACAACTTGAACCCTTTGTGTGATGCGAAAGCAATTAACATCCTTATTGCTTCAATCCTTGCCACTAGAGCATAGGTTTCATCATAGTCGATGCCTTCTTGTTGATTGTATCCTTGAGCAACAAGTCTTGCTTTGTTCCTTATCACAGCTCCTGTGTCGTCTAGCTTGTTTCTGTAAACTCATCTAGTTCCTATGATGTGTTTATCCTTGGGGCGAGGAACTAGATGCCATACTTTGTTCCTTTCAAATTGATGAAGCTCTTCTTGCATAGCTTGGATCCAGTCGGCATCCTTCAGTGCCTCACCTATGTTCTTTGGTTCCACAATAGATAGAAAGGCATTGAAGGCAAAGAAGGTTAAATGTTCGTACCTGACTGGAGGCTTGACGACTCTTCTTTCTCTGTTGGGAGCTAGGGCATTTGATGTGGAGACATTTTGATTTGAGCATTCAGCTTCCTGGTTAGGATCTCCTTCTCCATTGAGCATTATGTGAGAAGATGAGTCATCGAATTCTCCACAGATGTTGTCATCATGTTCATGGTTCCCAGAGATGGATTGTTGTTCATTATCCATGGGAACTGGTGGAGGAGCCATTGGAGGGTTCCGAGCAGCAGGACAGGAACTGTGTGGAGTGACATCTTCATCTGGATCTTCTTGATATGACTTGGGAAACGGGTCTTCAAAGGAATTGGTGGTGTTCTGCACAATCTTTCCAAGTGATTTTTCATTAAAAATAACATGAACACTTTCTTCTACCTTTTTAGTCCTTTTGTTGAAGACTTTGTACGCCTTGCTACCCGAGGCGTATCCAATGAAGATTCCTTCATCACTTCTTGGGTCGAATTTGCCAAGATTGTCCTTCCTATTGTTGTGCACAAAGCACTTGCATCCGAACACCCTCAGATGTGAGATGTTGGGAACTCTTCCTCTTAGAAGTTCATAGGAAGTTTTCTCTGTGATTGGGCAAAGCATGGCTCGATTGATGATGTAACAAGATGTGTTGATTTCCTCAGCCCAGAATGATTGAGAGAGTCCACTTGAGATCAACATAGTCCGAGCCATGTCTTCTAGAGTTCTGTTCTTCCTTTATACTACTCCATTCTGTTGAGGAGTGTATGGTGTAGAGAAGCTGTGATCGATGCCATGTTCACTGCAAAAGGTTAGAAATTCTCCATTTTCGAATTCGGTACCATGGTCAGACCGAATAGCATTGAGTGAACAGTCAAGAGATTTTTCTAATAAGGGAACCAGATCTTTAAAGCGGTCAATAACTTCACTCTTAGATTTAATGAAGATAGTCCAAGTAAAGCGAGAGAAGTCATCGACAAGAACAAAGATATACCTATTCCCTCCTAGGCTTTGAACTCTCATGGGTCCACACAGGTCCATGTGAATGAGTTCAAGAGGCCTTGAGGTACTTACCATGTTTTTGGATTTGAAGGAACTACGCGCCTATTTTCCTTTTGCACAATCAGAGCACGGTTCCTCAGATGTGTCACTTAGCTTTGGCAGCCCTCTGACCAGCTCCTTTGAGTGTAGCCTTTGAATCAGCTTGGTACTAGCATGACCAAGGCATTGATGCCACAAATCTGCTTGGTCGTTCACGGTTGAGAGACAAAGTTTCTCCTTGGGGACAAAGGATGGATCAATAATGTACACATTGTTGAATCTCTTCCCTTTTAGGATGATTTGTCCCGAGGAGTTAAGGACTAAGCATTCATTTGATCTGAATCTAACTTCATTGTCTCCTTGATCACAAAGCTGTGACACACTGATTAGGTCAAAACCAAGATTATCAACAAGGTGAACTTTGTTTACCTGAATGTGATCGTTGAGTTTCACAGTTCCTATTCCACAGATCTTTCCTTTGCTTTTGTCTCCAAAGGATATGTTCCCTCCTTGGAGAGGTTGAAGAGAGGTCATTTGATTTCTTCTTCCGGTCATATGGCATGAGCAACCACTGTCGATGTACCATAGTTGAGGTTGCCTCTCTTCTTTCTGCATATAAGGGAACTAAGATTTCTGAACCCAGCGAAGCTTGGCTTTACTGGGGGGATTAGCATTGCGAATCTGTGAATGATCAGGGAACTGGTCCCTTTCTCGGTAATAAGCACTTTTCTCCTTTTCAAGGTTCCTTTGCTTAGGACAATCAGTGTTATAATGACCATTTTTGCCACAATAATGACACAAGCGATTGTAAACAACATGTCCATATTTTCCTTTTCCTGGCCTAAATGGTTTTTCAGTTTTTCTTTTGTTAAAATCAACGTTGTTTCTAACCTTACTATGAGCCATGTCAACATACCTTTTGTGAGCAAAGGAATTAGTGAACCATTGGTTTTCAGGAACCATCTTTTCTTTGCCCTTAGGTTCCCTCTTAGGACTTTGAGAGCTTTCGTTGAGATATTTGACAGCCTCAGCCTTGTTCTCAAGGACCATGATCTTCTCTGATAGGAACTGATTCCTATCTCGAGAGTTAGCAAGAGCAGTACTGAGGTTCTCATTCATCTCAACAAGTTCTCGCCTAGCCTTTTCATCTTCAGCATCATTGTTCCCTTTGTTGTTAACATATCCTATTTCATGACGTTGTCTCACAAAAACAGTTTGATTTATCGTTTTTTCATTAATAGAGTCGGTGAGAACGTCCAACCTATCAATTATGGATTGAAGCATGTCATTTCCAGGTAAGTTAGCATGTAAGGGAACTTTGACAGAATCTATGCTAGTTTCATCACAAGATTTATAGATTTTAAGGTGACTAACATGCATATTCCTAATATCAATGAGTTTGGAGTGTGTTTCAGCTAGGTCTTTCTCAGTTTCATCAAGTTTCTTACTCCAAACAGAATTTTCAACAGTCAAACATGCAATTTCATCTTCACAATCATCAAGTTTCTGTTGAAGGAAACTGGTTTCCTTTCCTAGTTTCTTTATGATCTTAAGAAGTTGTTTCTTATCACAATCAACTAGGGATTTTAAGAGATCGTCAGAAGTTACCTCAGGGTCTTCTGAGTCGCTTGAGTCTCCTTTTTCCATGAGGCATCTTCCTCCAGAGAAGCCACTCAGATCCAGTTCCTCATCTGAGTCTTCTCCCCATGAGGCTACGAGAGCCTTCTTTCTTTGAGGTCTTTCCTCTTCCTTGGACTCTTCTTTGTTGGGACAGTTCTTAGCGTAGTGTCCCTTTTCCTTGCACTCGTAACAAGAGACTTCCTTGAGATCTCTTCTGGGTCCATTGTGGGAGGAACTGCCCTTTTGGAACCTTCCCTTCACAAAGAATTTTTTGATGTTCTTTGTGAAGAGGGATGTTAGTTCGTCCTCCTCTTCTTCTAAGTCTGAGTTCTCTTCCTCCATTTCGAGCCTAGAGAATGCTTTGGAGATCTTGAGGGCAATGCCTTTCTCCAGTTTCTTGTCGTCATTGGCTTTGGTGTGCTCTCCTTCTTCAACCTCCAGTTTCCCTATGACTTGGGTCAAGGGAAGGGATTGGATGCCTGGAGTGTTCTTCATGATTCCCTTGAGAAGGGTGAACTTGGAGTTGAGTCCATTGATGACCACTAGGGATTTGGAAAACTTCATCAAGATTGACTCCCGCCGCTGTTAACTTTCCAATCAATATGTTGAAGCGGGAGTAGTACTCTGAGATGGTCTCAGTTTCCATCATTTTGAAGGTGTGGTATTCTCCTTCCAAAGCAAACTTTCTGCTTTGCTTTAGTTCCTCACTTCCTTCATGCATCTCCTTGAGAGCTTTCCACATTTCCTTGGTCGTCTTGATGCCTATGACCTTGTCCATGTCCTCTCTGTCCAATCCATTGAGGATGAACTGCCTGGCCTTGGCATTCTTCTCCATGATAACATAGTGTTCTGGTTTTCAATCTTCTTCCTTCATGGTGAGGTCGACATAACCATCTCCATTTTCGACTATCCTCCAGCATTGGTAGTCGTTGGTCTTGATGTGGCTTTCCATGCACTTTTCCCACCATGTTTCTTCTCCTTTCTTTCGGAGATGTGGCTTGTTGGTGGAGGTTCCTTATAGTGGAAACCTTTGATTGCCAACTAGCAATCCATGATAAAAACCACTACCTCTCTTTCGAAAGGATTTCAAGGTCTACTTCTTGATTTCTTATCTCTTTTGGTTACAGCTTATCCTAATAACAAACACACAGTTTCTTTGCCTTACACACAGTTAGGCAATCCTAGATAACTTAACACAATCAATAATCAATCCAAGAAATAGATCTTAGCACCTAGGAACTATCTCACTTACAGTCACAGGAACTTAGCACTCAGCTCTTCTCTTCCTTGACTGGTTCCTCTTGATCTCGGTTTGCTTTGATGATCTTGTTTGAAGGTTCACACTTGATATTTTCTAATGAGTGTGATTTATATTTCAGTGCTTGAAGATAACCCTTAAGTTAGTGATAAGCACTACTTTGTAGGGCTTAACTAAGAGTCATTAGAGGATTTATTGGTGCCATTCGGGTAGATTTAGACACATTCATGTGCATGGTGTTTGGGGGCGAAGTTGGTGTTTTTGGAGGTGTTTGAGCGGTTTTAGAGATCATATGAGACACTGAGGAGGAAGCCACCAGTAGTAGACGCCAAGGGAGTGCAATGAAGAGTAGAAGAACGGTAGGTTGAATTCAATTGGTTCGTTCTCTCTACTCAGATGTCCAAATGGAGTGATTCTAATTCGAGGAGTTAGATCTTGAAGTCTACTGCAAGTCCTCAAAATATGAGCGCAATCCGAGTTGGGAATCAAAAGTTATGGCGTTTCTACGGAAGTGTCGCAAGAGCTGAACCGAAGAACAACGACGGCGCCCGCCGTGCACATTGCGGCGCCCGCCGCCAATTCCCATCCAGGAACCTTTGCTACGACATTGTCACGGCGCCCGCCGTGGAAATACGGAGACCGCCGTAATTACGGCGCCCGCCGTGGAGGTTGCAGCGCCCGTCGCCGCTGTCAGAAGCCCACCGAGTCCGTTTTCCTTATTTGTTTTATTTCGGATTATTTTATTACGGTTTTAATATTTCATTTTAGGTTAATTCAGACTTTGTTTCCTTTAGTATTTAAGGGTTAGAAGGGAGCTTTGCCTCCTAAGCTCTCGAACCCTAATTTCACTTTTCTTTTCTACGTACTTTGCTATGAAGAACTAAGCCACTCTTGCTTAGTCAGACGCTGAAGCTTTCGTTTTGATTCAGTTGTGAGATTCTCGTTCTTAATCTATTGCATGTATTTTATCTATTCTCTTGCTTGATTGCTTATGATTGATATTGATAATTTCTAGTCTGATCAACTAGGATTTGTTGTTATTGATCTATTGCTAGATTTAGATTATTACTGGTTGAGCATATCTATTTCAGAGTAGCAACTACATCGTGCTAGTATCTGGTTGTGCTAGTCTTATGCAGAAGAGAACTGATTTACATTCTAGGATAAAAGCTTGTTGTTTTATGCTAGAATTATATCCAACTATATTCATATCCGAAAGCTGTTGTTAAACTGAATCTTGATAGTTTCAGGGTTGTTTAATTAGTTAGTGCTAATAGTATCTGGTTGTGCTATTAGTTATATATGAAAAGGAATTGGAATTTCCATTGCATGAGATTTTGAATGAGTATCTATGATCAACTTGTCATACGAATAGTGGATGTTGTTTGACTAAGTGCTTTTCCCATCACTGATTTCACAACTCTTTAGTTTATTTACCTTTTGCATGTTTAGAACTTACAAAACTCACAAAACCCCCCTTTGGTTACGTTTGATTGGCATACGAATTGCATATTTAGATTGAAATCGCCTCCCTGTGGATTCGACCTTTACTTACCTAGGACTACGGTTTAAGGTTTGTTTGGATATTTTGCATAGTAGGAATTAGAACGACAAAGTCCTGTTATCAAATTGGCGTCATTGCCGGGGAGGCGGTAATCTATTTTGTGTGTGTGTTTTGTGTGCCAATCTTGGTGTGAACCTATCTTATGGTTCACACCCGTGTTACTAATAATCTACCTCTAGTTTTTGATCCAGAAATCGAAAGAATTTTTCTTCAGGCTCGCAGGGCTGCAAATTTACTACTTGAGGAAGCTGAAAGAATGGCAACACGTGTTACTCTTGAGTCCCTGACAGCTCCTAACTTGGAGCAACCAACTCGTGCTGTGCAATTCCATGCCCTTGGTGAAGGGGTTAAATTTGAGCTTAAGACAGGAGTAGTTCATTTACTCCCGAAATTCAGTGGAACCCCGCTTGAGGATCCTATTCAGCACCTGGATGAATTCCTTGAGGTCTGAACCAATATGCGACCATCTGAGATTACTGAAGACCAGATGAGGTTGAGAGTCTTTTCCTTTTCTCTGAAGGACTCTGCTAAAGACTGGTATCATTCTTTACCACCAGGGAGCATCACTACTTGGGTGAATTTGAAAAAAGGTATTCCTTGACAAGTACTTTCCAGCAATCAAGTCTAATCAGCTCAAGAAGAAAATCTACAACATAGAGCAACTTTCTAATAAGTCTCTCTATGATTATTATGAGCGCTTCGAGAAACTGGTGAAGAGTTGCCTCTACCATGGCTATGCTAATCATGATCTGATTCTTTATCTGCATGGAGGACTCCGTGAAGATGACCGTCGGATGGTCAATTCTGCATGTGGTGGGAATATTCTGAAGAGGACTTATGAAGAGGCTCAAGAGATATTTGCTACTCTGGCTGATGACTCTAGGCAGTACAGTGGGAGATGTTCCCAAAGCTTGGTAGTTGCTAGTTCTCAATCCAAGATTGATCAGGCTGATTTTGATGTGCTGAGAGAGGAGGTGAGGTGTCTGAAGCTGAAAGGTACGTCTCAGCAGGCTAAGGCCTGTAAGATTTGTCATGATGACTTGCACCCTACTGATTCATGTCCTTCTCTACAAGAGGAAGTGAATGCAATAGGAGGATACCGGCAGAGGCCCAGGCATGATCCTTACTCTAGTACTTACAATCCTGGTTGGAGGGATCATCCCAATTTCAGATGGAGAGACCCAGAGTAGAACCAAGGTCAAGTGCAACAACAGGGTAATCCTCAACAACCTAGGTAGCCATTTGTGCCAAATCCTCAAGGGCAGAGCTCGAATCCTTCGTCGTCTATGGAGGACATGATGAAGATGCTGATGTAGAGCCATGTAAACCTCAATGAAAATGTTGCTAAGTTGTCTAAGAGCCAATTGCCGTTCCAAGAGACAACTCAAGCTAGCATCCAGAACTTGGAAAGGCAATTTGGTCAAATTTCTCAAGTGGTGAGCAAGCTTGACGCATAGGTCTCTGGTAAACTTTCATCTCAAACGGAAGTGAACCCGAACATTAGGAATGTCAGTGCTGTAACACTGAGGAGTGGAAAGAGGCTCGAGGAGGATAATTCCGAGGTCAACAAGGAAGAGAACGTGGAACTGGAGCAGAACAGCGACGGCGACCGCCGCCCAATTCACGGCGACCGCCGTGAAGACCACGGCGCCCGCCGTGACGGTGAGCCAAACTTCGATCTTTCTGATGATGTTCACGGCGACCGCCGCACTTCTTGCGGCAACCTCCGCCCCTCCGTTGCTGACCCCGAGGCTGAGAAGGAGTATGAAACTCCGATTTTTCCTGAATGGAAGCCTGTTGCGCCATTTCCATCTGCTTTGAAGCGTACCAAGCCACTCGCGCAGGACAAGGACATGTTTGAGATATTCAAAAACGTTGAGGTCAACATTCCTCTCCTAAATTTGATCAAGTCTGTCCCTCGTTATGCGAAGTTCTTGAAGCAGATGTGCACCACAAAGAGGAACCAGGACAGGAACAGCAAGAAGAAGGTAAAGGTAAGCGAACATGTTTCTGCTGTGTTTCAGAAGCGCTTACCTAAGAAGTGTGGCGACTCAGGTATGTTCACCATCCCTATCACTATTGGAGGTACCAAGTTCAATAAAGCTATGTTAGATTTGGGTGCTTCCATAAATGTTCTACCTTCATCTCTTTGTGAATCCTTACGATTAGGACCCATGCATGCCACTAATATTGCCATTCAATTAGCTGATAGATCTAGTGTGCGTCCTATAGGGATAGTGAAAGATGTTTTGGTTATGGTTGGTGATCTTACTTTTCCTGCTGACTTCTTTGTACTTAATATGGAACACGATATGCATGCAACCCCTATTCTGTTAGGGAGACCTTTCCTGAAAACTGCAAACACTAAGATTAATGTGAGTACTGGTTCTTTAACCATGGAATTTGATGGCCAAACTATGAACTATAATATCTATGACGCCATGAAATCTCCTTCGGATGATCATTCTTTGTGTGCAATTGATGTACTTGAGCATGTGGTGCACGATGCTTCTGATGATGAGCACCTAGATGACATACAATCTATTGTTGATTCTAGTTTGGATTTTACTCTATCTACTGAGTTGCAGGAAGGTGTCAATGAGTCGGACGCTTACTATAAGCTTCCTTCAGAGCTACCAGGCAAATCGCCTTTACTGCTGACCCCGAGCGAGAAGCTCGTTCCTTCTTTGGTGCAGGTCCCTGAAGTTGAAGCTAAACACCCCCCTGATCGATCTAAGTATGGGGGAGACGCGACTAAGAAGGTCAAGATGGAGGATCCGCTGAAGAAGAAGAATGGTCTAAGGTTCAAACCTTTCCATAATTGGTTCAGGAAGGAGGTATGGATTGAGAAGGTTCCTAAAGAGCCTGATGATATGGATTGAGGTTATTCGAGTAGTATGTCGAGCCACGACATTAACTAAGGCGCTGATCGGGAGGCAACCCGATGTTAGGTAGTTTATTTTCTTTCCCTTAGTCATTTTCTTTTGTTTTTCCTTTTAGTTTTTTTTCCTTTCTGTGTCGAACTAACCTGCAGGAAGCGTTTCCAAGTGAAGAAGGAGTTCACGGCGCCCGCCGCCGACCTTACGGCGCCCGCCGTTTTCACCTCCTCCGACACTTCGCTTGCGGCAAATGACGGTGACCGCCGTTTAATTACGGCGATCGCCGCCATTTTCAGGTTCATTTTCTTTCGTTTAAAAAAAAATTGAACAAATGGGCCCCGAAAAAACCTTAAACGGGGAGCAAAAGACAAAAATAAAATACCCCGAAAAGACCTTAAACGGGGAGAAAAAGTCAAAAAACAAAAAAAAAAATTACCAGAGGCCAGTTGTCCAGCGTTTTCCCATGGAGAGATGGTGCGCATCATGTTGTCAAGGAGGAGACATTAGCCCCACTTTGTATTTGACAACGATTATGGACCAGCAGTCGACAGTTGGAGAGGAGGTACACCAGGGCCCAACCACGATGACATCTGGGCCCATTTTTGAAGGCCATGCAACCCCGTTCCCTTGATTGACCACTACTCACCACAGTGGTTCCTTTTGGTTGCATGGTACATGTTGATGGAGTTGAAGGCCGTACAACCCTGATTTCCTACATAACCACCACACCCTACAATGGTTTCTTTTGGTTGCACGGTAGATGATGATTATGGAGTTGATGAAGACACCCACCCAACACTGGAGACCTGTGCATACATTGTGTATACCGCCAGCACCAACGGAAGTGTCCAAGCAGCTTGGCGACGTTTGTGAGTTATTTTTTTGCTTTTCCCTGTGCTTCTATTTTTTTGTCTTTCATTACATTGAGGACAATGCAATGTTTAAGCATGGGGGAGAATTCTATTCTTGCTACGTCGTTGAGGAAAAGAAAAAAAATTAAAAGAGCCAAAATTTTGAAAAAAGGCTATCATTAAAATCCTAGGATAGGTCGAAAACCCGAAAGGGCGGCCTAGGTAATAAGCAGGTGGCTTGGACCAGCATTAGGCTGGGGTAATATGTGGTCAAGAGTGACGTGAGTTTATGTGAGCACATCTATTGAAAAATGAAATGAGTGGCTTGGTGAAAACCCGAAAGGGCGCCTTGGCAAAATGAGCGAAAAAGAAAAAGAGTGATTTTAGGATTTCTCATTATTCTTGGCGAGGCGTCATAAGAAGAGGAGCAAAGAAGGATTGTCGGGTAGGTCACTCTGGGAGACATAAGGAGCAATAGATGGAGGCTAGGATTAGAGGTTACTCACACTATTGGATGTACGGGTTTAGCTTGGGGGAAGTACTCTGCTTGCCCCTTAAGCTGTTGAGTTGTTGATGTGTTGTAAATGAGATTGGTGCCAGGAGCTTGGCATGGGTTAGGTGACTCTTAGTTGGAGGATATGCTTTCTGAGACCTTGGATGCTGAATTGGAGGAGTAGACTCTCTATTAGTTTACTCGTGGATGAGCAAAGGTCTAAGCATGGGGGAGTTTGATAAGCACTACTTTGTAGGGCTTAACTAAGAGTCATTAGAGGATTTATTGGTGCCATTCGGGTAGATTTAGACACATTTATGTGCATGGTGTTTGGGGGCGAAGTTGGTGTTTTTGGAGGTGTTTGAGCGGTTTTGGAGATCATATGAGACACTGAGGAGGAAGCCACCAGTAGTAGACGCCAAGGGAGTGCAATGAAGAGTAGAAGAACGGTAGGCTGAATTAAATTGGTTCGTTCTCTCTACTCAGATGTCCAAATGGAGTGATTCCAATTCTATGAGTTAGATCTTGAAGTCTACTGCAAGTCCTCAAAATATGAGCGCAATCCGAGTTGGAAATCAAAAGTTATGGCGTTTCTACGGAAGTGTCGCAGGAGCTGAACCGAAGAACAGCGACGGCGCCCGCCGTGCACATTGCGGCGCCCGCCGCCAATTCCCATCCAGGAACCTTTGCTACGACATTGTCACGGCGCCCGCCGTGGAAATATGGAGACCGCCGTAATTACGGCGCTCGCCGTGGAGGTTGCAGCGCCCGCCGCCGCTGTCAGAAGCCCACCGAGTCCGTTTTCCTTATTTGTTTTATTTCGGATTATTTTATTACGGTTTTAATATTTCGTTTTAGGTTAATTCAGACTTTGTTTCCTTTAGTATTTAAGGGTTAGAAGGGAGCTTTGCCTCCTAAGCTCTCGAACCCTAATTTCACTTTTCTTTTCTACGTACTTTGCTATGAAGAACTAAGCCACTCTTGCTTAGTCAGACGCTGAAGCTTTCGTTTTGATTCAGTTGTGAGATTCTCGTTCGTAATCTATTGCATGGATTTTATCTATTCTCTTGCTTGATTGCTTATGATTGATATTGATAATTTCTAGTCTGATCAACTAGGGTTTGTTGTTATTGATCTATTGCTAGATTTAGATTGTTACTGGTTGAGCATATCTATTTCAGAGTAGCAACTGCATCGTGCTAGTATCTGGTTGTGCTAGTCTTATGTAGAAGAGAACTGATTTACATTCTAGGATAAAAGTTGGTTGTTTTATGCTAGAATTGTATCCAACTATATTCCTATCCGTAAAGCTGTTGTTAAACTGAATCTTGATAGTTTCAGGGTTGTTTAATTAGTTAGTGCTAATAGTATCTGGTTGTGCTATTAGTTATATATGAAAAGGAATTGGAATTTCCATTGCATGAGATTTTGAATGAGTATCTATGATCAACTTGTCATACGAATAGTGGATGTTGTTTGACTAAGTGCTTTTCCCATCACTGATTTCACAACTCTTTAGTTTATTTACCTTTTGCATGTTTAGAACTTACAAAACTCACAAAACCCCCATTTGGTTACGTTTGATTGGCATACGAATTGCATATTTAGATAGAATTCGCCTCCTTGTGGATTCGACCTTTACTTACCTAGGACTACGGTTTAAGGTTTGTTTGGATATTTTGCATAGTAGGAATTAGAACGACAAATTCCTGTTATCAGTTAGTCTTCCTTTTATAGAGGATTCTTCGCAGCTTAATCTTCTCTGGGTTCCCACAGATTGAGCTTGCCCTAGGATGAGTGGTTCTCCTTGGTCCACGTTGTTCTTGGCATGTGCAAACAACCTAGGCAGCTCAGAATCCCTCTTGGTTAGTCAACTACCTTAGATGAGTCTGCTACATCGTTGTCCAATTCCTTTCGTCCGAGGTTCAACAAGCTGGGCGCTTGGGAACTGTTTTCTGGACAGCGACAGGTTCCATGTCCTGTCGCTTTCACCTTTCTTTGTCCGAGGTTCGGCGTTCTAGGTGTCTTGTTGTTTTGCTCTGGACATTGGCAGACTTTTGGAAGCTTTGCACAAGTCATTTTCGACTTCCTTTTGTCCGAGGTTGGTGTTCCCAGATTTCTCGGGAATCGCAATCCCGCATGCTGTGTTTCTGGGCACACCTGGGTTCCTCTGGATTTCTTCCTTTGTCTTGTTCCTTTGGTTCTCTTGTCCTGTTTGGCTTTCTTGCCTTCGGTATATTCCTGTGGTTCCTTAAAGCATATCTTTGAGATAAAACATTAGTATCATAATATTTGTCATCTTCAAAAGTAGAGAAACTGAGGAAAGGAACTCTCAGGGGAACTGAAGTTCCAGAGTTCTGTTTCCTAACACCCTCCCCCACCTGAGGTTCTTTCTCCATCTCAAGCTCTTCCTGCTCCGCAACCCTCCTCCCCCCTCCTCTTGTTCCTCCTTTGCCTCCTAGCCCCTCGCTCGCTCCTTTGGCTCCTCAGTTGTCTGGCTTTCCGCCTCTAAGTAGAAGCTCCCCTGTTAAGGTACCCATTGTTGTTGGTATCTCTCCCCCGCCTCTGCCGCAACATTGCACCAGCTTCCGCAAACCCTCCTTTTCTGAAGCTGTCGCTGGGAACAGAGTTCCTTCTTCCCTCACTCCCGTGCACTTTGAAGAAGGATATGAGGATGGAATCATTGATTATACTGATGAGGATATTGCTGAGCAAGTTTGTAAATGGAGTCGTTGTCTTGTGGGAGCCACCATGGGGGAAAACACCTCCTTTTCTGTTATGAAGAAGTTTGTTGACTCCCGATGGAATAGTTGCAGTGTTCCGCCCAAGGTCATTTTGAATGATAGTGGCTTATTTGTCTTTCGATTCGCCACTGCAGAGGACTTGGAGAATGTCCTCAAGAATGGACCATGGATGCTTGGAGGCACTAGGCCGCTGATTCTCCGGCGATGGCAGCCGGGAATTTCAATGGATATCACGTGCCTCAACCGTGCCCCTGTCTGGGTCACCTTACCTGTAAGGCCCACAACCTTAGAAACGTTGTTTCCATGCCAACCAGGAACTTCTCAAGAGGTCACCCATCCCAGGACTACTACCGCCCTAGCACGCTTAACTTCCTAGTTATTTGCCCTCACTTGAACAAGGAAAAGGAAGAGCTTTTGTTGACATGGGTAGCACTCTAATCCTTATAAAGGATTATAAATCCGGGGTATTACAATCACCCCCACTTAAACCCTTGACGACCTCGTCAAGCCCAAAGACCACCCTCTGGGTCGAGTGACCGTCCACTAGACCAAGCCCACTCGTAACTCAGAGTCGGCTCTGATACCATTTGTAAGGCCCACAACCTTAGAAACGTTGTCCCCATGCCAACCAGGAACTTCCTAGGAGGTCACCCATCCCAAGACTACTCCCGCCCTAGCACGCTTAACTTCCTAGTTCTTTGCCCTCACTTGAACGAGGAAAAGGAAGAGCTCTTGTTGACATGGATAGCACTCTAATCCTTATAAAGGATTACAAATCTGAGGTATTACATTACCAGGCTTGGGTCTAGAATTTTGGAGCGAAACCTTCTTTCGGCGAATTGGTTCAGCTATTGGGAAACCTCTCTATATTGATAAAATCACTGCAACAGAAGAGCGTCTCTCCTTCGCCAAAATTCTGGTCGAGATCTCTGCCCAAACTCCCCTCCGCCGTGAAGTGACTCTGAGGGCGAAGGATGGGTCGATGGTCAAGCAACGAATCCACTACGAATGGATCCCCCGGCATTGCCAAGAGTGCCAAACCTTTGGCCACTCGACTAAGAATTGCCCCAAGACTAGTGTGGTTACCCATGTCTTGTCGGAGAAAGCGCCCGTTGACAGCTCAGTTGATTTGCCCGGTGACGGCGCCGTTGAAGCCACTGTTTACCCTAGAGGTAATCCTTCGGTGCTGGGCTCTACAGCTGCTTTGAGGCCCATTTCTCCACCAAGCCCAATTCCCTCCTCCTCCTGTTCCTTACCTGGACAGGCCCATCTTCCCTCTCTGCAGCTTGGGCTTAATGAATCTAGGCCTTCCCTAGCAGTTGCAACCGGCCAAGCTGGCCATGATTTGAAGCCTGCTTTGCCACCTGTGAATCATGCTCTCCTTTCCCATCCTAAATGGCATCCCTCCCCCCCTCACACAGACATAGACCGCATCGCCGCCAACTCTCCTCTCGTCGGCGATCTGTAGCCCCTCACCCCCTGCCTCCTCGTCCACCTCTTCTCCCCAAGCCCAGTCAATCCTTTAAATCTCATCCTCCTAGCCATGCTACAATTCCTATCCTTGACTCTTTCCCTTTTCCTCTCATCTCTGACTGTCCTTCAAGCACTTGTTTGCCTCCACAAAATTCTCCAAACACATGTCTGCCTCCACAAAATACCCCTTCTCCGTTGCCTCCACAAAATTCTTCCTCGCCAGAAAGCTCAAGGAGCCTTGTCTCACCCCCACAAATCCGCTTTGGAAGTTGGAATGTTCGAGGAATCAATAAATCCTCGAAACAATCTGAATTTTAAAACTTTGTTCATAGTTCTAAGCTCCATCTTATTGGGGTTCTGGAAACTCGTGTCCGTCAGTATAAGGAAGACCACATTAGCAAGAGTTTGCTCCCGGGATGGAGCTACTGTAGTAATGGCTCTGTTTCTTCTAACGACCGTATTTGGGTCCTTTGGAACCCCATAATTGTATTTGTTGTTGTTGAATCTGTTTCGCCTCAGTGTATTCACTGCCGCATTTCGCAACCCTACTCTGCTGACTTTTTCCATGCTACATTTGTTTATGCCTACAATGATCGTAATGGCCGAAGATCATTGTGGCATGAAATCTGCAATTTTGTCTTGAATATGGCTTCACCTTGGGTTGTCCTAGGGGACTTCAATACTGTCTTGCACTCTCAAGAGAAAATCATCGAGGGTTGCTCTAATCCGGGGCTAATCAACGATGAGCTTCGTGATTGCCTCGATGCGACTAGTCTCTTTGATATGCGATACAGTGGCAATCTTTTCACTTGGAACAACAACCACTCGGATGGAGGGCGTATTTGGTGTAAGCTGGATAAAGTGCTTATCAACTCTGCCTGGCTCTCATAGTTCAGTCATTCGACAGCCTTCTTCGATAACCATAAGCTCTCTGACCACTCACCGGCCACGGTCTGTATGGGGTCAGACTTCACTACTTCACGTATCCCCTTCCATTTCGTGAATTCTTGGGCTGCCCATAGTGCATTCCTCCCCACGGTGACTGATGTCTGGAACGAATGCATACCTGGCTACATTATGTTTCAGATCGTTTCAAAGTTGAAAAAGCTCAAGCACCGGCTGCGGAGATTTGGTTCAGTCACATTTGAAACTCTGACTAAGAATGTCACCGAGAGAAGAGCCGAACTCAATTCCCTTCAAACTGCCTCCTATGCCCAACCTTTTGACTCTAGACTGCAGGCTCAAGAGCTTATCTGCAGAAATGGGCTTCAGTCAGATCTTGATACCCTCTCTTCGATGACGCGCCAACTTGCAAAGGTTAAATGGATGAAATTTGGTGATCATAACTCGACTTACTTCTACAACCAAATAAAGTCCAGGAGGAGTAGGAACTTTGTTGGAATGATTATGCAGGATGACGGCGCCCATCTGACTGAGCAACCTGATATCGCTGCACACTTCTCTTCCTTCTATGAATCGCTCTTTGGGCAGGCTTCTCCACCCTCTGCCTTCCAGCCCGAGCACATCAGAAGAGGCCCCTGCCTTGACAGTGTACATCAAGCCTCTTTGATATGTCCCGTTACTGACGTTGAAATCCACAATGCTTTCTTTAGTATAGGCAACAACAAGTCTCATGGCCCCGATGGCTACAATCCCTTCTTCTTCAAAAAAGCTTGGGGCATTGTTGGACCCGGTCTTATTAAAGCTGTCAAGGAGTTTTTTAGCTCTGGGAAACTCTTGAGCTAGCTCAATCATACTATTATTGCTTTGATCCCAAAGTATAACAACCCAACCAATGCTAAAGACTTTCGGCCGATTTCCTATTGTAATAGTATCTACATGGGGATTGCCAAGATCCTCAGCAACAGACTTAAGGTTGTTCTTCCTGCAATTATTGATGAGCACTAAGCGGCTTTTGTCCTGGGTAGATCCTTGCATCACAATGTCCTCATATGCAGTGATCTCCTGAAGCACTATTCTTGGAAGAATCTGTCGGGTCGTTGTGCTATCAAGGTGGACTTTCACAAAGCCTTCGACTCACTTGATTGGTCCTTTATCATCAACTGTCTCATCCATCTTGGGTTTCCTGGTCAATTCATCAGTTGGATAGCTAGCTGCATCACTTCAACCTCATTTTCTGTGAGCTTCAATGGCAATTTATCTGGGTTTTTCAAAGGGCAAAAGGGTCTGTGGCAGGGCGATCCGATTTCCCCTTATTTGTTCACTATTGCCATGGAGTATTTCTCTCGCATGATGCTCTCACTTGATTCAGTCACCTCCTTCCGCTACCATCCCAAGTGTGCTTCTCTCAGGCTCTCTCGTCTCTCATTTGCGGATGATTTACTGCTTTTCTACAAAAGCGACTTGAACTCCGTCGCCACTCTCAAGTCTCTGCTTGATGATTTTGGGGCCTTATCGGGTCTTCGTGCTAATCCCTCTAAAACCAAGATCTACTTTGGGGGGAATTGTGATAGATGGAGGGACCTCATCATGCATCAATGTCAGTTCAGCGAAGGTATCCTGCCCATGTTGTATTTGGGTGTTCTGGTGGGATCCCGCAAGCCTAAAATCTATGACTTCACGCTTGTTATTGAGAAAATGACATGTAAGGTCCTCTCTTGGACGGCCAGACACCTTTCTTATGCAGGTCGTGTTGAGCTCGTACGCTTCGTGCTTTATGGTATCCAGAAGTTCTGGTGTAAACTTCTGATCTTCCCCTCCCGTATTCTTAAGAAGGTCTAGACCATTTTGCGCTCCTTTCTTTGGTCAGGGGAACTTAACTCTATGCGTAGCCTTGTTTCTTGGAAAGCACTTTGTCGGCCAAAGGGCGAAGGTGGGCTGGACTTCAAGGAACTTTTATCCTGGAATCGGGCTTCCATGTCTCAGCCTATTTTTGAACTTGCTTCCACTGCAGCCATCAGGAACATCTGGACTCATTGGGCCACTGAACAATACCTCTCCAACTCCTCGATCTGGGATACCCAAGCTCATATCCCCAACAGCTGGGTTTGGAAAGGAATTCTCAGAGTCAGAGATTGCCTTTTGCACCGCGCTACGCCTGGAAATCTTATGCATCATCTTGCGTCTTCTTCTGGCAAGTTCTCTAATACTGGGGCTTACAACCTTTTGCGTGAAGTTGGTAATTCAGTCACTTGGGGGCAGATTATTTGGGGCGGATTGCATATTCCCAAGTGCTCCTTCATCTCTTGGCTTGCACTTCAAAGTAAGCTCCCTACTAAGGATCATATTAGTCGATGGGCTACCATTGTTAATGAAACATGTGTTTTCTGTTTTGCTGATACTAAAACCAATGCGCATCTGTGGACTAGCTGCATTTTTGTCAAGGATGTTCTAAGACAGATTCTTAATTGGGTTTGCTTACCCACTTTTCCCTGCAATGCCGAAGAATGTCTCTCCCTCTTGCTTGATTTGCAGCATCAAACGAAAGTCCAACTTTTGACTCGAAGTATGGCCATCACCTGTTTTATTTATACCATCTGGCAGACTCGCAACAAAGTGATTTTTCAAGACCACAGCCCTTCGCGAGACGAGTGCATTCACCAGATCACCCAGTTAGCTACTACGAAGTTGTTGCTCAAGAAGCTTAAATTTGATAATGCTACCCTGGAGTGGCTTCGCCAGCTGATGATCATGTGACTGTTGTCTTGATTTCTTGATTGTCTTGTTGCTCTTCCTTTTGGCTTACTGATGGCTTTGTCATTGGTACTTTTGATCCTGTTCTGGCTTCTGCCTTGTACAGAATCTTATTATCTCTTTTAATACTAATTTACCTTTATTAAAAAAAAAAAGTGTAATAATTCATAATTTAGTTCACCGGCCTTGTTGATTTACCAAGGGCCCATGTGAGTTGGGAAGGGCCAGCTTTAGTGGTGGTGTCTGTTGCCGTACCTAAGACAGCAAATTAATTTATACAGCAATTACATACCTTCTTCTTCTCCCACAAAGAAAGGATAACAGATAATATATTCAATCAAAGGCTACCAATTCTTGTAATTCTAGTTGTAATGAAAATATGTATACATATAGAATACGATCTAGTACTAATTTTCTAAAATACTAAGATTGTTTATTTGAGGCTGGCTAGCTAGCTACTAAACAACGATGTTGCAATTCATCATTTTATTGGAGGCTAACCCTAGCTCATTCATATCATATATATGCAATTGTGTTTTTGGTATGCAAAGGGTTTAAATGTTGAGCGCCGCCAAGGTGGTGATGTCCATGGGGTAGGCGTCGTTGGGCCCCTGAGCTTTGTAGGCTCTGCTTGCCAAGACCTTGTTTGCAGCCTCCGTGGGATGGGCGTTGTCCCAGTATGCATGACTGTCTCTGTCCGTGCATAGAGTACTAAATGGCGTGCAAACAACCTGCAATGCCCCACAACAAGGAATGTTCCTTATCCTTAGTCCTGCACACAAAATCAAAAACACCCTTTGTCGTCCACTTAATCTTATACCTTAAATTAGGGTTAATAATAAGATTGAGAGTTTATAATTTAAGATTTAGGTGTTAGAATTTAGGATACAGGGTTCAAGTTTTAGGGTTTTAAGGTACAAAATAAACAAATTTAACCTAGAAGAAGCATATATTAGGAAAGTCGATATTATTTTCCTAGTTCGTCCCTAAACCAAATGCAAGGATTGTTGTAGCGCGCATGAAATGGTTACCTAGCCCGGAAAGGTCATTGCCAACGATTCCAATGGTGTTAATGTAGATGAACTTGGAATCAGGCAGCTTGGCATTGAAATTCTGGGCGAGTGACCTCAGCTTGTTATTGTAATCTTGTAGAACACTGTTGATGTATTGTGTGCAAGTGCCGAGTGTGTTTAGAACGGGAAGACACCCCAACGGGCCCACTCCAAACAACACTACTTTCCTCGCTCCCAACTCGTACAAACTCTGCAAACTCAAGTTTAAATCAAGTCTCAATCAATTCAAACTACTGTGAAGTAGTTAGTTAATTACCGTTAGCTGATGAGTTAATTGAGTGAGAAGAGCATCGGCAAAGGCCTGAGGAGTGTACTGAAGCCTGCTGGTGGCTGACATGGGGTTGAAATAGTCAATCATCCAATCGTTGCTTGCCACGTAGACGGAGTAGATGCATTTGCCCAAGTAGCTTGTAGCGTTGTTGCTTCCGATCAAGGCCGTGATTCGTGACACCGTGGTTTGGTGGTTCCTCAGTTGCATGTCCATGCTAACCCTTTGCCCCTTCATATATAAATGAACGCATATATGAATCAAAGTATAAGAATACAATTAAGTAGTGTGACTATAATGTACAACTCCATCATAATTAATGATAACAAACGAGCAATGCTTAATGAGATCAAATCTTCTACTCCCTTTTATACTCTTTTCTATGATTCCTCTAGGTTAAATTTGTTTATTTTATACCCTATATCCTAAACATTGAAATATAAACCCTAGATCCTAAAATCCTAAACCCTAAGTTTTAACACTTGAGTCTTAAACTATAAACACTAAATCTTAATTATTAATCCTAATTTAAAGTTTAAGATATAAAATGAAGAGAGCATAGTAGAGGTGCTTGTATGTATATAAGTGGTGAGTGTGGAGTTATGTACCACTTGGTATCCGGTTGTAGGGCGGATCCCGGCGGAGCCAGACGCGTAGTTGACGCCCTTAAGCGCCTCGACACCTTCTGATTTCGGAAACGGAGGAATGTAGCCATCCAACCCCAGAAGGTCCCCTGCATTCATCACACAATTAAACCCATGTTTTCTTAATTCGACAATTTATGTATTGATAGTGTATATCGACATTAAAACGTACTTGAATTTGACGTTATTTTAGGATCAAAGTTACTTTTGCATGAAACAATTTAATTGGACCAAATATATGGTTCATTTAGTTTTTTAACTTTGAGTTTGAAATTTTAACTCTTAAAGGAAATTTTTACTTTTTCTCTATACTTAACAAATAAATTTGATAAAAAAACACTTATCAAAATTAACCTTTTCAAAATATGATATATCTCAATAGTCCCTTTACAAACTCAAAATTGTCAATAAAAAATACATAAATAATGAAGGTATTTTGAAGAATATGCATGTTCTTAGTTTAGGAGGAAAAAAATTGAAAGCTTAAAACCGAATCAAGGCCCTTATGCTTTAAAACTTATGATCTAACAAAAAATTCAGCTAGCTAGCTAGCACAATCGGCTCGAAAATTTTAATATTAGGTCTTTTCACTTTTGACAATATAGCAATTCATATCATCCGTCGATGATACCTAATCCAACCCGACTCGTGCAAGATTAGCATAGTAGTACTAGCTCTTTTTCACCATATTTAATTTGTTCCCTTTTAACAATTTTCACTTATTAGAAAAAGTTTGAAATAGAAAGTAGAATTATTTAAAGAGAAAATTTTAAGTTTTCCAGTGAGTTATTAATAAAAAAAAACTTGATGAGTTGGAGCTAAAAAACAAATATCTTTGAACCATCTATTTTTAAAATTAATATTTAACTATTAATCACTTCTGAAAGGCTAAACGGATAAGTAATACCAATGAGATCGACGGTGGTTCTGCCATTGGTAAACCTTCCGGTGGGTCCCCCGGGGAAGTCAATTCCATAGGGATAAAAGTTGGCCTTAGCGACGGTGGCAAGGCCGTTGTTGTTGCCGCTGTCAGAAAGTGAGTCTCCGAAGATGAAGAAGCATGGCGCCTGGGGCTGCCCATTTACTCTCGCCACCACCCACATTATAATGCTGCATATTGTCAATCTCGTCGGCGCCATTGCTTGTATTGGAAAATGCAATTCAAGGTACGTAGTTTCAAGTCAAGAATGGAAATTTTGATGAAGCTAATATATATATATATAGCACTATATATGCTACTAGCTAGCTAGATTGCTGTTGGATTCCATGCAAAGGGGTAAGTTTATATATATGTATATATGCATGAAGTAACGTTGATAAATTTAATTTAACCGTTAATCAAGAGATTAGTACGTGAGTAGAATGCTTTGACCGTAAGAACTCCAATTTCTAACTGAATTTTATCATTAATTGCTAGCAATTGAGAGCGTGGCAATGTTGAACGAGTAACTTTATTCAAAAGATAGTAGAATTCCCTTTGAACAGAAGTTTATTACTATATTAATTAGTTAGTGCATCTAGCTTGATTTCAGTAATTAGCAATACTACATTTGTTAACTGGTTCGGGTCCGGTTGGGTTATAAGAGTTCTGGTGCGGGTTAATTCGAGTTTAACGAATATTTCCCACACGGAGAAGCGGAGACAAATTAAATATAAGAAAAAGGTGAAGGATAATTTGGGTTGGTTTCTGATCTCAAAATGAAAAAATGATTTTTGTTGTTGTTGTTGGATAACACAAAAAGGACAAAGGGATGATTTGGACCAAATACCCATATAGTCTCAAACAAATAATGTAACCGGCCACAACCGTAAAACATGCTCATACAAGTTATATCAACGCTGTATTTAAAGCACCACTTGTTATTCTCACTCAATATATATAGAATGCATATATAATTGAAATTATAATTTTTTTTTTCTTCAGAATATATAAAAATCATATATTTTCGGAAAGTGTATAGGTATGTACTATGTATATGCATTAGTAAAGCGTATGTATATGCATTAGTAAAACGTATGTGTACATACATACGCGTATATATGTGTATTACGTATGCACATACATATGAAAAGATTTTAAAAAATTAAACGTTAATGAAGATTTTAACTGGGCTTGTTACAAGTTACTAACATAACATTCTAAAGCTTCATTAAATATAGGAAAAACTACCAAAAATAATCCAACTTTTACTAATAAACAAAAAATAATCTCAACTTTCAACTCAACAAAAACTAATCTAAACTTTTAATCCATGAACCAAAAATATTATAGTAGTATAAGAAACCTACCTCATTCGAATTAAAAAAAATCGGAATAATCATTATCACGGTTCATAGTGGCATGTATGATGAAGATTTTTTTTGAGAAATTTTAATATGTTTAATTGATACTATATATAGAGCAAGATATCACAATAATAAAAACATTCATAAATTTTTATGTTTAGCTTTTAATATTTTCAAGTCTTTCATATGTCTACGTATGCACAATGTGCATACATAGGTATACGCATGTGTAATGCCCATACATACATATATACATGCACAATGCTCATGCATACGCATGTCTTACTACTGCATATACATACACATACACATTCCGTATACATATATTGGGTGAGAAAAACAAAAAATTATGGGTGCGTTTATGTAGCACCCCAGATTTATAAGGATTAGAGTGCTACTCATGTCAACAAGAGCTCTTTCTTTTCTTGGTTTAAGTGAGAATAAAAAACTCTGAAGTTAAGTGTGCTAGCGCAATAATAGTGTCAGGATGGGCCCTGGTTGACATGGGATGACGCTTGTAAAGCCTCGAGTCTTACAGTTTAACAACACCCAATATGAATCCAAAGGTTAATAATCCTCTTTCTCCTTGCCACAACCGTGCAATTCAACTTCCACGACAATGGTTACTACCACTATACCATTTCTATACCGAAAACTAATTGCAACCGACCATAATTGCCAAAAGTAGGCCCTCACGATTCTTTCAATTCCTGGAACTTGAATGTCTTCTTTCGACCCCAATTCCACCAAAGAAATGATCATTGTCATAAATACGATATTCGATCATTGGGGAAGGTTACCTTTTCGTGGTGAATCGCAACGAACTCCGTCTTTAACACCACAGGAATGGTTGAACCAACACCACAAACATGAGAATAACGGCCAAATCAATGTCTTGGATATTGGATTGAATCACGTTTATACGCTTTCTGAATATCGTACTTCGATCATCATACCTCTCCTTCTAGGAGATCCGAAAACCTAAAGGGTTGCACGAAACCGAAACGGGATAAGACAACCAACCCGATCTTGTTCTAGACTCCTTCAATCAAGATCGAACACTTAGAGTACGTACGTGTGTATGTATTTTCGACTTAGGTCACTAGAATCCTTAGATCGAGTTTTTTTTTTTGGAATTTTGTTAATGAAATTAAAGCAAGCAAGAAGGATATACAAAGTTTTTCCATCTAAGCAATATACAAAATGACCCCAAGGCACAAACAAGCCCGAGAACAAAATGGGCAGAGAGATAGATTATACAAAAATGCCTCTATGAATAAGCCAAGTTTTATTGTTGTTGTCGGCCTTCTTGCACCTAGCCATGACACATCCCTTCACATGATTAATTATGCATTGAAAGCAGACAGTTGAGTCGGGCAAGATGTCTCTAAAGATCCTCTCATTTTTGGAAGTCCAGATAAAATAGGCAAAAGTGGTGAAGCAAAGCACCCAGATTTTGTGCATCATACCTTTTCGATTCGGTCTTGCCGCAAGCCAATCAATCCACTGCAAAAGGTTGTACGGCCGATGATTAATGGCTAGCCAATTGATGAGCTCCCTCAGAACATCAGCCACAAAGTTGCACTGTCCCCATAAATGGCTACTAGATTCCTGAGCAGCTCTACACAAGACACATGACGTGTCATCAATATTGAACCATCACTGGATACGACCCCGTGTAGGCAACCTATTCTGAATAGCCAAACAACAAATAAAAGCACATTTAGGTGTGTTGACACCCTGGCAGATCATATTTCCCCACGGCTTCAGGTGTCCTCTATGGCGCAGGAGATCATAGGTACTCCCTATGGAAAACTTGCCTTTAGTTGACATTAAATCAAGAAGCTGCACAGACCCGCCTCTAATAAGGAGTTCATCCCTTGTATTAAGGAGAGATTTCCAACCCCAACAATCTACATCTTTCAGTTGTACAGTCTAGATAGTATCATTGTTGAGCTTGTTAGCTATACTCCATGAGCTCTAGATATTTTGCTGAAGGGAGTTGACCTCATAGATAGATTTTGCAATGCACGCCCGGTTCCAAGATAGCAACTCCTTGAACCCAATCCCTCCTTCTTCCCTCGGCTTACAGACCTTTTCCTAAGCAATCAGACATCTCTTGGATGAAATAATTCAGGACCAAAGATAGGACCTAAGAATAGCTTGTACCTTAGCCAGAACCTCTTTAGGAAAAAGCACAACATTACACCAAAATGAAGTGATGTCGTAGAGAACTGAGCGGATCAACTCAACTCTTCCAGCATACGATAGGCACTTGGCAGTCCACCCCTGGACTCTAGATGTCATCTTTTCAATAACCTTATTGTAGTGGCTTCCTTGAAGTCTACAAGCACCGATTGGGATGCCCAGATATGTCATAGGAAGATGCCCTTGCGAGAAGCCAGAGCATTGAAAAATATCTTGCTTTTAAGAGGTTATGAGGCCTCCAAAATAGATGTTGGATTTTTCTAAACTGATTTTGATGCCCGACATCTCCCTGAACTGCTCTAGAGTGGTTTTGACTGCCTGTACAGATCCCAAGTCACCTCTACAGAATATTATGAGGTCATCAGCAAATCCCAAGTGAGTAAGAACCATATATTTGCACATAGGATGCAACTTGAACATCAAGTTTTGTGGGAGCTTGTGGAGCATTCGGCTAAGAAATTCCATTGCAAGGACAAATAAATAAGGTGAGAGAGAGTCCCATTGCCTTAAACCCCTTTTTTCCCACGAAGTAGCCTTTGAGCTCGCCATTCACAACCACCGAGAAAGTAGGTGTTGTAACACATCCAAAAATCCAATTAATCATCGCAGCCGAAAATTGAAAGAATTTCAAAATCCTTTGCAAAAAGCTCCATTCAATGCAGTCAAAAGCTTTTCGAAAGTCAATCTTTATGGCACATCATTTGGAAGCATACATGTGATTGTACTGATTGAAGAGGTTCTGACAAATGAGGATATTGGGACGAATGGACCTTTTCGGAACAAAGGCCCCTTGACACGGGTCAATAATATCCGAGAGAATCTTCTTTATGCGCTCCACAATTGCCTTGTTGATGATTTTATAAAAAGTGTTGTAGTAGGAAATTGACCTATAATCCTTGATGAGAACCGGGTTGGTACTTTTGGGAGCAAGCACAATAGCAGTATGGTTGAGTTGTCTCAACATTCTTCCCCTGAGAAAGAATTCACGGGCAGCTGCAATGACAAGGTCCCCCACAATCGGCCACGCCCTTCTAAAGAAATAAGAGTTGTATCCATCTGGCCCCGGACTCTTGTTGGGATCAATAGAGAAAGCTGTTTTTCTGATTTCCTCTCCAGAGAACATTGTAGAGAGCTCAATTGCCTGATCACGAGCAATCAACGACCCTATCTGTGCAGCTAAACCATCTAGCGGAGATATTGATGCGTCAGTCCCAAGCAACTCGGTGTAGAACTCAAGAATATGATTAGTAATGTTTGTTTCTGCGCGCAGAACAAGTCAGTGTAGAACTCAAGAATATGATCAGCTGAACCATCCTTAGATCAAGTTTGTAACCCCTTTTCCCACACATATGAGACCCTTTATATAGGCCTATAGGGTATGGGAGTATGGGACATTTCACACATCTTGAAGAATAGGAACAAAGCCTTGAAAACGGTTAAAACCGTTCAAAAGAGCCCAACCGCACATAAGTATTTTATAACCCGGGCATCTTTTGATCCATGCTATATTCAGAAGCATAAATTTCAACATAGGTTTTATAACCCGGTTGACATGCGCCCGAGATATAAACCCCAATTTTTTTCTTTGTGCGAATATAAAACGGACAAGACAAGTCCGGGTTATATACCATGCTTTACCATGTTATCTTAATATTGATTAACATGTACATATCTCTTCCAAAACCGATTAATACCTCAGATCACTTTCTCGGTTACACTCCAAAATATGAATCTGGAATCAAGGTTCGTTTACATGGGTGTGCACTCCACACACTCATAACCCACATTTTAACAACTCGATATCTCGTTGGTAATGTGATATGCCTGATAATAGTAAACCAAACATCAATTTACTAAAATCATCAACATGATCTAACTTGCAAGTTGCAACCATCCTAAGAAAGAAGGTGGATGTAAACCAAGATTATACATATATGTGAAACATCAACCAACAACAAGAAGAATACTCCATTGAAGGAGGAAAAGAGAACTCTATGTGTTTATCGGTTAGAAGAATCGGAAAAGCATGGTTACAGCTTGTGACTCAACTGGCTCTTATAGGAGAGCTTACATCATCAAACAAAATCGTGACATCAGTTGTAACTAACAACTTCCTAACAGCTATAACTAACCACTAATATATTTTATATCCCCCCCCCCCCCTCCCCCTCAAGTTGGATTTGGGGAAGAATTAACCAAACCCAACTTGAAAGACATAAATTGGTGTTGCAATTCACCTAAATGTTTGGTGAGAATATCAGCTAATTAAAGCTGAGACTTAACATGTGAAGTTCTAAGGAATCCTTCACCAACTTTCTCACGAACATAGTGGCAGTCTATGTTAAGGTGCTTTGTTCGCTCATGAAAAACTGGATTGGCTGCAATGTGTTGAGCAACTTTGTTGTCACAATACATAGGAATAGGCAATGCTACATGAATATGAAGATCCTTAAGAAGACCATCCAGCCAAACAACCTCACTTGCAGTAGCAGACATGCTTCTGTATTTTGATTCTGCAGAGGACTTAGACACAGTTTTCTGTTTCTTTGTTTTCCAAGAGATCAAAGCATCACCCAAGAACACACAATAAGCAGTAAGTGATCGAGCAGTGAATTTACAAGATCCCCAATCCGCATCACGGTAACTGCTAAGCATGATCTCATTCTGAGCAGGATAAAAAAGGCCCCAATTTAGTGTGCCTCTGAGGTATTTAACCACATGAAGAGCAGCCTGCATATGAGGAACTCTAGGACTACTCAAAAATTGACTCAAATGCTGCACTGAATAAGATAAATCTGGTCGAGTGATATTCAGATACAACAATCTCCCAACTAACCTTCTATACTGCTCAGGTTCAGATAGCAACTCACCTTCATCAGTTGATGATAGAGGCTAAATTAAGTTGGGCCAGCCTCATCAAAATAATCCTAAACAAACCTAAACTAGTAGAATAGGCAAGCAAGGGTCGAATCCCACAGGGATGAGTTGTCTTTCTTTATGTCAGTTTGCATGCAATAGTAACAAAGGGGGTTTTGATTGATTGGTTGTAAAACACGTAAACAAGGGAAACAAAAGCAAAGTTTTGTAATCAATTAGGGAAAAACACTTAGCCAAACAAATATCCACCATTCATTCGATTGATTGGTCCTACGTTATCTCTGTTCCTTCCTTTGATTATTCTTGTCCCTATTCTGAAATAGTCACCAGTCCAGGCAACCCTTACTATTGAACGCACAAGAAACCATCAAGATTTAGAACAATAGTAGCATAGAGCATATGAATTAACTAGGATACATGCAATACTTAACAACCCGTCAGTACTCGACATGTAATCAATTCTCTTCACAATAAACTAGTCCTATCAGTCCTAGAATATCATGGATGCTACAAAAGATAAGGAATCTCAACCCGAAATATCCAAACCCTAGCAATAGACAATTACTAATATCAACTAGGTGATCAAGCTAGTCAAATCAATAAGAATCAATAGGAATATGCTCAAGAGAAAAGATATAATCCAAAGGAATAGGAAATAGAGTTATAACCTCACAATCATGAATCAAATGAAGGCTTCAATTGTCGGACTAAGCAAAAGGTGCTTAGTTCTTCATAGTCTTGAAACAATAAAACTCAAAGGGAAAGAATGCTGAATGGAAACAACGATGAATGAATACCTGAAAAGCTGCTATGGAACTAGGTTAAATAACCTAGAAACCAAACCTAAAGTAAAAAGATAATAAACCTAATCTAAAAAAGAAATAAACTAATGAAATCGGAATAAATAAAATAAAAGAAAGGGAAAATAACATAAAGTGACTTCGGACGAAATTTGTCGCTCCGCTTCGCTGATGCCCATTTCCGCGATCGCGGAGGAATTTACGCGGTCGCGGAAAATATTGTTTTTGGCTCCTTGCTCTCGAATTAACCACGATCAAGCCTCCTGCTCGCCCGCGGTCGCGGATTCTTCTCGGTTGCTTTCTTCTCTTCTGAATTCGTCCTCCGGTCTTCACTTGTGGTCTTCTCTTTCCATCTTCTTGATGTCTTCGTTTAAGCTTCTCCAAACCACCATATCTACACTTCTACTTCTCAACTCCAAATCTCTGCAATACGCACTAAACGTCTCCAAATAGCACCCAAAACACCGGTAACAACTCCTAGTTAAACCCTACAAAGTAGCGCTGATCAGTTGACAAATTCAATCCCTTAGGAAGGGGAAATGAAGCAGCTCTACAATTAAGCAAATCAGTGTCTTGTAAGATGTCAAAAATATACTTCCTTTGATTAATTACAATTCCTTTGACAGACCTGACAACTTCAATGCCCAAGAAGAATCTGATCAAACCAAGATCCTTAATAGTGAACTTTGAATGTAGCCCTGCTTTAGTTGCCATGATAAAATCAAAATCATTGCCAGTTAGTAAGTGATGAGGAATCATCCTCGCCATTAGTGCCAACCTTTGATGGACCGATTACTAGGTCAAGATTGAAGGAACTACGTCAAGAGCTGGAGACGTTTATGGCACATGATGTATCACATGACGAAGAGGACAAGTCCAAAGTCAAGGCGTTGACTTTATTGGTCAACGTTACCTATGTTTAATAATCTTATTAATTTCTGCATTGGTTATTTTAGGATTATTATTTAATTGTTTTAAGCCTTCTATTTCCGGATAATAGAAAATTAGCTTTAGACGTTTTTGGGAAGCTAGGGCCGGCCCTCTATGGGTATTTAAGGCTCCCTTGTCTTCTTCATTAGTCAGATTTCTCACATTGTTAAACACAAAAACAGAGCTTGGGTTTTGCTTTAAAAACTCGGCTCCCCGTGAGAGTCTCAATCGATTGTTCTTTCCTGCTTAGTTGTTTTCGTCTTTGTCAAGTCCCTCTGGAGTTGGTGATTTCGTACTTCATAAGCAATCCTCTCCGTGCTCCAAGTTCGTCAGCGATTCTTGGTTGTGTGGCGTTGTAGAGATCGGGTTGGTAGATCGTTCGACAAGGTTCCTTGCTATCAAGCAAGCGGGTTTTCTTGTCGTTTCTATTGGTTCTATCTATTATCCTATCCATTAGTTTCACTTCCGCCATTGTTCTAATCTTGTGTTTTCTTTTGTTTTGAGATCCGTTGCCTAGATCCATCTTCTACACGGCTAACCCCGTATCAATTGGTATCAAGAGCTTTGCGGCTTCGGATCGCCTTTGACGGTTCCAGATTCATCATCAAAATTGGATCTTCATGTTTTCAATCGTCAATTGAATTTCTTTGTTTGAGTCACATTAGTGAATTGTTAGTCTGACTGATTGTTTGCTCTTGTTTGTCTTGGAAAGGAGTTCGTTGCGGTTGATTGTGACTACGAGGATCCACAAAAACATACCAAAACCGTCCAAAAAATCAACAAAAAAATTTCGCCCCCCCCCCCTTCCACCATTGTTGTTCGAACCCTAGCTTGGCGAGCAAGACACGACGGCGTCCAGGTTCGTGCGCGCCAGAGATCCGGTTGTTCAATTTTGGTAATCTTCAAGATACTTGCTTGATTTTCTAGAGATTTTATTTTTATCTTTATGGTGTAATATCCCAGGAAAAACAAATTGCCTAAAAGAAAATTATATCAAAAAAAAACAAAAAAAAAAACAAAGCATTATCGAATTTCAAAAAAAAAAAAAAAAAAAGAGGAAAAGGCATCTGGGATTTTTGGGAATTTTTCAGAATTTTTTTTTAGGGTTCCGTTTCAGATTTTTTTTCGGACCTCCTTGTCGCCGCAACAGTACCCGGCCACAACCCGACCGGGTCCAGACCGGGTGAGCCTCAGTTAACCCAGCCCTCACGTACCTGCCACCGACCCGGCCCAAACCCGACCGGGTCCTGCCCGGGTTCTCCTCAGTCGAGCCCCACCCGACCCCAACCCGACCGGGTCCCACCCCGGGTTGCGCTCAGTCGCCACCACCCGGCCTCCACCCGACCGGGTCCCGCCCGGGTTCCGCTCAGTCGAGCCCCACTCGGCCTGACCCCACCCGACCCCAACCCGATCGGGTCCCACCCCGGGTTGCTCTCAGTCCACCCCACCCGACCGGGTCCCACCCCGGGTTGCTCTCAGTCCACCCCACCCGACCCCAACCCGACCGGGTCCCACCCCGGGTTGCCCTCAGTCGAGCACTACCCCCTCTTGCCCGAACCCTTTCTCCCTTCCGTTCCCTCGGGTCACTCTCGACTCCAATTGGCTTCGTTCCGAGTCGACAAAGGTACGTCTTTCTGACTTGCAATTCGCATTTCTTGAGTTCGAAACACATATATACCCCCATCTTTAGTTGCATTTCATTCTTGTGACTATAGTTGTGTCGCTTTCCTTGTTGAGTCGTTCTCTAGTCTCGCTTTTGTTTGAGTCATTTTTCGTCGTACATCTACTTGTCCTGTCTGCTACATCTCTGCTTGACCTTGATTTGCTGCGTATCTTGAGCACATAGAGAACTTGTCATTTACGAGCCTAACTTCGCAGGTTGTACAATCACCGAGTGCAAACACTTGAGAGTTTTTTTGGTTTTCCTAACCTTAACGTCTTTCTGTGTTCGTCTAAGTGGTGATCATGACAGGTTTCGGTGATGAACAGGTTACTGCAAATGGTTCCCATGTCGATATGCAGGCGATGCTACAACAGTTGGCTTCTACAGTCGCGTAGTTGTCTGCGAAGTTTGACTCGTTGGAGACCCGCTCCAACCCACTCCCGGCTGCGCAGGAACACATTGGTCCATCGCATAGCGCACCGCTTCCCGCCACCGAGCCCTTGGTCGACCAAGCCATGGCCTACCAAGCGGCGATGGACGAGCGTCACCAACCGAGAGCCACTGGCACCGACCGCATACGCCCGATTCGGCATCCCGCACCTCGTGATAGGTCTGAGTCCCCTCCTATGTCGATATGTTCTAGTTTATGGGGTGATGATGATATGCAGGACTATGAGCGCGAGGAGCGTAATGAGTGGCGTCCTTACCTCCCCCGGAATGACCGCGGACAGCCCCGCCGCCGTGAAGCCGAACAAGACGGCATTGGACGGATCAAAGTGAAGATCCCGGCTTTTGATGGAAAGTGTGATCCAGACGTCTACCTTGAATGAGAGACGAAGATTGAGCAGATTTGGGGTTGCCACAATTTCCCTGAACATAAAAAGGTACAACTCGCTGCTCTTGAATTTACTGGTTATGCCTTGGTTTGGTGGGATTCTGTTATGAAGGCTCGAAGACAAGCCATGGACCCTCCGGTCAACACATGGAACCAGATGAGAGCTATGATGAGGGCCCGCTTCGTTCCCCACCACCACAATAGAGTTCTCCGCAACCGTTTGGAGACTATGAGGCAAGGCTCTTTAGGTGTTGAAGAGGTCTACAACAATATGTAGATAGCCATGGCACGCGGCAACATCGTCGAAGATGAAGAGGCCACTATGTCCAGGTATCTACGTATCTTGCATCCTCATTTAGCTGACACTATAGAATTGTATCCCTATTCTACCATGACAGATTTGCTACACCAAGCAATTAAAGTGGAGAGACAATTCAAGTCCAGCTATACCCAACAACACCGCACGGTGCCACAACGCCAAAGCTGGCGTCCCGACCAGCAGCAGGGCCGCACCGGACACCAGAGATCCCGCCCCGCAACCGGTCCGCCTCGCGGCAATGAGCAGAATTCCCGTGGTGCGCACCCCTCTACCTCCACCGCACCACAGCAGCCCACACGGCCCGCCCCTGCAGTTACACGAGGTAACCCTGCTGAACCTCCTCCTAAAGCTAGAGATATCACTTGCTTTAAATGTCAAGGAAAGGGTCATTACATGAAGGATTGTCCTAATACTCGTGTTTTGATGATTAATCATTTGGGTGAGTTAGAGTCTGAGTCTGACACTGAGCATGAAAATTTAGTTGCTAGCCATGATATGAATGAGCATGCCAATGATGATGATTTGGATTTTATTGAATATGAGCATGGTGATTCATTGATTGTTAAGAGGACTTTGCATGTTAATCAAGCTCCTTGTGATGATAATCAGCGTGAGAATTTGTTTCATACAAGATGTCTTGTTAAAGGGAAAGTTTGCAACATGATTATTGATGGTGGTAGTTGTTGTAATATTGCTAGTGTTGAATTAGTTAATAAACTGCAACTCCCTACTTTTTTGCATCCTAGACCTTATAGACTCCATTGGATGAATGACTGTGGTGAACTCAAGGTGAATAAGCAAGCTAAGATTACACTTAAGCTAGGAACTTATGAGGATGAAATTTTATGTGATGTTGTTCCTATGCAAGCTTGTCATATTTTGTTAGGTCGTCCTTGGCAATTTGATAGACATGTTATTCATGATGGACGTACTAACCACCATGCCTTTGAGTTTCGTGGTAGGAAAGTGGTGTTGAAACCGATGACGCCGCTTCAAGTGGCTGAGGCTTATGATAAGAAAAGAGAGGCCGAGCGTAAGGGTAAGTCCCCAGCCGAACCATCCACTGCCTCCACACGGACCGACCTCACCCTCACCTCTACCCCTAGCCGAGTGCTCTTAGCATCCAGCAGAGACCACCTGGTAGATTACCTTCCCCCGGACTTCGCCCTCATGTCCCTTTGTCAGGCCTATACCCTGTTAGGTGACGACGACCGAGCTACACTCCCAGCTGCTGCCCAGACCCTTTTAGCTGAGTTCCTTGATGTTTTCCCGGATGAGATACCCCCTGGCCTACCCCCTATTAGAGGCATTGAGCACCAAATAGACCTGATTCCCGGTGCTACCCTACCCAACCGGCCTGCCTATAGGATGAACCCTACTGAGACCCAGGAAATCCAGAACCAAGTCCAGGACCTTTTAGATAAAGGGTATGTTAGAGAGAGCCGATCCCAGTGTGTTGTGCTTGTCTTACTCGTCCCCAAAAAGGACAATACTTGGCGTATGTGTGTTGATTGCAGGGCTATTAATAACATCACGATCAAGTACAGGCACCCGATCCCCAGGCTTGATCACATGTTGGATGAGCTCCATGGCGCCTCCACCTTCTCCAAGATCGATCTTCACAGTGGATACCATCAAATCCGGATGAAGGAAGGAGACGAATGGAAGACAGCATTCAAGACGAAGTTTGGTTTGTATGAGTGGCTTGTTATGCCTTTCGGTTTGACTAATGCCCCCTCTACTTTTATGCGTCTTATGAATCATGTCTTGAGATCTTTTATTGATAGATTTGTTGTAGTTTACTTTGATGATATTCTGATCTACAGTAAATCTTTGGAAGCACATGCAGAGCACCTCAGGGAAGTTTTATCCACTCTCAGAGCTGTACAGTTGTATGGAAATCTGAAGAAGTGTGATTTTTGCACTGACAGAGTTGTGTTTCTTGGTTTTGTAGTGAGTGCTCATGGACTGCAAGTGGATCAAGAGAAGGTGCAGGCCATCCGTGACTGGCCGACCCCGAGGAACCTAGGTGACGTGCGCAGTTTCCACGGCCTGGCTGGCTTCTACAGGAGGTTCATTCGAGATTTTAGCACCATTGCAGCCCCGCTGACAGAGATCACAAAGAAGAATACTCCGTTCCGTTGGGGTGAAGCTCAAGAAAAGGCATTCCAGACTCTCAAGGATCGTTTGACACACGCGCCATTGCTGGTTCTGCCTGACTTCACTCGCCCCTTTGAAGTAGAGTGTGACGCCTCTGGCATTGGTATTGGAGGAGTCCTCATGCAGGAAGGTAAGCCTATTGCCTTCTTTTCTGAAAAGTTGAAAGGTGCATGCTTGAATTATTCTACTTATGATAGGGAATTATATGCCTTGTTTAGAGTGCTGAAAACTTGGCAACACTACCTTTGGCCTAGAGAATTTGTGCTTAAAACTGATCATGAGTCCTTAAAGCATTTTAGGATTCAAGATAAGTTGGATAGGAGGCATGGTAGGTGGATGGAATTCATAGAAACATTTCCCTATGTGATTAAGTATAAGAAAGGAAAAGATAATGTTGTAGCTGATGCCCTTTCTAGGAGACATACACTCTTGACTACTTTGGATGCTCGGGTCCTTGGATTCGTTTATATTAAGGAGTTGTATGATATGGATGCTGATTTTGGAGTGATTTATAAGCATTGTGTGGAAAAGGGTTCATTTGATAAGTTTTTCTTGTTTGATGGATTCTTGTTTCGAGTTGATAAGGTGTGCATTCCTGTTTGTTCTCTACGGTTGTTACTTGTTGATGAGTCCCATAGAGGTGGATTGATGGGTCATTTTGGTAGAGATAAGACTTATAACATGTTGCATACTCATTTCTATTGGCCACACATGCTTAGGGATGTAGAGAATTTTATCAAACGCTGTGTTGAGTGCTTACAGGCTAAATCTAAGGCAAAACCGCATGGTCTTTATACTCCCTTGCCTATTCCTTGCTTTCCTTGGGTTGATATTAGTATGGATTTTATTGTTGGATTGCCTAGGACTAAGAAGGGGAGAGATTCTATATTTGTGGTTGTTGATAGGTTCTCTAAGATGGCTCACTTTATTGCATGCCATAAAATTGATGATGCTAGGAATGTTGCTGATTTGTTCTTTAGAGAGATTGTTCGGTTACATGGTGTACCTCGTACTATTGTGAGTGATAGGGATGTCAAATTTCTGAGTTACTTTTGGAAGACTTTGTGGGATAAACTTGGTACTAAGTTGTTGTTCTCTACTGCTAGTCACCCCCAGACAGATGGACAAACTGAGGTCACTAACCGTACATTGGGTACTATCCTTAGGGCTGTTATTAAATCTAATCTAAAAAGTTGGGAAGAAGCCTTACCACATGTTGAGTTTGCTTATAATAGGACTATTCATTCTTCTACTAATATGTCCCCTTTTGAATGTGTGTATGGTTTGAATCCCCTAACCCCTTTGGATCTTAAGTCGTTGCCTTTACCGGAACGAGCAGACTTTGATGCTGATAGACATGTTGAGTTCATGAAGGAGCTGCACGAGCGGACTAAGGCTCGTTTGGAAGCTACTGCAGCGAAGAACGCAGCCCGAGCTAATCACGGCCGGCGTCAAGTGTTGTTCGAGCCCGGCGACTTGGTGTGGCTACACCTACGCAAGGAGCGGTTCCCGGAGCAAAGGAAGTCGAAGCTGTCTCCCAGAGGTGGTGGACCGTTCAAGGTGCTGAAGAGAGTAGGCGACAATGCCTATGTGTTGGAGCTGCCTGATGACTATGGCGTGAGCCCGATATTCAATGTCGGTGATCTTACCCCTTATGCAGCCGCTGATGTTGATGACTCGAGGACGAGTCCTTTTCAAGAAGGGGAGAATGATGAGGAATCATCCCCGCCATTAGTGCCAACCTTTGATGGACCGATTACTAGGTCAAGATTGAAGGAACTACGTCAAGAGCTGGAGACGTTTATGGCACATGATGTATCACATGACGAAGAGGACAAGTCCAAAGTCAAGGCGTTGACTTTATTGGTCAACGTTACCTATGTTTAATAATCTTATTAATTTCTGCATTGGTTATTTTAGGATTATTATTTAATTGTTTTAAGCCTTCTATTTCCGGATAATAGAAAATTAGCTTTAGACGTTTTTGGGAAGCTAGGGCCGGCCCTCTATGGGTATTTAAGGCTCCCTTGTCTTCTTCATTAGTCAGATTTCTCACATTGTTAAACACAAAAACAGAGCTTGGGTTTTGCTTTGAAAACTCGGCTCCCCGTGAGAGTCTCAATCGATTGTTCTTTCCTGCTTAGTTGTTTTCGTCTTTGTCAAGTCCCTCTGGAGTTGGTGATTTCGTATTTCATAAGCAATCCTCTCCGTGCTCCAAGTTCGTCAGCGATTCTTGGTTGTGTGGAGTTGTAGAGATCGGGTTGGTAGATCGTTCGACAAGGTTCCTTGCTATCAAGCAAGCGGGTTTTCTCGTCGTTTCTATTGGTTCTATCTATTATCCTATCCATTAGTTTCACTTCCGCCATTATTCTAATCTTGTGTTTTCTTTTGTTTTGAGATCCGTTTCCTAGATCCATCTTCTATACGGCTAATCCCGTATCAATGTAAGAGGTCATCAACATAAACCAAGACAATAACTATAAGATCACCTGGCTTCCTGACAAACAAAGAATAGTCTTGCTTAGACTGTTCATAACCAAGTGTCAAGAGATAAGCAGTTAATTCAATGTTCCATTGCCGGGAAGCTTGCTTCAATCCATACAAAGACCTCACTAACTTACATACTTGGCCTGGCTTAGCTGTTGTATATCCAAGTGGAGGTGTCATATAAACCTCTTCTTCCAAATAGCCATGAAGAAAAGCATTGTTGATATCCAACTGAAAAATGTCCCAATGCTTGACAGTGGACAAAGCAATCAAGGTCCTCACAGTGGCTAACTTGGCAACTGGAGAGAAAGTGTATTTATAATCTTTGCCTTCAACCTGGTTGTATCCTTTTGCTACTAACTTGGCCTTATACCTTTCCACTGAACCATCAGCCTTAAACTTGACTTTATACACCCACTTGGAACCAACTGCCTTTTGGCCAGGAGGAAGAGAAGTAAGTTCCCAAGTATGATTTTGTTCGAGAGTCTGGATCTCTTTATTCATAGCTTCTTCCCAACAAGGCTGACCTTTAGCTTGTGCATATGAATGTGGTTCAGGAACTGCACAAGCATTAAAAAATGAGGCAATATACTCTTGAGAAAAATCAGTAAATTCAACAAGAGAAGAACACTGAAATGAAGACTGAGATCTAGAGGGGCAACATACTCTTGAGGAAAATCAGTAAATTTAACTCTAGAAGATCTTCGAGGAGAAGAAGATTGATGAGGTTGCTGGTGTATAATAGGTAAATGAGTTGACATTGATGGCTTAGGATGATCATCAATATTAAGATCAACATGAAGATTAATCTCTGGCAAAGAAGGAGAAGGAGAATGCTCAATGTGTGGCTGAGATGTAGGTAAAGAAATCATGTCATCCACATCAGGATTGACTAAGGGAAGTGAAGAAGATGTAGAATCTTTCTTAGGCAAAACTGAAGATTGGTAAGGAAACATAGTTTCTCTGAAAACAACATCCCTGGACACAAATATGGAATGATTCTCAAGATCATATAATCTGTATCCTCTTTGGCCTAGAGGATATCCAACAAAAACACATCTTCTGGACTGCAATCCAAACTTATCTCTTTTGACAGTAGAAGCTTTAGCATAACATAAGCAGCCAATAACTCTCAAATCTGCATAATCTGCCTGCAACTTGAACAATTGCTCATAAGGAATTTTCCAATTCAACACAGATCTAGGCAAAAGATTAATAACATGGACTGCAGATAGAACACACTCTCCCCAAATTTTAATAGGCAAATTAGCATGGAGGCGTATAGCTCTTGCAGTTTCAATAATGTGCCTATGCTTTCTTTCTACTCGGCCATTCTGTTGAGGATTTCCCGGTACACTCCGCTGATGAACAATGCCATGTTTAGCAAACAAATCTTTGCATTTATTCTGCACAAATTCCGTCCTATTATCACTCCTGATCACCTTAATAGATGCTTGAAACTGAGTCTTAACATAAGAAATAAATTACTCAATTATATCAAGAACCTGGTGCTTATATTTCACCAAATAAATCCAAGTAAATCTTGTATTATCATCAAGCACAGTTAAGAAATAAGATGCACCACTAATTGTTGGTGTCTTATATGGACCCCAGAGGTCAAAATGTACTAGATCAAATGGAGAAAAAGCTATAGATTCACTTCTAGGAAATGGATTTTTACAATGCTTAGTAAGCACACAACTGTCACAAAATAGATCACTATTGTGATTTATTCCTGAATCCTTAATATGCTGTAACTTGCTCTTAGAACAATGGCCTAGCCTCTCATGAACCAATCTGGCATGTGGAGAGATGGACGATGAACTACTTGTGTCAACTGAGTGACATAACTGCGCGCGGCCTCTAACAGTTGCACTCTGAGCAATGTATAGGCCACCAACTCTTATTCCAACAACCACAGATTCCTTAGTGGAAGGGTCCTGGAATGAAATTTTATCAGTTGCTATCTTCCCAAGCAAACCATGATCATCTAATAGTTTAGTCAATGAAAGTAAATTGTGTTGAAAACCAGGCACTAACAGCACACCATCAATGACTAGCAAAGAATTAAGTCTAACTGACCCAACTATTTCAACAGACTTGACACTGCCATCAGGTAAAGCCACTTTAATGGGCTTAGCAATCTTTCTTTGATCCAGAAATAAACTGGAATCAAACACCATGTGGTCTGTAGCACCTGTATCTACTATCCAAGTACAACACAAAGCAGAATTGACTGAATACACAGTAGAATCAACAAATGTACCTACAAAATTGGCAGATGAAGAACCTTCTCTAGCCTGGAAGAACTTGGACATCTCTTGGCACAAAGCATTCACCATAGCTTGGTCCATGACTGGCTTCTAATTGTCAACAAACTCCAAAGGATTATCTTGCTCAACATCAACTCCATTGGCGTTTCTCTCAGCCTGCTTGAACTTCCAATTTGGTGGATATCCATTTAGTTTGTAACATTCAGCCTTCAAATGCCCTCTCATGTGAAAAAAGTCACATTTCTTGTCCACTCTACTACGTTTTCCACCATCTTTATTAGGTTGAAAGAATCTTTGAAATTGTTGATATTGCTTCCCAGTGAAATTGTTCACTGAAAGAGCTTCTCCACAATTTCCTGAACTCAAGGTACCACTTACTATCTTTTGTCTTTCAACCTGTTGAACCAGGTAGAAAGTTTTATTGACAGATGGCATTGGATCCAATGCAAGAACATTGCTTCAAATGTTGTCAAATTCCTCTCCTAATCCCACCAAGAATTACAGAACTCGATTCCTAGATTCTTGATTCTAAAGTTTCTTAAGTATCTCACAAGAACACTTAGCCAAATTACCACATCCACACACCGGTGAATACTCCAAACAACTAATTTCATCCCAAATACCTTTGAGTTTGCAGTAATAATCTCCAACATTTTGTGTACCTTGTTGAAGAGAAGCCAGAGTTCTCTTCAATTGATACAAATGGTCCATTGGGTTGACCAAACCTCTCAATCAATTTGTCCCACAATTGTTTTGCCGACTCAACTCTCATGAAAGTGCCAGCTAAGCTCTCCTCCATGGAATTGATGGTCCAACAACGAATCATGTAGTCGGCTTTGATCCATCTGTCAAACTCGATCGATCCTGATGCAGGCTTCAAACACGATCCATCAACAAAACCAAGCTTCGACTTCGCGCCGAGTGCCATCTTGACATTGTAACTCCAATTCAAGAAGAGGGCCAGGATTTCATCGCAACGATCTGCACGCCAGGATGATCAGAATTGGACAACGCGAGTGGATCGTTCGATGCTCCTCCATGTTGATTCAAGATCGGATCTCGATTTGCATCCATTTCTCAAGATGTCGATCAATCGAGAGCAAGAAATTGTAACGAAAAAATGACAAATGAAACACTAATAAGCAATCAATGTCTACAGAGATATGTGGAAGAATAAAACTCGAATGGTTGAGCGTTGCTCTGATACCATGTGAAACATCAACCAACAAGAAGAAGAAGACTCCATTGAAGGAGGAAAAGAGAACTTTGTGTGTTTATCAGTTAGAAGAATCGGAAAAGCATGGTTACAGCTTGTGACTCAACTGGCTCTTATAGGAGAGCTTACATCATCAAACAAAATCGTGACATCAGCTGTAACTAACAACTTCCTAACAGTTGTAACTAACCACTAATATATTTCATAATATATGTCAAATTCTCCTTGTTCTTGTCAAAGCTATAATCCATGTTTATCGGAGGTTATCTTGCTACTAAATCACAATGTTTCAAATACATACATCATTTAATTTGCTACAACTGATCTACTAAGAACGTTTGCTAGCTTTAGAGGGTTTGGCGGTTTTGAGCTTGAGCTTGACCAAGTGGTTGATGTCCATGGGGTAAGAGTCGCTGGGTCCCTTAGCTTTGTAGGCTCTCTTAGCCAACACCCTGTTTGCAGCCTCCGTTGGATGGGCGTTGTCCCAGTATGCACGTCTATCTCTGTCTGTGCATGCTGTACTTAACGGCATGCATTCAGCCCTTATCGTCTCGCAACAAGGAATGTTCTTTATCAAATTTCCTGCGCGCACACAAAAACCACATGTACTTACACAAAATCATAACTATTGTTCAACATTCGGGGCGCGAGGAACTCCCTTCTGCAACTAATTGATGTAAATGGAATGGGTTCTCATGACAAAGTTTGTGGACCGATAGCTAGAAAAGAATTTAGGGTTGTTCATCGGATTAAAACCGAACCGAACCGAACCCAATATCCAATTTAGATGAACCAAAAAGCGAAACAAAGTAAATAAATTAGGTCTCTTTGTTTGAACCAAGCCGATTGTAGTAGACCGAACTAAAACTGGATAATTAGGTTATTTTGCTTAGGAGAGAGTCAGATCTAGGTTTCAATTTTTTTCTAAAAAAAACAACAATTCTTTCCTAATCGGACCGAACCGAAAACTAAATATTCTATTTATACTAACCAAATACAAAGTTCAACCGAATATATTCAGTTGGGCTTCAGTTCGGTCAGTTTGGTATTGCTCAACCCATATATTCGGTTCTGACCAACCTATGAACAACCCTAAGATAATAGACTAAGAGTCGTGCATTAATAATGCACATGCACAAATAAGCCCAATACAAAGTCCTATGAGTTTCATTCTAAAACGAATTCATAATAGGAATAAACCACCAACCTCACATACTAAAATTAGTTAAAACTCAATTTCAGACGTGAGATAGATATAATTCCAATATCGGAGAAGGTATGAAACATATACAACAAGTTGTTGTATATCTTGAATAATGCGTGTCAAATTAGATAATGGGCCGTATGCCTACCCAAGAGAATGTGCGTAATATATGTCTAAAGTTATGTCTTAACTTTATATGTGAATTGAGTATTCTAACAACGCGACATGAGCGGTATGTCGCTTGTTCCATTGTCAAGCCTAAGTCAAGGGATATATAAATAATAAATGCAACATGCATGAGACACTAGCTTACCTAGCCCGGAAAGGTCCTTGCCGACGATCTCGACGGTGTCAATGAAGATGAATTTGGAATCGGAATACTTCTGGTTGAGCCTGTCGACGAGCGACTTCAGCTTGTCATTGTAAATTTGTATGGCATCGTTGACGTATTGTGTGCAAGTGCCCATTTTGTTTAGAGAGGGAAGACACCCCAATGGACCCAATCCAAACAACACTACTTTCTTCGCTCCCATCTCGTGCAATCTCTGACCACACACACATATATATATATATATATATATATATAGGTCTCAATTGATCGAAACAACTAATGAATGTACATGAAACATAGTTAGATAAAGAGATTATTAATTACGTACGTACCCCTAGTTGCGCGGTTAGTTTAGTGAGAAGCTCATCAGCAAACCCTTGAGGAGTGAACTGAGTACCAGTGGGGCCTGCGCTGGGGTTAAAATAGTCGATCATCCAATCATTGCTTCCCACGTAGACAGAATACAAGCATTTTCCCAAGTGGGTTGTGGCGTTGCTTCCAAGTGCGCTTTTGATTCTTTTAACCGTGGTCCGGTGGTTCTCCAGTTGTGTGTCCATAGGAACCCTCTGCCCCTTTATTTATGAATAAGGAAATGCACCCAACAAGGATACAATAATTAGATCCACACACATATATATATATGATTATAGCCAATTTGCAAAACGAGCAATGCTTAATTATTTATGTAGGTACCATTTGGTATCCGGTGTTAGGCAGGATTCCGGCTGAGCCAGAGGCATAGTTGACACCTTTGATTGGATCTTCTCCTTGTTGTGATCTCGGAAAGGAGGGAATGTATCCATCTAATGCGAGAAGGTCCCCTGCATTCGCCCAATATGAACCCACAACTTAGAGCTTGTTTGGTAATCCTACGAGTTAATTTCCAGTCTTTTGTTTTTTTCTGAAAATTCTTATTTCTGGTTTTCAAATTTTGGCTTACCAAACGAGCCTCTACACTTTCTCGTTATCTAACACGACATTCAAATAGCACAACACGATCATCTGATTCGGAAATCTTTTTTTTTTAATTTCATATTTATCACATAAGCTGAGAAGAGGGACATGAAAATATTGTTGGAACTGAATTTTCCGGGCACTTTTCCGGTGGGATCCGGTCACCGGTTGTGCCGGATTATGGGAGCGTTGGATTCGCCTCCGCGAGCTCTACAACGAAGTGTGCTCATACGATAAATTCGGATTCCGTTTGAATGAGAAATGAGGACTCAAAGGTGGTTGGTTGCAACACCCAAATGGAGTTTGGGGTGCAATTCTACATCCCACATCGGAAATGTGAGAGTAGAATTGAGTGGTTTATATACCACTATCACCCAAGCCAAGGTAAGAACTTGGTGACTATGGAGAGAAGAGCTTGACTACTCACGCGCGCCGTCCGTCCGTCCGATCCGGTCGGGTCGGGCTTGTGGCCTTTAAGGCCCAAGCAGCAGCTAAGCTTCTTTTTGGAACTCAGCTGGGCCGTTTCGAGCGTCCTCTCATTCAGAACACACACATCGAACACAGCTATCCTCCTCCCTCCTCTCTGTTTTCCGAAAAAATCAAGTCTGTTGTTCAAGCAGTTGTATCCTGGGATTCGGAACGCCATCAACCGTCGCAATACGGGGCGTTTTCAGAATTAAGGAGAGAGATATCGTTCTCGACTCTGCTTCGTAATTCTGTTCGGTATAATTTCGTTTCGTTATTATACGCTTTCTTATTGCAGTTCATATTTAGTATATGCGTTCCTACAGTCTTAATTCTGAAAAAAACGTTTAAACTGCATTGTCGCACTAACGAAACTTGCTTTTCTGAGTTCGGTTTCTCAGGAACAATTGTAAATTCCATTTCCGAAATTTTCTGTGCACTTCTATTCGTTTCTGCACACGAAAAAAATAATCAATCCGACTTCTGTTTCTGAGTGTTCTAATCTGTTTCTGTGCAGGAAAACTTTGGTTCTGTATAGATTTGTATTTCTGTGTAATTTCTGTGCAGGAAAATTGCGTTTCTGTGCAGAAAACTTCACATTTCTCTGCTTTTCTGCATTTCTGCATTTCTGTGTACATTTCGAACTCGTTTTGCAGGAAATTAATTTCGAATATATTTCTGTGTATTTACTAACGTTCGCTGCAGATCTTCCTATTTCTGTGCGCAGAAATTCACTTTTGTATTTTTTGTTTGCGTTTTCTGTGCGGATTCTGTGCAAAAAATTAAATTAAATTAAATTATGCTTTTCTGTGCAGTTCTGTATATTTTCTGTGCAAGAATAGTTTCGATTCTGCATATCTGTATTTTTCTAACGTGTTTTGCAGGAGCTATCGCTTCGGGAATTTAGTTTGAATTAATTTTCGAATCATTTTTGGCCATTCGAATTTATTTCGAAAAACCATATCTGAATATATTTCATTTCGAATTTTCAAAGTAATTCGAAATTTCATTTACTGACTTCTGGTTGCGTTTCTGTGAACAGATTCTGTTTTCATGGGTGATAACACCGAGATCGCTGGAGCTGTCAATGGGAACTCGTCTGAGTCGACGCCCCAAATTCAGTTTGGAGTGGTCTGCCAGTAGTGAGTTTGCCAATGGGGCATGTGCAAGCAGTTAATCTGCAAGATGCAAACATGCCTGCTGCTAATCTGCAACCCGCAGTGGTTGGGACTTCTGAGGTTCGTCAGACTGTCCATCCAGCTGCACTTCAGACTGTTGTACCAACGGTGCATTTGCCTGGGGCTGTGAACGCTGGCTTGATGCCTGACAAGTTCGATGGAACTGGCTTCAAGACATGGCAGCAGAAGATGTTCTTCTTCCTGACCACATTAAGGCTTGAGAAGTATCTGACTGAGGACAAGCATGTGCTGTCACCTGATAATACAGATGCTTATCTGCTAGCCAGTGTTGAGGCATGGACTCATGCAGACTTCATGTGCAAAGGTTGGGTTCAAAGTCGCCTGATAGACCCACTGTATAGAGTGTACAACAAGGTCAAGACCTCCAAGGAGCTCTGGACTGCTTTAGAGAAGAAGTACAAGTCTGAGGATGCAGGCTCGAAGAAGTTCGCCGTGGCGAAGTTTCTGGACTATAAGATGGTGGACTCTAAGCCCATCATGAAACAGGTCGAAGAGCTGCAACTCCTTACGCATGAGATCATCTCTGAAGGAATGTCTATCTGTGAGACGTTCCAGGTTGCTGCGTTCATTAAGAAACTTCCTCCATCCTGGAAGGATTTCAAGAGCTACCTCAAGCACAACAGAAAGGCCATGACTGTGGAAGACTTGATAATCAAGCTACGGGTTGAGTCTGACCACCTCAAAGCAGAAGGGAAAGAGCTGACTGAACAGAAGGCTAATCTGGTTGAGCACAAGGACAGGGGGGAGAAACGAAAGTTCCAACCCCAGAGCTCCAACAACTCAAAGAAGCAACCCGCTAAGAAGTTCAGTGGGAAGTGTCACAACTGTGGCAAGATGGGTCACAAAGCTGACGTCTGTCGTAGCAAGGCTGACCCACGCAAGGACAAGGGGAAATCTCAAGTCCACATGACTGAAGGCAAGCTCTCGGATTCTGATCTGTGTGCTGTAGTGTCTGAAGTCAACATGGTTGGAAGCAACCCAAGGGAATGGTGGTACGACACAGGTGCTACCAGACATATCTGCTCTGACAAGGGATGCTTCACTACTTATCAGCAGAGCAAGACGGACGAGCATCTGTTTATGGGGAACTCGTCCACATCCAAGGTGGAAGGTTACGGGAAAGTGGTGTTGAAGCTGACTTCTGGAAAGGAGCTGACTCTCACCAACGTCATGCATGTGCCTGACATAAGGAAGAATCTGATCTCCGGCACTCTGCTGAGCAAGAACGGATTCACGACCAACTTCGTGTCTGACAAGTTGGTTCTCTCTAAGAACGGGGTGTATTTGGGCAAAGGATATGTAAAGGATGGACTGGTCAAAATGAATGTAATGACAGTCATCCCAAAAACTATTGTAACTGAGGTTTCAATGAATAAGACTAATCCTATTGCTTATGTTGTTGAGTCTTTTAATATTTGGCATGAACGATTAGGGCATGTGAATAACAAGTCTATTCAAAGACTAATGAACATGAACCTGATTCCAAAATGCAAAGCAAGTAAAGACAAATGTGAAGTATGCGTACAGGCCAAACTCACAAAAACGCCATCCCTACATGTAGAGAGAACAATCGAACCTCTAGATTTAATTCACACAGATTTGTGTGATTTAAAATATGTGCAAACTAGAGGCGGTAAAAAGTATTTCGTAACCTTTATTGATGATTGCATAAAATACTGTTATGTATACTTGCTAAGAAGCAAGGATGAGGCCTTGGAAAAGTTCAAAGAATACAAGTTGGAGGTTGAAAACCAACTTAGTAAAACCATAAAGATTATCCGAAGTGATAGAGGAGGAGAGTACGCTGAACCTTTCAACGCGTTCTGTAGAGAACACGAGATTATTCATCAAACAACTGCTCCCTACTCACCAGAATCTAACGGAGTTGCGGAACGAAAGAACCGAACTCTGAAAGAGATGATGAATGCAATGTTGCAGGAATCTGGGTTACCCCAGAACATGTGGGGGGAAGCGCTGCTTACCACCAATTATATCCTCAATAAAATACCGCATAAAGTTACTGGCAAGACGCCATACGAACTTTGGAAAGGTAATGTACCTTCGTACAAATACCTCAAAGTGTGGGGGTGCCTAGCAAAAGTGGCGGTACCACCTCCTAAAAAGGTCACAATTGGACCTAAAACCGTTGATTGTATTTTTATAGGATATGCACATAACAGTAGTGCTTATCGGTTTCTGGTACACAAATTTGATATACCAGATGTACATGCCAATACAATAATGGAATCTAGGAATGCGTCTTTCTTTGAAAACGTGTTTCCGTGCAAGGATAAAGAACATCCGAAATGAACTCGTGAACAGAGTGAAGCAGGAACTTCTGTAAATGAAACAGAAGATGAACCTAGACAGAGCAAAAGAGCTCGAAAGGAACCAGAAGCTGAACCTCGACGAAGCACGAGAGCTCGAAAGGAAAAGACTTTTGGTCAAGAGTTCATAACGGCTTTTCTCTTGGAGAATGAGCCTAGAACCTTCAAAGAAGCCATGTCTACACCTGATGCACCTTCATGGAAGGAAGCAGTTAAAAGCGAAATCGACTCCATTATGCAAAATCATACATGGGAGTTAGTTGATTTGCCACAAGGGTGTAAAGCACTTGGGTGCAAATGGATTTTCAAAACCAAATTGAAAACAGATGGCTCAATAGATAAGCACAAAGCGAGGCTTGTGGTGCAAGGATTCCGGCAAAAAGAGGGCCAGGATTTCTTTGACACTTATTCTCCAGTTACGAGAATAACTTCAATCAGAATGCTAATAGCAATAGCAGCATTACGAAACCTCGAAATCCATCAAATGGATGTGAAAACTGCCTTTCTAAACGGAGAATTAGAAGAGGAGATATACATGAAACAACCTGAGGGTTATGTGGTTTCTGGACAGGAACACAAAGTTTGCAGACTTGTGAAGTCTCTATATGGACTCAAACAAGCTCCAAAGCAGTGGCATGAAAAATTTGACAATGTCATGATGTCAAATGGCTTCAACATCAATGAATGTGACAAATGCATCTACTTCAAAGACACACCGAATGGTTACATCTTGTTGTGTTTGTACGTAGATGACATGCTCATTATTGGAAGCAATAAGGACATGATCAACCGAACTAAGAACATGCTTAGTGAGAAGTTTGACATGAAAGATATGGGATTAGCAGATGTCATACTAGGGATTAAAATCACTAGACATTCTGAAGGAATTATCCTGTCCCAAGCTCATTATGCTGAAAAGGTACTTGAGAGATTCAAGAACTATTCAAGCGGGATTGCAAAGAGTCACGTGGACCCTCATCTTCACTTGACTAAGAACTCGGGGGATGCAGTGTCACAATTGGAATATGCACGTGTGATTGGAAGTCTCATGTACTTGACCAACTGCACAAGACCTGACTTGGCGCACTCAGTAAATGTACTAAGTCGCTACACAAGTAATCCAGGACACAAACACTGGAAAGGGATAACTAGAGTATTGAACTACTTGCGCTATACTCAAAGTTATGGGCTGCATTATGGGAAATACCCAGTAGTTTTGGAAGGATACAGTGATGCAAACTGGATATCCGATTCCAGAAACTCGAAGTCCACAAGTGGATATGTATTCACACTTGGTGGTGCAGCAGTCTCATGGAAATCTTCCAAACAAACACTATTGGCCAGATCCACTATGGAGTCTGAGTTCATTGCTTTAGACAAAGCAGCAGAGGAAGCTGAATGGCTTCAGAATTTGTTGGAAGATATCCCAATGTGGGAAAAACCAGTGCCATCAGTAAGTATACACTGTGATAGCCAATCGGCTATAGCTCGGGCACTGAGTCGCTTATACAATGGTAAATCTCGTCACATAAGAAGACAACATAAAACCATCAGACAACTACTCTCACATGGTATAATCTCAATAGATTATATCAAGTCGGCTGACAACCTAGCGGATCCATTTACTAAAGGTGTGTCACGAGATCAAGTTGTTAAATCATCAAGAGGAATGGGTTTAAAGCCTATGACTAAAGAGGATGCTTGATGGCTAACCCTACCTACCTGACTGGAGATCCCAAGAAGTAGGTTCAAAGGGAAAACTAAATCAAGTTGAATCACCATGAGCACTGAGAGATTTAAGTCTCCTCCCAGTTCCTAGGATGATGAACAGTGCTACCTGTATGAGTTAAGGTTAAGCTTGGCTTTTAATGATTTCATAGCTTTGAAATAAAAGTGGGGTATGACAGGATACTCTTTATGGAAATCACCTTATGAGTGTGAAATGGGGCCGTTTCTAGGAGAATTAAGAAAGGCTGAATTCTCCAAGTTCACTCATGAATAACCAGTGATGTTCAAGGCCAAAATGAACACAACGAGAGAACCTAGTTCTGTGAAAAGATGAAACTGTGTGATAGTTATTGTCTCGGTTTACATCAAAGCCCGGGTGGTTCAAGACATCAAGTTCACTACCTGGTCGAGTAAATCCGATAGCTACTCACTATGGGTGGTTCAAGGCTGAAAATTGCTCCAGCCCAGATGCAGTGATTTTTCGACTGTACTCTCAAAAGTTTTTTTTTCTGTTTTCAAAAAAACCTATGTTTAGAATCATTTCTATTCATGTGGGGGATTGTTGGAACTGAATTTTCCGGGCACTTTTCCGGTGGGCTCCGGTCACCGGTTGTGCCGGATTATGGGAGCGTTGGATTCGCCTCCGCGAGCTCTACAACGAAGTGTGCTCATACGATAAATTCGGGTTCCGTTTGAATGAGAAATGAAAACTCAAAGGTGGTTGGTTGCAACACCCAAATGGAGTTTGGGGTGCAATTCTACATCCCACATCGGAAATGTGGGAGTAGAATTGAGTGGTTTATATACCACTATCACCCAAGCCAAGGTAAGAACTTGGTGACTATGGAGAGAAGAGCTTGACCACTCACGCGCGCCGTCCGTCCGTCCGATCCGGTCGGGTCGGGTCGGGTCGGGCGGGGGCTTGTGGGCTTGGCCGAAGGCCCAAGCAGCAGCTAAGCTTCTTTTTGGAAGCCAGCTGGGCCGTTTCGGGAATGGGCTTTGATTTGGGCTGCAGACCAAATCCTCCGCCATCAATACCGGAGATCTTCGCAATTACTCCGGAAGATCCGTAACGTCCACCGCCACTAATGCAGAAGATCTGCAACGGTCACAACGTGATCCTCCATGAATGCAGAAGATCTGCAACGGCTCCTCCTCCAAGCTCTATATAAGAGCGAGCGTCCTCTCATTCAGAACACACACATCGAACACAGCTATCCTCCTCCCTCCTCTCTGTTTTCCGAAAAAATCGAGTCTGAGAGTGCTCCACAGAAACGGTTCGTAGCCTTCGGTCCTTTGGTTGCGCAAGTCCGAAGTTGTTCAAGCAGTTGTATCCTGGGATTCGGAACGCCATCAACCGTCGCAATACGGGGCGTTTTCAGAATTAAGGAGAGAGATATCGTTCTCGACTCTGCTTCGTAATTCTGTTCGGTATAATTTTGTTTCGTTATTGTACGCTTTCTTATTGCAGTTCATATTTAGTATATGCGTTTCTACAAATATGAAGGAGCACTATATTTGAATATGATATAGGAGAATGATACCAATGAGATCGACGGTGGTTCTGCCATTGGTAAACCTTCCAGTGGGTCCAGCGGGGAAGTCGATCCCATAGGGCAAGTAGTCTGCCTTAGCAGAGGAGGAAAGCCCGTTGTTATTGCCACCGTCCGATAAGGAGTCACCGAAGATGAAGAAGCATGGCACCTTGGGATCCGCATTTGCCCCCATCTCCAAGCTGGCGATTAATAACGCCATCAACATTATCTTACACATCGTGTATCTAATTGCCATAGATTGATTGTATTGGAAAATGCAAGTTTGGAACACAAGATTAGGATTGGCCTTGAGGCGTGAAAACATAAATCTACGAACAAGAATCATTTTCTATGTTTATATATAGTTAAAAGACAACTACAGAGCCTCCCAATTAATTTCGGTTAAGTCTGTTCGGTTGAGAGAAGTTGAATTATGAAGGGTTAAAACAAGTTATTTTTTTAACAAAAATTACTTGGTATATATCCTGAGAGGAACAAAAATATATGGACCGTTTTGATTTTATGGGTCTTGTTTCGGTGGAATTTTTAAATAAACTTTACGGGTAGATTCTAAAACTCTAGTTAATGGTCAAGATCATCCAGTTGCCGGAAACACAACATTAATTAACAACTTCACATGGAAAGAATCTGATAAACCAACTTTTGTCAACTTAATATAATAATATTACAACTTACAAACAAGTTTCCAGCAACATTTGGTCCAAATGTAAATGCCAATATTAAGCAAGTAATTAATTGTATATTCTAAAGGAAATATACAATTAGTGATGATCACCATGTCCATCCCAACATTGTTTAAGGCTATATACATACATATACCACGAAATACTCTCTTTAATGAATTTGAACAAGCACATTTAATTTATAGCACACTTGATAGTGTATATATATATATATACCTTTAGAAATTGCATTCCTCTTGTGCAAACCCCACCACTGACTCCTTAGTATCATACACAATCCTCAGATTCTTCTGTTGGAAATTCCCAATTATGGGCATCTCATCCTCGTACTCCAGGCTAGCGAACGCCAGACACACTTGTGACGCGTCACTCCTCACGAAATACATCAACCCGGCGACATCCACCTTCACATCTACGTCGTTTTGAATCCATAATTTGACCGTTGGAAGGTTAACCTCCTGGTACGCGCTTAGGTCAAAGCACGTGTCCAATATCGAGTATCCGGGTGCACTCGGATAACCCGAAAACTGCTTCGTAAACTCGTCTTTCAAGGCCACGTAAACCGAGGGCGGAAGCCTCGTTATGATCGTGCCAGAGTCGATCAAGATCCCGACGTTCGATCGCAGCCTCGGGGAATGCACGTCAACGCCGCCGATGCTGATTCCGGTTAGGTTAAGGAGGTAGAAAGAGGAGAGGTCAGGGCTCCAAACCATCTTGGTGTAAGACACCGGGGTGGTATTTTTGTAATTAACCGGTCCGAATGTTAACGAGCCTGATGAGTCAAAGTCAACGCCAGAGGGGAGGCAGTAAGAGAAGACCCCTCCGAAAACCGGACTCGATTGGCCCACCAAAGATAAAGCGCTTCGGCCCAGGCCCATTAGGCCCGAAGCGGTACCAAACAAGCCCTTATTACTCTGACCACATCCGAAGACGAATTCGTTCGTCACGGGGGCCCGCCCCAGGCTAAGCCTCTCGGTGGCGAGGTCCCCGGAGGTGAACGAGCCGTCTCCGTAGCTGACGTAATAGCTGCACGAAGACGACGCCGTGTCGCAACCGCCTGGGTTGCCGGTGGCTTGTTGGAGGGAGGAACACGACGTGGTGTTGCATGGGACGGCGCGGTACGAGGGGGACGAGGAAGGGGTGAAAAGGGGCTCTTGTTGGGCGTAGCATGATTTGCACGGCTGGCATTGGACCCACGTGAGGTCGCTGCCGGTGTCGACGATCACCGTAAGACTCCGGCTGCCGAGTTGGAGGGTGGTGACGTAGTTGAGGATTTGGAGCCTTGAACCGGAAGTTAGAGGGATTTGGGTGCCGGTTGGGAATGACTCGGTTTGAGCCGCGTTCCTGAACCGGGTTTGGAGGGACCGGACTTGTGTGTCGTCTAAGAGTAGACGTTGTTGGAGCCACTTGTCAAGGCTTTTGACCGGTCTACTACATGAGTCCCGATGCTTTAACTCTAGCGTGGTCGATCCTTTCGTTGTTTCTGCGGAAAGATATAATATAGATTAATACAGTATGAATTTTGTTTTTATAGGATTTGCATGAGAGAATAGTGTTGAATAATGAGATTATCAGAAGTAACCTTCGTGTTAGCTAGAAACAAGAGTAAATTTGATTTCATTAGATAATTTTATTAGGGAAGTTTTATTGATCGAGGTGTACATAATAACATCTTAAATATTATTTTTTAGGCATATGTAATTTTTATAATTTCAATCATACCTCTTTTAAAAGCTTAATGATATACATGATCCTTATGATAAAACGTGAGAATATCGTGAACCATCCATTTACAAATAAGAAAAGGCTAGGATGAAGTCTTATCACACATACACCCACTTATACCATATAAACTTATATCATATAACTCCATGATTAAAGGTAGACCACTAACCAATCAATGAGATTGAGTGTGGTAGGATATAATAATTTTGAAATGACTAATTTTGGAATGAAGAATTTCCTATATATTGACTTTAGTCACAACTCACATATGGTAATATGTTGTATCGAGTAGATATTGTATATCGCAGTACGAATTTTCTAAATTATGCCATTGGGTTATAGATAAATATTGCGTAGAAGTAGAATGTATTGGAGATTATATATTTTAATATTTAATTTTTATTTAGTTAAGTTAGATATTTAATTTTAAAATAAAAAAATTAAAATAAATTTTCAGAGCATATGTTAGAAAGGTAGATAACATTAATGTGTAGGGTAAAAAAAAAATCTGTTGAGAGGCTAGGGTTAGTACTGTTGGCTAGATTTTATTGTTATCTAAGAACATGTATACTGCGCATGCACTAAATGGAGAAACTATGACGATGTATCGCGCTAGAATAAGATTTATGTGTAAAATGATTTATAGCTTATATATATAATAAGTGAATTTGGTTCTAGTAAAACGGCTTCTTAGAGTAAAACGAAAGTACTATTAAGGGTCATTGAATTACAAATAAATAAATGATTGTGATTAAAAGTAATTGGGTGCATGTTTATATGGTGGAATTGAACACGCATGATTCCCATTAATTTAGGGATTTTTTTATCTAAATTATAACAGATCCTACCCTTCCTTTTTTATTTTATTCTCTCCCTCCCAGTTAATATCGATCTCGATTGGAATCCTCTTCGACCTCGACTGAAATCGTCTTCAACTTCCGACTGGAATCGGCCACAGAGGAGGGCTTCAACACGCCGCCGGGCTTCAACACGTCGCCGCCGCCTTCGACCTCGACTGAATCGTCTTCAACTTCCGACTGGAATCGGCCACATAGGAGGGCTTCAACACGCCGTCGTCTTCAACTTCTCTCCCTCTATCAATCCATCCCCATCTTCACGTCCTTCACCCATAAACTCATCTCGCTGAATTCCTTCTCGGAAATCTCAGCGACCTCTCAGTTAAAACACCATATCTTTTTATTTACAACTCCGAAAATTCTCCAATTTTGAGGGACGAAATTAGATTTCCAGATCTATCTCTGGGAGTTGGAATCACCTAATTCCGAGTCCAGACGAAAGAGAACGAGCCAGTTGAAGTCACGCTAGATTTCTGGAAAGTTGCTGTCAATTCCTTCCCGAAAATCTCAACGACCTCTCAGTTAAAATGCCATATCTTTTGATTTACAACTCATAAAATTCTCCAATTTTGAGGGACGAAATTAGACTTCCAGATCTAACTCTGGGAGTTTGAATCACCCAATTCCGAGTCCAGACGAAAGAGAATGAGCAAGTTGAAGTCACGCTGAATTTCTGGAAAGCTACTATCAATTCTTGCAGAAGTTGAAGTGCAATTCGACAGGACACTCCGTGGTATCTGGGTTGAAACTTTCAACATCAAAGGATAATCATGAATGTAAGTTCTTACTACTCTGAAGAAGGTGTTATTGTGTTTAATTGACAGCTTGTTCTAGAAAGTTTCAGTTTTGGTGTTTTGGGGTATTGTTTGTAATTAATATTCAAATTATTTAATGTGATATTCATACAAATGTTTTTGATATTCATATTGGATGTAGGTCTCATGCATTGAATATTTGATATTTATGATGTGATATTCACCTAAACTTTGAATAATTATCATGTGCGAATTAAACTCTGAATATTGACATTGTTTTTATGAATATCGACTACTTACTTGTATGACTATGTGTATAAAATACGTGAATATCATCACATATGGAATGAATATCGCTATTATAGTATTCAAATTGCTTGTTGATGGTGTTGTTTGTACTGTTTGCAATTGATATTCAAATTGTTTGATGTGATATTCACTATAATGTTGTTCATATTCACGAGGTTTTATGCGTTGAATAATTGATATTCAAATTTTATGATGTGATATTCAATATAATGTTGTTGATATTCATTATAATAATATTGTTTATAGTCATTATAATAATGTTCATATTCAGGTTGATCGAACGACTGTACGACCCAAAATCGACGCGACAATATCATTGGTAAACCTTACCGCCATGAATCAAAGCTTCGAAGATATTGGGTGGTGATATTCGTGTAGTTAGTTGATGACATTCATGTACTTGAGTGACTATATTAATGTAATTGGGTGGTGGGCGATATTCACAAAATGAGTAGTGATATTCATAAATTGAGTGGTGATATTCGTGTAAGTAAATTTGATATTCATGTGATTAATTGAGATATTTATGTAACTTAGTGTGATATTCATATTATCAAGTGGTGAAATTCATGATTTAAGTGATGATATTCACATTTTAAAGATATTAAATCTTCACTTATTAAATATAAATCGATATTCAAACAAACATAAACGATATTCATTAACAAATGATTGATATTCGTGAACATATTAACGATATTCACGAACGTTTAGAAATGTTCTTCCTATTTAAATTTTTAATATTTGAATGGGAGCAAAATCGATTATGAAAGAGAATATTGTATTATTTTCTCTCTCCTGTAACAACCAAAATTAATTATTTTTTATTAATAATATCCTTATTAGGTTAGATTTGGTGGTTAGGGCTCTATCATATATCTCCTATAACCCATTAATCCAACCATCCATCAACATCAATCCGACGCTCCAGATTAGTACTTCCGTTTTATCATAATTTCCGTTTTACCGGAGCGTGCCTCTATAATAAGTTAAGAGCATATTTATCTGGGTCCATAAGTGAGTCTTTTAGATTTTATGTATGAAAATATTTAAATTGGACTAAGATACTCATGAAAGGTCCCGAATTTGGAGAAAAAAAAGGGATCGTCTCATGCTCAATTTGCTGGCATAAGAGTGCCACGTGACGCGCACTAATTGGCGCGCACTGATGCGCGTCACGTGGCAATCAACGGACAGTCAAGATTTATTCATGGCCGTCCGTTATTTTTTTTAAAAAAAATCATATATTTAAAATTTGGCTGCTTAAAAAAAATACCATAATTCTAATTATATTTTGTTCTATTCATAGACATCCATTTTATATACATTTGATAGATTTTAATATTTTTTTATATTATAGGTATCATTAAGTGAAAATAAATTATTTTATTTTAATATTAGTGTTTTAAAATAAAATAAATACTAATTTAATTTTTATATAAAAATTACACTATAAATAAATTTAATATAATAAAAAATATATTAATAATTTAATATAAACAAAAAAATATAATTATAATTTAAACTAAACATAAAAACCCTTACTAAAAACCTCTAATAAAAGTCTTCAGTACACCGTAATTTTTTTAACAAATAAATTACCCAAAAACCCCCTGAAAGACTCTTTCTAAAAGATTCCAATAAAAATGTCCTAAGGTGGTGGATATATGTGGCGTCCTAGCTGTACTACACATATATACTCACATGGTGCAGGACTGCAGGTACAGCATGTCTTTTGAATCTGATGTGACTCCAAAATATCAAATCTTGGTTTCCAGAGCACAGCTGTACTTCATTTTAATTCATTAATGTTACAAGTTGATAAAAAAAATGGACTTGCAGTACTTTTCCTAACGAAATTCGGGCGAATTTTTTTCAGAGGAGCACTTTTACATGTAATTTTATGTGATTTACGTGCATAACTACTGGTTTATGGGATTTGGCGTGTTCGGGTTGATATTTGTGACCCCAATAAAGTTTGAGTACACATTCCAAATGCATCATTATAATTTATACGGGTTAAGAGTACTTAATTATTATTCCCTCCGTCTTTTTTTTTTTTTCTCCTCATTTTGACTGATCATACTTATTTATACAAATTTTGTATCATTAATATCTCTAATTATATATTAATAAAAATTATAATTTTTTGATATTATTAAAGTACTCGTTAACACGAATTAAACAAGACCCCATATGACTGTTTTTTCTTATATATTAAAAGAAATCTCAAAAAATTTCTTCAAATAATATACAAAAATGAAACAGGAACGAAATTAAGGTACGAAGGATATTCCGGAGTACAAGTTCTTAGATGTTTTTAATTATTTTTTTAGCTGGTCTATAGCAACTTAGCAAGATGAGGTGGCTTTAACTATTTGTCAAGAAGATTTGGGCTCGAATATCTCTAAGTCTCTAACGATATGTACGAAAATATTAAATTAAAATGATCGCTTTTATCAAAAAGTTTGTGCAATATTCAGTTTGGATGTAGAACAACTATGATCCATTAAATTAGAAGAGATATAAATCATACGAGTTTAAATCCTCGTACCATCCAAATTATATTTATGAGTTTTTTTTTAAATATATGAATAAACATCACATGAGTATAAATTAAAAATTATGTGATTATAAAAGATAAGATACATGAAATTAGAATATATTGACATGTAATTATATTAAATTCTGTACCAAACATATATATACTAATAGAAAGAAAATGATTGAATTTATATATATAAACATTATAGAAAAAAAATCACTCTAAATATATTAAAAAATTACGATTGTACATGTTACGTAACCAATTCTCAAGAATATTTTATTTTTGTATACTTAGAGTGAAATAGTATCCGAGATTGAAGTTATGAATCGAAATATATTATTTTTTACCTTTTGTAATATTCAATTCAGGTTTTAGACATTGAGACGATATTATTGAAAATAAAATCATATTAATTTACTCATTGTTTTATTATTATTATATATATGTTGGACACTTATATTTATTCGTAATTATTAATATACTAAATTAACTCAATTGGAGAATCAAATAAAACTCAATTGAATTATATTTCATATAGTATATTGAAATTTTCACATATATTTTTTATTCATCATCAATTATTTCAAGTTCATAAATAATTTGTAATTAAATCTTAAAAATGTGAAATCTATCAAGTGAAGATTTTATAGATATATAGATTGATGGTTAAATTTATTTACAATGTTATTCGTCACTTTAAAGTTTGGTTGGATTTGAAAGTAATTGTAATCTAAATATTTACATATAAATTTTGATTTGATAAACGATTTTTATTTAAAGTGAAATAAAAAATAAATAAATAAACGAATGAGAAAATGACATGTAGATATGGTGGGCACAGAAACGTTCTAAGATCTCAAAAGAAAAGAGCTTTAATATATAATAAATATTTATGTGAGAAACAACATTTCACATTAGAAAATTAGGTCTAAAAGGCCCAGTATATAAGCTTAGTGGATTACTCTTCATATTTGATTTTAGGATAGAACTTCAATGGGCTTATGTGCTGGAATTTAACACGCATGTGCGCACGAGTTGACACGACCCCCGTCTATCGGCCTACTGGACTTTTTCATGGTATCAGAGCAGGTTCTGAGTCTGGGTCTTTTATGGATTTATCTGAGCTTAGCCCTCCATGATGGCGTGATATGGGCTAACTCGTTTGACTTGTCGGCTTTAAGATATTGTTTGGTCTTATCCCGCCATTAGGGCGTGATATGGGCTAGCCCGTTTGGCTTGCCGACCTTAAGGCTTATTGTCAAGCGTCAACTAGATCAGGTCAGTTGCACTCAAGGGGCGTGTGAGAAAAACATTGCACATTGAAAAATTGGGAATAAAAAGTTTAATATATAAACTTAGTGGATTACTCTTATTGTCAATTAATTTTAGGATGGAACCTCACTGGACTTATGTGCTGAGCTTTAACGCACGTGTGCGCACGAATTGACACGTTTTCCGTCTATCGGTCCACCGGTCTTTATCAATTTCTCCAACAAATTACATGGGTCCTAATTATTAAGCTTATTTTGCATATTTTTCAGAAAACGAATTAAAGTGTCTGTGTTTTATCCAAGGAAATTAGAGTTTTTACACAAAACTACCCTGTTTTATCTAAGGAAAACTAATTATTAAGCTTATTTTATATTTGTTACTCCGTAGTATATTGTCAAAAAGTCACATATTAACTAACATTAACTTGTCAAACAAACCCACATTAAAAGAGAGTTTATTTGTAATAATTTTGTTTGGCCAATTATCATTATAAAAATGTTTATAAGATTGTTTTTATAGGTATATATCTAAGTATTTTTTTTATACACTATCCTAAAGCCACATGAGTTTATTTTGAAATAAAATATCTTTATAAATAGAAATGTATTTATTAATTAACTTGTCAAACAATCCCACACTAAAAGAGAGTTTAATTTACTAACTTTTATCAAGAAACTAATGTAATATTTGTATCATGCACGGGCATGATATGAAATTCATATATTTATATATATATATATAGCTAAAAAAATTGCAGAAAAATAAATTAATTTTATCACAAATCAAAATTATAAACTCGTTTCTGCTTGTAACTCTTAAACTCTTAAAAAAAGCAACATAAAATTAACCATAAAATATTTTCGGTCTTAATTGGGAGCAACAAATGAAGTTATTAAAGAAACTTTACTTAACTTTTATTTATTGTTATGAAAATAAAAACAATAAAATATTGATATTATTTTATAAAATAATATCATAACTTTTATCAAGAAATATTTTCACGTCTCGTCAAAAAAGAAGAGCATTCACGTACGTGGAAAGCATTTCACAATTTCAATAGTTAGAGCTAAACAATGACAAATTTTTGGGACGTAGAGTGACAATGAGGGCGAAGGATTTAAAAAAAACAATGACAAATTTGAACTTTATCATTACAAATTAAGCAAAGCAAATACTAACCGGACCACAAAATCTTATCTAAAGCATACTCAAATCCCTCAAATTGCTCTGTCATGTATCATTTATATACCTTCACCTTGTCACCAAAAAATGAGGAGCATATATATAGCTTATTTGCTTAGTGATCTTTAATTTGCCACAGAAAAGTAGGACTGCGCGATAAGATACGCAGTAGTTATAATTTTAATGTTAATTAACATCAAACTACCTATTTTATGATAGGATGATCAAGATTTTGAGGTCCTAACTCCTGCTATATATATATATAAGAGCCGGGCAATATACAAATGTAGAGATCGATGTTCAAAATTAAACATAGGCGGGAATTGTAAAAAGAAAGGGATTGTGATTAGAATAGAGATATATACTCACTTGATTTGTAAGGAGGAGCAAAGCAAGTTGCAGGCTTAGAAGTAGTGGGAATTTGTTGAAATCTCCATTGCAAATGTTGCAAGTCAAGCAATTCCATTTCCATGGGAGAAGCGCCGCCAACATTGAAATCCCTTGCAAAGCAACCAAACAAAAGAAGAATAAGAAGAAAGTGGGGAATAATTGGTGTGGATTGGAAGGAGGATTTGGCAACTTCAACCATGTTGGGAGGAAGAAGAAGATTGTAGCTGGAGAGATAGATTCTAAGGAGAAGAGAAGAGAACAAATTAAGGTCACAACAAGGCCAGGACAGCCATTTCTTAGAGAGAGTGGAGTGGAACCCACAAAAATTATTGGGGTTTCACGTGCTCAGACTAATATGTAAATGTGATGATGAAATGGGTCTATCTATTGTGTCTTTCTCTCCTCGATAAAACTTACATATAGCCTATCTATATTGTTTTGTAGCATTTCAAACTAACTATTTTAACTTTATTCCAACCAAGTCATGTCCTTTAAACTATGTTCATAGTTGAAAACATTATGCTATATGATCGATATGAGCCTATCCAATTTTTTTAAGAGTCCGTGAGCCAATAAACCGTGAGCGGAATAATGAGTGTGCATGTATGTATAAACTCAATACATAAGTCATAAATGACTCCATTCTAACATCAATTGACAATAGAAAGAATATGTAATTCACTAAGCATACATATTAGGCATTGATATTCACCCATTTCTAATGTTAGATGAATTTATATTTCAACACACATTTGTGAAACGAGCTTTCCCCCGTTGACTCTTGAACAAATGAATATAGGTGGACATCAACCAAAAAAATGAATTGAAAACCGAACTTGCTTTGTACCATGTAAAAGTGCATAAGCTGATAGGCTGGTGGTCGTACATGTACGTGCACACATGTGCATATAAGTTCAGTAAGAGTTCATCCCAAAAGCAATTGACAATAGGAGAAGTAATTTACTAAGCTTATATACTAAGCATTAATAATACTCACTCACCCTTCTAATGTGGGGAGAACTTATATTCCAACATTTTTTAAGGCATCATTAAAGATTCTTAATCATAATTACCATAACAATCTTAATTATATATTCACCAAAAAAGAGATTCTTAATTATATATGAAGTTTGTTCGAGCTTATCTTCTAAGTATTGTTTATCAATGGTGTATGTATAGTCTTGAGTTGCTTCATGGAATTAATAGGTTTCTTAATTTGTACGGAGCAACATCATATGTATGGTTCCTAGCTAATGAGTTTGTGATGAATGATAAGAGAGGAGGAACAAATTAATTGTGGGGTCAAATGTATGTGTCTTGTTGGGTTTGTGGTTGTGGATGGAGCAAGTCATCACTAGATAGCTAATTAGATCATGTGGATTCGGATTCCCCAATCCATTTCCTTTCTTTATGTCTAATAAATTCAATCCAGGCCGATCGACAAAATTAAGCTCACTTAATTGCCACCTTCAATTCTTCACTTGTGCTACCTTCCAAATCCGAATCACATATATACGTATTTGGTACTATATTGTTAAGTTTGATAATCCACGATTGTAATATGTAACTCTTGTATGTCTTTTATGTTACATAAGCAAAACACTGGGCTGGGTAGAAGTTAGGAACTTTAGGGGACATGGTCTTGGACAAGTGAGTCACTACCGAGCCACTCTTGGACCCTTGAGAGTTAGCCTATATCGGCTAAGTCATTATTGGGTCACCAACTTAGTTAAGTGTCTCTGTTATGTTCTTGGGCCTATTCTCTTGTGCTCGTGTGATGGGCTGTATTTCTTGTTGGGCTTTGGACTGCGTTGTTGATAGCAACCTTCTCGACCAACTTCAAAGACGACGTCATTTGGAGAAAATTTGAGGCCACCTTTATAAGGGCTCTTCGCTGCCCTAATTTGGCAAGCTCTTCTTTGACCGTTCACCTCGCCGCTCTGGATTCTCTCTGAGAATAGCTCTCTGTGAGCTTGCCTCGATTGCATCCATGGTGGTCCCTGATGGTGCCTTAGATTGAGCTAGAGAGAAAGAAAGAGACGTAAGAAAGAGAGAAAGAGAGAGCTTGGAGTGCTGTGGTTGCTCGGTGTGCGAAGCTTGCGAGAAGCTTCCGCGGTGTCCTCTAAGGGGACTTGCTTCTTCTCTTTTCTCTATTCTTGTCTTGCTCTTGTGTCTTGTTTCTTCTCTTGTTCCTTTCTTTTGCCGCATGTGTGCTTGCTTTGTAACTGTAAGACTCTTGAGGCATGTGTTGCCTAGTGGATTGGGCGAGTCTCCCCTCTTGAGGATCCGCAAATGTAAGACTTAGTCCGAACTGCGTAAACAACCCCGATGTCCGTTTTGCTTGAGTTCTTACTTTGTTTTCGAGGTTTGTCAAACGATTTTGGTTAAAACGATCGAAGTGAACTCAAACTAGAGTTTCTACCAGTACAATTTGGTATTAGAGCTCTTGGTTCTTGTTTTCTGCTTTCGCATGTGTGTTTTGAGGCTTACTGAGGGTGACGAGTCCTAAAGTATTCTCTTGCTTCTCTTGACTCTAAAAAACGACTGTCGTTGCTACTGTAAGCTAACGGTCTCTCGAGACTTTAGTCTGCTTAGAGGTAAACTGCAAAGGTGTTCTTTTCAGATCTTGAATATCTTGGAGAAGTTAGGGTTTACTCTTCACCTCTACCTCTGTAAAACTCTTGACGTTTGTTTTTGCTTTCGTTTGACCTATCTGTCATTTTGACTGTAAAGCTCCTCAACTGTAAGATCTTTCTAGATCTTACAGGTCTTGGAACTGGTGTGTTGTTTGCGCCTTGAGCTTAGTGAAGACGAAGCCCTAACTTGTTAGGTGTAAGCTTTGTCTCACTGCTCTTCTCTGCTTTGTACTTATGTTTGTCTTTGTTGAGTGCTCCTCTTCCTGCAAAGGAAGCTTACTACTATCCCTATCTTGACTATGTGTCCAAGATAGAGATTCTGCGTGTGGTGGCTTATTCCTTTACATTCTTGCTATCTGTTTGCTGACTTGACCTGTCTCTATGGCAGAGAGCAATGTGAGGATAAAGCCATTTGATGACACAAGTGACTTTGCCATGTGACAAGTCAAAATGAAAGTTGTGCTAATCAAGGAGAAATGTTGGAAAGTTGTGAATGGGGAGTACCCTGCTGATACCCTTGCTGCTGACAAGATTGAGCTTGATGAGCAAGCCCATTCTGAAATCATGATAAGGTTGACTGACGACGTGGGTCGTCAGGTTGTGAGTATTTCTGACTCTAAAAAACTGTGGGAAGCTTTAGAAGATCTCTACCTGTCTAAATCATTGCCTAGTAGAATATCTCTTCTATGTCGCTTGTTCACTTTTAAAATGGATGTCAGTATGTCATTAAAAAAGAATCTTGATAAGTTTCTGAGAATGACTCAAGAACTGGAAAGATGTGATGACAAAATTAAGGATACTCACCAAGCTGTGTTGTTGCTTAGTTCTCTGCCTCCTTAGTTTGACACTTTTAAAGATGTGATTCAGTATAGCTTGAGAAACTAACTAAAGAAAAGATCATTGAGGCTATACTTGAGAAAAATGAGATCATGAAAGTTTTTAAGGCTAGGAATGACAAGAAAATAGAGTCTAAGACTGAAGTGTTGATGGATAAAGGCAAGAATAGAAGCAACAAGAACTCTCAAAAAAGGATAAGAAAAAATCTGAAAAAGCTGAGAAGAATGATAATAAGAAGAAGGATGGTAGAACTTGTTACTATTGTGGTAAAAAGGGTCATTTCATTAAGGATTGTCATAAGAAAGCTAAAGATGACAAGGCTAAAAATGCTAATGAAATTGCTGCCATTGTTGAGACTTGTACTACCTATCCTTTTTAGCTTCTCATGTGTGCCTATCATGTTGTTACTGATGCTTGGATTCTGGACTTTGGTTGTACTATGCATGATACTTATGATAAAACCTTTTTGAATCTTTGCATGAATGTGATGGGGGTAAAGTCCTTTTGGGGGATCATACTGCTTTACCTATTAATGGCATTGGTAGGGTCCCTATTAGGATGTTTGATGGAAAAGTGAGGACACTTCAACAAGTCAGGTGGGTACCTGGCTTGAGAAGAAACCTCATGTCTGAGTCTGTCTTTGATGACCTAGGATGTCATATCAATATCCACAATGGCATAAGGGAAGTCATTAGAAATAACATTTCTTTTATCAAAAGTGTTAAGAAAGGAGGGTTGTATCATGTGATATCCTTTCCTGAACTTAATATCTCAACTGTGGATACTAGAATGACCTTAGATCTCACTAAGATGTGGCACAATAGACTTGGTCATATTGGAATGAAAGGTTTGAATTATCTGTACAAGTCTGGCCTTATTGATAAGAAGCCAGTTGACTTGAGCTTTTGTGAGAATTGTGTTTTTGGCAAGAAAGCATGTCATAGTATTAGCAAGTCTACCTATAGAGCTGAGAAGCCCCTTGAATATGTGCATTCTGATATGTGGGGCCCTTCTCAAGTTGACACTATAGGAGGGAACACAAAATATTTTATCTCTTTTATAGATCATTTCTCTAGAAAGGTTTAGGTGTACTTGCTAAAGTCTAAGGATGAGGCCTTTAGCACATTTAAAAATTGGAAGGCTTATGTTGAAAATGAGTCAAGTCAAAAGCTTAAATGCTTGAAAATAGATAATGGCCTTGAAATCATCAATCATGCTTTCAATGATTTATGTCTTCAATTTGGCATTAAAAGGCACCTTATTATGCCTGACACACCTCAGTAGAATGGAACTGCTGAGAGGATGAACGGAACCCTGCTTGAAAAAGCAAGGTACCTGCTCATCAGTGCTGGCATGAAGCCATCTTTGTAGGGTAAGGCAGTCACCACTGCTTGCTATCTCATAAATATATCACCTTCATCTGTTGTGGACTTCAAAACTCCACAAGAGATGTGGACTGGAAAGAGTCCCACCTTGTCGCATTTAAAGACATTCAGTTGTACTGCTTATTCCCACATATCTCAAGGAAAATTACAACCTAGAGCTCAAAAGTGTGTCATGTTGGGTTATCTTGAAGGTGTCAAAGGCTATAAGATGTTACTTATTCAACCTCATTGTTATAAAGTATTAACTTCAAGGAATGTCAATTTTAATGAAAGTGAATTTCATTTTAAAACAGTTGCTAATGCCAATGTTGAGATGCAGGTACACATGAAGAAACTGGAAGATTCTACCTGCCTCTGTAACACCCCCAACTTATTGTCGATAGTGCCACACGCCAGTGACCTCAGACGTTGTTGTCCGATGTCACCCAAGGCTTTAATCGGAATAATTAATCTTAAATAAAAACAATTAAATAATGAAAGGTTAAATAGCGGAAGACATTTGTATATGAAACTCAATCATTTTATATTAACAGATCCCTCATCAAACGAGAGTAGTGTTTTTACAACAGAGTGAAATCACAGCGGAAAACTTATAAATTACACAGCGGAATACTTGAAGAATAAATCTATTACATGACTTAGTGGTAAAAATAAATAATATTTGACAACCTTTCAAAATACTAATACTTGAATCTCCAACTGCAAGTCTCTTCTTCAACGGTTACTTTGGATTCCGGGGACCAACCACTGATGTGCCGTATAGGACGGATGACACCAACCAACCATGCAAGTAATAAAACCCGGTTGGTTAGTCTAATGAAAGACTATGCAAGGGTGAAAACAGAATGGTCTTAGTGATCGTAACCGTTTACTATCATTGTCCCTCAAATAACAACCGAAGGAACGATATATAACCCAGAACTTTCACGGAATGATTAAAGTTTAGACATGCACTAAAAAGGAAATGAGCCTTATGGGAAACGTATGAAGAGAAGACTCCAAAAGATTGAGTCTTACGGGAAGATATGCCAAATGTTTGGGAACGTTATAATTTCACACAAGCGTTTAAAAAGACTTGACCATTTGGGTCCACGACCAACCTCACCACGTAATGCGAATTCAGATTTGGAAGGAGGACTTGCTCTAATCGAAGTCCGAGCGGTTTCCATGTTGTACTCCTCGCCCGAGGGTATATTAATTATGTGCATAATCGCACTTATCTTGTTTAATTCTGAAACGTATATTTACGTTATAAGCTTTTATCATATATCATCTCGATACGAGAGATATCTTGGGAATAAATCCCGATTGTTTGGCATCAACTGTGTGCACCTACCCTGAGTAAGGGTATAGTCATGACCAGAGAGAGTATTAGGGAAAAATCCTCCTAATACTAGTTATAAAGAAACGACTAGACCTTGCAAGGTAGATAGCGTTCCTACGAATACTCGTTCTAATTATAATGTATAATTCACACATAAAATCCACACCAATACCATCATGGTAATAACAGATAAAATAGCGTTATTTCCAGCAATATATACAACCTATTATAATATCATGTTTTAATCGTATTATTCATAAAATCTGTTCCCAAACGAAAACAATAGTTCATCCCAATTTAATTAACAATTAAACAATTGATAATTAATGGAAACATGGAATGATACGCAAGAGCGAACCACCACTTGCCTTAGATTAGACGAACGATTGATCAACGATGGGTTTCTGGGTCCGGAACGAGAACGGAAGTCGGATTACAGATTCCTACGGAAATGACCCACAACGAAACCCTAGGTTAGATTCGACAATAAAATGTACGAATGTAAGAAAGAACGAACGAAAACGAAAGGACGAAAGTCCCGCCCGAGACCGGCATGCCTAAAGCCACGATCGCGATTGCCCAGGCAATCCGCGATCGCGGTGGGCACTGACGTGGTCGCCGAGGACGAATGTCCGCGAGTGACAAAGGCAGCGGCCGCGGACGCGGCCGACCTTGTCACTGCCGCGGTCGCGGTAGTTCATGTCCGCGGTCGCGGACATGAACTCCGGTGACCCAAAATGACGAGGAACTCACCGACGACGACTCCTTGGCGCTCGATTCGCGGTGGCTTCGACTTCTGGCCATCTTACGCCTCCAATGCACTACTCTGGGGCTGCTACAACCCTTGGCGAAGGCTCCGGCGACGAGTTCGAAATCTCCGGCGAAAGCTCGAACTCCGACGACAAGCACCTTGGGAGAGAGAGAGGTCGGGATGTGAGTGAAGATGGAGGCTCTCCTCCCCTCCTTTTATAGGGAAAGAAGGCTCCATCAACCGACAACCCAACCAGTGCATCGACGCCACGCGGAAGAAAGACGAAGGGCAACGCTGAGCGTTTTCCGCGATCGCGGTGACTTTTCCGCGGTCATGGAAAATTCATTTTCCCAGCTCTCCAGTGCACGCTTATTCCGCGATCGCGGTGGCTCTACCGCGGTCGCGGAAATTCCCATTTTTGCGCCTTTTGCCCGGGAGGAGGTATGGGCATGGGTTCTAAACCCCGGGTTAAATATGCTTGTACCCGAACGAATATTCTAAGCCCCGAAAATACGTAGAATGTCTATTCCAAGGTTCAGGGAATTTTACAGAGATCATACACGATACAGAAATTCCGAATTTTGCCAAACGAGTCTCGAATAATTGACGAGGGTTTGGGAAATTACCCAATTATCCTTACTAAAAAAATGAGGGGTATTACATCACTGTCCCCTTAAGAGAAGTTTCGACCCCGAAACTAGCATCACTAAAGTAAAGGGACCGGTTTTACCATAATCTTACCATCTGAATTCAATATCCTTAATCATTGCATCCATATGCTTGTTCCTGGAAAAACGATCTGTTTCCTCAACCATACCACTATCTCGCATAGCCTATTTCCACGTACTATCCTTGTACTAACTCGTGACCATCCTCAAGGTCATAATTATCTTAGGATAATCGTCTCCTAAAATCATCGCACTAGTCTCGCTATACCTTAAGCATGAGAACACACATTTCTCATTCACCTTTCTCTAAGCCTCTCTCAGAGTACATGCCTTATGTTCCTTAAGTTGATATCCTTGAATAAATTTGGTTTTCGAAACCTGTACCACCAAAAATCGAACTATTTACTCCATCATGATTCCACTTACTACATACTGCCTACATTCCTTACTCTTGCTAGAACAGATGTGATCATTCACAAGATTACCATTGTCTCGCTCAGAGTATCCATTATAATCTCCAATATAACCTCATTGTTATGACCTATTCCTCCTAAAGACCTTGATGCCCTTAATTAGGAGAATACAACATCTTTCTACTAACTTCCTTTCGACAATCCAATCCTCAAGTACATACATAGAATTCCACTATACCTCAACTTAGTACCTCTCTTGTCATATAGACCTTACTCCTTACATACACGACTCACCTATTACATTGGTTACCTTACTCACATTTGGCCCTTGTGCCATATCTTTAACTCAAAATCTTCACTCTTGTGATCCCATAATTACTCACACCACAGCCTATGTCTGATTACCTCAACATGATTTACTAATCCTCTCCATAGGATTATACTCTCGTCTTACCCAAATGTGTCATACGATCACCTTAATAAACGTGGGTCACCTTTTCCTCAAGTCCACTTGATATCATCTACAAACTTACTTTATGCCACACTATTGACCTTCAAAACCGCAACAACTTTTACCGGTCGAGTTTGCTATTCACCCAAAAATCCTTAGGCAATCAGTTCTCCTCATGCGATTTATTATCCCAAATCGAGCACCATTTTGATTTACGGATAATTACCATTTATCCAAGGTTAACTTAACGTATTCCTTATTCAATCTCTAACTTAAACCTTTAAAGTTCCTTAACTTTTTCCAAACATAATCACAATACCTTTATTCCTATGTTCCTCAAAACGAATCACATGAGACATTACTCCTATATCCTTAAGGTACCATCCTGATAAATGATTCATTATCAACCGCATCAGTCACTTCTATCAGGATCCTTTAATAACTTTATACGATTAACTCTTGCTACCTTACTCCTTAGGCGCACATAGACAATTCTCTCCACTAAATCCTTTTAATTTATCGAAATCATCAACATAACCTATCCTTAAACTGTAATCTTTCCATTTAAGTGGCCTCCTTCTAACACAGTAACTTCACAACTTAGTCTTCTCCAAAGAATTGCACCATAAGCCTTCTAACTGACAAACTCACATAAAATCCAAATATCAAACCTTACAACCTTACAAGTATCATAACTCCTTATTCCCTGATCGTACAACCTACCAATTTCAATCATTTGGTCCACTTAGATTTGGCTCAGCCGCCCTTTTCCTGACTCACATCCCAAAGGTTTGTTTAACTGTCTCAAATAACTTATTTCTAACTTAAGATCCTTATATTCCTCACACAATCTACTATCTATCCAAGACTTAATCATATCATTTCCTTATAGAACCTCAAAACGAACCTCGAATAGATCTTCCAATATGATACCTATGATTTCGTACACTTGGTTGCTCCACAAGCTTTCACCACTGGTCCTACACTATAACTCTTAAATTTTCAAGTGGGCTTTCTCCCAATACAATCGTTCACAACTTAATTTCCAGAAAGTGTTATATCATCGGCCTTATAGACATCACACTCTCTAACAATCCACATATCAGACCTTGTAAATATCCAGATATCATGTCTCTATATCCCTTGAAGGTACAATTCACTGATTCAGTTCCTTGGCCCAAATAAGTTTGGCCCTAAAGCTCACTTCCAACTCAAAACCTTTAGTTTCCTCAAAACAATGTCGTGATAAATCCATTAGCACAATTGTGACCAATCACTTGATTTTCCCCCAAAACGTGACATCAAATCGCATTAACAGACATTGATCACTCTACGCCAATCCTTATGTCGTTTCTCTTAAGGAAGCCTCATAATGAAACCTCAGATAAATCTTCCAAAATAATACCTATGGCTTCACACCTTTATCCTTTCCGAAAGTCTAATCCTTTGGTCCACAATGAACATACTCACTCACAACTTCCATAACCATAACCCTTGGGTTCTAAAGTTCTACTCAAGGTCGTAACAGAGTATGATCCGCTTAGAGAAACTGGATTCCCTATGAACTATCTCTTATATACATTTATTCTCTTCTCAACAATCTATCCATATAGACGACTACAGTATGACCTCACAACGAGACATTTTGAACTTCATGTAGTTCATTCCTATGTGCTTTGACCAGAACAAATGTTTAGGGTACCCATATGAGAAGAAAAATTCTTAATCCCATAGAGCATTAACCACATACATTTGTTTCCTCAACATTAAGGAATTTTGGTAAAACTCAAATCACGAGATAACGCTCGTCCGATCAACGAAGGGAGTAATTAATGTCATACCGTTGTGACATTACTCCAAGAACAAAGAGAGATTCCTAATAATGGATCTAGTAATTCAGTAATGGAGTCGCCCTTGGTATTAACCATGTAGGGAACGAACACCTCGGTTCCATACGTTACCCCTCATTTGTGAGTCCTGACAGCCCTTATCCATCTGTGACATAACTGTTTTTGGCACTCACGGAGTCTCGTATGAATGAATAATTTGCAATAGTAACGAATTTAGTAATTTCCGGAACAAGGAAACACTTCTTTATTGTTCGAAACATTACATAAAACAACTGATACAAAGTCGAATAGACAGATTACTAAACTATGGAGACTATCGACACAAGTCATCGCCCCTTATTCTAAAAAGCCTTACAAAATACTACCACTTGTACAAAGCTTCCCTCCCATTGGGGTGACGTATCACAAAGAGTCGCTGCTCTTGACCCGAAAATTCCATAGGTGCCTTGCCTTTATCACGAGCAACAGATTGCTCTGGAGCAGATACTTCCGCCCGTGGGTTCTGTCCACTGCCAACTTTTGAGGCCTGATTATCTTGAGTTGACCTTAGGCCCTTCTTCCTACAGTATGCCTTCATGTGGCCTTCCCTTCCACAATAGTAGCATACCCTCTTCATCTTTTGGCAACCATGGCTCTTGTGTCCGACTTGACCACAGTTGTGGCATTGAATCACGCCGTTATTCCAGCCTGAGCCTTTGGCAGAATCAGACGGAGTTGTCTTGGTCCTAGTACGACCAGACTTCTCGATCTTGGTGAGCGACGCCAGGCGCTTGAACGAGCCAACCCTGTGATTCTTCTGCCCGCTCCTTGCCTTAATTTGTGTCTCCACATTAGTTGTGACTTGAGGTATGGGGGCCACTTGGGCTTGCGGTATTACCTGGGTCGTTAGTACTTCGACCATCAGCCCTACTATCTGCCCAATAGTCGTCGCATTTAGCATGATCGGGGCAGGAGGTGGAACTCCCCTTGTAGCTTGGGGGTCCGCTTGTCCCTGATGAACATCCTGTCGCAGGGTCAGGTCATTGCTACGTGACCCAGATCCCGCATCTTCCCCTTGTGGAGTAGCACTTCTCAGCCGAATTCGAGAATCGTTGCTAGGACTTTCGATAGCTGCCTGGTTGGTGGATCGGGTGTCCATCACCTGTTGATGAACCATAACGTTTGTTTAGAACTTTTCCAACTTGTACAGGACACTGAGTCGATTACGTTATGATACGAATCATAAGGTTTCAAACTAATAACTTTATATCAGTCTGACTGGCCCTCCACCATTTACCGCAGAAACGACCTCTTCTCTGACTTACTTGGAAAGTGGAAACTCTAGGAGAAACGCCAACTTTAAATGACATTCCATCTAAGGAGAAACGATATTCCTAAGAATGGATCTAAGGAATAAGTAACAGCTTGAATCTTGCAGAAGTTTGAAAAACCTCTTAAATCTTATATAAAAATAGTTATTTATAAAGTTAGTTCCTCAAACTAGTGATATGATTATCACAAAACTCTTACAAAGAAAAAAAAATTGCACTTTTAAAGTTACAATCATAAACTTAATTTAATCGTTTATAACACAACGTTTTATAAATCAATTATAAATAGCTTTTGAAGTTCAGATAGTTAAACCACTATTTTAAATTCCAAGAAATAATTAAACTTTTAAATTTAACATTTGGAATCTCAAAATTTCTTTTTAATAGAAATTAGGTTGAAAATAGTTTCGAAATTAATTTCCGAAAATCCTCAAACCTAACAATAGGCCAATAATTTTAAAATTGTTGCTCTGATACCATAATTGTAACACCCACAACTTATTGTCGGTAGTGCCACACGCCAGTGACCTCAGACGTTGCTGTCCGATGTCATCCAAGGCTTTAATCGGAACAATTAATCTTAAATAAACACAATTAAATAACAAAAGGTTAAACAGCGGAAGACATTTGTATATGAAACTCAATCCTTTTATATTAACAGATCCCTCATCAAACGAGAGTAGTGTTTTTACAACACAGTGAAATCACAGTGGAAAACTTATAAATTACACAGCGGAAGACTTGAAGAATAAATCTATTACATGACTTAGTGGTAAAAATAAATAATACTTGACAACCTTTCAAAATACTAATACTTGAATCTCCAACTGCAAGTCTCTTCTTCAACGGTTACTTCGGACTCCGGGGACCAACCACTGATGTGCCGTATAGGACGGATGACACCAGCCAACCATGCAAGGAATAAAACCCGGTTGGTTAGTCTAATGAAAGACTATGCAAGGGTGAAAACAAAATGGTCCTAGTGATCGTAACAGTTTACTATCATTGTCCCTCGAATAAAAACCGAAGGAACGATATATAATCTGGAACTTTCACGGAATGATTAAAGTTTAGACATGCACTAAAAAGGAAATGAGCCTTATGGGAAACGTATGAAGAGAAGACTCCAAAATATTGAGTCTTACGGGAAGGTATGACAAATGTTTGGGAACGTTATAATTTCACACAAGCGTTTAAAAAGACTTGACCATTTGGGTCCACGACCAACCTCACCGCGTAATGCGAATTCAGATTTGGAAGGAGAACTTACTCTAATCAAAGTCCGAGCGGTTTCCACGTTGTACTCCTCGCCCGAGGGTATATTAATTATGTGCATAATCGCACTTATCTTGTTTAATTCCAAAACGTATATTTACATTATAAGCTTTTATCATATATCATCTCGATACGAGAGATATCTTGGGAATAAATCCCGATTGTTTGGCACCAGCTGTGTGCACCTACCCTGAGTAAGGGTATAGTCATGACCAAAGAGAGTATTAGGGAAAAATCCTCATAATACTAGTTATAAAGAAACGACTAGACCTTGCAAGGTACATAGCGTTCCTACGAATACTCGTTCTAACTATAATGTATAAGTTCACATATAAAATTCACACCAATACCATCATGGTAATAACAGATATAATAGCGTTGTTTCTAGCAATATATACAACCTATTATAATATCATGTTTTAATCGTATTATTCATAAAATCTGTTCCCAAACGAAAACAATAGTTCATCCCAATTTAATTAACAATTAACCAATTGATAATTAATGGAAACATGGAATGATAAGCAAGAGCGAACCGCCACTTGCCTTAGATTAGACGAACGATTGATCAACGACGGGTTTCTGGGTCCGGAACGGAAACGAAAGTCAGATTACAGATTCCTACGGAAATGACCCACAACGAAACCCTAGGTTAGATTCGACAATAAATGTACGAATCTAAGAAAGAACGAACGAAAACGAAAGGACGAAAGTCCCGCCCGAGACCGACATGCCCAAACCCACGATCGCGATTGCCCAGGAAATCCGCGATCGCGGTGGGCACTGCCGCGGTCGCGGTCGTCGAGGACAAATGTCCGCGAGTGACAAAGGCAGCGGCCGCGGATGCAGCCGACCTTGTCACTACCGCGGTCGCGGTAGTTCATGTCCGCGGTCGCGGACATGAACTCCGGCGTCCCAAAATGACGAGGAACTCACCAGCGACGACTCCTTGGCGCTCGATTCGCGGTGGCTTCGACTTCTGGCCACCTTGCGCCTCCAATGCACTACTCCAGGGCTGCTACAACCATTGGCGAAGGCTCCGGCGACGACTTCGAAATTTTCGGCGAAAGCTCGAACTCCGACGACAAGCACCTTGGGAGAGAGAGAGGTCGGGATGTGAGTGAAGATGGAGACTCTCCTCCCCTCCTTTTATAGGGAAAGAAGGCTCCATCAACCGACAACCCAGCTAGTGCATCGACGCCACGCGGAAGAAAGACGAAGGGCGACGCTGGGCATTTTCCGCGATCACGGTGACTTTTCCGCGGTCGCGGAAAATTCCTTTTCCCAGCTCTCCAGTGCACGCTTATTCCGCGATCGCGGTGGCTCTACCGCGGTCGCGGAAATTCCCCTTTTTGCGACTTTTGCCCGGGAGGAGGTATGGGCATGGGTTCTAAACCCCGGGTTAAATATGCTTGTACCCGAACGAATATTCTAAGCCCCGAAAATACATCGAATGTCTATTCCAAGGTTCAGGGTGTAACACCCCCATGCCAGTGGTGCTACAGTGCCATAATCCAGAAGGATTATAAGGCGGGTAAAAGAATTTTTTTTGCAAAACATAGCCCATACATAATATATACCCAAAACGGCACAGCGGAAAAACCTGTAAAACTTGTCCAGAGTTTGAAACCACAATCAAACTTAACATACGGAAGTACTACAATTTACAAACCAACAACCAAAAAAAAAGAAGCCAATACAACAAGTACAACCCATTCAAAGACCTAAACCAAAAGGACAAGTACAACCAAGTCAAGTCCAACCAAAAGAGTAGAGTTCTCGACTCCAAAACCGACGATGATCAGGAACCTCCTTGCTGGCGCTGAACCTGAAAAGCCTGATTGACTGAGGGACCCGATACCCCAGCCAACCACGGCACATAAACCGCAATTGGTCAGTCTCGTGAAAGACTATGGCAAGATTAGCCCAGCCAAAACAGTTTCAAAACCATAGAGTTATCACGATAATCAAACAATACCAAACAACAACAGATCATACTTAATATACAAATAACTACACTTGACTAATATCACACCAACCAACTAACCAACCACACGATAAAACACAAACATAAACACACACTAACACATAACCGATCAATCACCCATTCTTATCCAATTCTACACGATACTAACCTCTTTCAATCCAACCTCAAACTCATCGCAAGCATAAACGAATAGAACGATCCAATCCAACTTCCTCTCCATTAATAATGCCTCAATCAACAACTCTAAGCGCATACACATATCTTACTACTGACTTACAACCAAAGCTAACCAAATATACATAACTCACTACTGCACTAACACAACAAATCCAGTTAACCTTCACATCAACAAACACATAGGCATCAACGAAAATAATCATCACATAATACAATCATAACCAAAATAACGACCCAGGCCAGCCACCCTTCTGGGGCCGCCGGTTCGTCAACCACGACTGCAACTCATACCTTCAAACTCAACTCGTATTGGCCCACACCCTCAAGATAGGAAACCAACCTTCACAAACATCCACATAACCAACCTTCTCAAACAATTCACACCAAGATCCAACAACCACTACCAATGGACAACAATGACCCGCAACCACAACTAACAATAATCAACACAACCAACCTTCATAATCCACTAGTTACCATAAACAACCATACCAACAGAAATCCACCTCATAAAGAACTAATATTGAACAATAAGTCACTAGCCAATAATCAATATCCAACATAAAACCAATAACCAAAACACACAATCAATATTCGCCAACACAACCACTTAATCAAGCGCACAGTCAATATCATCACAAAATCACTTACTCAGGTACACAACCAACATTCAACACAAATCACTTAATCAGTTCGCAACCAACATTCAACACATAATAGATATCACAACAATCAACCAATTGTAATCAAACTATAATATAACTCAACACTGAAACACAAACGACTCCAACACATCTCCAATCCAATCTCCAATTCAACCTCCAATCCATTCCAACCCTTGGCCCTTAACGAAGTAGGCGTATACCTTGTATACCCTGTGCGGTTTGGTGAGTATATCATCACCTGGCCCTTCGACCTCCAATTCAATTTCAACCCTTGGCCCTTAACGACGTAGGCGTAAACCCTACGCGGTTTGGTGGAATCCATTCCTACCTTCGTCCCTTAACAACGTAGGCGTATACCTTGTATACCCTACGCGGTTTGGTGAAACCCCTTTCAAATCCTTGGCCCTTAACGACGTAGGCGTATACCTTGTATACCCTACGCGGTTTGGTGAAACCCCTTTCAAATCCTTGGCCCTTAACGACGTAGGCGTATACCTTGTATACCCTACGCGATTGGGTGAAATCCATTCCAACCCTTGGCCCATCGACCTCCAATCAACAACAATCCAACCACCACACCGACAACCAATCAATTATTACACACGACCTCTATTAACACATTTCACACATATATATATATATTCAACCGAGAAACTTTAAAAATAAATAATCCAATCAATCCACGACAATCAATCCACAACAATCAATCCATAACAATCAATCTGCCACAATCAAACAACAACAATCAATCCACATCAGTCAATCCCAGCATACACACATTCACACACAAACATTCACACACAAACGCACAATCCCAACATACAACTGCCAGCACGCACACAATTTAACACACAACCGCCAACACACACATGTGTCGACATACACAACCCAACACACACACACAAGTGTCAACAAACACTATCAACAACAATCAATCACATTTAGTCACAATTGACTACCACGTCAACCTTTATTCAACACGATACGAGACAAAATACTAACACACACACACACCCATTTTCAACCAAGTATCTATATAGTCAATTAATCCAATTTAAATCGCTCAAGCAATGATAAAATTAATTATGAAACACTAGGCATAAATCAATTTATAAAAATTATATAAAGTTAGCAAGAATCCTCTTGCCTCAAGTCGAACCACAACGACCTCAGAGATCTCCAGTCAATCCGAACGAACCTGCGAAATCAATCTGAGCAAATCCCTGGCATTAATTACTCATCCAATCCACAACCAAATAAAACCCCAATTCAAAACCCTAAAATTAAACCCTTAATTAATTAGGTCAATCACACCCAATCTCAGTCAATTTATGCCTGCACAATTCAAATGAACCCAACAAATTAAACCCCCAAATCAAACCCTAAATCATACCTTCTAAAATTCAGCACTACACACACAAATCAACCCAAGTTCCACACGAAATTCTTCTTCAACTGCCCATGAAGAACAATTCGACATCAATTCGTACCTCCATACATCATCAATTCGAACATATACCAATATCAATTCGAACATAAACCCTAAAAAATTCAGCAAAGCTTCATCCAAATGAACCCCAAGCAAACCCCAAATCAAAGCACCACCTTACCTCTTACGCCGGAGACGGACTGCAGCTGATGACCACCACGACGGAGACGACCACCAGCGGAAGCACTCGGACTGTAGCAGCGAGCCTTGGCTCGAACCAGAAGCAGCAGCTCGCAGCAAACACGGACAGCAGAAGGAGGAGGAGGAAGAGCGGCGGAGTGGTCCAAGACGGGTTCGTCGGAGAAGAACACTCGGCTGGCACCGGAGAAGGAACGAATTCGCCGGGGAAGAGAAGGAGCTTGGCTGGGCACCGGTGAATCGATCGGGAGAGAGAGACAACCGAGAATGTGTTTAGGGATTTAATCCCCAAAAATTTTATTTCCCCCAATTTTAACAAAATCCCATAATTAATTTATACTTATGCCATTATCCACTTATTTGGGGTATTTCATTCTCCCCCCTTACAATAGTTTCGTCCTCGAAACTCGGATGAAACAGGTGCGGATAACTGTCTCGCATAACTGACTCTAATTCCCACGTCTCTTCTTCTGTTCCATGCCTAGCCCATAACGGATGATACACATCTCACTTCAGCTGAGACACACGAAATACGTCATGCATTCCACTCATCTCTGGCGGCAATGCCACTTGGTAAGCTACGACACCAACTCTTTTCAGAATCTCAAAGGGACCAACGTACCTATGACTCAACTTGCCTCGTTTCCCAATTCTGAATACTCCTTTAATTGGCAAAACTTTAATAAACACATAATCTCCCACACTGAATTCCAAAGGACGTCTACGAACATCCGCATACGACTTCTGTCTACTCTGAGCTGACAATAATCTCTGACGGATCACCTCAAGGTCATCCTTAGTTTTCTGCAGAAGCTTAGGAGCAACTAACACATCATCAGTCAAATTATCTCAACACAATGGCGATTTAAAGCGACTATCATACAAAGCCTCATAAGGTGCTATCTGAATCAACGCATATCAACTATTGTTGCCGAAGAATGACTTGCCTTGAGAATTAACTTTCTAATCTCTTTATCAGCGTCAACACACAACCGATTCTGAAATCACAATACTTCATCTTCCTGAACAAAAATCCGAACACCCTTTCCTGAGCAACCTCACTGATATCTTACTCAACATTCAATTTCATTACATGCTGTTGTATCCGCTCTTTCCTGAACAATTTCGCTTTCATCCTTCACCATTCCAGTTGCAATCCGGCAGAACTGTCAGACAAGCAATCACATACTCGACTGTCAACTTCCTACTCAAGCATCAACTACCACAACATCCCTTTCTGATTGATACACAATATCTTTTACATAATCCTTAAGCAATTCTAGCAGCCATCTGTATCTCATGTTCAACTCTCTCTTACAGTTTGAGCTGATAAGAAACATACGCACTGACCTTCTCATTCTGCATTAGAACGTAACCCAATCCTTGTTCAGACACATCACTATAGACAACAAGCCTTTCTATTCCTTGCGGTAAAACTAACACTGGTGCACTAAGCAAACACTTCCTGAGTTCTTCGAAACTCTCTCCTGACATTTCCGTTCCATTCAAAATTCTTAGTCATACACAACCTGCCACAATCTGCCTGTAGCAACCTGCGCATTCTACTTCTCAACTCAGCCAAACCCATAGTCGCGAAATTCTACTTTTTCAGATGCAACTGGGTTCTCTGTTCCTTACTACTTCCAACATCAATAGCCTGATCAAAATCAACTGTAGTAGTCTCCCTGATCAGCACTCATCAGTACTCAAGGATTGTACAGTTATGCCTTACCATCAAAGTTCATCTCAGAACACAACCATATCTGAATGCGCTTAATCTGTCCTACTTAACCCTAACAAGAACAACAGCACACAACAATATCATACCAAATCATCACTACTAAACTACCTGCATCAACCTCTTGACGATAAGCTCAACGGCCTCATCATCTACCACACTCATACTCCTTAAACCTCTACCACGTCCCACTTACCAGGGAACACACCATAAACATAATTTAACAACTCAAAACATCACATATAAAATATATCAAACATTAGCACAAAACATCACAAACAACCAATACTTACTTACCAACACAACCCACTACGGTTGACAGCAAGGATTCCTGATCACCCGATCGTTCACAACCACAACGAATAAAAATTCTCAAGTTGAAAACTCGGAAAGAACACATTTTTGAAAACAAAGCTCTTATACCAACTTCTGTAACACCCCCAGGCCAGTGGTGCTACAGTGCCATAATCCAGAAGGATTATAAGGAAGGTAAAAGAATTTTTTTTGCAAAACATAGCCCATACATAATATATACCCAAAACGGCACAGCGGAAAAACCTGTAAAACCTGTCTAGAGTTTGAAACCACAATCAAACTTAACATACGGAAGTACTACAATTTACAAACCAAAAACCAAAAAAAAAAGCCAATACAACAAGTACAACCCATTCAAAGTCCGAAACCAAAAGGACAAGTACAACCAAGTCAAGTCCAACCAAAAGAGTAGAGTTCTCGACTCCAAAACCGACGATGATCAGGAACCTCCTTGCTGGCGCTGAACCTGAAAAGCCTGATTGACTGAGGGACCCGATACCCCAGCCAACCACGGCACGTAAACCGCAGTTGGTCAGTCTCGTGAAAGACTATGGCAAGATTAGCCCAGCCAAAACAGTTTCAAAACCATAGAGTTATCACGACAATCAAACAATACCAAACAACAACAGATCATACTTAATATACAAATAACTACACTTGACTAATATCACACCAACCAACTAACCAAACACACGACAAAACACAAACATAAACACACACTAAGACATAATCGATCAATCACCCATTCTTATCCAATTCTATACGATACTAACATCTTTCAATCCAACCTCAAACTCGTCGCAAGCATAAACGAATAGAACGATCCAATCCAACTTCCTCTCCATTAATAATGCCTCAATCAACAACTCTAAGCGCATACACATATCTTACTACTGACTTACAACCAAAGCTAACCAAATATACAGAACTCACTACTGCACTAACACAACAAATCCAGTTAACCTTCACATCAACAAACACATAGGCATCAACGAAAATAATCATCACATAATACAATCATAACCAAAATAACGACCCAGGCCAGCCACCCTTCTGGTGCCGCCGGTTCGTCAACCACGACTGCAACTCATACCTTCAAACTCAACTCGTATTGGCCCACACCCTCAAGATGGGAAACCAACCTTCACAAACATCCACATAACCAACCTTCTCAAACAATTCACACCAAGATCCAACAACCACTACCAATGGACAACAATGACCCGCAACCACAATTAACAATAATCAACACAACCAACCTTCATAATCCACTAGTTACCATAAACAACCATACCAACAGAAATTCACCTCATAAAGAACTAATATTGAACAATAAGTCACTAGCCAATAATCAATATCCAACATAAAACCAATAACCAAAACACACAATCAATATTTGCCAACACAACCACTTAATCAAGCGCACAGTCAATATCATCACAAAATCACTTACTCAGGTACACAACCAACATTCAACACAAATCACTTAATCAGTTCGCAACCAACATTCAACACATAATAGATATCACAACAATCAACCAATTGTAATCAAACAATAATATAACTCAACACTGAAACACAAACGACTCCAACACATCTCCAATCTAATCTCCAATTCAACCTCCAATCCATTCCAACCCTTGGCCCTTAACGACGTAGGCGTATACCTTGTATACCCTGCGCGGTTTGGTGAGTATATCATCACCTGGCCCTTCGACCTCTAATTCAATTTCAACCCTTGGCCCTTAACGACGTAGGCGTAAACCCTACGCGGTTTGGTGGAATCCATTCCTACCTTCGGCCCTTAACGACGTAGGCGTATACCTTGTATACCCTACGCGGTTTGGTGAAACCCCTTTCAAATCCTTGGCCCTTAACGACGTAGGCGTATACCTTGTATACCCTACGCGGTTGGGTGAAATCCATTCCAACCCTTGGCCCATCGACCTCCAATCAACAACAATCCAACCACCACACCGACAACCAATCAATTATTACACACGACCTCTATTAACACATTTCACACACACACATATATATATATATTCAACCGAGAAACTTTAAAAATCAATAATCCAATCAATCCACGACAATCAATCCACAACAATCAATCCATACCAATCAATCCGCCATAATCAAACAACAACAATCAATCCACATCAGTCAATCCCAGCATACACACATTCACACACAAACATTCACACACAAACGCACAATCCCAGCATACAACTGCCAGCACGCATACAATTTAACACACAACCGCCAACACACACAGGTGTCGACATACACAACCCAACACACACACACACAAGTGTCAACAAACACTATCAACAACAATCAATCACATTTAGTCACAATTGACTACCACGTCAACCTTTATTCAACACGATACGAGATAAAATACTAACACACGCACACACACCCATTTTCAACCAAGTATCTATATAGTCAATTAATCCAATTTAAATCGCTCAAGCAATGATGAAATTAATTATGAAACACTAGGCATAAATCAATTTATAAAAATTATATAAAGTTAGCAAGAATCCTCTTGCCTCAAGTCGAACCACAACGACCTCAGAGATCTCCAGTCAATCCGAACGAACCTGCGAAATCAATCCGAGCAAATCCCTGACATTAATTACTCATCCAATCCACAACCAAATAAAACCCCAATTCAAAACCCTAAAATCAAACCCTTAATTAATTAGGTCAATCACACCCAATCTCAGTCAATTTATGCCTGCGCAATTCAAATGAACCCAGCAAATTAAACCCCCAAATCAAACCCTACATCATACCTTCTAAAATTCAGCACTACACACACACAAATCAACCCAAGCTCCACACGAAATTCTTCTTCAACTGCCCATGAAGAACAATTCGACATCAATTCGGACCTCCATACATCATCAATTCGAACATATACCAATATCAATTCGAACATAAACCCTAAAAAATTCAGCAAAGCTTCATCCAAATGAACCCCAAGCAAACCCCAAATCAAAGCACCACCTTACCTCTTACGCCGGAGACGGACTACAGCTGACGACCACCACGACGGAGACGACCACCAGCGGAAGCACTCGGACTGCAGCAGCGAGCCTTGGCTCGAACCAGAAGCAGCAGCTCGCAGCAAACACGGACAGCAGAAGGAGGAGGAGGAAGAGCGGCAGAGTGGTCCAAGACGGGTTCGCCGGAGAAGAACACTCGGCTGGCACCGGAGAAGGAACGAATTCACCGGGGAAGAGAAGGAGCTTGGCTGGGCACCGGTGAATCGATCGGGAGAGAGAGACAACCGAGAATGTGTTTAGGGATTTAATCCCCAAAAATTTTATTTCCCCCAATTTTAACAAAATCCCATAATTAATTTACACTTATGCCATTATCCACTTATTTGGGGTATTTCACAGGAAATTTTACAGAGATCATACACGATACAGAAATTCCAAATTTTGCCAAACGCGTCTCGAATAATTGACGAGGGTTTGAGAAATTACCCAATTACCCTTACTAAAAAAATGAGGGGTATTACAGCCTCATGACGCAAAAACTGATGAAAGTGATGAATTTAACACTGGTCAAAATCCTAATGATCCTCATGAGTCAATGGACTCTACTGGACAAGAAGAGCATGATGAAAATGTTGTTGTACAAGGTCAAAGTGACCCAAATGAGGTTGTTGAGGAAACATCTACTCACCAATTAGGTGGGCAAGTAAGCTTACCTGAACCTATATCTGAGCATGATACTTCTACTGTTGAGCCTGTTATGGAAAACTTGCATGATTATCAGTTGACTAGAGATAGACAACCTAGGGTTGTGGTTCCTAATAGGGGGTTCATGTATATTTTTGTTGAGTATGATGTTAACTTGATTGAATTTGCCTTCATTGCTTCTGAGATTGTGAGTTCATGTACTCCTGAAACTTATGAGTTGGCCATTAAATGTGTGCATGCTAAGTATTGGCTTGAGGCTATGAAGGAGGAAGTCTTGTCTATGCATGTTAACAAAACTTGGGTGTTAGTCCCTAAACCTGCTAATGCTAGACTCATTGACTGCAAATGGATTTATAAATTGAAAGAAGGAGCTCACAGTGTTGATCTTCCTAGGTATAAAGCTAGGCTAGTAGTTAAAGGCTTTACACAAAAATAGGGCATAGACTATAATGATATCTTTGCTCATGTGGTTAAGTATAATACCTTAAGACTTCTTTTAGCTATGACTGTTGTGTTTGACTGGGAACTTGAACAGATGGATATGAAAACTGCTTTTTTGCATGGTGACTAGCATGGAACTATCTATATGAAACAGCCTAAGGGCTTTGTGGATTCTGCTAAGCCTGATCATGTATGTTTATTGAGAAAATCTATATATGGCCTAAAGTAGTCCCCTAGGCAGTGGAATATTAAATTTGATTCATGCATGAGGAAACTTGGATTTTAGAGAAGTAGTTATGACACATGCATGTACTTCAAGGGTGTTAAGTATAAATCTCCTTTATATGTGTTGTTATATGTGGATGATATTCTGTTAATGTGCAATTCTAAAATTCTCATTGTTGGAGTCAAAAGAGATTTGAAACTGCATTTTGACATGAAAGATTTAGGAGTAGCCCAGAAAATCCTTGGGATAAAAATCACCAGAGATAGGAAAAGATAAACTATGTGGTTGTCTCAATGTGATTATGTGCAGAAAGTGCTTGACAGATTCAATATGTCTGACTCTAAGCCTACTTCTATTCCTTTAGGAGGGCATTTAGACTTGACTAAAAAGAATTGTCCTACTACATCTCATGATATAGCTAAGATATCTAAAGTGCCTTATGATGTTGTTGTTGGTTCATTTGTGTATGCCATGCTTTGCACTCGACCTGACTTAGCTTTTGCTATTAATGTTCTCAGTAGGTTTATGTCTAATCCTGCAGAATGTCATTGGCTTGCTATGAAATTTCTTCTTAGATATATTTGTGGTACTAAGAATCTTTGTCTTGTTTTTACTGAACATTCTCCTGCTTCTGAATTGTTTGGCTATGTTGATTATGATTATGCTAGTAACAAGGACAATAGAAAGTCTACAACTGCATACTATTATACTTGGACTGGAAACTGTATTTCATGGAAGTCTCAGCTACAATCTGTAATAGCTTTGTCTTCAACTGAGGCTGAGTATATTGCAGCTACTGAGGCAGCTAAATAAGCTATCTGGTTGACTGGTATTTTGGGTGAGATTTAGACTGTTCCTATGTTGCCTGTGTTGCACATGGACAGTCAAAGTGCCTTATACATGTGCAAAGATCCTATGTTTCATGAGAGATCAAAGCACATCGATGTCAGACACCACTTTATTAGAAATAAAGTGGAAGAGAAAGTGCTTGAGGTTAAGAAGATTAAAGGTGAGTATAATCCTGCTGATTTTGGCACCATGGTTGAAATATGTAACTCTTGCATGTATTTTATGTTATATAAGCAAAGCACTGGATTAGGTAAAAGTTAGGAACTTTAAGGGACATGGTCTTGGACATGTGAGTCATTACTGAGCCACTCTTGGACCCTTGCGAGTTAGCCTATATCGGCTAAGTCATTATTGGGTCACCAGTATGGTTAAGTGTCTCTGTTATGTTCTTGGGCATGTTCTCTTGTGCTCATGTGATGGGCCATATTTCTTGTTGGGCTTTGGACTGCGTTGTTGATAACAGCCTTCTCGACCAGCTTCGAAGACGGCGTCGTTTGGAGACAACTTGAGGCCACCTTTATAAGGGCTCTTCGTTGCCCTAATTTGGCAAGCTCTTCTTTGCACTGTTCATCTCGCCGCTCTGGATTCTCTCCGAGAATAGCTCTCTGTGAGCTTGCCTCGATTGCGAAAATGGTGGTCCCTGATGGTGCCTTAGATTGAGCCAGAGAGAAAGACAGAGACGTAAGAGAGAGAAAGAGAGAGCTTGGAGCGTTGTGGTTGCTCGGTGTGCGAAGCTTGCGAGAAGCTTTCGCGGTGTCTTCTCAAGGGACTTGCTTCTTCTCTTTTCTCTGTTCTTGTCTTGCTATTGTACCTTGTTTCTTCTCTTGTTCCTTTTTTTTGCCGCTTGTGTGCTTGCTTTGTAACTGTAAGACTTTTGAGGCTTGTATTGCCTAGTGGATTGGACGAGTCTCCCCTCTTAAGACTCCGCAGACGTAGGACTTAGTCCAAATTGCGTAAACAACTCTGGTGTCCATTTTGTTTGAGTTCTTACTCGAAAATTTTCGAGGTTTGTCAAACAATTTTGGTTTAAAGCGATCGAAGCGAACTCAAACTAGAATTTCTACCATTATATATATGTCTAAACTAATCCAAATCGATCGAGATAAGGTCACTTAATTTTCACCTTTAAGCTAACCAATACCCAATTGATCTAGTCATAGAAGTGACGTCAATCTTCTTAAATGTTATCTTAGATTCGAGCTCCGATTCTAAGAATGACATGTGTCATGTGTGGAGAAAATGGTGTTGCGAGGATCTCTACAACGAGGCCAAAAAGTACCCGTTCGAACATAAAGTAATATTAGTCGATCAAATCCTGATGAGCCAAAGGCAAGATATATACAAAAAAACAGAATACGTATGAGACTAGTACAAGTGAATATATTTTTTCTTGCCTTTGGCTTGTCAGGTTTTAATCGACTAATATTACTTCGAACGGGTACTTTTTTTCCTCGTTGTAGAGACCTTCTCATTACCATTTTCTCCATGCATCTTATAACTCACATGTATATAATATACATGTGACTTATAAGATTTTTGGTATGAAACTCAACTCATGACATATTTTAGTCAGAACTAAAATCATTTTTCTTAATACTTTTTTTTTATAGAATATCTATTTTCTTCCATACAGAAATTGGTCGTTTTGGTCTGACCAATCTTTACACATTGAAATTCACAAATTTAGCAAAATTCTTTCTCAAATCGAATTTTATTTTCTAATAAACTAAAAAGTCGATAAAAAAATTGAGCTTACATGTTGATATACCAAGCTTTTATTTATAAAAAGTAGGCTTAATCTCAAATTAAATTAAGAATTGAAATTAAACGCTGGAATACATTTAATTTACAATGAAAAACATATGATTTAGCTTCTCAAAGCAGAACATTCAAGGGTTAGATCTATATCTATATCTATACTATTCTAAAAGCCAAAACTTGTCAAATGAACAATACAATATTTAACCTTGTTTTTGCTCATTTATTACAATTCTAGCCCCATTCTACACAACACCCTCTCCTATTACCACGTCACGTGACCGCCTCACCACCTCACTGACTCTTCTCTTCCGCCTCTATATATATTTAGCATCTGATTGTTTACCAATCGGTCACCACCACACCATCAACATCGACGGCTCCTTCCTCCCCTTCTTCGGGTACTTCTCCTAATTTGACGGTGGTCCCTCGCCACCGCCGAAACGACGTTGTCCTGTGCTAGGGTTATGGAGGAGAAGCATATCGACTGAAGAAGCTGATGGTGGATCAGGATGGGGGTAAAATTAGAAAGTGTTTTAAGTTCTAGATAAGCATGAGCTCGCTGGTTTTGGACGAATTTGAGTAGAAGAAAGACTACAATTTACATTTAAAAAGACTGGATTCTGGAGGTTTGTATTCAAGCTTTTTTTTTCTTGTTTCAATTGCTTTTGGTTAGAGCTCTGTGTGTTGAGTATAACATGAGATTATGCGATTGAGTGGAATGGATGATTAAGAAGGGAGGATTTTGGGAGTCGATCATAATATGTTAATTGGGACAAGGTTGGATCTTTCCCAGGTAGAAGAAGCAACTTTGGTTGCTATGGTCCTGATGTGCAGACGATTGAGATGTTAAGTTACAAGTTCTTAAATTCTCTTGATTTGTTTCATTCTTAAATTGAAGATGCATCGAATTTATATTCCGGTTTCTGGAAGGCAATGCGGATCACTATGCCATCATGTCCTTGCTCTAAATCTCTTTTGCAATCTTTCCATTCCAATAAATTTAGTCATTCTTTTTCGTTAATCATTTTTTCACTTTGTTGTAGTTACAACATTGTAGATCTATGCAACAAACTCTACTCTCCTGCATAACCTTGTGATTGACCCTTTATTTAGGAGTATGATCCAACAATAACATCTTTTTTGAAATTCCTTAACAAACACTTTGTGGCTTTCATTATGTAAACATTACTAAAAGATACAATCAAGAACATATTCTTAGGCATGCCCCAAACCTACACTCTAAAGAAATCCTCTCGAAGTCCTTTCCAAAGACGCTCCTTATGAAGCACCCTGTTGAATTGAAGGATGACCCACCATTCAATTTTGCATGCTTGCTAACTTCTGACATTTCCTTAACCCGACTCTTCACCACATTGTCCTTGACCATCGCTGACCTTATTGCTCTCTCGACTTCATTAGCTGACACAAGATCACTTGGCTTAGTGTAAGAACCTAACCATGACGCTGCTAGGCCCAACTCACTCACCGACTCAAATGCATTGCTCTGCATACAATGGCCAAGCCACTAACGACTTTCCAAACCACACGCTCTATAAATTCGAGTTCCAATCACAATGCGACACAAAGGAACCGAAAGCTGCAAAATCAGGGAGCTTCAGTTCAGGATGAGTCTTTGTCTTGAATTCTTGATTTTGTTGTTGAATTGGAACCTTGTTTGGGATTTGAGGCTGCTTACATCGTAAACTGCAAAATACATTTAGGATGAGCCTTTGTTTCGATATAGCCGTTGAGCTAGAAGCAAGCATGTTTGGGATTTAAAGCTGCTTAATCCATATATCACAAAGAGGGAGCTTCAGTGCATGATGAGTTTTTCTTGAGCTCAAATCATCCTTCTTGCTTTGTAGGAGTTATGTAGAACATTACTGCATCCTTTAAATTAAGTGAAGAAGTGTAGTAAATACCAAAAGTTGCATTGCAATCACAACTACAGGAGAGATGGACATAAATTATGTATTAGTGCTATTGGTCGACTCATTGATGTTTCTTCCCTGAGGTGACTAGAAAAATGGCTCGAATGCTTAGTTTAAGGACATTGTTGGGTCATGTTTTGATTTTCTCCGGATACACCATAGGAGTGTACCATGTGATGGTCTTTAGTTTTTCTATATCCTATCATTCTCAGTTTTGTTAGCACTCATCTTGTTATTATCTTCTAACTAGGTTATCTTATTTTTTGTGGGCTCTGTCAAAGTTGTAGACTGCAAGGAGCTAGCAACATTGTTTGATGTCGATGGATTTCTAGTTGGTGGAGTACGTGTCTCTCAAGGTAACAAGACTAGATTAGTTACACTATTCTCCTCATCCGGTTTCAAGAGCTCCCTCATACGGCGACCCCGGGTTGGTCTCATGCTAGGTTCAATGGCGCAAAAAAATTGTATTTCTTCCGCTCACATAAAATTGTTCAGAAAATTCAAATAAATAATTGTTAATAACATGCAGTATATAAGTAAACTTCAAATTAAATCACAGTTGACTTTAAATATAAGTCTAAAATGGGTAAATTTTAAACTAAAATATTCATTTATTGTAACTTTTCCAACCCAATATATCTATTCTCCTATGCATCTCCATGAACACTCTCCTAGAAAAGCCCAATTTCGAGCAAGTAAACAAAGGCTATGAAGGTGCTGAGTAAAATTCTACCCTATTTCGCTAGTCAAATACACATCGTATGGGAGAAATTTTAAACTTCAATCTTAATACAATGTAATTTAGAAAACCTACCCTATTTTGAACTTCAATCTTACAAACGCTATGAAGGTTTAGAGTAAAATCCTACCCTATTTCGCTAGTCAAATACACCTCGTATAGGAGAAATTTCAATCAAATACACCTCGTATCCGATTTAAGGCTTCACTGCGATTGGGTTCATTCAACAGATAAAAAGAGAAACATGAAGTATTAGGTGAAATTGAGAGTAGTTTCTCACCATATAAACTTAAGGTTGTTGATGCGTCCCTATCTCCGAATGTCGGCACAAGTGTCGTGGCGGTGAGGATCCAGATCTTGATGTGAGTCGCCTTGCTTGTCTTCGAAGGTCGGCCGTGGAAACCTTGGCTTTGGCCTTGTTGAATTGCATGAATGACTTCGAAGTGGGCACGTGAATAGTAACCCTTGAGGTTTACTGACACGGTGATGACCGGGGACGGCAGCAAAGAGATGGGCGTCGCTGGGGGTGTCACAGACAAGCGAGGGCACGAGCGGTGACACTGGCGGCGATGGTGATGGAGTGAGTGCGACATCGGGTGCGATGGTGATGACAACGATGGGGATGGATCTCAAACGCGGCCTTAGGACTAGGCGCGTTAGTGGGATGGATGACTCGATGAATCGAGCAGAGCCGTAGCGTCGACGGCGGAGGTGAAGGAGATGAGAAGTTAGAAGTTGGTGACGTCGATCTAAGGAATGGAGGCAATTGGCTCTCAACAAATTACTTAGATTAAAAATGACGTAAACCAATACAAGGAGCCAAGTTTGGCTTAAATAGAGACGCGGCACTCGGATGGGCCGAGACGCGCCTATGGGCTAGCCCACTAAACAATAGTGAAGCACACGCCCAAAATAGAAAGGCTAAATCTAGAAACTTACTAAAAATAGAAAATACTAAATGAAGAAAGTCTTAAAACAGCATGTGCCAATACATCCAATAAACCTCTAAATCCAAAATACCGTAAGGCTAGCACTTGCGCCTCGGAGGGCTTGGCAACGGCGATACGGGCGCGGCGAAGCAGGCATTGGAGAGGCGCGCTGGGGCGTGAGTGAGGCGTTGGCCTGGCCTAAGCTTGTAGGGGTTCCTCCAATGATGTGCCCTTGTCAGAAGCTGGAGTGCCCGACTGGATGTCATCTGGGCCTTGGACGGTGGCGAGGAGTCGAAGTGGAGGCGCGGCCTCGGGGGCGCCTTGGCTGGCAACTAGGCGCGCGACCAGGGATTGTGTGGCCTTGGCAATGGCCTTGGCGCGAGCCCTGGTCACGGGCCCCTCACTCTTAATGCTCATGGAAGCCTCCTCTTCAGCGGCGGTCATGGCGGGTAGGGTCGCATCACCCTCCCCCACTTGGTTGTGAAGCGTCCCCGCTTTACCCTCATCAAATTCTGGCTCCATGTATGTTTGAAGATCAGTGACATTGAACGTGGCGTAGACACCAAAATCTGGAGGCAAGTCGACTTCATATCCATTATCGCATATGGCCTTGACAACCCGGAAAGGGCCATCACCACGCGCCGAGAGCTTGGACTTTCGCCGACTTGGAAAGCGATCCTTGCATAAATGCACCCACACCATGTCTCCAGGTGCAAAGGTGACCTTGTGCCTGCCGGAATTGTGTTGGGCCTCGTATTGCACCGTCCTTCGCTCTAGTTGCTCACGGGTTCGCCGGTGAAGCTCTTGAATTTGCGAGGCACGGTTGGCCGCGGACACGTGCTGGGCATCCTTGAGTGGGTGCTGCAGCATATCCAGGGGAGTCAATGGGTTTCTCCCATACACAACCTCAAAGGGTGTCAATCTTGTTGCTGAATGCCTGGACCTATTGTAAGAAAACTCAACAAGTGGAAGTAAGTCCTCCTAACGCCTGGGATTGGCCTTGAGCATGGTTCGGAGGAGGGCTCCTAGGGTTCTATTGGTGACTTCCGTTTGGCCATCGATTTGGGGGTGATATCTTATGGAAAATAAAAGTTTGGTCCCTAGCTTTTCCCAAAGTGTCCTCCAAAAGTGACCAACAAACTTCGTGTCTCTATCACTTACTATGGTCCTAGGCACACCATGTAACCTCATGACATACTAAAAAAATAGGTCGGTAATCTCACTAGCACTATGTGTGGTTTGGCAGGCTATGAAATTGGCCATCTTGGAAAACCTATCTACGACCACAAAAATTGAATCCTTGCCTTTTCTAGATTAAGGCAACCCGGTGATGAAATCCATGGATAAGTCTTCCCAAGGACCATGTGGAATGGGTAGGGGTGTGTATAAACCTTGGGGGCTCGACCTAGCTTTCCCTTTTTGACAACTCACACAACTCCTACAATACCTCCGAACTTGGGTAGTCATATGTGGCCAAAATAAATGCTCTCTCAACGCAGCCAAGGTCCTAGCAATCCCAAAGTGGCCTCGGCCATCGTGTGTCTCTTGAATGAGGAGGTGACTAATGGAAGAACTAGTGATACACAACCTCCCTGCCTTATATAGATACCCCTCATCCATAAAATATGACTCAAACTCACGGCTCTCAAGGCATCTCTCATGGATAGGCTTGAAAAACACATCAACCAAATACAAGTCCTTAAGTAAAGAAAAACCAAGTACTTTAGTTTGGAGATGTGTCAAGAGAGTATACCTTCAAGATAGTGCATTGGCTACCACGTTCTCCTTTCCTTTCTTGTGCACGACAACATATGGAAAGGTCTCCATAAATTCCACCCACCTAGCATGGCGTCGGTTGAGCGTTGTTTGGCCCTTGAGGAAACTTAGTGCCACGTGATCCGAGTGATTCAAGAACTCTCTAGGCCAAAGGTAGTGTTGCCATGTCTTGAGGACCCTAATCAAAGCATACAATTCCTTGTCGTAAGTAGGGTAGTTGAGTGTGGCCCTTGTGAGCTTCTCACTGAAGAATGCAATCGGCTTCCTCTCCTGGTAAAGGACACCTCCAATGCCAACATTGGAAGCATCACATTCTATCTCAAAATGCTTGGAGAAGTCTGGCAGCTGGAGAAGTGAAGCATGACACAAGGCCTCCTTCAAGGCCTCGAATTCTGCCTCATGTTTGGCAAGCCACACCACCGTGGCCCCTTTCTTGGTCAACTCGTGGAGCGGCACGGCAATGGAGCTAAAATCCTTGACAAAGCGGTGGTAGAAGCCAACCAACCCTAGAAAAGATCTCACCATGGTAGGGTTGGTCAGCGTTGGCCACTCCCTTATGGCCTTGACCTTCTCTTCATCAACACGCAACCCGTCTTTGGACACGACAAAGCCAAGGAAGTTGGTCGTGTCCGAGCAAAATGAACACTTCCCAAGGTTGGCAAAGAGCTTCTCCTTGAGTAGTGTCTCCAACACCTTTCTAAGGTGCTCGGTGTGATCCTGCAAGCTGCGTAAGTACACAAGAATATCGTCGAAATAAACAACAACAAAATGTCCCAAAAAATCTCTCAAAACATGGTTCATCAAACGCATAAAAGTGCTTGGGGCATTAGTGAGCCCAAATGGCATAACAAGCCACTCATAGAGACCATATTTGGTCTTGAACGCCGTCTTCCATTCATCCCCTTCCTTCATTCTGATTTGGTGGTAGCCACTCTACAAGTCAATCTTTGAAAACAATGTGGCACCATGGAGCTCATCGAGCATGTCATCAAGGCGAGGAATGGGGTGGTGGTACTTCACCGTGATTTGGTTGATGGCGCGGCAGTCCACACACATCCTCCACGAGCCATCCTTCTTTGGCACTAGAATCACGGGCACGGCACAAGGGCTAAGTCTCTCCTTGACATAGCCCTTGTCAAGCAAATCCTGGACTTGGCATTGGAGCTCCTTGGTTTCTTCTGGGCCAGCCTTCTAGGCAGCGCGGTTGGGCAAAGAGGCTCTAGGGATCAAGTCAATCTGGTGCTCGATCCCCCTCACTGGTGGCAGGCCCTGGGGCAGCTCCTCAGGCAGCACGTCGACAAACTCCAACAACAGCGCGACAACCTGCGACGATAAGGGCGTGTTGGCGGCGCGATCGTGGCTCGGAGTAGGCACCAGCAAGAAGCAAGGCATGTGACCCTTCAAGGGCTTGGTCATGTCACTAGGCCTCGCCAAAAGCAGCATGTGCTCGCAGCGCCCTTGCAATGTCGGCGTTGGCGGCGCTTCCAGGGCCAACTGTGGAGACAGCGAGGCATTGAGTGCGGAATGGTGGGCACTGGTGTTGGGGATCCCAGTGCTCGAGCCAGAATGGGTCATGCCTGGCTAGGTCTTCATGGGCCTTGGTTTGGCCTTCTTCGCGACAGAGTTCGTGGCGCCGACAGGCGGCAGAGAGGCGTTGGGCTGGCTAGGGTTGGCATTGAGATTTTTGGTGCCAGTGCCCGAGCCAGAAACAGTGTGGCCAGGATTGGGGTCGACACGCTGCGGTGGGCTCTACGGAGGTGCTTATGGCCTTGTCGTGGCGGCCTCGATGACCTTCTGTCGGTCACACTCTACCTGGTCCTACAATATCTCATTGGGAGACATAGGTAAGAGAGTCACTCACTTCTCGTGGTAAGTAAACACATAAGTGTTGAGATACCTATCGTGAAGCACGCGCCGGTCAAATTGCCATGGGAGCCCAAGCAAGAGATGTGTGGCGTCCATCGCAATGACATCACATAAAACTGAGTCATAATATTGACCAATGGAAAATAAGATGAGGCACTGTCGAGTGACAGTGTTACCTGAGCTAGACGAGATCCATTGAAGGCCGTAGGGTTGTGGGTGTGGTGTTGTCTCAAGGTTGAAATGCTTGACCACCTTGTCATTAATGATGTTGCAACAGCTACCGTCGTCAATGATGACACTAAGGGAGGTTGTCTTAACCATGCATCTTGTGTGAAAAAGGTTCTCGCGTTGGTCGACAAGGCTCGCCTCCTTGATCGTGAGAATATGTCGCGTCATAAGGCTCAGCGGCGTCCCGGCATGGAGCGCGGCGGGCTCACATGCGTAACCCTCCTCGTTGTCGTCCTCAAAGCCTTCCTCTACGGTCTCCAAGTGGGCCTCGTCCTCCTCCTCCACAGACTCGTATCCAGCGGCGGAGGCGGAGAAAAGCACCTTCTTGGCATTTGGGCAATCTCTTTTGTAATGCCCCCTCCCACCACATTTGAAGCACTCCAAGTCGCGCGCGTGCTCAGTGCCTTGTGGGGCTTGTCTGGGCGCGGGGGCGCGGCTGGCGATCGAGCTCGTCGGCGCGGCTTTGACATTGTGGCCTTGGCCATGCGCTGAAGAACCTATGGATGGGGAACGCACATTAGTCGAAGATAATTGACTAGATTGAGAATCATACATGCGTTGTCCATAAGTTTGGAAAGGGGATTGACGCTTTCGCACTTATTGGTGATGGTTTTGCATGGCCATGTGCGTAAGCGTGTTGAGATCCTTGATGGGCAAGATCTCCAATTGATCTCGGATGTTGACATTTAGACCACTCAAAAATTTGGTCCTCAAGGTCGAAGGCGTGACACTAATGGAAGCCTTGTAGTACATGTCCTCGAGTTGCGAGAAGAACTCAAGGGGCGTCTTTGAGCCTTGGCACGCCATGGCGATCTCTAGGCACATCTGGTTTCTGTAGTCACTTGGGACGTACTTCTGAGTCATGGAAAACTTCAATTGATGACATTCAGTGAGAGGCACCAAATTGCGCCTTATGTGATCATCCACGAAGCGATGCCACCAAACCCTAGCGGCGCCGCGGAAGTGGAGCGTGGCGGCGGCGACTTGTTCTTCCTCAGGTATGTGGCAATATAGCAAAGTGTATTCCGTGGCCTGTATCCATTCAAGAAACACAGCAGGGTCATATTCGCCAAAAAAATGATCAATTTTTACCTTAACCTCGTGGCGGTTGAGCCTTGGGGCGGCGCCTTGGTGAAACTGGGGCAAGCGCAGAGCTGGAATGTCCAAGGGTTGATATCCCTGGCCCTGGGCTTGCTGGAAGGGAGCATGGCCAAGCTGGCACCGGCCGCGGTCTCCACATCCACGTTGACCACCCATCGCGGCTGGTGGTTCCATTTCTGGGGCGTGATGGCGACGCTGATTGCCCTGAGGTGGCGCGACGCGGTGAACGTCATTTGGCATGTCGCGCCTATGATCCATGGCAACGCGCCCATCGTAGCCTGCATGGGCCTCAACGTGGCCTTGTTGCAACCTTGGCGGGGGAATCCAGTCGGCGGGCCTATCTTGCAGCTCCATAGGATCACCGAGTGGGGGGTGAAAATTCCTTGGGTTAACCATCCCAGAATCCTCCATCTCCTCGTCATCAAATTCCTCAAAGTCGTCATTGTGTAGAGGAGTGGTGGAGAAGTACCCATCCGAGCCATAGCGCGGCGTTCTTGCACTTTGGTGGCCTAGGTGGTCCTCCACGTCGAAGGGCACTGGGGTAGGTGGGACAGGCCAAGATGCGCCGCCATCGCCTGTCGCGCGCCGTTTGTGCCGACGCCTAGGGCTAGAATCGCGCTTGTTGAGTTGGCCGCGGTTGTCGCAAGGCGCGGAGGTGGGCACACGGCGGCGTCTTGACCTATCTGCGGCATACTTGTCATCAAAATTGTAGGGGTCAGAATACTCACCTTGGGAATCATGGGCCTCCTCATCGCCGCTGTTGTAGCCGATAGGCGGGGCTTTGGGCACGTAGCGCTCACGGGGTGAGACGTGCCCTTGTCGGCTCTCGATGACCGACTAGATGCATTGGAGGCGAGGCTGTTGGTGAGAGGTGGATAGCATCACACCTTTGCCTTTGTCCAGGCGCGCCGTGCTTGGGCCGACCACGGTTGGGCGAGGCAAGCCCGCTGCATCCGTCTCGGCTAGTGGCGTCGGCACTGGCCTTTGGCTTTGGAGTTGGGCCACTAGTTGTCGGAGCTCTTGAATCTCCCTTTGCTCAGCCGAGAGCTCCAAGATGGGATCTTGGTGGGGAGGGTCATCATGTTGGACGACGTCTTGAGGAGGGTTGTTGTTGTTGTTGTTGTCTCCTTGGGCATTACCACTAGTCGGCGTCGTGAGGCTACCTATCACAATGTGACCAGACATGGGGAGTAAAAACGAACAAGAGACAAGAAAACCAACAATCAAGCAAGCACTATCAAGTGACAAATGTTCACGTAGGTGGGCAAGGATGTATGGCCGTGAGGGCGGCTTAAGGCTAACACAAGAAAGGTGTGAGACGCAAGCACGAAATCAATCAAGACCAAGCAATCAAGTCCTAACCCTTACGCAAACATTCACAAACAAACAAGCTTACCTTCTAGGTGTCGATCTAGACGGTGGAGAGATAGAGAAATGAGCCAAGTCGAGGTGGAAAAGGGTTGCCTTATTTTGGCTTTCCCTTTTTTTTCTTTTTTTTTTAAATTAAGTCGTGTCTTTTTTTTTTTGAATTTCGACTTGACTTTTTTTTTTGAATTTGAATTGAGGAGATCTTTGACTTTACAAGATCTCAGACAAGAACAAATCAAACAAATAACGGCTTGGTAACTTAAGGAAAGAAAATCACTATAATTTCGGTGATTGGAGAGAGAAGATCTTTGGAGATATCGGCTAACAACCTAGTAGATATGGCAAGTAAGATATGCGAAAATCACGTAAGCAATCAAGCAATTAATCACTCAATCTCTGAAGATCTTCTGCTAGCAAATCACACCAATCTCGAAGGCAAGAAAAGATTAGGCCAAGGGACTTGCCTTGTGCAACCGATCGGACATGCAAGAGTGAAGAAAAAAAATTCGTAATAATGGAGGCGAAAGTAAGTAATGGACAAGAAAAATTTGTAGTGAACAATCGAAACTTGAATAGCGACTTACAAGATCAAAGGCTCTGATGCCAGTTGATGCGTCCCTATCTCCAAATGCCGGCACAAGTGTCGTGGCGGCGAGGATCCAGATCTTGATGTGAGTCGCCTTGCTTGTCTTCGAAGGTCGGCCGTGGAAACCTTGACTTTGGCCTTGTTGAATTGCACGAATGACTTCGAAGCGGGCACGTGAACAATAACCCTTGAGGTTTACTGACACAGTGATGACTGGGGACGGCAGCGAAGAGATGGGCGTCGCTGGGGGTGTCATAGACGAGCGAGGGCGCGAGCGGTGACACTAGCGGCGACGGTGATGGAGTGGGTGCGATAGTGGGTGCGATGGCGATGACAACGATGGGGATGGATCTCGAACGCGGCCTCAGGACTAGGCGCGTTAGTGGGATGGATGACTCGATGAATCGAGCAAGGCCGTAGCGTCGGCGACGGAGGTGAAGGAGATGAGAAGTTAGAAGTTGGTGACGTCGATCTAAGGAATGGAAGCAATTGGCTCTCAACAAATTACTTAGATTAAAAATGACGTAAACCAATACAAGGAGCCAAGTTTGGATTAAATAGAGACACGGCACTCGGATGGGCCGAGACACGCCTATGGGCTAGCCCACTAAACAATAGTGAAGCACACACCCAAAATAGAAAGGCTAAATATAGAAACTTACTAAAAATAGAAAATACTAAATGAAGAAAGTCTTAAAACAGCATGTGCCAATACATCCAATAAACCTCTAAATCCAAAATACCCTAAGGCTAGCACTTGCGCCTCGGAGGGCTTGGCAACGGCGACACGGGCGCGGCGAAGCAGGCACTGGAGAGGCGCGCTGGGGCGTGAGTGAGGCGCTGGCCTGGCCTAAGCTTGTAGGGGTTCCTCCAATGATGTGCCCTTGTCAGAAGCTGGAGTGCCCGACTGGATGTCATCTGGGCCTTGGACGGTGGTGAGGAGTCGAAGTGGAGGCGCGGCCTCGGGGGCTCCTTGGCTGGCAACTAGGCGCGTGACCAGGGATTGTGTGACCTTGGCAATGGCCTTGGCGCGAGCCCTGGTCACGGGCCCCTCACTCTTAATGCTCATGGAAGCCTCCTCTTCAGCGGCGGTCATGGCGGGTAGGGTCGCATCACTTGTCGACTTCCTCGATGTCACCAGTGATGGATGAAAAAGAGTGGCCGCAGTGATGAAAAGAGTGGCAGCGAAAATGAGGGGAGAGGGCGAGATGTAGGTCGAATGCTTCGTGAAAATGGGGGGAGAGTGGCCGCGGTGATGGAGGAGTGGCAGCGAAAATGGTTTTTTTTTTTTGTGGGGAGACGGCAAGAAGAAAGAAATGGAAGTGGTGGTGGTGGGTGAATTAGGTTTTACCGAGGGTAAAAGGGAACCTCAGTAATTTTTGTTTTATTTTTATTTAATAGTTTTACATATTTCGTGTTTTAGGATATGAAACTTAAATTAATTTTATATTTTGTAATATTAAATTATTTATTGTTGTTTTATTAAACTATTATTAAATTTTAGGTTCATAAGTCAATCTGTTCTTTTTTTTATAGCATACGTGAATCTAGTTATTCTTTTTTTTTGGGTGAAAAGTGAATCTGGTTATTATATTCCATGCCTTGATAAAACAAATATTTATTTTGATTTTATATTATAAAATAGTGCTATTCTAATAAATACAATTTTTAAATAAAAAAAATATTTACATGTTGAGTTGATACAAAGCATATTTTTACAGTAAGGATTACACCCGTAAAAAAACATACACCATGTATGTCTTACTGTAAAAATGTAAGATAGATATGCATTCATATCGTATGAATATATACGCCCAGTACAACTTACTGTAAAAAGAATTTACTATGTGCGTTGATGTTGTAAGAAAAAATACACCCCGTATATCTTACTGTAAGAACGTTAATTATCTGAATTTCTGTTGTACAAATTTATACCCTCGTATAACCTGTTGTACAATTGATGAACTTTGCATCCGTGTTGTGGAAAAACATAATTTAGTCAAACGTTATCATTTGATAAAATGTTAAATGTACTTCACTATTAGTTACGTATAAAAACAATTCATGATTATGTAAGATTAGATGGCTAATCTAATCAAAATAAGAAGGAATTTTAAATATACTGCCCATAATGCAAATACAAATTAATAATAGCACGCACACTACAAAGCACACTTGATAACCTCAAACAAAATCTAAAAATCCTAAACCCTTACACCACAAAATGACAAACATAAACAAAAGCATCTGACATAACAATAACAAAGTAAATGTCATGAGATAACAACTAACAACTAATCTATATTGATGGGATCAGGATCATGACATTCAAACCATCTCTCGTTATAATCCTGATGGACTCTAAGAGAATCAAAACCAACTATTACATTATCATAGTTGAATGTTGTGAAGTTCACTTCATACCGATTGTTGCTCTCGTATCCTTGTATTGTACCATACCACCAAGCATCTCTCGACCATACATCAACATGTTGTCATATGTGATAAGACATTCTTCCGAGTTTAAGAGGACGGGGACGCAACAACCCAAAAGGTACAACTTCCATAAGCTCTCCAGAATTGTCATTGTTCATCAATCTCGTGTATTTCACATTGTAATGACCTCTTAATGGTAAGGCTTCAATTATCGTGGCCTCATGATTTGACCCTAAAAGCCCTTCTTCCGATCCAACTACTTCAACCACTCTACCGGTGGAAAGGGTCATCAATTTGGAAATGTGTAGTCATTGGTCTAAAATGCATACATACATAACAAATAAGGTAATCTTATATATACAAGTAAATAAATGAAACCATATAACGGATAAGGTATGACATCTGAATTTATACTCAAACAAACTAAGGATGGACAAAAGTAGACCGGACCGTAAATTTACGGTCCGGTCCACGGTCCAAGAATTTTTCATTTTCGGTCTTAGGGTCCAGTCCGGTCTGGACCGTAATTTTTACGGTCCGGACTGGTCGGACCGTAAAAATAAAAAAAAGGTTTAAAACTTTTTTGGGCGTAATTTTTACGGTCCGGTCCATATTTTTTGTGGTCCGGTCCGGACCGTAATCAAACAATTTAAATGTCGAAAATTATGAAATCTGGTCTTTCCGGTCAGAACCGTATCGAACAGGACCGAAAAAAGGACCGGACCGTATTGGTCCGATCCGGATCACGGTCCATACATTAAATTTTTTACGGTCCGCCGGTCTGGACCGGACCGAATGCCTATCCTTAAAACAAACAAATTAGGAAGATAAGAACTGCAAGTCCATTCATTTTACATTTGTGCAGCAGGAGTTTATAAATCTTACCTTAGCTTGATCGCCATTAACTCCCTTATTGCCTTACTTGTTTATATGGAAGTCCATTCATTTTACATTTGGGACCACTTTCATATGATGACATTGATCCCAGGCGACCGATAACATCTACATATAAAGATCAAGCGTTACAAAGTTTGGGGGTATATATTATTTCCCTGAAAAAATAGTTGAGATATACTATACATGCTCACCAACTAAGTAGTCGACATCTGCTTGCTTTGAGTTGATGTGATGAAATTCAACAAACCTGAATGCATGCTTCTTAATCCGTAAATCATCTATCGGGGTAACGACGGTAAGGAATGTAAACTTCAACCTATACGCATGATTTGAAAAATGATAGTGCCTGCTATTATTTCTGATCACGTCAAAGTTTTTGATTGTATACGTGAGCCCTTCCTTTAGATCTTCAGAGAAATGTCGTACCATGTGTCTAGGTACAACTACTTCAATTATGGAATTCTATCAAGGAAAATAAATGCATTGTAAGAAGATCATAAATTATTTAGTAAGCATCAAATATAGTAAAAAAATGTCAAATATAGTAAAGCTAAACTAAGAATACCTTTTCATCCATCGAGACAAGAATTATCTCATTGAAACGGTCGTTTAAGGAAGGCCACCGATTATGTGTACCGACAATTTGATTTTCCATATTACTTTGCTTCTATCAATGCTATTGCATCATACTCAAACCCCATAACAATGTTTCCTATAAAAGAATTTACAAAACAATATATACAAGATCAAAATTAATATATGAAGATCATGATAAAAGCACATATATTAGTGTGCTTAACTGGAGACACAGAGAACTCTCTTTGCTAAAGACCAAAACACTTCTAGAAGTATAATTCAGTGGATTTAAAGAAATTTGAGTAGGCTATAACTGTCCTCATCCATGGTTCCTCCAACATGAACGGTTGAAATGAAAATGGTGAGAACATGGATCATGCTTACAGTTAAGGAGGTCAAGGTGTGAGGATTTTCATGAATTTTTTTATAAAGTTGTTGAAAGTAGTGATCAGTTTTTTAATAAGGAATTAATTTAGAACTGTTTTTTACGTAGGCAAAGTTTAACTTGACATAATTTGTATGCAATTATATGGCTGAAAAAATAAGAATCAATTTGAGCCAACAATATTAATATTTCTTCATAATAAAGTACACTACAAAGCACACTTGCATGACCTCAAATAATATTAAAATGAGAGCAGAAAATCTTCTTTATTATGCAAATAACATTGAGGAAAAGCTAAATGTTCATGAGCCAACAATCATGAAGGAAAAAATCTACAAAAAACAATTCTAGCATAACTTGACAATTAATATTTGAATTTGCTATGATCATGGGTCTTTTTCAACTTTCACTGTCACTGGTTTCTTCCTTCGTCCCAGCTGGACTTCATATGTTTCATCTTCACTGTCAACGTGAACTATATCACGACCTCGCTTAATCGAAGTAGTCCTTGAATCCGATGGATTTATCATTTATTCCAGGTCAACCTCAACATTGTCATCATCACTTTCGAGCTTAACTACATCATTCCCAGACTTGGTTGTGGTACTTCCAACACCAGATGACATTTGCGAATGAACACCAGCGTCCAAAGTGTATGATTCAGACTCACCCTAAGTATAAAAACATAAACCATATAAATGTAAAATGGTTTTTTCTGGTATGATTTACTATACCTTATAAGAAAATGATAATAATTATATTATCTCTAGAACATCTTGGCATGTTTGAAACGAATTAATCAACTTCTCTTCAGTGCTTATTTGCTTTACAAGATATGATAATGTAGATGATTCACGATTATCAATATCGTTGTTTGAAATCTGTATTGCAAAGAGCATCTTTTTTCCAATAAGAACATTGATGTCATCAAGAAATGTATCATCATCTTCAACCTGTTGAGATATGGATAATCATGATATAACGACAATACGTAGAATGTTCTTATAAAGTAACCAAATCATTTGATAGCATGTCCGTATAAAATAGCACAAGGATCGTGAATGGCGCGCACTTAGGGTAGATTGTTCTTCGATTAAGGATGTCATTGGCTTTTTTATCAGCTGGGAGGCTTCCTTATGAAATATGGTCACAAGTGTACTGCCACTATCATCATTCACACGTGCTTTAAGCCTAAACCTACAAAGTGTAAGTAAAAGTAGTACATGATTATTAAGTATGTCCAATCCTTAATGTATATAGATTTTAAAACAAATGAAACGAAAATTAAATTTACATAACAATTTAATTAAACGTGCCTTGGATATGGAAACTTGACAACTGAATCACAAGTACCACAAGAAAAATGTTCTCCGTCATAATCAAGCTTTTTCATGCACTGTTTGCAAGCATTGTAATACCACTTAAACTTATGTTGTCAATTCTCGATGGATGCAACTACCACATAAACAGATGCATGTAAATAATATATATATATAAGAAGTTTCAAGTAAAGCTTGCATAATCATGAAGTATTGAAAGTAACTTGTATATAAGTAAAACACAAATACCTTTTTTGTTTCATTCAAAAATTTGACACATGTTTTCTGATCAAGCTTAAAGTAGTCTGATGTAGCGGATAATGAGCTCTTAATTGAGGATTGTGTACATGTATTCATTGAATCACCATCATTAGTAGCACTCCAACTATATCATATAATAATAGTAAACTTTAAAAGTCACCAATATATCAATGACGCAAAATAGGTGAAAAAATCAAAGTGGGATAATATTATAGATATGAAATAACCGTTTCTTAAATTCATCAACTTCTGGTAGATTCTGATCGAGAATCAATTGAGTCCCACAAAATGCATTAGTCAATTTAGTGACACCTATCAAATAGGGGCAACCAAAGAAAATATTGTTATTAGGGGCAAACAAATAAAATAGTGTACCAATTTATATATATCATAGCAAGCTCTAAATGTGCATGAGAATAGTCATACCTCCAACCATATGCGGTTTAACAAACTTCATGATAATAACCATACCACTATCTCCATGTTGTTTTACATAATTATGCAACTCCTCAGCATAGGGATTCCAAAGGGTGCATATGATATTCTCATTTCTACCATAATTTCAGTAAACAAAATAGATTGATATTAATGAAGAAATACTTGCATTGTAGTAGCAAAACATAAAAAAGGCAATAATAATAAACTTACTTATGATCTTGGAGCTCTAACCTGAATTCTTCTTTTGTCTTTTCCAACATCTCCTCCCCCAAGTGGCTCAAGTTTTAGCAAGTAACCAATCACGTCTTCATGTTTAATGAATAAAAAGAAAGTAAATATTGCATATGTTAGGGAAACAATATAATCAAAAGGACATCATATATTAAACTTACCGACTAAGTAATTCATATCCAACTTATTACACTTGACCTCTTCAAAAGGGATGAAACGAAAATCGTGTAGAGGAATATTCACTCCATTAAACTCCGTTACATTAGTAAAAGAGTTGAACTTTATCTTGAATGGATGAGAAGTGTATATGTACTGATTATTGTTTGGAATGACATTGAAGGCCTTGATAACATATGCCTCACCAACAAATAACTTAGACATCCATTTGTCGACAAAATTTTTGGGAACAAACGCTTGAATGGAATGACCCTGGTATATTAATTCAAGTTAATGGTGTAATATATTACTAAATAATCACACAAAAATATATTGGAAGACTTAATACATGGTCATCAATAAACACCATTTGCATTGTATCAATTTGGTTTGGACCCTTAAATGATGTCGTCCAAAGATGGACAATACGAATCGCAATTTTCCATGAGTCTTTTGAGGAATCAATAGCATCTACGTTATCAAATTTGGACCTTATTTCAGTCCTATAAAAAAATACGTGATGTTGGTAAATAAATCATACAGAATAATTATAAAATTGAACAAACACAAAACAACACCCATTACATGATAAGTTGCATGTGAAAGAAGAAGATTCATCGTATAACAAAATAGTAGGTGAATTAGTGTTTATTTAGTAGTACTACGTACAAAGAAGAAGAGTGCATATTTACCTAGTGTCTAAAGGAGAGCGTTGATGAATAAGTAGAAGGCCACTATATACCGAATATATATGAAAGTTTGTGAACAATCAGTAGAATCTTTAGGTAGTTTTATAGGATATTTGTTTAGATTAAAAATGTACAAAAATATTAAAACAATACAGCTAATACAAAGTATAATCTTTTAGGTAGTTTTAGAGGATATTTATTTATTTTAAAAAAATTGTACGTATCTATAGATTTACCTTTTGAAATTCAAAAGTTCATACGTATCTTTAGATTTACCTTTGGAAATTCAAAAAAATATTTTAAGATTTATCTTTTGAACTCCAATATACAACAATGTAAAAACGGAGTAAGTTTGATTTTTTGCCGTTATAATCGATATGGGCCGTATAACTTGCTGTAAATACTGAATGAATTTGCAGTTATGCAGTTATGCAGTAACAATATATACAACTGTATATGTTTCTATACAAAGTGAGATATTTTAGGTAGTTTAGAGGATATTTGTTAAGATTAAAATTGTAAAAAATATTAAAACAATATAACTAATATAAAATAGAATCTTTTAGGTAGTTTTAGAGGATATTTATTTAGAAAAAAATAAATTGTACATATCTATAGATGTACCTTTTGAAATTCAAAAGTTCGTATGTATCTTTAGATTTACCTTTGGAAATTAGGGTTTAGGAACTTAAGATTTATATTTTGAACTCTGATATACAGCAATTATACGTATCTATAGATTTAGTTTCAAAATTCAAAAATATTTGAATATTTATCTTTTGAACTCCAATATACAACAATGTAAAAACGGAGTAAGTTTGAATTTTTGCCGTAAAAATGGATATGGGTCGTATACCTTGCTATAAATACTGAATGAATTTGCAGTTATGCAGTAACAATCTATACGGTTGTATATGTTTCTGTACAAAGTGAGAAATTTTGGATTCGTTCTGAACAAATGTATACACTAGTTTGTTATGAACAAATATAACTTCAAAAGTGAACATATTTACATTAGTTCATATGAACAATATCCAAAAAACATAAGAACTTCAATAACAACGTATTTACAAGGCCATCTAAATCTCTTAAGATTCATCATCATCATCAATGGGTAACTCTGAACAACAAAGGGGGCACAAGTGGCTCTTGCAAAGCCATTCCCTGATACGTTCTGAATGGAACGTATAATGGCAAGGCATCCGCGTTACTATAAGATCAGGGACAAAGTTGTCAAGACAAATCGCACATGGATCACAATCTGTATCGTAAATTGTCACTTGGTCAAGAGATTTTATAACAGATTAACTTGGCAGACGCTACACAAATATCGGCTCGGTGGGTATTGTATGATCATCATTACTTGAAGAGTTACTATCAAAGAAAAATGGAAATTATCAAAGACAAATCTGAAAATCTAAATGAAGAAGACAAAATCCATAGATTGGATACATACTCAGGGTAAGTGGAGACATGTTGATTGAGTTCATAAAAAGCCTCCCAGTCACGATAATGTAAATCGTCGGAATCATCATGTGTACTGATGTGAATGATAATAGTTGGGATAAATGATGATTCCATGGCCTCTCTCTCCTGATGCACACAATCAGCTATATAGTTCTAAATACAATTGATTGCAAAAATGCGTTGAATACAATAAGGCACATTGGTGTCAGTCAAGAGTCGAACAACTCCTTCATAACTTGGAGGTATTCCAGTCCAAGAAGATGATGCAAAAAATCCATTAACTTGCATTTCTATAACCTCATAGTATGTAATTTCAATGGTACTCTGCACATCAACATGGAATGCAGCTGAAACGTGAACGTAATAATCCCCACAACAAACGTGGTATCCGTACTGCATTGTGGGTGGAGGAACCATGGTTTGTCTGCAAAACAAAAGATAAAAACACAATATGATAGCAAAATATTATGCAATAATACTCGTCCTTAAATCTACCACTTCCTGTACAATCATGTTTCTGTAGAACAATTCATCATCTCATGTATCTCATTTACCTCTATGAAAGTTGACAAACAGTAAGGCCTAATAGAATATATTGCAAATTGGTTGCTCCAGATAGATGATACAATCAATGCCAATATCCTGCAAAATTCCATAAATAAAGATTTGTAGGGCCTAAGCTTGAAAGAAATAAGTAGAAAATGACATCACCAACTCAAATTATACAATGAACATTTAATGGCCAATCTATGCGTAATCATCAGCAAACAATTAAGTGTTTTTCATACAAACCTCAAAGACAATATACATGTAATGCTTGCCTCCTGATGATATTATCTAACTGAAAACGCTTGAGTTCTTCACCCTTCTCACTACCCCTACATGATTAATAATATAAATTCAGTATACAAATTAGGCCACCAAAAAAATTCGGAAGTCACCCCCAAAGATTTCTAATTCATTGGGGTGGAAGAGAATCAGTATAAATGGTAAAAAAAATCACTATTCTAAGCAGAGCACAATTGGGATGCAAACCACAACTTAAATAACAGAGATCTTCACATTCACCAAATATTGAGATAAGGAGCAGATTATAGACTTAAGAATCGAAATAAACAATGGATAATTTGTATACCACGTTTATGTCATCAACCGAATCAGCCTTGAAATTACAACTCCCAAGTAGACCCTTTATGTCATCAATTCTCTAGTCCTCTGTGACTTCTGCTACTTCCTCAAGAACTGTTTATCCAAATCAAGTGCTTCAGCCTGATTAATTAAAGATATGAAAGAAACATCAGAGATATAGATTATGGAAGGGAAAAAAAGGAAAAAGAAGGGAGCGAAGTCGACCGGGAAGGGAACGAAGTCTTCTTTAAGAATTGGCAAAGCTCCTTCTTTGTTGCTTGCGGTATACGAACTATAAGCACATAATAGCCCATAAATAAGGGTTCTAGATACAAGATTTCAATTTGGAAAAAAGAATCAGTGCGAGTAGATAACTCAGACCTGGAAACAAGAGGAAAATTCCAAACCCGGTAAGGTTGTCCTCCTTCCGGTAATTCCAAATCACCTTCACAAAGCCAATTAATCAAGCTCGGATTCTCAGAGCAATTAAATCAATTTCTCATAGCAAGTTCCGTATGAAATAAGGATAGAGAGAACGTACCTAAGGAATTGGGAATGTTGAGGAGATAAATCGGCGGCGGAGGCAAGGGTTCCGGTGAAGGGAGCAATGGCTTCAATTAGAAATTAGAAGAAACAACAGATTTGGCCAAATCCAACAATTTCGAATGGAAATCTTACAATTCAAGAGCGACTGGCCTCTTTGGTCTCTTGGAGAGAAGAAATGCGGAAGGGAAGAGCGAAGTTTGCGCCTGGAAAGGGAGCGAACTCTACGTCGGGGAATGGAGCGAAGTCGACGCCGACAAAGGAAGCAAAGTCGACGCCGGCAAAGGAAGCAAAATCCAACTACGGTTTGAGAGCTAAATCGAGAGAAATCCCCCATATTGAAGTTTAGACAGAGAGGAGAAATAACCTCTTCAGTTGCAGTTGTGAAGGAGAACGTGGGTAGGGAAGGAGTTACAAAGAGAGTGGGTGGTTGGAGAGGCTGAAAGAAGGGGATTAAAAGTAAAAAACATTTATAAAAAAAAAGGCTAGAAGAGGGTGCCACATAGCGGAAGGAGGGGGGTGGGGAAGGGGTTTGTTTTAATTTTATTATAGATTGATGTTCTGAAACACTTTCACAGGTTTGCAATGCATAAGCTGGGCCTATCATCAAGAAAGCCTTTTAAGAAATGTGTAAGATTTGTTGGAGAGGTCTCAATTCCAGATAACTTTTGTACATTGAACTTCTTTTTTTTACTTTACTTCTTTTGAATTGTGAGTCTTAGATACACATCTGAAGTTGCATATTTCTTATTGAAGGTTTTGTGGAAGTTTCATCCACATGGAGATACTGTTGTCTATGATTCATTGGTGCTAATGGCCCAGGTAAAACTAATATGAAATTTCAATCACGCCTATCATGTCATATTGTCTAGCTTACTATATTAGTGAATGACTCATCACTATTTGTACAATACCTATGCTATCAGGCTGGCTGGTGAAAGATACTACAATTCAAGAAGGACGCAATCTAGCTGATGGGTCTGAACCAACAAATGCATTCAAGGACAGATGAAACTATAATTTTACAATGATTTATACTATATCATGGAATATTTTAGAACTGTTTTATGATTTCTCTAGGTAGGTAATGAAGCAGATGCATGAATATGCAGGACGAACAAAGAGTACCATACAACTACACCCGATATCTGGTTGAATCATATGCATGTAAAACTGAATTTGAAGGTGGTATTCTTTCATCTGTTTTGATGGTCCTACTAACTTTAGATAAGAGGGTTTTGCGGAGTTGAGGTGTCAAATGACATTAGTTTGAGACTCTTTGTTCTTACTTATGCTTTTTTGCTCCAAAGCTCAACTTATGAAAGTTCATTTGAAAGGTAAATTTATCCAAGTTCAGGTGCAAATAGTGAATAACTCTCAAAACATTCCTCAATGCTTGTCAAGACTATCAAGGTCAATGCTTACTTGTATTGTATTAAGGCATTGAGAAATTAGTTTATGAATTTGAGACATGCTCCTCCCATCTTATGTAATGTATATGATGTTGTTTCTGATGATGATGTGTTTTTATTATGAGAACATGAGGGATAGAGTTCATCAAAAATAAAAATAAAAAATAAATGATTTTGAATTGTTCAGATACATTAACTGGGTTGCTTTGATGATATTGGAACACAAACATCATTAAATGCAAATCCAGGATAGTCGCTTCTGAGATCTCCAAGTAAAGCTCTCAGAAGTTCATCATTGATGAAATCAATGTGATGTTAGAATCTCCCTTACTAACGAGCTATAGTAAAACAGTTTCTGGAAATGTACGGTTAGCCTTTAGATCACTAAGAATTGCCACATTCAAATGTTGGATATTATTTCATGTTTCCTCTTTGACCCTCTAAGAGTAGATTAATCTCCTGATTCCGTGTATCACAGTGAACTTTCTACCTTGCCTAGGCAGGGTAAAAAAAAACAAGTGGGATTGACTTATAGGCAGTGAAGTGACAATTTATTAAAGGCTCAATTTGACATCTTAATCACACAAAAAGACAATATACTAAATGACATTTTTGTTTGACCATCTTCCCCTTATTGGAGGTTTGGATGCACATTCTTTCTTGCATCTATTATTGCAAGGTAGAATTTATCACAAAGGTACCTCCTATACAAGGCCACTTACAAAAAAATATAAAGGGAAAAAATAAAAATATTTGTTCTTTCCCTTGTTCTATTTTCATCCTGTCCTGTTTTAATCCTTGCAAACCTCAATTTTCAGATCTCAGGTACAAACTTCCTCCTTCAACAAACAAGAAACACATTTCCCCTTCTTCAACGCCACCAACACTCATGAGTAAAGGAATGATCTCTGCTTGAATCCTTGCAGTAATCATAGATTATGAACCTTCTCTGAACCCATCTCATTGCCCAAAACTACTACTTGCTCAGGCCACCAGATTCAGAGGAGGAAATCGAGACAGGGCGACACCAGAGTGGGGCGTAGGCAGAACAGCCGCTTAGCTTGAAGTTCTTATACTGACCCACAAAAGGTTGGTACCTATAATAAGCCTTGTATTTACCAAGCAAACACTCCGTTTCAGTCCTCTGCGGTTGTTCTTGGTGATCTGTGGTGGTCCAGATCTTCGGGTGCGCAAGACAAAAATGATTCGAGGAGCACCGAAGGAGGAGACTATGCTATCTGAATTGTCGGTGGAAGAAGGATGTGTTGAACCTGACTCAAGGTCAAATGGGCCAATTTGGGCCTCGAATAGAGTACAATAGGTGGAGCCCAAGAGTAATTTAGCAGTATTATATGAAATAAAGTGAAAAACTATTGTTCCTAAGGGAACTGCAATATTTAGAGTTTTTTTGTAAAATTAGCATTATATTTAGTTGATAGTTAATAATTTGTATTATTTAAACCTATTTTTCCTTACATCATTGAAAACATATAATTAGATTATACTTATAAATAAATAGAAAAAATATAAAAGACTTCGTGCAAAACACAGATTCATTAACTAATTAGTATACTAATCTGATAATGAGAATAAAGCGTGACATAATTAAAGTGATTAGAGCACCCACAAAAAACAAGCTCAAAATTTCTTTAAATTAAATAAAGTATGACAAATTAAAACTTTTTGAGAATGAGAATTTCTCAAAAATTCATAATAATTCTCTAAGACTATTTTTGAAAAGTTTAAAAATTGTCAGATAAAAATCTAATTTTTCCTTTATTTTTTTAAATATGTGAATGGCCTTATATTTAAAATTCTGTTAGAATTTTGACTATATCATATTCCCCCAAATCTTTTCAAAAAATTTAATTCATTGAGTTGACATTAGTTCCAATCCAACTTGACATATTATGTTCTTAATTGTCATAAGGACATCACAATGCAGAGACGGTGAGTTTCTTTTCCCATAAACAAATAAAGAAAAAATCTACATATTAAGTTTGTATCAGATTTTTATAAATTTGGTTCTTTTATTTAGAGTAAGAGTTTCATATCAACCCAAAGACCCTTGTATTATGATTTTTTTGACACATCCTCTCTAAATATATATTCATGGTTGCTATTTAACGCCCACTCTATATTTTTTCATAGCGTCCACTCTACGACCGTGAATTGATCACGGAGGAACTGCATCCGTCTGTGGTCAATTCACGGACAAAATGTGTTCCTCCATGGTTAACTCACTATTGGATGCAGCTCCTCCGTGGTCAACTCACGGAGGAACCGCGTTCATCCGTAACGGTGGGACGTCATCTTCTTCCTCATAAGACGCAGTTGTTCATTCGTCTCAAGAAATCAACCTGATAGCAACAAGAAATCAACCCCAAATCTATCTGAATCATATCCATTATACATTTTATTCATCTATAGACTTAAAACTTTGAATTTATAAGACAAATTAGGTCAATAATACCCAAAATTCAATCTTGAAAATTTGTTTAAACCCTAACTATGAATTTACAAAATTAGTTGATAAACTTATATTTTCTTGGAGATGGTTGGTTGATTCTTAAGTGTGGCACCTCCTTGATCCAAATTGATGGCAATTTAGTGGCTAAGTGAGGAAGAAATGGTTGATTTTTTATGGCTTGTGAGATGGGAAATGGAAGAAAGAAAGAGAGGTGGGAGATGGGAAATGAAAGTGAGGAAAAAAATGAGGGTGACAAGGTTGTAATTTTAGAACAAATTTCTTATATATGTGTAGAGGGGGCTATATTTAGAAAAATAGAGTATGCTCTATTTAGCAATGGCTTATATTTTTTATCTTTTCTAATTTCAAAAGGAAGAAACTCACCGCCTCTCTATTGTAGATGTTCTAAAGGCTCCGTACACTAATGCTTTTTTAGACTAAAATAATTTGATTTTTTTTATCTACTTAATGAATGTTCAATAAAAAATCAATCTAGCTTAGAGTGCTTGTATTAAATGAAGAACTTTGCAGTTTTTCTAATATTACCCCCAAGATTTTGAAGATTTACAAGTTAAATTTAACCATTTTCTTATTTCATCTTGTAATATAGAACATCAACTACATATTTTGTATAAATAACTTGATAAATCCAACTTTAACTAATCATTTAGCTCTAGCTTCATCTCCATATACTCATTCTGCTCTAGCTTCATCTACTCATTCAGTTTCAACTCTTATTTTAACATGATATACCAAACAAAGCTTGCCCACACAAAATTCAAAATGAACTTTCAATAAAACATAAGCATTTATTTCCTATGAGGGTTAATATAATCAATATCTATGTAGAGAGACGCTCCGGTAAAACGAGAGTTATGGTAAAAAGGAAGTATTAATCTGGAGCGTTGGATTGATGATGATGAATGGTTGGATGATTGAGCCTTATAATAGATATGGTAGGGGTGTAACCATCAAATCTACTCTAATAAGACAACTATTTAATTTTTAATTAGGAAAATATAATAAATGAGGTTGTTAGATGAGAGAGAAAATACAATATTTTCTCTTTCCTAAAATCGCCCCATTTTGATGATACATTTTCTTCTTCTTCAACGATTTTTCAGCGTTCATGAATATCGATCACGTCTTTATGAATATCGTTCATGCATTTATGAATATCGATGGATGTGAATATCTCCACTTAAAACATGAATATTGTAACACCCCCAAATCTTAACCCATTTGGAAAGGTATTACCGCCAGTGACCCCAGTATTCCTTACCGAGATCACCCAAGGCTTTACCGGATTAAATACAATTTAAGGCATACAATGATACATAATGATCAAAGTATCCAAATCAAAACATCAATCAAATGAAACATGAGTTACGGGATTACAACCCAATCCCGAATAGGTCAAACACAGAGTTCAAACAAAGTACATCGGAAGACAAATAAAAGATTTTACAAACGGGGTTGTGATCGTGATGATCACCTGCCCAAGGATCTCAACCTGATTAAAAGCAATTATTAAAACATCCAAAAACAACCGTCGTCTTCATAGTCAATCTAGTCTCCTCAAATCTTCACTCTATCTGATGTGCCGAATCGAACGGATGACACCAGCCAACCATGCAAGGGAAAACATTGGTTGGTTAGTCTAACTGAATAGACTAGCAAGGGTACAAAGCAGACTGGTTCGAAGCAGTCATATTAGGTTATACTCATCGCTTCTCGGATAATAACCGATAACGGTAGTCAACCATCATATTCCTACTGGAATAAACAAGAGGTATGCACAAGAGAAGATTCTGGAAGACTGAATCTTCACATAAATCGACTCGAAAGAAGACTCCAACGGAAGTGAGTCTTTAAGGAAGAAATGACAAATCTGGAATAATACAGAATCATTCAACAATGATTTAAAAGTTGACTGAGATGCTTCGGTTCACGACCAACCTCATCGCCTACAGCGAATCCAGATTGGAAAGAGAACGTACTACATTCAAGTCTAGATCTTACAGAACCACATAACGATTTAAAAACTGACTAAGATGTTTCGGTTCACGACCAACCTCATCGCTTATCACGAATCCAGATTGGAAAGAGAACGTACTCTGATCAAAGTCGAGACGAGTTTTCCTAGCTGTACTATAACTTAGCTGCACTACTCGCCCAAGGTATATTAATCATGTGCACTCGGGCACTTATCTTATTTAATTCCAAAACGAGCATTACGTTATAAGCTTTTACATCTCCACACAAGAGATATCGGATCTCCTCACAAGAGATATCGAAGGGATGAACCCTGGAAGATTTGGCACTAGCGAAGTGCGCCTATCCTGTGAAAGGGTATGGTCATGACCAAAGAGAAAGTACTGGGGACGAACCACCAAGTACCAGTTATAAAGAAATAGCTAAACCCCCTCAAGGTACATAGCGTTCCTAGCCACTAGTGCTAACTAAATAGTACAGCACAACAACGGTTACTGGATAAATCCACATAAAGGCCCGAAAGGCGATCACAGATAATAGCGTTGTTCTAACAGATATACAACCTATTATATGATTTTCAAAATAGTTTAACAAAACCGTTTCCAGACAAACATAATATTCATTCCAAATTAATTACTCAGATAAACTACTGATAATTAATGTAAATATGGAACGAATGAGCAAGAGTGAACCACCACTTGCCTTAATCCGCAGAATAGTCTAACGACGTCAACTGGATTCCGGGCTCGACACGGTATAGTTCCGACAGCACAACAACCTTCGAGTCGACCCATAAAAGGAACCCTAAGTTAGATCTGACATAAACAGTACGAATCTAAACACGGCGAAAGAACACGAAAGGAAAGACGCCACGACGACAACCAACCAAGCCAAAGCCACGAAGGCGTTCTGGGCTCTGGCGGCGGTCGCCGTTCTTGGCGGCGGTCGCCGTGAAGAACACGGCCGACTGAAACGAGAGAAATCTCACCCCAACACGAGCGGTTCGGCCTCCCTCGACTTGCTTTGGCTTCTAACCTCCAAGGCTAACCAAAAGCTTCACAAAGGCACTCTGGAAACACACCACAACACCTCCGGCGAGCACAAGAAAACCGACGAAACTCAACTCACTTTGAGGGAGAATTTTGGCAGCGATTCGGGGTTGTAGATTACCCAAAACCCATGCCCAAGCACCTCTATATATAGGCAAACCCCAAGGAGTACCCAGCAAACCCTAAGACGCGGCAAACGACGCAACGGCGCACCTCGAACGACGCCGGCGACCGACGGGCAAAGCCCACTGGACAATCACGGCGGTCGCCGTGATTTTGCCTGCGGCGGGCACGCGGCGGTCGCCGTAAATGCGGCGGTCGCCGTCGCTAGGCCTGTCGCGGCCAGCTAGAAGCTGACACGCTGACTTCTCAGGCCCAACCACGGCGGTCGCCGTTTCTGAACGGCGGTCGCCGTTTCCCCCTTTTCCCGCCCATTCAGCTTTGAACGAACCTGACGTTAAACCGGGATAAAAATTATCGTACGCGAACGACAATTAAACTCCAAGGCATGATGTCTGTATATTATTTCACTGAGAAAAATCTTACAGATACAGAGCACATTACAGAATGTCTCAAGCTACCTGAATTAAATCTGACGTACACAACGGGTACTCGGGAAAATTCCATAATTCCCAGAATAACCTTACAAAAATACGGGGTATCACATCACCTCCCCCTTAAAAGAAGTTTTGACCCCGAAACTTGGCCGAAAAACAACTCGGGAAAGTGTCTGAGCATCTCTGCCTCGGTTTCCCAAGTAACTTCCTTAGTCCCATACCTGGACCACAGAACTCATACCAACAGTACGATCTCGTTGCACAGTCGCTTCACACGACGTTCGAGAATGCACACTGGCATCTCCTCTCAAGAACCATTTGCCTGAATCTCGACATCCTTATAGCTCAGCCTACGAGACTCATCTTGGCATGAATATCCTTAGCAATGATACGTGGAACACATTATACACTGGGTATGCCGATGGCGACAATGCCAAACGGTACGTTAGAGATCTTACTCTATCCAGGATCTTGAATGGTCCCATGTAGTGAGGGTTAAGCTTTCCACGCTTACCAAACCTGAAAACATCCTTGGGTGGCGATACTGTGACAAGTACCTTGCCACCAACCTCAAACTTAACACTTTAACGCTTCTGATCTGTGTAAAACTTTTGTCGACTCTGAGCGGTCAACAACCTCTGTCTACTCAGAGCAATGTTCGAAGTTGTCCTTTCGACCAACTCTGGTCCAAGTAGAACCTTGTCGGCGTACTCAACCCAACAAATCTGAGATCTACCTCTGTGACCATACAAAGCTTCAAACGGAGCCATCTTGATTGTAGCATGCCAGCTATTATCGTACGCGAGCTCAATCAGACTTAGGCTGTCTTCCCAGCTAGTCGGATGATCGAGTACGTATGCTTCTTAGCATATCCTCCAGGGTCTAGATGGTCTTTCAGACTGACCATCTGTCTGAGGATGAAACGCTGCTGAATCATAATTCAGTTCCCATGGCCTTGTGAAGTTCTTGCCATAAACTTGACATGAATCGGCCATCTCGATCCGATACAATGGTCTTAGGAATGCCATGTAATGGACAATCTCCTGGTGGAAACTTCTGCTGACCTCTGGGTTACCCAAGTAACCTCAGTTTCCAATACAAATACTATTGCTACTAGTTCTAGGTCATGTGTTGGTTAGTTTGCTTCATAGGTTTTCAATTGTCTAGATGCGTATGCAATATCCTTGCCTTAGTTTGCTTCATAGGTTTTCAATTGTCTAGATGCGTATGCAATATCCTTGCCTTTCTGCATCAAAGACACATCCCAACCCATTTCTCGAAGCATTAACTATAGACCATATAGCCATCATTCTTTCCGACAATGCCAAAACTGGTGCATAAGTCAGACACTGTTTCAACTTCTTGAAAACTGGTCTTGCACTTGTCATCCCAGACAACTTCTTGTTGCCCTTGCGGAACAGACTGGTCATAGGTGGAGTGATCTTAGAAAAATCCTTCCATGAACCGTCTATAATGCTCAGCAAGCTCTGGGAAACTGCGCACCTCACTCACACCCTGAGGCCACTTTCAAACTACTACTGATTCACTCTTCTGGGGAATAACCATAACCTCATTCTTATTGATCACATGGCCTAAGAAGCCACTTCTAGATCCAACAATCGCACTTAGCCCACTTTGCGTACAACCGATTTGGTCTAAGGACCGATAAAGCAATCCACAGATGTTCCCTGTGAGCCTCCTTGCTCGGGAAAATATCAAAATGCCATTGATGAAGACCACTATGAACTTATTCAAGTATTGGCCTAAAACATCGATGCACTAGGTTCATGAAAACTGTTGGAGCATTCGTAAGCCCAGATGGCATGACTACAAACTAGTAGTGACCATCTCTTGTCCGAAACGCAATCCTCGGAATATCATCCTCACGAATCCTGAGCTGATGAAAACCAGATCTCAGGTCGATCTTGGAGAAAACTTTTGCTCCCTGTAGTTGATCCAACAGATCATCACTCCTTGGCAACAAATTATTGCTCTTGATCGTGACTTTATTCAACTCTCGAAAGTCAAAATAAAGTCGAAACGGTCCATCTTTCTTTTTGACACATAAAACTAGGGCACTCCTAATCAAGGTGATGCACTCAGCTTTATATAACTTTTGTCAAGAAGATCCTTGAGTTGCTTCTTCAACTCTTGCATCTCAACAGGAGCCATCCGGTACGGTGCCTCAGAGATCGGCGTGGTACACGGCTCAAAATCAATTGCAAATTCCGCGACACGATTCGGGGTATTCAGGAATATCTTCTGGAAAGACACCCGTAAATCCTCTAACCACAGAAATATCAAAAACTGAAGTCGATCACTGCCTTGTGACGCTTCCGTCAATCCATACCGAGAATAATTATCGTATGGGACCATGGTTATTTAGGTCAAATCGCTTTGAATTTCTTACCCTTAATGGTAATCGACAATCCGACAGACGATTGGTTCCCACTAAATGGTCACCATCTTGGACCAGCCCACTACATGGTTCACAGACGACTCACTAGTGGCTCCGAGTCCAGGCCCAGCCATTACCAGCGTCCTCTGTTGCCATGAGCCGTTGTCCATATATCTCAACCCATCCTTGGTAGCCCCACCTAATTAATAGGCAGCCATCTCCTCAAAGGTTGTTGGTGAGTCTCGAACACGAGACCTTACCCCATCAACAAGCAACGAAACATAACTTGGTATAAACCAAAGGTTTATATATAAGGAGAGTTACAACAAAAGGTTCACAACCTCGTTGCACACACCACTTAACTTACAACCATCCAAAAATAAAAGTCTGGGTAGCACCCACATCAACAACACATTAACAAAAGTGTAATACAGATACGAAGTACTCTAAACATTAGGAGCATAGGGTCCATCCGCCTCACGCATCACGTATAGGCGTTGACCTTGACTTCCTGAAGCCATCGGGGCTTTCCCTTTGTTCTGCGCAGTCGTTTGCATTGAAGGGCTAGGAGCTTCCACTGGACTGAACTTGGATCGGTTGTTCTGATTAACAGACCCTTGCCGTGACTCAGCTCCTTTCACATTCCTCCGCTGACAGAACGCCTGCATATGACCCTCCTTTCCGCAGTCAAAGCATGTCTTTTTGTCCTTCAGACATTCATTGCTCTTGTGTCCGTGCGTACCGCAGTTGTAGCACTGAATCGGATTATTGCCTTGGCCAGAACGTTGCGTAGACTCATCATGAGTCTTATCCGTTCTTGCTCGGCCAGATTTGGCAAAATCTGATGGTGGCGCGGGGCGTTTGAACCCACTCGCCTGAGGCTGGTACCGCACTTGCCTCTGGCTGTTACGCTTCTTGGTCGACTCCTCCAGAGTCACCTCTAGCTTGTAGGCTGTATCCACATACTGCTCCAGAGTAGAGCATGTGTGGTGCACCATCATCGGCTTGATGTCTGGACTCATCCACTCGTGGAAATACCAGATCTTCTGTGCTTCACTGGATATCTCAGGTCCAGCGTACTGCATTAGATGATTGAATTTGGTTGCAAGCTCGGTCACCTTTAATCCATCCGTTTGCAGATACAGAAACTCCTTGTGTTTCTCCTCCCTCATAGCACGAGAGAAGAAACGATCAGTCATCTTGGTCTTAAACATAGACCAGGTCAATACCGGGCTATCAGCTAAGTCGGTACTCTCCCACCATTCGCTGGCTTCTTCCTTTAACTGAAGAGAGGCTATATGCACCTTCTCAGCTTCAGTGCACTCAACATTACGGAATAGCCGCTCCATGTGGGAAAACCAATGAGCCACCTTGACTGGCTCTCGTTTCCCATCGAAGCTGTCAGGCCTCATGGAGTTAACAGCCTTCAGGGCTCGACCATACTCCCCTATATTCCTGATCACCCCTCCCTGTAGCACATGGTTCTCTTGTTCCTCAAACCTCGGAACTTCTCGAGATACTGGCACTCCTTGTGCCTGATGCACATTCGGGCGTAACGCGTCGGCAATCGCTTGCATGACGATTCCCCGAATTTCTGCAATAGCTGCTTTATCAAATATCCTTGGAGCATTGTCCCTAGCTGGGTCGTTGCCTCCAGGATTATTATGAAAGACAGACTCACGCTCTTCTGATGGGTCTGCAACATTCCTCGGATTTAGTCTGGGGTCATTGATTGGCCCAGCACCAGTACGGATAGTGTTCCTCGTGTTCACCATCTGTTTACCGATCAAATTCCAAGGATTTTATCACTTTAGTATCATTTTGATATAATTATTGTAATAAAATCAA